>OX596286.1:13970978-15220978 GCA_951394225.1 Harpalus rufipes
TTCATTATTTCCTGAATTCATTAAAAAGAAATTTTGATCTACCACCACTTTTTAGAATACCCGGTATGCTTGTTGGTTGCTTACTTTTTATATGCATTTTTCTATGTTCTTTGCTCCTGATGATGCGTTAAAACAAAACATGTATGAATCAAATGAATTGGTATTTTGATAAGATCGTATGAATTATCGTCGTATTTGACTAAGTGTTCGAACAAGTGGTAACAGCAACAGAATTACTGAAAAGAATAGATGAAGCGAGCGATTAGAACTTTCGAGAAGATTTCTTTAAATTTATTGAAAATTTAAAATACCGAATTATTTAATAAAATTACTGACATATACAAGGTACGATTTTCTGAAAATGAAAGATTTTGTAAAAAATAATAATATTTGCATTTCCTCAAAAGATCCACTTTAGTTGCTTGGTAGGTATATAATATACATGCTATAGATATCGAATTAATCACCAAAAGTAAATATTATTAATAATAAAAATACCATTAATGATGCTGGCATTATTGGCATTATTAAGCATTTCAGCATTTTATTAGGCATTTTGGCATTATGGGATTATATTAGGCATTTTGGCATTATATGGGGCATTTTGGCATAATATGAGGCATTTTATTTGGTATTTTGGCATTTTTAAGCAAATAATGCCGAAATCGGCATTCGTTGTACAAATTTTTGGTTGGTGGATGACCTCTCGCAATATCATAAAAAAATAAAAGAAAATTTATTTGTACTTTAGTATTGAGATTTTTTTTTTCACCAAAAATAAATACTAGAAAAGACATGTTTTTTTCCAAATTATTTAAGAGTATAAAATGCCTATTTGTTAAAATATAAGAGATACTATACTTGCCCTCAAATAAGTATGGACTGGAGATTTCTACACTATTGCCAATTCACTGGTTATGTTGCAAATGCTAAATTATGAAGAAGCGGCAACACCGCATAGCAGGATGCGGAGAAGGGAAAAAGTTCAGCATCAGTCCATTTCACAGCAAGTATAGTGTAAAAAAGACTAGTCAGCTCAAGAAAAATATATTTTTTAATGACCTACTATCTTTTTTATATCATAAATAACATTAGTATATCAAATTTATATTGTATCGTTTATTTATTTGGGTGAAGTTTAAAAATCAGAGAAATATTATTAAATAAAAGTTTATTAAATGATAAATAATTAAGATAAAGATAATAAAAATAACTAACACTATGGATTAAACATATACAACCACTAATTTCAGACTTTTATTAAATACTTACACTAAAATTATTTATTTAAACAATATTTATTTCATAAAATTTATTTATATAACTATATTTATTTATGTTCACCACTTGCAAACTACATATTTATTTATATCACCAACTGTTCAATTAAGATGCGTATGTATATCTGTATGCCCCGGCTGGCTTCCCTGACGTGTTTATATAGTCCGACGTCCTTTCTCTAACATTCAACGCGATAATAACATCGAATACAAAGGGATCGGACAACCACAAGTAATTAAACAGGCCGAGTATGTTTTTTTTTACTCCGCCGACGATTACATCATCGCTCGGGTTTCTAGAAACGTTCAACCAGTGGCGTCGGTCGCGTCCTCGCGTCGGATGCACGCACGCTACAATTACCAATATATAGGTAATTCACGAATATATGTATACCGGGTGTCTACTTTGTTGTGGGCCACAGGAAATACGATGGTAAAATTTTGATATTGCTGTAAATTCTGCCCTATTAGAACAAAACCATAAATACAAAAATATGTTCAGAATTATAAACTGAATTTAACAAGTCCAAAATTATTGTTTACATGAGTTTAGTTTGCGAAAGAAAGGTAAAATGAAAGTAATAATTTTAGTTATTTACAAAGTGCCATGAGCAATAATAGCACAAAAACTTAAAAAGTTGTATTGCTCTTGAGTTTGGCAGATGGCGTCTTTCATAAAGTTTTCATAATTATTGAATTCATTAATCTATTTATGTATAAGCATCATGGATACGTTTACCATAGCAGATTTCATTTTAAAAAAATTAGAATATGTTCCAATAGTTAATTTTTTCTAGGAGTTTTAAAAAACGCGCGTGAAACGCAGCCAGATTGTCAAACCTTTGTTGATTGTAATGTTTTACAATCTGGCTAGTCGTCTAATCGTTTTATAAAACGACGCTTCCGTAGCTTGTATATTTCTCTATATAACAATAACCTAACCTAATGCATAGAAAAATTACGCTTGGTAAATTCGGGTTGAGTTTTGTGCGTTGATTGTCAAAAATGAAAATTTTGAAATTACCGTACATGTACGTTAGTAACTGAATTATATCTCAAAGGGTTGTAACATTTAATTTTATTTGTATCTTTTCGCATTTGTTTATTTTATAATTTTTAAAAAGGACCCCCTTGTACTAATATCACAATTCTATACTGTTTCTTAAGCTGCCAACAATTGTAATATTATAAACATTTAAGAAATTCCACCGTAAACACCAATTGTACTAAAAAAAAAAACTCAACGCTCATCATTAATTGTAAATAAAAGCAATCTTTGTACATAAGCTTTTATACTTAATTAAGTTCGAGCGGTTTTGAGTTCCTTTATTCCGAGCGGTAATTTTCTTCAGAATTTTTGAGTTCGAAAAGGTGTGAATAAAATGAATTAAATAATTTTAAAAGTTTAACAAAATATATTTACAACGATAAAGTTAAAGACAAATATAAATACAAAATAAAATTATAAAGGTTAGTATAAAACTATAAAATATTGTGACGTGCGCCCCTGAGTTAAGAGTATACGAGCTCCGCTACTGAAAGAATGTTTCCAAGCAATGACGTAATCACCTCGCCGGAATTACCCAGATGACGCAATCCCCGGCGGCGGAACGGCCAGACGTGTTAATTACACCGTTGTATTCGGTATCATTGTGGCTTCGGAAGGTTCCAGAAGGACACTGGGCTGTATAAATACCGTTGGAACGACAGCGAATGACTTTAGAGAAAAATGTTATATACAAAAAATTACCAGGAAAAAGGGCTTAATTTATGAGGAATAATAAATATAAAATTCAACCAGTGGTTCTCAAACGGTAGAATAAAATTATATTTTTTTAAATGGCAACCTATATAATTTTTTGTCTATTAGATAGAGATTTTTTTTCTGATTTCAACGATATAAATATGATATGGGGTTGTATAACAATTATTTCGAGAAAAATGATATTAAAAATCAGAAATAATTTTACAATATTGAAGTAATTAAACAATTACGAAAACAAACACTTAATAATGTAAGTAACAAAACTATCTGTCACCTGTATCATTTGTTTGCATTTGTTTATTGCATAGCCTACTTCAATATTGTAGAATTATTTCTGATTTTTAATATCATTTTTCTCGAAATAATTGTTATACAACCCCATATCATATTTATATCGTTGAAATCAGAAAAAAATTCTCTATCTAAATAGACAAAAAAATTATATAGGTTGCCATTTAAAAAAATATAATTTTATTCTACCGTTTGAGAACCACTGGTTGAATTTTTTATTTATTATTCCTGATAAATTAAGCCCTTTTTCCTGGTAATTTTTTGTATATAATATTTTTCTCTAAAGTCATTAGTTCGCCCAAAAAAGCGCTGGTTGTTTTAAAGGAAACACCCTGTATAGTCTGTGATAAAGAAGCAACGAGCAATGAAGTGGGTGATATAAATAAACAGTCTACAAGTTGTTAACATAAATAAATGTAGTTATATAAATAAATATAGTGATATAAATATTGTTTTTCTATTTCGGTGTTCTTATGTTTCTATAAACGCACTGTTTTGTACTGCAAACACGACGTTTAGAAGATCTATAAGCGTACTATTTTTGGCGCCTTTCATGTTCTAGAGTTGGTAGTCATGCTTTCATAACTGACAGATGACAGGTAACCTCAAATTGGTAAGTTGTTGATAATATTTCAACATATTACTTTTAATTATGGATTTTTATACTTTCTTTAGGTGATAGGACTAGAAAAAAATATAATATTAATTTCACAACCAGAATCAGACCTTGAATCATAAATACGATACACCTTGCAATACACTAATTAATCAATAGTTGACAAAATATGAAATTTCAATTGTTAGCGAGAAGCGTTACCAACATAAACATAACTAACAATAAAATACCTAGTCATAATTTGACGTCGCAATTTAAATAAATTTAATCGTAAAATTACCTCAATAGAAAAAATAGTATAAAAAACACGTATCATAAGGCCTGTTGACGCACTCGTCCTTTGTAAAACTCGCCTGGCGGCTCGTTTTCCAAACTTGGACTCGTACGTTAACAGATTGCCTTATGATACTTGTGTTTTAATGTACTATTAAATAAATAATCTTAGTTTAATAATATTCTTAGTCTTAAATCAGTGTTTATAATTATTTAATCATAGTATTAGTTACTTTTATTATCTTTTTAATATTTATCCTAATTATTTATCGTTTAATAAACGTATTACTATAATTAATAATATTTGTCTGAGTTTTTACACTTCACCCATATAAATAAAACGTTACAATATAAATTAATAGATATTAAATTTTGAATAGTAAGATACAATAGTTTTACAACGGCAAACTTCAACAACAAATTAGAATGACAAATTACAGTGAGTTCAATCCAAAAATCATTAAAATATAAACTTAAAAAATTACATACGTTAAACTTTGGTTTAATTATCTCGGAAACAACAACTATTTCGTTACGTGATATCACCAAAAATGATTTCTATATAACATTACGTAATATTTCAAATTTTAGCCTCCACACATCTTTCCTGGAAGACGAATCAAAACCCTATTTCTATCGTTTCGCTCTCAGCTCTAGCAAAACTAGTACAAATACAATTTCTTTTACATTTTAATATACTTGCGAAATATACATATTTTATCCTAATTGCGAAAATTAGAAGTAACCTTTACAATCATTACACCCTGCAAACATCAAACACATGTCTGAATGAGTCCATTGGACCCGGAACATGCCAAAAAATAAATTCTGTGACTCGTTAAACCCATAATTTCAATCCAATAAAACAAAATTATTCCCAAGAGAAAAAATGTTATAGGTACACAACGGTACAAAAAAATCAATGGTTATAATGTAAACGTCCTCGTCCTCGAATTGTGAACGCGGTACAGGGAACATTAAATGTAATTGAAGTTTTTTATGATCAACTCAGAAACCCAAACATACTAATTAAAGCCAATCATAAATTTTAAAACGATTTATTGTCATTGAAAATATCAGAGATCAGCGGAATAATAGAAATAGAAAAACAAATGTCGGTAAGAGATTAATGATAGATTAATTTATTGAAACTGGAGATGTTGCTAATAATTTAAACAATATCATTAATATTAAAAAAAAAACTCCATGTTCAAGCAATGTGTACCCGTAAAATAAATTATTAAAGATTACTCGTAGATATTTTACAGAAAAAAAAAATATATAAATTAACAAAATTGGCTAATTAATACAAAGATTTTCAGATAGGTAAATCATAAACAATGATTTTGACTTTATTTATTAACCGAAGTTTAATTTCATATCCAATACAAATCAATTGTTTTCCGTACAAAAATATAATTCCTATGATAAATTATGTACAATTTCCTAGTGAGGTATTTGATTTATTATATAAATTAAATTACTAAATGATCCATCACTGCTGTTAACGGAAAGCAATAAATGTATGAGATAAACTGATTAGCTATTAGGTTTCTATAATTGAACTAATTATTTTATCTACTCCTGTAGAATTATACTTTCATTATTATATATGTATGCATGTTCGTTTCATCGTTTCACGATAATTATACTTGCCGTCAAATAAGTATGGACTGCAGATTTCTACATTGTTGCGAATTCAGTTGGTCATGTTGAAAATGATAAGTTAGAAGCGGCAACACCGCAGGGCAAGGGGCAGGATGCGGAGAAGGGAAAAAGTTGAGCATCAGTTCAATATCACTAATATTTAAGAAATCTGTTGTGGCTAGCACAATACCTTCCGTCAATCCTGTGTATTATGTATAAATTCCATACATAAATTTTCTTGCAAAAGACTATGCAAATTGCACTTGACAGTAACATCTTCTTCTTTAGCTCTCCCCATTCGTTAGGGGTCGCTATTTTTTATTTTTTTCTCCCACTCATTTCTGTTTTACGTGTCGTTCTCATTCAGTTCCTTTTCTCTCAAGTCTTCCGCAATACAGTCCTTCCATCTTATCTTTGGCCTTCCTCTGTTTCTTCAACCTTCTATTACTAAGCTATTCATTCTTCATCCAATATATTCATTTCTCCTCATTTCATTTTCAAACCAATGTAATCATCTCGTTTGTATCTTTCTAGAAACTTGTAACACTAGAGTTATTTCCTTACCCATCTTTCCGTGTCTTCCCCAACATCTACTTCAACATCCTCATCTCTGCCACATTAATTTACTTTTTATTTATACACACACACATATATACAGACATCATCGTAAAAATAGTAAAATCTTATTATAGGGACCCTAAAACATGCTTATTTACTAACAACTCATCATTGAATATTTTGACCAAAGACCAATACCTTCCTTACCTAAAGGTGACGGAAGGTAAAAACAACTCCATGTTCAAGCAATGTGTACCCGCAAAATAAATTATTAAAGACCACTCGTAGGTATTTTACAAAAAAAAATAGTCAAATTAACAACATTGGATAAATAATAGAAAGATTTTCAGATAGGTAAATGCTAAGTTAGAAGCGGCAAGGGGCAGGATGCGGAGAAAGGAAAAATTTGAGCATCAATTATTCATACTCATTTGACGGCGACTATAACATATTATAATTTGCTAGAGAGCTCCTCCACGCTATCTTCAAGGTGGTTCTTCAGTAAAATATAAGAAAAGAAATCCTAATACAATGGAACCTCGGTATACGTCCGTTTAAAATAAGTTCAACTTGATATATGTCCTGTTTGCATGCGATAAATTTTGTTTGGTATACATATTTGTTTGGAATACGACTCAGTTTGATGAATCACTACCCTTTTTACCTCTTTTGGGACCACGCTACGAGTACCACTGCTCATGAGAGTCAGTACGCCTGTTGCTAATAATTAGTAAACAATCCGCGCTATAACTCTGAAATTATACGTGATTTTGTATTATTGGAAAAGTTCGTTTGGTATAAGTCCGGTTTGGTAAAAGTCTAAGGACCTGGAATGGATTAATGACGTATACCGAGGTTGCACTGTATACTTTTATTTGAAATCGCCACTAAAGTGCACAAAATCGTCATTAAAGTAATCCATTATAAGATTATTTCATGCAAATGCAGTGTTGCCAACCTTTTAATTATTGTACAGCCCGTCTACTCTTACCTGACATTTGGGTTAAGATGCGCTAATGGTTTATAGACTGTGCCCCCCGTCACCCCCCGTGACATATATGGAACAGAGCTCATTATGTCTTAACTCTGCTGCAGTTAAGATCGGAAAGTACAAACCGGGACATAAACTATAAAAGGATTTAAAAGTGACCTCTTCTCAGACAAAAATAATATTTGTTAAATATCAGTCTCATGCTACACCAATAGTAGTTAGTAAATAGCGTGCTGGTAAGTTTGTATGTGTATGTGTAAACAAACAAAATTTATTTTTAACAAAATAGTATATTGTGTTATTAGGAGTAAAAGTGATACTTTGTGTGGCAACTGTGGAAGTTTGCACGACGAGCGAAGCAAGTCGGACAATTTCACGCAAGGCATACAAAGACACTTTTACTCCGAATGACACATATTTTTTCTTCAAACGTAGAAAAATACCTACTACTGACGTTACATTTTACGTAAATTACATTTGCGATTTCAATTGCCCTGTAGGTATGGATACTTATTTGTCCACTTTTTATTATAAACATTAAAGTGAAAATTTTCACGTTTTGACGTTTAAATAAAAAAACTGTGCAATTTTATATCCTCCTTGTGTGCAATTATGTCGGAATTTGAAGTATTACAATGTACGCCCCCTGAAGTTATTCAATTGGGTGGAAAATCTAACAGTGTGGCTGAAAGATGTGTCCAAGAATCACTGCAAAACAATATAAACTTTTCTTATCACTTTAATTCTAAGTATTCTTATGTTCATTAGCGTCCCTGTAATTGTAAGCTGTAAGTCTGCTATTCTTTAATATGTTGTTTCCTCAAAAGTAAACTTTGTTTTACTTCAATTCATAGGTTATTTATTTAAGTTTGACAGCTATTGATGGTATTTAGTAACTTTATTCTTAGGTTACCTAGTGTGTTATAGTAACATTTAGGGCGATATTACAGGTTTCTTTTATACAAGTTACTTCTTATTCATTGATTCTGTATAATTTCTATGGATATTTATTTATTTTACGGCGGCGTAGAAATTAAACTTCTACCTTGTGAATCAAGTCACAAAAGATGTTACTTTTATGATGTTTGAAGAACTTATATATCGCACTGTATTTCTCGCGCGTACTATCTATCTCTTTCCCCCACGAATACTTTCATTGTGCACGACACCAGCGGGGACTGTCACGTAAGAATAGACAAGCTGTACACGTAGGATAATTTGAGCATGTATACGATGTAGAATAGTAAATTTGTAGGTAGAATTACAAAAACATATGCAAGAAGAGCAAACTAAATAATTCTGATAAATAAGTTTGAGATAAAACATAATTTTGAGTGTTCCTTACGATAACTTCTATGTCCGAGATTAACAACATTGAATGTCAGACTAACAGTTATGTAAACATAACCTATAAAGATAAATATTCCTTTCATTTTCAAATAAAATTTAATATACACCTCGACACTGAAGTTCCTTTACTCGTATGGTTTATTTTCCTCCGCCCTAAGGGCCTCGGCAAATAAATTCCACATTCATAATAAAAAAAACTCCAGTGCCTTGATACGTAATATTCTATTATTATTCGTTTCTGAGATATTCATGATTTTGTTTACAATACATACTTACTATTTTTAGCTACAATAGGTATGTTTTCTTTGTACTAAAAAAAGTACGTAAGTAGTCTGAAATACATTAATTTGAATTTTTCTTAAATTATTATGGAAGAAGACACAAAATATTTTTAGGCAGCTATTATATAAATAGCTGCTTTATGTATCCTTTGGCAACCATAAAGTATCACTTTTATTTGACATCTGTCAAAGATTACTTTACGGCCGCACTTACTTTATGGCCGCTTTTACTTTCCGGCCGTAGTTACTTTACGAACTTAATTGTCAAACATTTGTTTAAAGAGCAGATAAATTTAGTGTTGTTTTACATGCAGTTTCATAAATATTGAGCGGGAGTAATGGAAAAATCGTTGCGCTAGTCGCTATCGCTCACTTGCTCAACAAATTAATTATTGTGTTTTTATTTTCATTTTTAGGTTGTAAAATATTTTAACAGTAAATAAATTGTTTTGCGAATTGTCAAGATAACAGCTTGGTACTCTACAAAAGACATAAATCAATTAGATATGAAATATTTTTAAATAAAAATGTATGACTTTGTGATAGTCATAGTCGCCTAAAAAATATAGTGTGCACCTCGCCTTAAATGTTGTTTTTTAGTCTCATCTGATTTGCTGGCCTCGGCCTTCACCTCGGCTACAAACTTCAGATTCGGCCAAAAATTTTAAATTGACATACGTTTCTCTATTCATAGCCTGCTCCGAATAAGGTTTTTTTTTTTAAACACTGAAGTTTCAATGTCAAATGATCGAATAACGCCCTTATATTTGTTCCGTGAAATTTCGAAACATCCTGTATAGCTATACATTTTCTTAAATCATGACGTTCGCCGAAAATTTAAAGGACAGGAGCGGTCCTGTATGGGAAATTAAAACAACTAGTGGTAACTGGTAACACTATAGCTATGGCGCGGGAATCCCCAAATCGTATGAGTGATTTGAATGGTAGCAGTATTGCCAATTTAGTGATTTTTCACTAAATCTAGTGAATTTAATTATTCAAATACGATTTATTTTATAAATTTGCGACTTGTCTGAGTTCTAGTGATTTTAATGTATATCTAGCGACATTTCTGGTGATTTTTCTAAAATATATT
This sequence comes from Harpalus rufipes, assembly GCA_951394225.1. Taxonomy (NCBI): domain Eukaryota; kingdom Metazoa; phylum Arthropoda; class Insecta; order Coleoptera; family Carabidae; genus Harpalus; species Harpalus rufipes. Next base: position 13,981,127 of record OX596286.1, read on the forward strand.
TGTTAATAACGTATTTTTGAATAGAACGCTTGTTACTTACTTCACTTCACTCTCTTCATAAAGCACTTCGCACCAGCTTTGCGTTTTGCAAGCGCATGCCCCAAAATACCAAAAAAAATTGACACGAGGGTTTTAAAAATATAGATGCTTTGGTAAACAACCATTTCATCACCTAGGTAATTTAACATTTAAAGTATTATGTTTACTTAGAATTAATACAAGTAATCAGTTAACTAATATTGTAAATGTTTTTCTTTTACCTTCCGTCACCTATAGGTAAGGAAGGTATTGTCTTTGGTCAAAAAATTCGTTGGTGAGTTTTCATTGAATAAGCACGTTTTAGGGTCTTTACAATACGATTTTACTATTTTTACGATGATATCTGTATGGATACGTGTGCGTGTGTATGTGACGATCGCTTCGGATTGCATAACTCCAATACCATGATTCCAAAAATTATAATCGTGTTCCTCAAGTTAGATCCATATGCAGACATGATTAGATTTTGATTGTAATTGGTCTACCGGAAGTACCCGCATTTGCAACTATTAACAGTTTTTCTTGGAAAAAAAGCAGTTAAATATAATTTATTGACATTTAATGTTGTTATATTTTATAGAATATGTTATTCTCTATACGATGTGATTGCATTTTATACCTAATATTCAAGACATTAAATTTCATAAATCAGCCAGCTACGCTAACCATGGAGACTGCTAATATATTCAGATAATTCAAATTGATAGATGTCTGTCAATGAAAAAAAAAATGAATGTGGCAGAGATGACGATATTGAGATTTTGGGGAAGATATGGAAAGATAGGTTAAGGATTTGGATAAGGGAAATGGCTCGATTCATAAAAGTTTCTGGAGACATATGAGACGATTACATTAGTTTGAACATGTCATGAGGAGAGATGAAAAATATATTGGAAAAAGAATGAATAGCTTAGTAGTAGAAGATGAAAGAAAAAGAGGAAGACCAAAGATAAGATGGAAGGACTTTATTGCGGAAGACTTGAGAGGTCAGGAACTGAATGAGGACGAAACGCAAAAGAGAAATGAGTGGAAGAAAATAAAAAATAGCGACCCGTAACGAATGGGAAAAGCTAAAGAAGAAGATGTCAGTGGCAAATGCATTTTGCATAATTTGTTTAGGAAATAATTTTACTGGAAATATAGGATCTTTTGCAAAAAAAAAAATTATTTCATAAACAAACTATTCAAATTGCACTTGACACTGGCATCTTCTTCTTTAACTTTTCCCATTCGTTAGGGGTCGCTATTTTTGCATGTCGTTCTCATTCAGTTCCTTTTCTCTCAAATCTTCCGCAATACAGTCCTTCCATCTTATCTTTGGTCTTCCACTGTTTCTTTAACGTCCTATTACTAAACTATTCATTCTTGTTCCAATATAATTCTTCATTTCTCCTCATGACATGTTCAAACCAATGTAATCGTCTTTCTTGTATCTTTCTAAAAACTTGTAACACTAGAGTTATTTTCTTATCGTATCTTTCCGTGTATTCCCCAATATCTACTTCAACATCCTCATATCTGCCATATTAATTTACTTTTTATTGATACTGACATCTGTCAATTTGAATTATATGAATATATTACTAGTTCCCAAGTTTGGCATAGCTGGCTGAATTATAAAATTTAATTTCTTTAAAATTCTTTAACTCTGTATCTATTGAATATGAAGTATAAATTGTAATCAAATCGTATAGAGAATAATATATTCTTTAAGTTATAATAACGTTAAATGTCAATAAATCAAATTTAACTGTTAAATCTTCAAATGAGACTACTTCCGGTTGACCAATTATAACCAAAATCTAATCAGTTGTTCTTCTGGATGTAAACTTGAGGAATACGAAAAAATTATAATTTTTGGAATCGTGGTATTGAAGTTATGGAATCCGGAACTTTTGTCACACACACACACAGACACACATACATATAGACATCATCGTAAAAATGGTAAAATCGTATTATATGGACCCTAAAACGTGCTTATTCAGTAAAAACTCATCATTGAATTTTTTGACCAAAGACAATACCTTCCTTACCTAAAGGTGACGGAAGGTAAAAATGATTCATGATTAGTATATCATGTAGTTTCTAAAAAATTTTGAGATCGACTATGACCGAGGATAAGCTGATAAATTTGGCAATTCTATTTATAGAGAGGAAAGCAGCGAAGACAGATTTTGATGACATTATAGATAAGTTCAGTAAAATTAAGGCTAGAAAACATGTTTTATAAGATGATTATAACTAACGTAATTTAATAGAGATTCCACTGCACTTTATATTTTTTTATTCCGTGAATTTCTTTTTCTATCAAATATAAGGAGCCCGGCATTACAGGCTGCCCCGGGCCTCCGAAGGAATTAGTCCGCCACAGCCTATTTTTACCGTACATTTTGTATAAAAAATTAAAATCTCTTGATAATTGATGTTGAAACAATAGATCGTAGTGCACATGACAGCAGAAGCAGACGTCATCTTCTAATTTCTAATAATTTGATTTTAAGAATTCAACTATTGTAAATCTTTTATTTTCTGAAGTTGTTCTAATTGTACTGTAATTCTGAAATCATTAGCAGTAACAGCTGCGAAGTAACTATTTCCGAAAACACTAAAATATTATTCTTCACTAATGATCATATAAACTAGAGTCTACACACCATCATGTTCTATCTCTGTAATCAGCTGCATAAAACGACAATATAATTATAAATTATAATCAAGAGTGCATTCACGCATCTTTTGTTTCTTGGAACTGCATTCCGGATTTAATTCGCGAGAGTAAATTTATTTGACAATGACGAAACCGGCTGTTGGAAAAATAATTGAATTCCAACAAACTAATAAAACAAAACAAAATTACCTACTTCAAAGTTCGATAAAAAATCAAACAAAAACCGAATAATAAACTTTCTGACTTCGGAAGAATAAAAATAAATGAAGAAAAAACACGAAACATCAACTTCACGAAAAAAAGAAGGCGAGGAGAAACAAAGAAGCAACATTTACGGAAAATATTTTTTCAACTTGCATTATGGTCGTTCCACAGGATCAACCGATTTACGTCATCACAAGAAAGTTACTAAATTTTTTAGCTAATTTATATGAGACTGGAACGTTTTACATTGTTGCCTATACTGCGAGCGAAAGTAAAATAATATGCTTGATTAAAACAAAGAAAATTACAATCATGAATATGACTAATTATGCAAAAGGGATTATAATTATTGTCACAGTGTATTGTAAAAAATAGGATTTTTTTGTTATAATTTTTTTCAGTGTTAATCAAAGGGCTAAGAAAATATTTCTCATAGGGTCCAAAGAGTTTTAGTTATGCCACTACACCGTCTATAGATATGCGTATAACGATAACCTATGTGCTATAAAAATTACCTCATTTATACAATGTAGCGATAAAAAAGGACCATTATTATGTTTTTCTGCTTCAAAATACGCTATCAAATTAGCCACTAATATCTGACTTTACCGAGATAACGCCTTAGGCATGGTTCAGTACTCAAATTATTTAAATTAGCACGAAAATACTACAAAATCTTCTTGGCCGCTTGTATGAACAGTGATTAAGGGTGATTAACAAGCATTTGACTAGCATTGTTTTATCTCTATCAAACATGTATAGTTTCCTTTAGAGAAAAATACTTCAAATAAAAGATGTGTGCAATATTTTTTTTATCTTCCGTCATCTTTAGGTAAGAAAGGTATTATTGTCTTTGGTCAAAAAATTCAATGATGAGTTTTTAGTGAATAAGCATGTTTAAGAGTCCCTCAAATACGATTTTACCATTTTTACAATGATGTCTGTATGTATGTGTGTCTGTGTATGTGTGACGAAAGTTTCGGATCACATAACTTCAATACAACGATTCCAAAAATTATATTTTTTTTTCGTATTCCTCAAGTTTACATCCAGAAGAACAAGTGATTAGATTTTGGTTATAATTGGTCAACCGGAAGTATCATCATTTGAAGATTTTAACAGTTAAATATCAATTATTGACATTTACCGTTATTATAACTTAAAGAAGATATTATTTTCTATACGATTTGATTGCATTTTATACTTCATATTCAATAGACATAGAGTTAAAGAATTATAAAGATATTCAATTTCATAAATCACCCAGCTATGCTAACCATATAACTACTAATAAGATGAGGATGTTGAAGTAGATATTGGGGAAGACACGGAAAGATATGGTAAGGAAATATCTCTAGTGTTACAAGTTTCTAGAAAGATACAAGAGAGACGATTACATTGGTTTCAATATGTCATGAGGAGAGATGAAGAATATATAGCAAGAAGAATGAATAGCTTAGTAATATAAGGTTGAAGAAACTGAGGAAGACCAAAGAGATGATGTAAAGACTGTATTGCAGAAGACTTGAGAGAAAAGGAACTGAATGAGAACGACACGCAAAACAGAAATGACTGGAAGAAGAAAATAAAAAATAGCGACCCTTAACGAATGGGAAAAGCTTAAGAAGAAGATGTCAGTGTCAAGTGCAATTTGCATAGTTTGTTTATGAAATAGTTATACTGGAAATTTAGAACTCTTTTGCAAGAAAATTTATGTATGGAATTTATACATAATACACAGGATTGACGGAAGGTATTATGCTGGTCGCATGTCACATCATATTTTTTATAACTATTATTGGAAGTATTTTTCTCTAAAATGATCTACAAACGATTGACAGATATAAATCAATGCTAATCAAATGCTCTATTCACCCTTAATCAGTTGTTATACTAACGGTCATTGTTTTCCTGAAAGACACCGATTTCAATCAAAAATCAATGTAAACATATAATAAAATTGTCAATCGGAAGTCTTACCAACAGGAACATAAAAAGAAAAATATATTTAAAAGATTCATATCAAATAAAGTTTTGTTTACTGTTTTATTTCATAACATACATACTAAAAAGTAAATTTAGTTAAAATTAGTTTTAAAATAGTTCATATTTTCTGAAAACATTTCAAACGTTTGGGGATTTTTAGTTTTTCATATTTTTCGCATGTTGACGTAAATCGGTTGATATCGTGGAACGACCATACTAGCATTCTATTACGATTTTTTAGCGCACCAAAATGACCTTTGTAATGCACTTCTACGCCAGTAATAAATGCCCGTGAGATTACGCCGGATAAACGCCCACAGGGTACGACTACTTTCTTGCTGCCTACTATCCGATTATTAGCAATAATGTCTAACCGATTAATCAAAATAAACCGCAGCAACCGGTTAATAGGATAGCCGTATAACCAAGTATTTATGACAGCGCTAGAATACTATAACGCCTATTTAATACCTTACGTTCAGTCTTTGAAATTTGTGTAAATTAATGCACGAAGAAAATGATTATCAAACTTATAACAGACAAAAAAAAATGAAATATGCTAATTATGCGTACATAATGTATCTGCAAATATCCACTTTTCGTATGCACTGTAAGTGCAAATAACCTCATCCTGTATTTATTTACGGTTGACTTTTCAGTGTTTTATTCATGGACGTCGGATGTGGGGTAAGAATAAGAATAATTTTACGGTTGCATGATCACCAACACGCAACAATTTTAAATGCCAGCATATTCCAAACTGGGTACTTGAATTCTTGTGTCTATATTTGGGTTAAGGTAGGTAAATTTCATGAAGCCAGTTATAATCTTAGTTTAATTCTTCATCAAGCAATTTAAGAGATGGGATGAGGTGCGTGAACTTGGCACATAAACTGTGGGTGCAAATTCTGAAATTTTGCAAATATTTTGCACCTAATTTGCACCTATTTGCACCCTAAAAATTTTTTAACTACCTTTATTAGTTCAAAAGTTATAAACAATTAAACTTTATTGTGCCAACTTCACGCCAGCACAAAGAAATATTCGGACTCAAATTTTTTATTTACCAATAATTTGCACCCAATTTGCACCCATTTGCACCATCAAAATATTTTTGTTATCTTTTTAAATAAAAAAGTTATTAACAATTACTTTTTTAATTGTCAGCACAGAAAGTGTTCACATTTGATAATTTTTTACGGGAATAATTTGTACCCAGTACAACAAAATTTGCACCCTAAAAATTATTTCTCTATCTTTATTATTTCTATTTATAGACAATTACATGATTTTTGTGATAACTTCACACGAACGTACATCAAATTCATTAATTATGGATTGTTATAAGGGTGCAAATTACGAAAGTTATGTATTGTTATTAACTAGGATAGGGTACAATTTGCACCCTAAAAATAATGTCATTTTAACATGTATTTATTTAAATAATTGCGTTCAAATGTAGGAATATGAATTACATCGGTATATATTGCAACAATGTCATTTATTATGGATTGTTATGAGGGTGCAAATTACGAAATTTATTTATTATTATTATCTAGGATAGGGTACAATTTGCACCCTATAAATAATGTCATTTTAACATGTATTTATTTAAATAATAGTGTTCAAATGTAGTAATATGAATTACAGCGGTATATATATTGCAACAATGTCATTTATTATGGATTGTTATGAGGGTGCAAATTACGAAATTTATTTATTATTATTAACTAGGATAGGGTACAATTTGTACCATATAAATAATGTCATTTTAACATGTATTTATTTAAATAATAGTGTTCAAATGTAGGAATATGAATTACAGCGGTATATATATTGCAACAATGTCATTTATTATGGATTGTTATGAGGGTGCAAATTACGAAATTTATTTATTATTATTAACTAGGGTAGGGTACAATTTGCACCCTATAAATAATGCCATTTTAACATGTATTTATTTAAATAATAGTGTTCAAATGTAGGAATATGAATTACAGCGGTATATATATTGCAACAATGTCATTTATTATGGATTGTTATGAGGGTGTAAATTACGAAATTTATTTATTAACTAGGGTAGGGTACAATTTGCACCCTATAAATAATGTCATTTTAACATGTATTTATTTAAATAATAGTGTTCAAATGTAGGAATATGAATTACAGCGGTATATATATTGCAACAATGTCATTTATTGTGGATTGTTATGAGGGTGCAAATTACGAAATTTATTTTTTATTATTAACTAGGGTACGGTACAATTTACACCCTATAAATAATGTCATTTCAACATGTATTTATTTAAATTATTAATAGGGTTGAAGGTCAAACCCTTTTTTTATATTAAATTAAATCTTTTTTATTGAACAAATGTCTAATGATAACAATAATAGTGAAATAAATATGTTTCTCTATATCTACCAAATTATAAATACTTACCGCTTTTGTAATTGTGTGTAAAGGTATGTTTTATTAGGTAAAAAATGAAAATAAACAAAAACAAAATAAATAGAATATTTATTAAATTTCAAATTCAACTTACAAAAATATTATACATATGCATGTTAATTGCAAAGTGTATGTTAATAAATGAGCTGTTACACTACAGTATTTCTTAACATTTTTATATTGATCACAATGGTCATCATACAACTCCCACATCGAATCTAGACAATAAACATAGTTATAATATTTAAAGCTCATTTATTGCTAATTTATTGCTCATGTTTAAAATGTATTGCTCTTGCCGATTCGAAGAAAATTGATGTGAGCTAGCTTAAAGACAAGCTGCTCACAACCAAAAATTAAAAAAAAAAACCTGTCGCAAGACAGAATACGATCTGTTATAATTTATTGCTCTAATTAACAATTTATTGCTTGCAAATAATGAAGGTTTTCGTTACACAAATTGCATACAAGACGTTTTAGCGTACTAAATGAATTAGACATCAAAAACTGCTTTTCTACGGAAATTATACTTTATCGTATGTCATTATTAGTTTTCAATAATATTTACGCGTGTGAGCTGGAGCAATAAATTATTTAAGGGGCGCATTTAGCTAAAACTCCAATTTTACAGGATTACCTCGCAACAAAATCTATCTGTCGCTATAGAGCATTATTTTTAGGGTGCAAATTGTACCCTATCCTAGTTAATAACAATAAATAACTTTCGTAATTTGCACCCTTATAACAATCCATAATTAATGACTTTGATGTACGTTCGTGTGAAGTTATCACAAAAATAATGTAATTGTCTATAACTTTAGAAATAATAAAGATAGGGAAATAATTTTTAGGGTGCAAATTTTGTTGTACTGGGTGCAAATTATTCCCGTAAAAAATTATCAAATGTGAACTTTCTGTGCTGGCAATTAAAAAAGTAATTGTTAATAACTTTTTTATTTAAAAAGATAACAAAAATATTTTGATGGTGCAAATGGGTGCAAATTGGGTGCAAATTATTGGTAAATAAAAATTTTGATTCCGAATATTTCTTTGTGCTGGCGTGAAGTTGGCACAAAAAAGTTTAATTGTTTATAACTTTTGAACTAGTAAAGGAAGTTAAAAAAATTTTAGGGTAAATTTTCAGAATTTGCACCCACAGTTTATGTGCCAAGTTCACGCACCTGATGGGATGATGTGATAATAACTAGACGATCTGATTTAAAATCTGATGAAGGGAATTTTATGAAGATTTGTGGATCTATAACACATATTGAAAATGTTTTATTATAGTCTACCATGAACATTGTATGTCATTTGAGGAATTTATTTTTAATCACTAAAATCTGCTGTGGCGTGGTGCACTTTTCACTTCGCAAGAATCTAAAAATATCAAATATCTGTAAGTTTAAAATGTCATCTACTATGTACTTGCAAAGTTTGTTAAAAAATATATTCACAAAGTGTCCTCGGATTTGACGGTGGAATGAAGCTTACGTAGTGTAAAAGTCAGAGATATTATTAATTAAAATAAAAGTCTATTCAACGATAAATAATTAAGATAAAGATAATAAAAATAACTAACACTATGATTAAATAATTATAAACACTAATTTAAGACTAAGAATATTATTATACTTAAACACTACGATTATTTATTTAAACAATACTTATTTCACTATATTTATTTATATACATAACTATAATTATTTATGTTCACCATCTGTTCATTTCACTTTGATGTGTTAATATCATAATGTCCCGCCTGTCCTCCCTGACGGTATTTATACAGTCCGCGTCCCTTTTCTAGAAAAGTTCTCCAATTTTCCATCGAATACATAAGGAAACAACCGACCGTAGGTAATTAAGCAGGTCGAGACCAGTGTGCGACTATTACCTCATCGCTCAGGTTAGGCGCCGTTCTAGCAACGTTCGACCAGCGGCGGTGGTTGCGTTCTCGCGTAGGTTGCACGCACGCTACTATATTTATTATTAGGTATGATTTTTTTTTCCAAAAATTATATTTCTACATATTGGTAAAAATTCACATTGTAAACATGATAAAATTTGAACAATTTTTAAAAAAAGGAAAGGGTGGAGAGAACAACTTGAAGCCATTTGAATTAATACTTTCGATGATTAAATGAAACAAAAAGGTTTTAAAAATACTACATCAAAGTTATTCAATTTTACTCCACTCAGTGGCGGTGCGTGAATTTGAAGTGAGGTGAGGCCAAATACTGAATAAAAAAATATTATTTATCTTCAAACGTCATAAATGTACTCGTAGCATCCTTTGTGACTTTGTGACAAGGTAGAAATAAAATAAATAAATATCCATAGAAACTATACAGAATCAACGAATAAGAAGTAACTTGTATAAAAGAAACCAGTAATATCGCCCTAAATGTCACTATAATACACTAGGTAACCTAAGAATAAAGTTACTAAATACCATAAATAGCTGTCAAATTTAAATAAATAACCTATGAATTGAAACATAAACAGTATACTTTTGAGGAAATAACATATTAAAGAATAGTAGACTTACAGATTACAATTACAGGGATGGTAATGAACATAAGAATACTTAGAATTAAAGTGATAAGAAAAGTTTATATTGTTTTTTAGTGATTCCTGGGCATGTCTTTCAGCCACACTGTTAGATTTCCATCCAATTGAACAACTTTACGGGGGCGTACATAATAATACTTCAAATTCCGACATAATTGCACACAAGGAGGATATAAAATTGCACAGTTTTTATTTAAACATCAAAACGTGAACAAATAAGAATCCATAACTACAGAGCAATTGAAATCGCAAACGTAATTTACGTAAAATGTAACCTCAGTAATAGATATTTTTCTTAAAATATCTATGTTTGAAGAAAAAATATAGTGTCATTTGGAGTAAAAGTGTCTTTGTGTGCCTCGCGTGCAATTGTCCGACTCGCTTCGCTCGTCGTGCAACCTTCCACACTCGCCTCACAAAGTATCACTTTACTCCCAACAAGCAGTGCTGTAGACGTAAAATTAGCATAGGGTATACGCAGAGGGGAGGGGGCAATAATTAAGAAAAAAATGGCTCAGTCGATTTTTTTTCATTCAAGGTCCAAATGCCTTATAATTGAAAGTTACATTTTTTCAAGGGATGTGAAGTCGCATGTTTTTCCCTTTTCATGTACAAAAATAAATTGCCAGATCACAGAACATTAATATTAATTGTTGGATAAAATTTTCATTAGTTAATTTAATTTTTATAACTTTTGTCTCAAATATTTAAAGAAGCAGAAGCTACACGCTACGGCACCTAAAAAATCCAGATGTATCGGCGTATACCCTCGACTACACCCCTGCTAATAACACAATATACTATTTTTGATCCAAGGTCAAACATTTTTGACCGCTACATAAATAATCAACACACAATTAGATATCATATTTATTGTACATAAATAAATAAATAAATACATATAGTATTCATTTGTATATTGAATCAATCCGGCGTTCTTTCATATTAGCAAATCTGTTGATTGTCATCGTAAAATTGTGCCTTTTTTGATAGTCTCTTTGTTAACAATTCGTTTTCTATAGAAATTAATATTGGAATAATTGTTTTTCTATATATTTTGTTCCTATGGTAACTTGATTTTTTTTTTTTTAACATCTAAATATTATGGATTTTTTTTCCTAAAAATTAAAATATTTCAAAAACTACTCCGTAATATTAAAGTAACTTAATATGAAGATATAATTCGTTAGGGTCCATGATCAAGGTCAGGCCCTATTTCATATCAGAGACGTATTAGATAAATTTTAGAGCATAAAATTACTTAAACATAATCTATTTTTCGTCATTATCTAGTGACATGTGCTTTTTTTCTGGAAAAACAAAAACATCACTAAAATTTTCACTGTGCGAAATAATTGCGTCATACTCAAAACTGGGTGGTTTTACGCCCACAGCAATACGGTTTTCGAATACTACACATTTCTTACGTATGTACCCAAAATTTTGTTCAAATTTGATAAACATCGGAGTTACGAATTTAAAAAAAAAATCTTTTTCGGAAAAAATCCTTAAAATACTAATAACTACCCTAGAAGTTATGGACCTATGCATAGAGAAGCACACGACGATCATCAATGTCAAGCAACGTGCGACCCAAAAATTTGGATGGGGGATCGCCGGCAAATAATTCGAAAAATAGAAATATATATGACAGATAAACACTAATAACTACCCTTAGAAATATGAGTCTAAGAAAAGTAAAACACAACGGATAATGAATGTCAAGCAACGTAGAGCACAGTTAAGAATTGGATGGGCGGACCACAAGAAAAATTAAAAATAAATACTAAAAGGATAAATAAAAAAAACCTGATGTGGCCAGGACATTACCTATTGCATACATAATTTTTCTTGCAAGATATATAATTCCAATTAAATTATTTCATAAACTAACTACAGGATGCGGCAGAACCAATTGAGCAGTTTGCGGGGGCAGGTGTCCGGGCGGTGGCGGGGGTAGGCTGCTGCACTAGGTCTCCTTTCGTTCTGTCGGCATCTCCATTTTAGTACCCAACATGGTTTGGACCGGAGTACATCGTGGCTTTGCCGTGCTTGCGTTTTATAAAAACAACCGATCTGTGATTGCGATGCAAAGAGCTTTTCGGCGACGGTTCAACATTCCGCGCAATAATGCTGTTCCTACTGCGAACACAATTCGGTCCTAGATTCGGTAGTTGGAGGAAACTGGTAGCACACTAAGAATAGGTACACATGGCCGACGAAGGTCCATCAGAACACCAGAAATTGTGGAGATAGTGAGAGCAGCAGTCGAAAAATCGGCAAGACATTCTGCTCGAAAGCACGCTATTGCATTGGGTTTTTCAGACCGCAGTTTGAGGAGGATTCTGCATTTAGATTTGAATTTCCATCCCTTCAAAATAATGACGGTTTAAGAATTGAAACCAGCAAACTACGCCAACCGCCAAAATCTGTGTGAGGAAATTCTTGCAGCGATCCCTCCTGAGGCAGAATTCTTCAGTAGCGACGAGGCACATTTTCACCTATGCGGGATTGTGAATAAACAAAATTTTCGCTACTGGTCTGAAAACAACCCCCAAATTGTTCACGAAAGACCGCTACATTCTCCTAAACTAACGGAGTGGTGTGCCGTATCACAATTTGGCGTTATACCCCGCAAAATGTGTCAACGGGCTGTTAAAAACTTCAGAAATGGGCTCCAGCAATGTATTGCAGCAAACGGCCGCCATCTTAAAGACGTAGACCGCTAGTATGAACAAGTGATTAAGGGTGATTAGCGAGTATTTGATTAGCATTGTTTTATCTCTGTCAATCGTTCATGGATTATTTTAGAGAAAAATACTTCAAATAGAAAATGCGTATAATTAATTTTTCTATAACTTTTATTTGAAGTATTTTTCCGTAAAATAATCCATAAACGATTAACAGAGATAAAACAATGCTAGTCAAATGCTCGCTAATCACCCTTAATCACTGTTCATACTAGCGACCATTATTTTTAAAAATTAATGAGTATAAAATGGTAAGTCCTACTGATTTCAAAAATAAAAACATTTTTTTTTTTCATACAGTACCGGCCAAAAATATATCACCTTTATGTTTTTTCAGTATAACTTTTATAAAAATAAATCAAATGCGCTCAAAATTTAACAGTATATATTTGATGTAGATTAGATCTTGTACATGATGTGTGATGAGTTTTTAAAAGAAATATCATGTGTTTCAAGCTATTTTTTGAATTTATTTATTTTTTCTCGCTTATTCTGCCGTTGTGTCTGTAGTTGAAACCGCAAAATTTTGCGTTATTTATTATTTTGTAATATGGCGAAGACAAAAGGTGCTCTAAATTTAGACGAACGACAACAAAAAGCTATTATAGAGGGCCGGAAACAAGGGCGGACGCATTAAGGAGCTCGCGCAACAGTTTCACATCGCCAGATCATCGGTGAATAAAATTCTTAAACATTGGAACCTCCAAGGAGGCTATGTTGAGAAGAAGAAAAGCGGCCGACCACGTTGCACTACTTCCCTTGTCGATCGCAACATCCTCCACGTATCCCACAGCGATCCACGTCTTACAGCGCCCGACATTGCGAAGGAAATAGCGACTCCTGGTCAGTCTAATCCATGCATACGGACCATACGTCATCGACTACAAGCCGCAGGACTGAATGGACGACAACCTGTGAAGAAGCCATTCATTTCTGCCAAAAATCGGAAGGCGCGAGTGGAGTGGGCTAAAGAGAACTAGACACCTCAGCAATGGTCTAATGTCATCTGGAGCGATGAAAGTAAGTTTATGTTGTTGATAGTGGTGGCATAAAATGGATTCGTTGCCCTAAAGGCAAACGTTTCAATCCAAAATATCAACTGCCGACTATGAAGCATTGTGGCGGTTCAGTCTTGGTGTGGGGTACTTTCTCAGCAAAAGGAATGGGTCCTCTTCACAGAAATCATGGTATCATGGATCGAAAAATGTACATAGACATCTTCAAAAATGTAATGCTTCCATATGGAAAGCGTCTTCATGGTCTTGGCTTCATCTACCAGCAGAATAATGATCCGAAGCATCGCGCGCGTGATTTGCAAGAATGGTTCCGACGCCATCGTCTGACTCTTATGAAATGGCCAAGTCAGTCGCCTGACTTAAATATTATTGAACCGTTGTGGGATGAGCTGGAAAGACATTTGGCCGGCAAACGAGCGGCAAGCGCAGCCAAGAAGTTCGCCCAACTTGAGGAGGAGTGGACGAAGATCCCTCAGCAGCAATCGACGCACTCATCGCGTCTATACCAAGACTCATCCAAGCTGCGATCGACGTAAAAGAATTTGCAACAAAATATTAATTTTATTTAGTGTTAATTATTTACTAACTTCATTATTAAATATTTCTTATTTTCAGATATTTGAATAAAATTATTTTTTCCGCGTTATTGTTACTATTATTTAGTGAAAAGTTTTTTATTAAGTAAATTATACCTAATATCAAAATATATTATGATTTTATAGACATCAATTCTCTATAAGTCAAGTTATGTTGAAAAAACTTAAAGGTGATATACATTTGGCCGGTACTGTATATACCCTGGTTTCTTTTTTATAACTCTTCAACTGCTCAATTGGTTCTGCCGCACCCTGTATGTATTTCACTTGATACTGACATCTTCTTCTTTAGATTTTCCCATTCTTAGGGGTCACTATTCTTGATTTTCTTCTTGTACTCTTCTATTTTCCTATATTTCTCGTAAAATTATTTTATAAACAAACTATGCAAATTGCACTTGACGCTGACATCTTCTTCTTTAGCTTTTCCCATTCGTTAAGGTCGCTATTTTTTATTTTCATCTTGCACTCATTTCTATTTTGCGTGTCGTCCTTATTTTTTTCTTTAAGTTTTCCTCAATACAGTCCTCCCATCTTCTCTTTGGTCTTCCTCTACTTCTTCTACATTCTACTACTAAGCTGTTCATACTTCTTCCAATATATTACTCATCTCTCCGCATGACATATCCAAATCAATGTGATCGTCTCTCTTGTATCTTTTTAGAAACTTCTATCACTCGAGCCATTTCTCTCTTCTCATTCCTAAAAAAAAAAAAATTTCATCACGGCATATTACCCATTGCTGGGTGTGCCAATCTGCTTCATACACAGATGTCGGTAATGATCCTACCTTTCCGTGTATTCCCCAACATACTCATCGCTTTTCCACATTCACTTTTTTTCGTTGACAGTGACATCTGTCAATTAGAATTTTCTTAATATAGTAGCTGTTTCTGTGGTTATAACACAGCTGGCTGATTTATTTCTTTCAAATTCAATCAAATCGTGTAGATAATAGAATATTCTTTAATATTTATAATAACATTAAGAGCATTGTGTACTCCTGTACTAAAATATGAAGCGAAAAGTCAAATAAATTGTTCCTGTACTAGAACTATTAACATTTTAAAAAATTCAACATTAGGCAAACATACTTCTGATATGAGCCTGCATTAAAAAAAATACATATTGAAATCTATTAATACTGGACTTTGATTTTACTGGGAAGCCCAAAATTTAGTAGCATTTCTTGCTTTCCCATTAAAATCAAAGTCAAATACTGACAGATTTTAATAATACTTTTTTTTAAAGCAGGTTCATGTCAGTAAGTTCTGGTACAGGACCAATTTATTTGAATTTTCGCTTCATATTTTAGTATAGGAGTACACAATACTCTTAAATGTCAAAAATGATATTTAACAGCGCTCTTTCAAGAAAAACTGTTAAAATCTTCAAATTAGGATACTTCCGGTTAACTAATCGTAACCAAAATGTAACCAACTCTTTATAAGGACGTACGAAAGAGGAATATGAAAAAAATATAATTTTTGGAATTGTAGTATTGGTGTCATGTGATCCGGAACGTTCGTAACATACACACACACAAAACACACACACACACACACACACACACACACACATTTGTATTGTAAGGACTCTAAACGTGCTTATTCATTAAAAGCTCATCATCGATTTTTTTGACCAAAAACAATACCTTCCTTACCTATAGGTGACGGAAGGTAAATAATAAGAATGGACCCCCTAAAAAGAGAAAAATAAACAACAGGAACACACACAACGGATAATGAATGCCAAGCAACGTGAAACACAGTTGGGAGTTGGATGGGGGATCAACAGAAAATAAAACAAATAAAAAAAAATAGATGGTCCTCCAAAAAAGAGAAAAATAGATACAATAGGGAAATTATACAAATAATAGGATAACAGGAAAAGGAAAAATAAGACAAGAAATGGACAAATACCGAATAAGATTTAAAGGCAAAATAAGAACAAAAAGATCCACGCCAGCAACGAGTGCCCGTGAAGTAACGCCGTGACGCACGGTACAAATATGTCCTTACCGAAATTTGTGTATACAGCAAATTGGTACACCCAGCATTGGGTAATATGCCGTGATGATATATTTATTTTACTTATAAAAATATACAAAATGATAAAAGACAAAAAAACAAAAAAGAAGAAACAACAAAAGAGGAGTTCGGGACAATAGGACAAAGTACAAGACAAACGAAAGGACAGCAAGAGTAGAACTTTGGGACAAAAGTATCAAAGAGGAAAAGTGTAAAGAGGAATAGTATCAAAAGGAGAAAAGTGCAAAGTGTACAAAAAGTAGAAATATGCAAATGGAGAAAACTAAAGGGAGAAAAGTGCAAAAAGAACAAAGTATCAAAGGAGAAAAGTGAAAAAAGGTACCAAAAGGAGAAAAGTGAAAAAAGAAGGAAGTGCAAAGGACAAAAAACCAAGGGAGAATAGTTCAAAGAAGAACAAAGGGAATAATATGCAGAGGACAAAGTACTAAAGGGAGAAAAGTGCAAAAAGGACAGTGTAGAGGACAAAGTACCAAAGGGAGAACAGTGCAAATGAAGAAAACTACTAAAGAGAGAAAAGTGCAAATGGAGAAAAGTACAAAAGGGAGAAAAGTGTAGAGGACCAAAGGAAGTAAATTGCAAAGAAGATCAAAGGGAGTAATGTGCAGAGGACAAAGTACAAAGGGAGAAAAGTGCAAATGGAGAAAAATACCAAAGGAAAATAAAAAAAGATAATTCCGACAAATTAAAGATTAAAAAGAGCAACAGGAATACAGAAGCACAAGAGTGCAAAGATAAAGGAGAAAATACAAAGAACAAAAAAGAAGAAAGGACAACAAGAGTAGAACTTCGGGACAACAGTTTAATTCACACCAAATACCTAGATACTATACTGATATATGGACTTTTCAAAAGCTTTTGATAAAGTATCATGGAATTGTGCTACAAAAATTAAAAGTCAACTTCAATATATTTAATAATCTGAATTATTAAAATCATATCTTTCTAACAGGCAACAATGTGTACATTTGTGGGCTTATAAATCAAAATTATTCCACATTCAGGAGTACCTCAAGACTATCTTGGTCCTCTACTTTTTGTTTTATTTATCGATGACATTACAGATGATTCGAAATTATAAAGAACAATTAATTGTCACTATTGCTGTCTTATTCTCTTTCTGTATTTTAGAATCCCTGTAGTACTATTAAGTGAAAAAAAAATTAGTGTTACATTCACTGTTTAATATTCTAGTAAGCTATGCAGGGAAAATTCAATTGCATAATAGCCATAAACTAGGAACATCATCATTACTTTCATTGCATATCTTTATATCCTTGTCCTTGAACGTTTTCTTACATACGAACCTAACCTAGACTTTACAGAAACATATGTGCGTGTGCTTCACAATACACCTACAGTAAACAAAAAATAACAAAACTCAATGTTGACCTTCGAGACATAATGACAGCGTAGCGACCACCATGTTACGTGTTAAGTACACCTGGTGACGTAAAGAGTTCGTCACACTTCGAGGAATGATACGGTTGTGAATTTGAAGCGAAAAGTTAGAATTGGACTCTTGAGGATTATGTAATTGAAATCACTTTGAGTTTTGGGTCTTCTATATTAGAATTTGTTAGTAAATTACATTATTAAATAATGTATGGTTTTCGGAATTTCTCTGTGGAGCATGTGGTGATACTTCATAATTTCATAAATAGTTTACTTGCACTATAACAGTACAGGTGTAAATCAAAAGAGTCGGGAAGAAAACTATAGCTTGTGATAGGTGCTGAATCACTGGGCAATATGATGATTATGCAGCACTATATTTCAGACCTGGGTTCCTTTGACATGCTTCACAGTCTTCAATATTTCAAGATATAGTGTGAAGCTAGGCGCAGATGTAAGTCCAGATGGTTGAAGCAGTTATCCAAATATAATATACTCAGGCACTCAGGGTTATTCGAGTATATGTCTGCAGACTATGTACCCAGCTTGAGGCAACAATATTCAGATTTAGATTAGTGCTGAAATTCGGATCCGAACGGATAATTGAATAATGTATTATCCATATCGCTATTTCCTTAATATACCGCACTTAGAGAACATACAGGCCTTACGCCACGCCCTTGAGACTTTTAGATATGCGTATTGCGGTTTAGTCCACTCAATAAAGGTTTTTTACCCTACAAAACGTGAGGTAGAACGATTTTAACATATGTTGTTTAGGTCGGGACGGGGATAATTTTTTTTACATTTTTTGCCTAGGTTGAACTGTCAGAGTCAGAGTTATGTTAAAAAATAGTTAACCAGAATAACAATTTATGAAAAAAAATACTCTGATGTGGCCAGCATAATACCTTCCGTTGATCCAGTGTGTTATATATACATTCCATACTTAAATTTTCTTGCAAAAGACTCTAAATTTCCTTCCTTCTTATCTTTGGTCTTCCTCTGTTTCTTCAACCTTCTATTATTAAGCTTTTCATTCTTCTTCCAATATATTCTTCCTCTCCTCATGACATGTTCAAACCAATGTAATTGTCTCTCTTGTATCTTTCTAGAAACTTCTAACACTAGAGTTATTTCCCTTATTTATTTCCCTTATTTTTTCATTCCTTACCGTATCTTTCCGTGTCTTCCCCAACATCTATCTCAATATCCTCATCTCTGCCACATTCATTTACTGACATCTGTCAATTTGAATTATCTGACTATATTAGCAGTTTCCATGGTAAGCATAGCTGGCTGATTTATGAAATTTAATATCTCTATAAATTTTTAACTATATATCTATTAAATATGAAGTATAAAATGCAATCAAATCGTATAGATAATAATATATTATTTAAGTTATAAATGTCAATAAATGATATTTAACTGCGTTTTTTCAAGAAAAACTGTAAAAATCTTGAAATGAGAGTACCTAAAGGCGACGGAAGGTAAAAAGAATTACTCAAAAAATTAACAATATTAGGTATTTAATACATAGTCTAATAGATTTACGACGATGAAGTTGGCAGACGATTCATAGCAGACGATTCAAAATTTCAGCCAGTGTGTGGCAGCCTTACGCTGTGTTAAACCATGGCCCACTGTATAGGTGTTAAAATATTATTTCTTAATAAATATCATATTTATACGCTATAAAGGTACAGAATTATAAAATTCTGACAATAGATGTTCAGATTAGTAACATCCTATAAAAATAACAATAATTCAACGGATATCCTCCTGGACAATAAGAACAAATTAAAAATAATATTATAAGACCACTTATCAATGAATTAATGTTTATAAGTTTGTTAATATTAAGCTCGAGCAATTCAAATCTCATACATAGAACAACAAATATGAATTCAAAGTCTTATATTATTGTCACTTCTGTATAAACTATTGCTTATAACTTTGTTAATAGGATAGAGAAGTAGTTTTAATTTGCAGGGGACATTGTTTATAACATTATTAATAATTTGCGTTGACCAAATTCCACAGACATCCTTCAGGACAATAAGGATAAATTAAAAAATATATTAAAGTGATTTCCGTATAAATAATTGTTTATAACCTTGTTAGTAAGATACCGAAGTAGTTCAAATTTGCAGGGAACACTATCTTTTACAATATTAATCATTTGCAATGACCAAATTCCACAGACACCCTTCAGCACAATGAGGATAAATTAACAATCTTATATTAAAGTGACCTGTATAAATAATGTTTTATAACTTTGTTAATATGTGAGCGAAGTAGTTCATATTTGCAGAGAACATTGTTTATAATAATATTAATAATTTGCAAGTATCAAATTCCACAGACATCTTTCAGGACAATGAGGATAAATTAACAATCTTTATTAAAGTGACTTCTGTATAAATAATTGTTATAACTTTGTTAATAGGATAACGAAGTTGTTCAATTTTGTAGAGAACATTGTCTATAATAATATTAATAATTTCCATTTATCAAATTTTACAGACATCCTTCATGGCCCTGAGGATAAATTAACAATCTTTATTAAAGTGACTTCTATGTAAATAATTGTTTATAACTTTGTTAATAGGTTAGCGAAGTTGTTCAAATTTGCAGAGAACATTGTTTATAATAATATTAATAATTTGAAATTATCAAATTCCACAGACATCCTTCAGGACAATGAGGATAAATTAACAATCTTTATTAAAGTGACTTCTGTATAAATAATTGTTATAACTTTGTTAATAGGATAACGAAGTTGTTCAATTTTGTAGAGAACATTGTCTATAATAATATTAATAATTTCCATTTATCAAATTTTACAGACATCCTTCATGGCCCTGAGGATAAATTAACAATCTTTATTAAAGTGACTTCTATGTAAATAATTGTTTATAACTTTGTTAATAGGATAGCGAAGTTGTTCAAATTTGCAGAGAACATTGTTTATAAAAATATTAATAATTTGAAATTATCAAATTCCACAGACATCCTTCAGGACAATGAGGATAAATTAACAATCTTTATTAAAGTGACTTCTATGTAAATAATTGTTTATAACTTTGTTAATAGGATAGCGAAGTTGTTCAAATTTGCAGAAAACATTGTTTATAATAATATTAATAATTTGAAATTATCAAATTCCACAGACATCCTTCAGGACAATGAGGATAAATTAACAATCTTTATTAAAGTGACTTCTATGTAAATAATTGTTTATAACTTTGTTAATAGGATAGCGAAGTTGTTCAAATTTGCAGAGAACATTGTTTATAATAATATTAATAATGTGAAATTATCAAATTCCACAGACATCCTTCAGGACAATGAGGATAAATTAACAATCTTTATTAAAGTGACTTCTGTATAAATAATTATTATAACTTTGTTAATAGGATAACGAAGTTGTTCAATTTTGTAGAGAACATTGTCTATAATAATATTAATAATTTGCAAGTATCAAATTCCACAGACATCCTCCAGGACAATGAGGATAAATTAACAATATTTATTAAAGTGACTTCTGTAAAAATAATTGTTATAACTTTGTTAATAGGATAACGAAGTTGTTCAAATTTGTAGAGAACACTGTTTATAATAATATTAATAATTTGAATTTATCAAATTCCACAGACATCCTTCAGGACAATGAGGATAAATTAACAATCTTTATTAAAGTGACTTCTGTATAAATAATTGTTATAACTTTGTTAATAGGATAACGAAGTTGTTCAAATATGTAGAGAACATTGTTTATAATAATATTAATAATTTGAAATTATCAAATTTTACAGACATCCTTCAGGACACTGAGGATAAATTAACAATCTTTATTAAAGTGACTTCTATGTAAATAATTGTTTATAACTTTGTTAATAGGATAGCGAAGTTGTTCAAATTTGCAGAGAACATTGTTTATAATAATATTAATAATTTGAAATTATCAAATTCCACAGACATCCTCCAGGACAATGAGGATAAATTAACAATATTTATTAAAGTGACTTCTGTATAAATAATTGTTATAACTTTGTTAATAGGATAACGAAGTTGTTCAAATTTGTAGAGAACATTGTTTATAATAATATTAATAATTTGCATTTATCAAATTTCACAGACATCCTTCATGGCCCTGAGGATAAATTAACAATCTTTATTAAAGTGACTTCTATGTAAATAATAGTTTATAACTTTGTTAATAGGATAGCGAAGTTGTTCAAATTTGCGGAGAACATTGTTTATAATAATATTAACAATTTGAAATTATCAAATGCCACAGACATCTTCCAGGACAATGAGGATAAATTAATAATATTTATTAAAGTGACTTCTGTAAAAATAATTGTTATAACTTTGTTAATAGGATAACGAAGTTGTTCAAATTAGTAGAGAACATTGTTTATAAAAATATTAATAATTTGAATTTATCAAATTCCACAGACATCCTTCAGGATACTGAGGATAAATTAACAATCTTTATTAAAGTGACTTCTGTATAAATAATTGTTATAACTTTGTTAATAGGATAATGAAGTTGTTCAAATTTGTAGAGAACACTGTTTATAATAATATTAATAATTAGAAATTATCAAATTTCACAGACATCCTTCAGGACAATGAGGATAAATTAACAATCTTTATTAAAGTGACTTCTATGTAAATAATTGTTTATAACTTTGTTAATAGGATAGCGAAGTTGTTCAAATTTGCAGAGAATATTGTTTATAATAATATTAATAATTAGAAATTATCAAATTCCACAGACATCCTTCAGGACACTGAGGAAAAATTAACAATCTTTATTAAAGTGACTTCTATGTAAATAATTGTTTATAACTTTGTTAATAGGGTAGCGAAGTTGTTCAAATTTGCAGAGAACATTGTTTATAATAATATTAATAATTTGAAATTATCAAATTCCACAGACATCCTTCAGGACACTGAGGATAAATTAAGAATCTTTATTAAAGTGACTTCTGTATAAATAATTGTTTATAACATTGTTAATAGGATAGCGAAGTTGTGCAAATTTGCACAAAACATTGTTTATAATAATATTAATAATTTGCATTTATCAAATTTCACAGACATCCTTCATGGCCCTGAGGATAAATTAACAATCTTTATTAAAGTGACTTCTATATAAATAATTTATTATAACTTTGTTAATAGGATAACGAAGTTGTACAAATTTGTAGAGAACACTGTTTATAATAATATTAATAATTTACAATTATCAAATTTCACAGACATCCTTCAGGACACTGAGGAAAAATTAACAATCTTTATTAAAGTGACTTCTATATAAATAATTTATTATAACTTTGTTAATAGGATAACGAAGTTGTTCAAATATGTAGAGAACATTGTTTATAATAATATTAATAATTTGAAATTATCAAATTCCACAGACATCCTTCAGGACACTGAGGATAAATTAACAATCTTTATTAAAGTGACTTCTGTATAAATAATTGTTTATAACATTGTTAATAGGATAGCGAAGTTGTGCAAATTTGCACAAAACATTGTTTATAATAATATTAATAATTTGCATTTATCAAATTTCACAGACATCCTTCATGGCCCTGAGGATAAATTAACAATCTTTATTAAAGTGACTTCTATATAAATAATTTATTATAACTTTGTTAATAGGATAACGAAGTTGTACAAATTTGTAGAGAACACTGTTTATAATAATATTAATAATTTACAATTATCAAATTTCACAGACATCCTTCAGGACACTGAAGAAAAATTAACAATCTTTATTAAAGTGACTTCTATATAAATAATTTATTATAACTTTGTTAATAGGATAACGAAGTTGTTCAAATTTGTAGAGAACACTGTTTATAATAATATTAATAATTTACAATTATCAAATTTCACAGACATCCTTCAGGACACTGAGGATAATTTAACAATCTTTATTAAAGTGACTTCTATATAAATAATTTATTATAACTTTGTTAATAGGATAACGAAGTTGTTCAAATTTGCACAGAACATTGTTTATAATAATATTAATAATTTACAATTATCAAATTTCACAGACATTCTTTAGAACACTGAGGATAAATTACCAATATTTATTAAAGTGACATCTGTATAAATAATTGTTTATAACTTTTTTAATAGGATAGCGAAGTTGTTTAAATTTGCACAGAACATTGTTTATAATAATATTAATAATTTACAATTATCAAATTTCACAGACATAAACAATTATTTAAACATAAGTTACGTTAATAAATATTGTTAATTTTTCCTCAGTGTCCTGAAGGATGTCTGTGGAATTTGATAAATTCAAATTATTAATATTTTTATAAACAATGTTTTTTACAAATTTGAACAACTTCGTTATCCTATTAACAAAGTTATAACAATTATTTATACAGAAGTAACTTTAATAAAGATTGTTAATTTATCCTCATTGTCCTGAAGGATGTCTGTGAAATTTGATAAATTCAAATTATTAATATTTTTATAAACAATGTTCTCTACAAATTTGAACAACTTCGTTATCCTATTAACAAAGTTATAACAATTATTTTTACAGAAGTCACTTTAATAAATATTATTAATTTATCCTCATTGTCCTGGAAGATGTCTGTGGCATTTGATAATTTCAAATTGTTAATATTATTATAAACAATGTTCTCCGCAAATTTGAACAACTTCGCTATCCTATTAACAAAGTTATAAACTATTATTTACATAGAAGTCACTTTAATAAAGATTGTTAATTTATCCTCAGGGCCATGAAGGATGTCTGTGAAATTTGATAAATGCAAATTATTAATATTATTATAAACAATGTTCTCTACAAATTTGAACAACTTCGTTATCCTATTAACAAAGTTATAACAATTATTTATACAGAAGTCACTTTAATAAATATTGTTAATTTATCCTCATTGTCCTGGAGGATATCTGTGGAATTTGATAATTTCAAATTATTAATATTATTATAAACAATGTTCTCTGCAAATTTGAACAACTTCGCTATCCTATTAACAAAGTTATAAACAATTATTTACATAGAAGTCACTTTAATAAAGATTGTTAATTTATCCTCAGTGTCCTGAAGGATGTCTGTAAAATTTGATAATTTCAAATTATTAATATTATTATAAACAATGTTCTCTACATATTTGAACAACTTCGTTATCCTATTAACAAAGTTATAACAATTATTTATACAGAAGTCACTTTAATAAAGATTGTTAATTTATCCTCATTGTCCTGAAGGATGTCTGTGGAATTTGATAAATTCAAATTATTAATATTATTATAAACAGTGTTCTCTACAAATTTGAACAACTTCGTTATCCTATTAACAAAGTTATAACAATTATTTTTACAGAAGTCACTTTAATAAATATTGTTAATTTATCCTCATTGTCCTGGAGGATGTCTGTGGAATTTGATAATTTCAAATTATTAATATTATTATAAACAATGTTCTCTGCAAATTTGAACAACTTCGCTATCCTATTAACAAAGTTATAAACAATTATTTACATAGAAGTCACTTTAATAAAGATTGTTAATTTATCCTCATTGTCCTGGAAGATGTCTGTGGAATTTGATACTTGCAAATCATTAATATTATTATAAACAATGTTCTCTGCAAATATGAACTACTTCGCTCACATATTAACAAAGTTATAAAACATTATTTATACAGGTCACTTTAATATAAGATTGTTAATTTATCCTCATTGTGCTGAAGGGTGTCTGTGGAATTTGGTCACTGCAAATGATTAATATTGTAAAAGAGAGTGTTCAATGCAAATTTGAACTACTTCAGTATCTTACTAACAAGGTTATAAACAATTATTTATACGGAAATCACTTTAATAAATTTTTTAATTTATCCTTATTGTCCTGAAGGATGTCTGTGGAATTTGGTCAACGCAAATTATTAATAATGTTATAAACAATGTCCCCTGCAAATTAAAACTACTTCTCTATCCTATTAACAAAGTTATAAGCAATAGTTTATACAGAAGTGACAATAATATAAGACTTTGAATTCATATTTGTTGTTCTATGTATGAGATTTGAATTGCTCGAGCTTAATATTAACAAACTTATAAACATTAATTCATTGATAAGTGGTCTTATAATATTATTTTTAATTTGTTCTTATTGTCCAGGAGGATATCCGTTGAATTATTGTTATTTTTATAGGATGTTACTAATCTGAACATCTATTGTCAGAATTTTATAATTCTGTACCTTTATAGCGTATAAATATGATATTTATTAAGAAATAATATTTTAACACCTATACAGTGGGCCATGGTTTAACACAGCGTAAGGCTGCCACACACTGGCTGAAATTTTGAATCGTCTGCTATGAATCGTCTGCCAACTTCACCGTCGTAATAGATTTTACTATTTATAAGAGTTTACATTCGTCCTAATTCAAATTTTTAAACCGCGTTATCATATCTTTAACCGGGTCAGAGTGTTGGATCAATTTTACTTTTACAAGTCCCATGCAGCACTAACAAAATTAAACATTACATCTCGCATTACATATTACGAAGTCGAGGCCAATTTAAGAAAAAAACAACAATAACATAATATAGTTGTACACAACAATAGTAAAAAAAAACAAAAAAAAATGAAAATCAATACTAATTAGTACACAAATGATGATAAAATTTAACAAATATTTTGAATGTAAACTACAAAAAAATAAATCTGGTACATTCGGTATAGAAACAAAATTATTGTAAGCATGTACTTATCTAACAAGTGGTGAATTCATGGCAGAGTTTGTTTTACAATGTTTAACAAAGAATCAATCAAAAGATCGAGTAGAATGACGAGAAATCCAAAGAGAAAATTGATTTAAAAGAACAAAACTGTCAATATAATTATTTAATATTTTAAATAAAAAAAATCTGTTGTGGCCAGCACAATACCTTCCGTCAATCCTGTGTATTATGTACAAATTCCATACATAAATTTTCTTCTAAAAGATTCTAAATTTTTGGTATTTTATGATTCCCTTTCTCGGCAACTGAATTCCATTCTCCTGATAACAAACAAACCACATGAAATAAGAAAATCATGAAATTTTGAATGAAAAATTATGACACTTGTCAGTTATGGACATAATTAATTGCTGTCATTTTGATACGGGTTCCCATATCTGCTTGCGCCCTATACATATTTTTTTTTTTTGCAAAAGATGCTATATTTCCAGTAAAGTTATTTCATAAACAAACTATGCAAATTGCACTTGACACTGACATCTACTTCTTCTTCTTTAGTTTTTCCCATTCGTTAGGGGGTCGCTATTTTTTATTTTCTTCTTCCACTCATTTTTGTTTTGCGTGTCTTCCTCATTCAGTTCCTTTTCTCTCAAGTCTTCTGCAATACAATCTTTTCATCTTATATTTGGTCTTCCTATGTTTCTTCCACCTTCTATTAATATATTCATCGCTTCTAATGACATGTTCAAACCAATGTAATCGTCTTTCTTATATCCAGAAACTTCTAACACTAGAGTTACTTCCCTTATTCTGTCATTGATTTACATTTTATTGATACTGACATCTGTCAATTTGAATTACCTGAATATATTAGCAGTTTCCATGGTTAAGTTAGCATAGCTGGCTGAATTATGAAATTTATATGAATTTTTTTATCTTTATTATTCTTTAATCCTATATCTGTTAAATATGAAATATAAAATGCAATCAAATCGTATAGACAATAATATATTCTTTAAGTTATAATAACATTTAACTGAGTTTTTCAAGAAAAACTGTTAAAACTTCAAATGAGGGTACTTCCGGTTGACCAATTATAACCAAAATCTAATCAAGTCTGCATATGGTTGTAAGGAAGAGGAATACGCAAGAATTGTAATTTTTGGAATTCTAGTATTGGAGATATCGTGCAGGAAAAAACGGTCACATACACACACACACACACATACACACACACACACACACACACACACACACACACACGCACATACGAACACACACACACACACATACAGACATCATCGTAAAAATAGTAAAATCGTATTGTAAAGACCCTAAAACGTGCTTATTCAATGGAAACTCACCACCGATTTTTTTGACCAAAGACAATACCTTCCTTACCTATAGGTGACGGAAGGTAAAAAAACATCGAAAAGTATTCGTCTTTTTTGTAACGAAATTATCAAAATCGAATTACATAGTAATTTTTCACTCTTGATATATAAATTAACTGGCCTTGCCGGGACTCGAACCCAGGACCTCCCACTTGCCGGACGGGAACTCTACCACTGAGCTACGAGGCACGAACGCTTATTTTTCAATTTATCTGTTAGTCATTATCTTTAGGTACGAATATTTCATTACATTTCATTTCGGCCATGGCCACTAGCACTTCCGTTAGTCTGCATGTTGATTATAGGCGGCAATGTACACCATATCATTACAGTTGCTGACATATTGTGCAAGAAAAAATCAACTGATATCGTCGGTACCTCGTAGCTCAGTGGTAGAGTTCCTACCCGGCAAGTAGGAGGTTCCGGGTTAGAGTCCCTGCGAAGCCAGTTGCTTTTTCATATTTATCTTCAAGTTATGCAATATGTCCCCGGATTGAGTTTACAAGAGGGAAAAAAATCCTTATTTTTGAGTTTACAAAAAAATTTTATAGGAAGAACTTTTTTTGCATGGCTTTAAAAAACTAATCTGCAATTGAAACTATAATAATAACCTGGGGTGGGTTAATAAAAATAAAATATTAGAATTTTTTTATTAAATCATTCAAACAAAAATCAAATATTAAATTAACCCTCCACCTTCGTCGCAACATAATTCAATCCTCCGACGCAGCTCTTTAAAGCTATTCTTGATTTTCTCAGCTATAAATGCGGATATAGTATCTCTTATGCGATTTTTTTTATAGCTCTGCATCATTGGGTAAGTTGTCTGCCTACACACGTTGTTTTAAACATCCCCACAAATAAAAGTCTGCAATTTTCAAATTTTCATTGGATTTTTCAGTCACGTAACAGTAATTCCTATTTACAATGTATTTACACTTATATTAAATAAATTTTCTGTTCTGACGTTAGCATTTTATTGTAAAAATATTGTCAATACTTGCCACATTAAACTACTTATAAATATTGCAATAAAAATAACTTTTTTCTACTCCTGCTCTGAAAATACAATTGCTGGTTTGTTTTTCATGTTGAAAGTAACTCTTTGCAGCACGCTTCGGTATCCTGACAACGAATTTTACTTACAAATGTATAGAATGTTTGTTGTTGTCATAGATACGCATCACAAATACAAAAATTGACAATAAATGTCAAATTATTTTTAAAAAATAATTCTTTATTTTCTTATTTTTTATCTTGCAGGAGTAGAAAAAATAGTGTGTATAACACGTGTTGAAAGTCCTTTGTCGAACACAAACGATTGCAACCTTCGCTTCGCTCAGACTACAACTTTCGTTTTGGTTCGACAAAGATAGACTTTCAGCACTTGATATACAAATAACTATTGCGATATTACTTTAACGATATGAAAGATAACGACACGTCAGATTAAACATGACACTGTTGCAAGTGGGGTAAGCAAGCTATGTATCGAAGGCACTTTCCTAATTTCGAGGATGGAAATAATAAAAAAAATAATGAAAACATTATTAATTAAAGGTGTAAATGGCAAAAGTAAGTGTTTGAATAAGTCAAGTAAAAAAAGTTCTTCCTGTAACATTTTTTTGTAAATTCAAAAATAGTTTTTCCCTTTTGTAAACTTAATCCGGGGACATTCCGTATACTTCCCAGACGATAGTCATTATCATTACCTTTAGGTACGAATATTATATACCTATACAGGTTTTTAAAAAATAGAGGTCACGGATTTAAGGGTATAAAGTGAATTAATATTTATTTATTTTTGTAAAATTAGTTTCCATTTCCTTGGAATTATAAAAATTATATTTTTGCATTTTTTTCCTTTTAATATATGGTGTCTCGTGGCCATGCGCCTGAGTGACATCAAAATTATTTCGAAATTTAAATGACACAAAAGTGACTCCCGTTTCCACGCCAGCAGTGAGTGCCTGTGAGGTAACGTCTGGTAAACGCCGGCACGTACGCTTATGTCATCATCATTACCAATATCTGCGTACAAAGCTGATTGACACACCCAGAAATAGGTAATATGCCGTGATAATATATTTTTTATACATATTATATTAAAAGGATATCCGAATTTTGAAGATATTTCGAATAATAGCACAAAATCAGTTTTGTGCACAACTTATCTACTTTTGCGCCAATACGAGTATTATTATCGTGTCGCCAAAATTATTGATTTGTCACTTAAAATATTCTCAACGTCTAGTTACGATCTATGTTTTATTTTATTAAAGTCGCAAATGTCGCAATCATAATAGCAACAATTAAATTAGTTGCGATAAAAATAAGAGTTTTTAAACTTTACAGCTTTGACTCGGAAATTCAATGAAAAATGCTCCGGAGAACGATTTTCAAGGCGTGTGGGTCAACGCTAATATATGCATAGAACACGTGATTCGGAAAATTATATAAATCCAAAACATTATTGGACTCTACTCGAGGTGTAGAGTTGAATGGTTACGGTCCCAGGACCCGGTGAGCAAATTCAAAATAAAAACTTGTGTAAAAATCGATTTTGCATTCAACAGAACTAGTTTTTCTCTAACATTAAATTCCAGCCCCTCCTTCATCCCAGTTAAAACCACAGTTAATGGTGTTCCTGCCGTCCATGAGAAGTTAGAGATTATATGAATATTGGGAGCCAACATGGAGCGAAGCAGAGGTTTTTTGATGAGTCGATCTTTTAAATGATGGCAAATATTTAAATGTTAAAATGTATTTTCAGTTTCAAAGAAGATTTTTTTAATGTTTGATTCGTTTTACTGATAAATAGAATGCATTAACAGATGTTCATATTGAAACAATATGGTAACCGGAATTTGGTGATAAATTAATTAGTTATTATGATGGCAAATTAGATTATTCACCAACTAAAAATGAAACAGTAAGGTGCTTGATTAATTCATACCCTATTGGAAATATATACAATGGTGAAATTTTAGTTTTAGAATAAAAATTTAAATAATAACGTTACTCATAATTAAAAATGACAATTAATTGATATAATACATTCCTGTTTTACAGACTGCCATGAGCAATGATGAAATGAAACAGGCAGATAGACCTCTAAATGAATGACACTTCAACGGGTGCCGGTTACGGTCAGGAGATTAACATGGTAAATTAGCATTTTTTTTGCTAACTGCCCCCCCCCCCCCCCGGTTTCATTGAAAACAATGGTTGTGATAACAATAACAAGATAAAAAAAAATCTGCCTCAAATGAAAATACATGTGAATTATGTAATTTAGTCTTATAAATTGCTTATTACATTTATTCAATTTTTTATTAATAGCGATAGCCATGGCATTTGAACAAAAAGATAAACAAATGATCGGCATTTTATGTCAGAATTCGGTAGCTATGATTTTTTTGTTTATGGGTCGATTCTGTTCAATACTGTATCTTACAGATACGTAAATCTGTAAAAAAGTGACAAAAAAACATTTCTATTCTTGTTGATTCATACAAAATTATACAAAAGAGTGGCAGCTTTCGTTGCGATTTAAGTTCATTATTTACAGATCTGTAAGCCATACATATGTGTACAGAATCCACCTAGTTAAATTTTTTTAATTAATAATATTATTAGAATATGATGATAAATTTCCTTTCTTATAGAAAATAAATCATACTACAAAAATTGGGAGAAAAATTATACATTAAAAACTGCAAAAATATTTTTGTAAAATATCGTTAATTTTATTAATAGATTAGGATTTCTTATGGAAAGAAAGATTACGTTGATCAATTTTCACTAGTTTAACAATAATAAAAAAAATATGAATAAAATAAAGTATGCTATCCTGCTTTAAATCTTCAAACATTGAATTAAACTATATCAAATAAGTATCAGGCATTCATATATGTTAATTATCATTACCAGAGATTGTAAAAAATCTGTAACATATGGGTGTGCATATGATTATGAAAGATTGCGCTTAGGTTTCTGCATCAAAATAATGTATTTAAGATCGGCAACGTTGCTGAACCTCATTGTAACGGTAGTATGAATAAAAATATAAAATCGGACGTAACTACGGGATATGTATGAAGTATATACTCCGACGTCGGATTCACTCAGTATGGAAAAGTTCATAATATCGTCAAATGAACGAAAACGTACGAGTATATCGTTGTAAATTCACTTTATTGAAATTTGAATCGAAATTTAATCAGGGGAAAAAAATAGTCGATATACTTCATTAAAATGAAGCCTACTTCCATTTCTTTCGGTGGGTGCCACGATGTCCTAGCGGGATGTAAATACATAAGCCATTGAAAACCAAAGTGGTCTATGTCCAAAAATAAAGTTTTGAAATACAAGGACTATCAGAAAATCATAAATGGAAAAATTAAACCAATGTTGCAAATGATGCTTTGAAATAGCACCAACTTA
Source organism: Harpalus rufipes (assembly GCA_951394225.1). Taxonomy (NCBI): domain Eukaryota; kingdom Metazoa; phylum Arthropoda; class Insecta; order Coleoptera; family Carabidae; genus Harpalus; species Harpalus rufipes. The sequence goes on from OX596286.1 coordinate 14,013,460, forward strand.
AATTTCTAGCAAAAAAAAATCTTATTTTTCTAAATTTTATTATTTATTGTTATGTGTCTTAGACCACTCTGCCTCTCAGCGTTTCGCAAAATTTGTTATACATTTTATATGGTATTAAAATAATGAGAGTTACTTTTTCAATAACTTAATATTTTAATAGGACTCAATAAATTCTAAATATTTGCTGTTTTTAGAGAAATATACAAACTAAGCTATTCGTCGGCTGCCGGAACTTTAGGTGTATGATAAATCCCGGTTTCCGGGACATCGTTTCTCAAACTATATCGTATTATTCTAATATCTATTACAATATTTGATACCAGTTCCGGAACTTCTGATTTAATGCAGCGAAATCAACTCCCATATTTATCTCATTATAACATTATAACCCCACAGAATTCGAAGATCTCCACTTAAAACTTGAACTCTCATGACACCAAGTGTGGGGCCGAGTCAGCCATTGTGTAGCTTGGAATCAATAAAAAAAATCGTAAAAAGTATCACCTCCGTATTCTTACGTAGGTTTCAAGGTTTCTATATTCAGTAGTCAGTCAGAACACACGCGAAAGTATAACGTGATAGACCAGAACGGCCACAAAAGGTAAAGCGAATGACTGGAACGTTACTTCTCATTTTACAACACAAGAATTTAAAAGTAACATGGGAATTGCTAGAAAACTGTTAGATTGAGAGATTTTTCCGAGAAAACAGATGGTTTGCAATAACAAATATTTCTTAAGAAATAAAATAAGAATGAGACAATTTATACATACAGTGTACGAATAAGTTGCTTTATTGATTTCTAAAGCAGTATTCAATTATATACTGACTATGACAAACATAAAATACTGTAATCTACTGTAATGAATGGTAAAAACTTTTAGTAAATATGGTGGTTTTATCAAGTAAATGCTGCTAGTACGTATACCTGGTAAGCTATACTCTGATAAAAATAAAGATAGGAAATAGCTGACATATAACAGACACTTTTTATCTTGAAATTTTGCTTCGTAAATCCCCATCAAAAACAAAAGCTTATAATGTGAATACAATGTTTGAAAATGTTACCCAATACGAGTACATAATAATGTGTCATTAACTAGAATTATATCATTCTTGAACTTTTCCCATAGACAAATTTAATTTATAAATAAACTATACGTATGTAAGTAAGTATGTATCTCTCTCTCTGTGTGTGTGTGTGTGTGTGTGTGTGTGTGTGTGTGTGTGTGACGAAAGTTTCGGATCGCATAACTTCAATACCACAATTCCAAAAATATTTTTTTTCGTATTCCTCAAGTTTACAGCCAGTAAAAGAGGTGATTGAAAAAACGCAGATAAATATTTATTATAACAAAGAATATATAATATATTATTCTCTATACAATTTGATTGCATTTTATACTTCATATTCAATAGATATAGAGTTAAAGAATTATAAAGATATTAAATTTCATAATTCTGCCAGCTATGGAAACTGCTAATATATTCGGAATTCAGATAATTCAAATTGACAGATGTCAGTATCAATGAAAAGTAAATGAATGTGGCAGAGATGAGGATGTTGAGATAGATGTTGGGGAAGACACGGAAAGATACAGTAAGGAATGAAAGAATACGGGGAATAAGAATAAGATGTTTCTAGAACGATACAAGAAAGACGATTACATTGGTTTGAACATGTCATGAGGAGAGATGAAGAATACGTATATAGCAAGAAGAATGAATAGCTTAGTAATAGAAGGTTGAAGAGACAGAGCAACACTAAAGAGAAGATGGAAGGACTGTATTGCGGAAGACTTGAGAGAAAATGAACTGAATAAGAACGACACGCAAAACAGAAATGAGTGGAAGAAGAAAATAAAAAATAGCGACCCTTAACGAATGGGAAAAGCTAGAGAAGAAGATGTCAGTGTCAAGTGCAATTTGCATAGTTTGTTTATGAAATAATTTTACTGAAAATTTAGAATCTTTTGCAAGAAAATTTATGAATAGAATGTATACATAATACACAGGATTGACGGAAGGAAGATTTTTTTAAGAAAACAGTGTGGAGAAGATAGGGTTTATTTGATCAACCAATCAGATTGTTCAAAATCGCGAGAAAGTTTACACGATGTAAATTAACTGCTCCATATCTTTTTCTCTATCCATCTCTCTCGTTTCACAAGTACATAGATGTCGTTTCACAAGTACATAGATGTACAATTTGGTAGTACGTGGTGATACTAATGTAATACACAGTATTTAGTTGTAGCAGGACCTTAAATTATACTACGGTTAATTACTAGTAAATATAATTTTTTTTTAGTATAATTAATGATACTGTTTTAAATTGAAAGTTAAAAAATCTGTTGTGGCCAGCACAATACCTTCCGCCATTCTCGTGCATAATGTATAAATTCCATAATTTTTCTTACAAAAGATTCTAAATTTCCAGTAAAATTATTTCATAAACAAACTATTCAAATTGCACTTGACACTGGCATCTTCTTCTTCTTTACTTTTTCCCATTCGTTAGGGGTCGCTATTTTTGTATGTCGTTCTCATTCAGTTCCTTTTCTCTCAAATCTTCCGCAATACAGTCCTTCCATCTTATCTTTGGTCTTCCTTTGTTTCTTTAACGTCCTATTACTAAACTATTCATTCTTGTTCCAATATAATTCTTCATTTCTCCTCATGACATGTTCAAACCAATGTAATCGTCTTTCTTGTATCTTTCTAAAAACTTGTAACACTAGAGTTATTTTCTTACCGTATCTTTCCGTGTATTCCCCAATATTTACTTCAACATCCTCATATCTGCCATATTAATTTACTTTTTATTGATACTGACATCTGTCAATTTGAATTATATGAATATATTACTAGTTCCCAAGTTTGGCATAGCTGGCTGAATTATAAAATTTAATTTCTTTAAAATTCTTTAACTCTGTATCTATTGAATATGAAGTATAAATTGTAATCAAATCGTATAGAGAATAATATATTCTTTAAGTTATAATAACGTTAAATGTCAATAAATCAAACTAACTGTTAAATCTTCAAATGAGACTACTTCCGGTTGACCAATTATAACCAAAATCTAATCAGTTGTTCTTCTGGATGTAAACTTGAGGAATACGAAAAAATTCTAATTTTTAGGATCGTGGTATTGAAGTTATGGAATCCGGAACTTTTGTCACACACACACAGACACACATACATACAGACATCATCGTAAAAATGGTAAAATCGTATTATATGGACCCTAAAACGTGCTTATTCAGTAAAAACTCATCATTGAATTTTTTGACCAAAGACAATACCTTCCTTACCTAAAGGTGACGGAAGGTAAAAATCAATCAACTAAAAGTATATTTTTGTTCGTACACCTATGTATAGTAAAAATTTTGAAAGATGTCCGATCAAGGTCGTCTACGAATTGTTTGAATTCAGATTTTTGCTCTGCACATTATGACAAATTCAGTAGTGTCGTTAGCTTAGTTTTGATGAGGGTACATAAGATACTACTGTTATTTTATTATTATAAAAATATATGTTACAATAAAAGCATTCAAAATTCAAAAATAAGTCAACTGGTAAGGTTATTAGCAAATTGTAAAACCAAATATGTGAAAAATAAGATACTGACACAATGTCAGTGTCAGTGACTCTGACACAAAATAACGTTATTCGTACGGTTATAAATTAAGGTAATGTATCTGAAATAATAAATAAACTTACGTTACAGCGAAATTATTATCAACAACGAGCATTGTTTTAAATTGAAATGTCCTAGCTTAGTCGAAACAATATGAGTTTTTGGAAGACAAGCGTGTTATATCTATCCTTATCGCACATGCTTATAGCTTTTGCAAATTGTTAATTCGTTCATGATACAGATGACCTTGATCGGACATCTTTCAAAATTTTTACTGTATGTATCAGTTGATAATAAGTGAGGTAATATAAATTCAATTCTTAATGTCTTAATTTTGCTTCGTCATTTGCTTATTATTATTTATCATAAGGACATGAATTCCAATGTGTTTGAAGAGTCGATGGCACCATCTTTAAGTGAAAATTATATAACTGTGCTGGACAATGCCGAGATGAAGAGGTTGATGAAGGGCGGCTCATCATGAGGCCGCATGGCTGCCCCCCCCCCCTACCAGAAACCGGTAAAAAATAAATTCTTATTTGGTATAATAAATTAAGAATATAATTTAATTATAAATGTAGTAAAGCATAAAGCAGTACAATTGTAATAACGTACTCCACCGAGCTGAAGCCTTGGCCGCTCAGCGTTCTGCGGCCCGCTTTGTCATGACAACATGACGTATTGTTTGTATGACTAGTGTAGTCTAACCATGTCTAGTAAGCGCAGTGTGGCCGCACTTATTTTGCGATTTCGGCTAAGTTTTAAAATGAAAACCTTTTTGTATTTAATTTGTTTCGTAGTACAACAAATCACAAATAAATTAATATTAATACTGTTAATATATTGTTAAAAACAAACTTTAACAGACATCCAAGATAAATTAAAAATAAAGAATTACGTAGATCATTGCCTGATTTAAAATTAACACAAATTAGTGAGAGAAAAGCCCGGAACAGAATATTCGCCATTTTTCGATTAATATCTGCGAAAGACACAAGAGCTGAATTTACTTTTCAGAAGTGATTTGTGGTTAAATTTCTTCATCTAAAATACAATTTTTTTTTTAATTGTTGCGCCCCTCCGGCTGAAAAGGCACGAACCGTTATTACCGTTGATGCTGCAATAGTGTACATAATTAATGATATTTCGAAAGCATTCCCAAAGAATATTTGTTGGGAGCTTTTAAGAAGTGAAACGAAAGAATGGTGATATGTGTGGTGATTATTGTTGAAAAGAACTACTAACAATTAGTTAAAATAAAATTCTAAAATATATGAAACGTATATGTCTTATTCTCAATAATTCTAGCATGACGCCCGTCTTAATAATGTAACTCCTTAAACCCCCGTATGTAGAAACTAAATAGAAAATAGAACTCCTCCTTTATTGCAAGTACCTACCAATTATTCTCTCTCACACTTTATATAGCAATTAAAATACCATTATGTGATATGAAGCCTAATGAATTATAAACAATTAGGTTCAATTAATTGATTATTCCTGGCATACATAAATAACTTATACCTAAATACGGTAACCTGGTATTGAAATAAATACATATACTAAGAGGGTCACAAGTTATTAAAATATTTATAATGCGACAATGCGAAGTATTTTTACCTCCCGCTACTCTTGGTAAGGAAAGTATAGGGATCGTGCTGAAAATCGCATATCGAGATTTTGGTAAATGACCACGTTTTAAAGTCCCTAGAATCGTATTTTCACGGTGATGTCTGTGGGGGTGTATGTATGAGGGTATGGATCCTCTGGGCGGCCTAACTTAAATACTATCATTTAGAAAATTTTGAAAGAAGACATTAGATTTTGGTGTAAATCGGATACCGGAAATGGCACTTTACTTGAAGTTCAAAATAGTTTTTCTTCAAATAATACCTTTAATGTTAATTTTCGCAATTTATGTTATTATAAAAATTAAAGATTATTAAATTTTCTACAAGTTTGCATTAATACTTTTTCTATATATTTTATGGATAAATATATAAAATAATCTAATAATTTAAATCCCGGAGTATATGCTTTAAAATGTATGTAATTGACAGATAAATGTCACTATCAAAAAAAAATCATCATTTTAAAGTAATAATAATAGTAACGTTTTAAAAAAGAAATAGTGAATAGAACAATAGTTATGTAGAAAGGAAATTAATAAAAATTAAATGGCGAGAGGTATTGTGTTGGCCACATCAGCTTTTTTTATAAGCCACCGAAAAGGTCTCATGAAACGTGTTCCTAAAGCCTATATTTTGTCAAAATTAAATATATTAGTTTTTATTATTATTTCGTCAAAATTGAATAAAATGTTATTGTATAAACCACGTGAGTTAAGAATGTTTATTCACTCAAAGAATTTAATCCACTAGACTTACGGCCTCGTGGCTTAAACATTATTTTAGCTCACTTGGTGTATAAATATCTATTAAAGAATTGTTTATTATGAAAAATTGTTTAAATTATTAGGTGTATTAATATACAAAATTATAATATTAAGTTTATAATAAATATCTTATAAAACCCAATAAAACCACTGGGTCGGATTTTTACCAGTCCTGGTCCTGCCAGAAATGGGTAAGAAGAATTCATGATATTTAATTTCATATTTTAAAAAGTCTTAAATATATGTCTACAGATATACGTACGAATATACCCAGTTTTCACTTTTTTGTTTTCAGATAAAATCCGTTCCTTATCTTTTCAACTATGACATCGATGAACATCCGAAATCCCTGTAATTTTCCGTTCATCAGATGACAAAGAAAAAATCTGGTGTACTCCGTTCCCTGTAACAATTAATTCCCACACTTGCGAACAAGTGTCGCAGGTCTTCTCAAAGAAGCGGAGCGTCTGTATATTAACTAGCTAGCTGGGCTGGGAAGGGACTGCATCCTCTCAAAGGAAACCGGCACGGGAAAATATTTAGCATATGTTTGATCTTGAAATTACGCCGTGTCTCATGCTACAAACTGAAACGAAGAGTACTGATTTTACACACTAAATTTAAGGTTATATTTAGGGAGACATAAGTCAGGGCCAGCCCGAGCTATAATAGGCGCGCTAGCTTGTCAGTCGCCTGATGGGCGTCAAAATTTAGAGGCGCCACAGACAGCATCATTTAAAGAGAAATATTTATAAATTATTTTAATTACAAGAGATGTTCAACTCATAACAGGAATATTTATTTTATTAAAAAAAAAATCTGATGTGACCAGCACAAACCTTCCGTCAATCCGTTGTATTATGTATAAATTCCATACATAAATTTTTTTGAACCCTACGGCCTACTTCTATGTTTAAATATGTTACGGATGGTCGCAAATAATTCTTATCAACGTTTATAAAATGGCAAGCTGATTCACAACAATTATATATGTTATATATAGCGCATTGTTCGCGCTGAGTATTCATCTACACCGTATGGTTAGTGTACTCGTTTACGAAATTTGTAAAAAGAATTGTGAATGATTCATCGACTTCAATGGGACGGGATCTTGTGGCTCAGTTGGTTAGAGCGTCTCACTAGATATGAGAAGGTCCAGGGTTCAAATCCCTGCGAGGTCCATGAATTTTTCATAAATTCTTTCTTCGTTTATTACAATAATTCCTCGACCCTACGGCCTACTTCTATGTTTAAATATGTTACGGATGGTCGCAAATAATTCTTATCAACGTTTATAAAATGGCAAGCTGATTCACAACAATTATATATGTTATACTATATAGCGCATTGTTCGCGCTGAGTATTCATCTACACCGTATGGTTAGTGTACTCGTTTACGAAATTTGTAAAAAGAATTGTGAATGATTCATCGACTTCAATGGGACGGGATCTTGTGGCTCAGTTGGTTAGAGCGTCTCACTAGATATGAGAAGGTCCAGGGTTCAAATCCCTGCGACGTCCATGAATTTTTCATAAATTCTTTCTTCGTTTATTACAATAATTCCTCGACCCTACGGCCTACTTCTATGTTTAAATATGTTACGGATGGTTGCAAATAATTCTTATAAATTTTTTTGCAAAAGATTCTAAATTTCCAGTAAAATTATTTCATAAACCAACTATGCAAATTGCACTTGACACTGACATCTTCCATAGCTTTTCCCATTCGTCAGGAGTCGCTATTTTTTTTTATTTTCTGCTTCTACTCATTCACTGTTTTGCGTGTCGTTCTCATTCAGTTTATTTTCTCTCAAATCTTCCGCAATACAATCCTTCATCTTATCTTTTGTCTTCCTCTATTTCTTCAACCTTCTATTACTAAGCTATTCATTCTTCCAATATATTCTTCATCTCTCCTTATGACATGTTCAAACCAATGTAATCGTCTCTCTTGTATCTTTCTGGAAACTTGTAACACTAGAGTTATTTCCCTTATTCTTCATTACTTACCATATCCTTCCATGTTTTCCCCAACATCTACTTCAACATCCTCATCTCTACCTCTACCACATTCATTTGGTTTTCATTGATACTGACATCTGTCAATTTGAATTATCTGAATATATTAGCAGTTTCCATGGTTAGCATAGCTGGCTGATTTATGAAATTTAATATCTTTATAATTCCTTAACTCTGTATCTATTAAATATGAAGTATAAAATGCAATCAAATCGTATAGAGAATAATATATTCTTTAAGTTACAATAACGTTAAATGTCAACAAATCATATTTAACAGTTAAAATCTTGAAATGGGGCTACTTCCGGTTGACCAATTATAACCAAAATCTAATCACTTGTTCTTCTGAATGTAAACTTGAGGAATACGAAATATATTTTTTGGAATCATGGTATTGAAGTTATGCGATCCGAAACACGCACGCACGCACGCACGCACGCACACACACACACACACACACACACACACACACACACACACACACACACACACACACACACACACACACACACGGAATATAAAATTATTTGACACAACATGGTCATTCTCAGTAATGCCAACGTATGGTACGAAAATAAACTGCAATTATATCAAATAATTTTATATTCCGTAAAAGGAATAACGACTGACTTGGAAATAATTGTAAATATCATTAATATATACATTATTTAATACTAGTACTTTTTTTCTTCTTTTAAAAATAAATAACACCCAATAATTTCTTTAAGTTATATTTCATTTTATAAGGTTTTTTTTCAGGTTGATGACATGTATCACATGTCAAAGTAGTTCGTTTATGAATTTTCATGTTTTCTTTTGTGTTAAAATGAATTTTACGCACGAAGAAAAAATTGAGCGGCGAGTTCCTTGTCGTCAGTATTTTAGAAAATTAGAATTAGCACTGCGCGCTAATACGGATGCATTCGTATCGAAGCGAGTTAGCGTTAGCGTACAAAATCAAGAAGCTGAGATAAATATATTAGCATATTTTGAAGCTAATCCAATAGCTTCAGTTAGAATGGCTGCCGCTGAGTGTAATTTAAGTGTGGGCACGATCCATAGGATTTTAAAGAAACATAAATACAGACCATTCAAAATGATTAAAATTCACCATTATCCTGGTGATCGTGAGCGAAGATTAGAATTTTGTAATTTATTGATAAATGAGGATTTAGATATCTTAAAACCAATTAATTATTTGGACTGACGAAGCCAATTTTTCTAATAATGGTATGTCAAATAGAAAAAAAACACACTACTGGAGCCGAGAAAATCCTGTTGTTGTACGAGAAAGAAGTTTCCAGCGAAAATTTAATATAAATGTTTGGTGTGCCATTTTCAGTGATAATATTTACGTACACATATACGAAGGTACATTGAGTGGTAACAGATACTTGAATTTAATTCAAAATATGCTGGGTATTATTTTGGAAGACATACCAGTAGCTGAGTTGGGAAATATTTATTTCCAGCAAGATGGTGCACCAGCTCACAATTCGCGTCAAGTTAGGGATTACCTAAACGAACAGTTTCCAAATCGGTGGATTGGTACTTATGGTCCTATTCCATGGCCCGCAAGATCACCAGACCTTAATCCCCTGGACTTTTTTTATGGGGTTATGTTAAAGATGAAGTCTACAAAACTATCTATCCAGATATTCAACATTTAAAAAATGCAATCGAAAATATTACTTCCCACATAGACGGCCGAAATTTAAGAAAAGTAAGAAGTAATATGTTCAGAAGGCTGGAATTATGTATAAATCAGCATGGCAATAATTTTGAACAATTTTTATAATATTTTTTAAAGTATCTCAATCGCCCAAACAATGATGAAAACAAAATATTCAATTGTTTTTGTCATGGCACTCTGATTACATGTAGAAATAAATATGAAAATAATAATTTTTCTTTTGCATTTTTCTCGTTTTTTTCGTTATGTAAGGGTATAAACATTTTATATCGTTGTATTCATAAAAAAATGCTGAATCGAATAGACGAATAAGAAAAGTAGGTTCTCATTTAAAATTAAAAAGTTGAATTCTGTATTTTGAGAACCACTGGTTGAAAATAATTTTTGTAATGCTCATTTTAATAGTCTTATAATATAGAAATTGTTTGCTAATTTAACCGATTTTGTATCTCTTACGGTTCTCGAGATAGCAATAGTGAAACACTTAAATTGAACACCCTGTATATATATATATATATATATATATATATATATATATATATATATATATATATATATATCTCTGGTGCGTGGGCAAAAGAGTATAAGTACAAAAACTGTATTTCGCAGAAGATAGGTTTGAATGTTTAACGTGTCTTGTAAGATCATTGATAAGACTAAAAATAAAATAATAAATGATTATTGTTTGTAAAACGGCACAAGAACAAACATACACTATAATTTTGAAAAAAAAATACATATTTTTAAAAAATAAGTGACTTATACTACTTTGATCTCAGAAACATACATTTAACAAATGACTTATACTAAATTAACCAACATAGTACAATAAAACTGACATATTGGAACGAGAATGTGTAAAAACACGTGAAAACGCTTAAAAACAATATTCACAGACGTCACTTACAAACTTTTAGATTATGTTGCTACATGTAAAATAGTACAAATGAACACTTGGAAATTTAATGCAGTGGTTCTAACAGTATAAGTACATATATATACTATTAGGACCAATTTTTAAAATCTCTGGTAAAAACAGTACAACTCCACTTATACTCTATTTGTCACTAGTGCATAATACGTTTCAACATAGACTTAAAAGATCACATAACCTGACGGTCAAAACAAGCAAGCTTTACTAATACTGTTATAACCACACTAAAGATACTGAATTATTAAACCTAGTAACACAATTAGCTTGTTTTGACCAAAATTTGACTTATACTCTTTTGCCCACGCACCAGATATATATATATATATATATATATATATATATATATATATATATATATATATATATATATATATATTTAGTAGTTATCTCTAACATGTTTGCTTTATCTATTTCTCCGTAATTTCCCCCGTTCTCTTTTTTTCTATTTTATCTATGAAATACTATAAAAAAAACTTTCCAAATTGACGTTATTTACACTTATTCGTACAAATTTAGTAATCCGAACAAATCGTTAGTCCGAAATACCCCCTTACATTTAGCATTTCGGATTAAAGGGTCTCTACTGTATTTCACAAAACGTTAAATCTCATTACAAAATTATTATTATTTATACAAAGATCCCTACAGTTTTCCTGTAGTAACTTTGAACATCCGGGAGGCGAGATTTGGTTAACGCCCTCTTTGGTAAAAATTATTCGCATTATCTGCTTAAAGTAGATTGACAATGTATGATTTTTCCAGAGGTATATGTAACATAATATTTTCCTAATTTCCTGCTTCCCTAATTATGTTAAGTAAAAATGCTTCAAATAAAAGTTGTAGAGCTTCTGAATCAATAAACAAAATTAATTTTAATTGGAATCATAAACTTGTTTATTTGCATTTAAATGCGGGCGCAATCGGCTTTTATCGCCCGAGGACCTATAAAATTGTCCAGAAACAGATAAACAAACAAATCAAAATTGTGGTTTATGGATGGATATGGACAATATAATAAATTCATTTTTTGAATACTACTATTCGAAAAACTTTTCATATTTTTTCTCGAAAAAAAAAATCATGTATTATTGTCATAAAATAATTTTAAATTAATGTGGTTTAATGTAAAAACAACCACTTTAATTTAAAATTAATAATTTAATTAATTTCTATGTACGAGTAAAATAAAATCGAAACTTCTAGTACCATCTTGTGTTCATTTCTAAATTAATTTATATATGGCATGTTCATTTTTAAGTGGCTACCATTGCGATCTCGAGAACTATAAGAGATACGAAGTTGATTAAATTAACAAAGAATCTCTATTTTACATGGGTATTTCAATGATAAACTGAAAAAAAAAACAGCTCAACCAGTGCTTCTCAAAATATGGATACCAACATTATTATTTAAATAGAAACATACTTTTTATTTGCTTATTCAATAGATGTCTTTATTCTGAATCCAACGATATATAATACCCTTACATAATAAAATTTTCGAAAAAAAAATAATAATAAAGTTTTGAAATAATTCCACCAAATATGATATTAATAAGAGTGCCATGACTGAAAAAAATGAATTTCGAACATATCAACCTTTTCGTCGTGTGCGAATTTTATTAAAAATGGTATGAAGAGGACAGAAGTAGCAATAAACAAAATATTCACTTTTTTCAGTCATGGCATTCTAAGTAATATCATATATGGGGGAATTAATTTATAACTTCATTATTTTTTTTTTCGAAAATTTTATTATGTAAGGGTATGAAAATTATATATCGTTGGATACAGAATAAAGAGGTCTATTAAATGAGCAAATAAAAGTATATGTTTCTAATTAAAATAAAAAAGTTGATATCCATATTTTGAGAACCACTGGTTGAATTATATTTTTCAGTTTATTATTGAAATACCCAGGTAAAATAGAGATTCGTAATGGTAGCCACACCTGTATATTTCATTCGTAAAAATTGATAGAAAATAGTGCAAAATCTCTCTGCTTCGCGTAGTATGTTTTGTACATATTAATTAAATATATTTTCTAAGCTATAAAAAGTAGTTCTATATATTTCAGTTTCAAACACAAGTTAACAAGTAACAATCTAAAAATAGAACTTGGTTTATGCAAGTGTGCTACACCCTAATGTTAACGCGCGCTGAGAAACATAATTTCACGATTTTATTAATATTTTATTTTACTGAATTTATTTATAAAAATAGCGAATTTCAACGCGTTGGTGCTGCCGCCACGCAACAAAAATTTATACTACTAGGTTCATAGAATGTTTAAATATAATAATATGAAGTTGTACAAATATTACAAATCGACGGTTAACATGTGATACCTCGTATCTACATTATTCAAGTAAAATGAGTTATGCACATCAAAATGTGCAGAAAAAAATTCTACGCGTTTCTGGTGATCCCTCGTGTAGGTACATTTCTGACGTGGATCGAGCAAACGTACGAGGGAACACCAGAAACGCGCAAAAAAAAATTCTGCACATTTTGATGTGCATAACTCATTTTACTTGAAAAATGTAGATACGAGGTATCACATCTTAACCGTCGAAAATGGTGTTTTATATATGTTTTTAAAATAATTCTTGTGGTGTTTTCCCTTCTATAGCTGTGAATTCCTATGAGGCGGCGTCGAGTTTTAAATATTCCCCCGTGCTATAATCTTTTAATTATAATAATAATACATAAATAATTATTACATGCTTTGTAACAACAGAAATTAGGTATGAAAATGTCGTAAATCACTCCAAAATTAGCGATAGCCATGGAATTGAAACAGATAAGTTAATCAATGTGTGACGTTTTAACAGTCAAGGTAGGTTAATACATTTCTATTATATAGGTATTATTTGTAATATCTGTTCGAGTGAACAATTATCTATTAGATAATTTAAATAAATAATTTTTCACTTTAACAGAAATTACAATAATAAAAATAAATTAAACTAGCTTCACCAGATACATCGCTAACATTTGTTAATTTTTAGTTACTATTCCATGGCTATCGCTATTTTTCGGGTAATTTTCGCTATTTTCATACCCATAATTTCTGCTGTTGTATAAAGCATACAAAATTTTTTTTTTTGCTGATTGACATTAAAAGTGCGATATTTTTGACAGCAAACAGTCTATAAAATGTCACTTTTACTGCCCAGGCAGTAAAAATATTTTTACTGCTTCTTACATAACAACCGCTATAAAACGCATAGCAACCGTTCAACAAACGAATAGCAACATAAATTTGATTATGACATAACGAATCGGTAAAACGTTATATCGTCATGGTAATAACGAAAATCGTTTAATAGGCTTATTCTGTAAACGATCGTTATGACATTTTTCATTGTTAAATCGTTATCATAACGATAATCGTTAAAGTGGTATTCTGTAAACAATAATTTAATTCTATATAACGAAAAAAAGATAACGATATCGGTATTTCTTAACGATTGGAAAAATCATTCGTTATCTAAACGTTTTGTCAATAATTCAGTATTTTTATTTATGTCAAAATAAAATTGCTATTATGTTGAACAGTGATCTCAAAAACCAGTCATATTACAGTTTTCTGCAAGGTAATATTAAAATAATTTAATAAGTTTTTATTCGTAGCGCCTAGCGCAAGCTTCCCAATTTGTCTACAGATGGTAGTAGTTGCTCTAGCATAACCTACAAAAAGAAAAAGAATGGTCCGACAGCTGACAGGTTGACAGCCAGAATCAATCTAACCTAGAAGTTTTGTGGTTATATTGAATTATTTTAGATATTTCATTTAAATTATAATTTGATTTTAGGAAATAAAGTTCTTATCTTGATCCCAACGTTATTATTTTTCAAAATATGTTACATAATACGGATACGAAGATAACGATTATCGTTAAGTAGAAATAACGATTTTCATAATAACGATTTCGTTATGGTAACGATTCGATTTTACAGAATAGGCCTGATATAATTATCAATATTTTATTAAATGTAGAATAAATGATACAGTCGAGGATACAGTAATCTCCACATAACTATTTAAAAAGAAAATACATTCACGTTTTTTTTTTTTTGGGTTAAATGCAAAGGCGAAATAGAATTTTTCACAAATATATCATAACTTTCGTAGTGGATATTTGCGACATAGTAGTATATAACATTAGCCTGATATGTAACAAAAACCTATTATTTTTTAATATTTAATGCACGCCCAAGCCCAATGAATTTTAAATGGCTCCATAATTATTTACGTCTCGCACTGTACTTTGCACGATTTTAACTGCAGCACAGTAATGAACTCCGTATAAGGGCTGCGATGCTGCGAAAAAAACATCAGTGTGATCGATCTGATCAGAAGATCGATCAGAATGATCACAGACAACATTTAATCGATCGATCGATCTGTTGGTTTAATCGATTTTTATTTATGATTAACTGATCAATTCAACAATAGCTCGATCTGATCGATCCAACATCCCAAGGCCATGTGGAAGCATGCGAATATGAGCAGCGCCATCGATGAAACGCTGTTTGTAGTGTCGAGTCTAGAAGAGGGAGAAGGTTGAAAAACTAAGATTGCGAAAAAACATCGTTCTGCTCCATCTGATAAGAAGATCGATTGATCGATCATAGATCTGATCGTCGAACAACCTTGCCATATTTCACCCCCCCCCCACATTAATCCTGATTCCGCCCCTGACACCTCATCCATATTATTTACAAAGGAAAATATCCTGGAGCCCTGACAAACCACACCAGAGTGGTAAAAGGTTAAAAAAAATCTGATGTGGCCAACACAATACCTCCCGTTTAATTTAATTTTTATTCATGCAAATACTTAAAATTAAATTAAATTTAAATACCGGGTTCGATTCCGACCGACGCCAAATATTTCGAAATTTAAATGGCACAAAAATGCCCCCTGTGGTGCACCCACCACGCCCGCACGGTACAAATATGTCATCATCTTTACCGAAGAAATCTGTGTACAAAGCAGATTGGCAGACCCAGCAATGCGTAATATGCCGTGATGATAAATTTATTTTATTTATTTATGTACTTACCTATATTCATTACTGGCGTGGAGAGTGCACCACAGGGATCTATTTTGTGCCATTTCAAATTCTAAAATATTTGGCGTCGGTCGGAACCGAACCCGTTCCCAAGATTCGCGTGAAGTGACGCCTGGGAAACGCCTGCACGGAACAAATATGTCATCATTATTACCGACATCTGCGTACAAAGCAGATTGACTCACCCACCATGGGTAATATGCCATGATGATATATGTTTTTATTACCTTACCTATATTTTTACATATTTACTTATGCTAGAAACTGTATTAAGTTCCTTTCCATATAATTATTGTTCCATTTAGTCGCCGCAAAATGGTGCTGTTTTTCTATAACCTTGTTGTATCATAAAAGACGACTTTTGTAATTATGTTTCAAAATATTTATTTCACAATGTAAATTTTTTTCGAATTTGTATTTTCTGATGAAGGGTGGGTTTTACACCCGAAACGTCCAATTATACTGACTTCATTTTCAATTAAATATGGGAACCTAAAAGCCTAAATAAATTGTTATATTTTAAAAACGTTAACATTATTATTTGAAATGATTAGTTCGTTGACAATGACATATATCTGTCAGTTACAAACATTTGAGATCTGAATTGTGTAACCATGTGAATGAGTTGTGTTTAAAACGTAGGCTGCGGGATTAAAATTATAGATAGTTTTATAAATTTATCCATAAAATATATACAAAAAGTATTAATGTAAACCTGTAGAAAATTTAGTAATCTTTAATTTTTATATAACATAAATCTCGATAAATAGTTATTTAACTATCAAGTGTGTTAATGAGGGCGATTAATGATCGAGACATTTTAACGCGTGGGCGTTAATTGTTGAGATCATTAATCGCCAATTAACACACGTGTTAGTTACAATATTTTTTCGGTGACCGTATCTTACTTAAATCTAATTTTATTCCATGACAAATATACCTAGCTAGTAAGTGTCAAAAGCATGACTTTTAATTCTGACTACCTTTTTGCTACAACTTAACGTTAGCAATACATGCTGTGTTCCATGTGGTGAACGCACCCAATAAATCGTTTATTAATAAAAAAATCATGCATTAATAGGGGTCATTAATGAATGATTTTCTATACATTAAGATAGCCTATTAATAAACGGTCGACGGAAAATAATATTTAAAGGTATTTTTCGAAGAAAAACTATTTTGAGCTTCCAGTAAAGTGCCATTTTCGGTTATCTGATTTACTCCAAAATCTAATGGCATTCCATATAAGAGTAAAGTAGAAATACAAGGTTTCAAAATTTTCTGAACGATAGAATTTGAGTTAGAGCGTAAAGAGGATCCACACACACACATACATACACACAGACATCAGACATCATCGTGAAAATGTTAAAAATGGATTCTAGGGACCTTAAAACGTGGTCTTCTACCAAAATCTCGATATGCGATTATTAGCACGATCCCTATAAAATGTACTAAAGTATAAGCTACGCCTACCTTTGTATTCGAATACCGAACACTGCATTATAGTTCCAAAAATAGACTAAAACATCAAAATATTCAACACACTGAGTCGAATAATATACACTATTTGTATGAGTGCAACTATATTACAATTGATTCAAAATATTTACTCACAAAATACTTCAGTGAAATGATATCACACTACATTACAATGCAATACAAATAACAGGTGCAACAATATATAATATATTTATGCAAACATGTTATTATTTAAAACAAAAAAATATATTCTGTAGAAATAAGTATAGCTTGAAGTTTGTAATGATAATTACATAATTAAAATACAATAGCGATATGCATATGAAAAGTATAATACCGGTACTATAGCATGAAGTTGTTTAGTTCTTAGTCATCATTTTATCATTTAAAAAAATACATACAAGGTGGTGACCGGCACAGCATATATAGGTCTTTAACATGTAAAATCAGACTTTCCTAATTTCCTGCTTCCCTAATTATTTTAGGTAAAAATAGCAATAGCCATGGAATTGAATCAAAATAAATAACAAATGTCTAACGATTTATCTGTCATGTTAGGTTAATTTATTTTTATTAGGTATTATTTCTAATTTCTGTTCCAGTTAATAATTATCTGTTAATTTAAATTGATGTTTGTTCACTTGAACAAAAATTACACAAAAAAAATTAATTAACCTAGTTTGACAGATAAGTCGTTAACATTTGTTAATTTTTTATTTCAATTCCATGGCTATCGCTATTTTATTTTTGGTGTGATTTTAGACATTATTTGCACACCTAATATCTGCCGTTACAAGGCACACATAATTAAATTTGTTTATTGATTATTATGCCCTACAACTTTTATTTGAAGCTTTTTTACCAAAAATAATTAGGGAAGTAGCAAATTACAAAAGTCTAATTTTGCATATTAAAAGTCCTATGCTCGACTGTACCGGTCACCACCCTGTGTATACAGGATGGTCCATCGGCCTGTATTTTTTAATAACTCGATTATTTTAAATATCATGGAAAAAAATATCAAATAAGGTTTATTTTATGTTAAAATATCTAAACATCTGCAGTATATGTTTTTATAGTTCCATTTTTACGTAATGGTATGTAACTTTATATGTATTTTGGAATGGAATGCTATCCATAAATAATCATGTTATATTATTAAAAAATACAATGGCAAATGATTTAAATGATTTAAATATAAGGCTTTGCAATACTATTTTTTGAATTATACATTTAACAATATTAAATAACAGGTGTAATAATGAAATATCGGATTGAAATACATGAAATTTTTAATTAATTAATCAATTTTTAAATTTGAAAGGTGTAATGTTAAAATAATGTAAGCAAAGCCTAAATAAAAATGTAATATTTAAATCATTCGTCGTTGTATTTTTTAATAATATAACATGATTGTTTTTATACCATTGTATTTCATGTAGGTATTTTTCAAATTTGAATAAATATATAGGTGTTCCATATGAATATACAAGTTATATATATAGGGTGGCGCTCGAAAGCCGTTACATAGGCATTTAACATGGGAAATAAGAATAATTTGAATATTTGCCTCCCATTATAACTTATTGTAATAAAACTTTATATACATGTTTGAGAACACTTATTGCATCATATTAATAACAAATTGTTTAAAATAAATAAAGAATAATTAAGTAAAATAAAAAAATGTTCTAGCAATTTTAAAGTAATACGTATTATCCCTTATAAAAGAATCATTAACCTATTAGCGACCATAGCATAATGGTAACGTCCTTGCTTTTTGTTCCAAAGGTACTGAGTTCAGACCTAGCGCACCTCTTTAATTTTTTTATATTTTTATTTATTCTAATTTTAAATGCAGTTTTAATGTTACCAATTTTATTTGATTATACATTTTTTTTAATTGCCGATTTTATAATTAATTTAAAAAAAATATTTAAAACAAATAAAAATAAATAAAAACAATTAAAAACAAATAAGAAATTAAAACAAATAAAAATAAATAAGAAATTAAAACAAATAAAAACACAAAAATACATAGTAAAAATTAAAATAATTAAGGAGGTGTTCTAGGTTTGGACCCAGTACCTTTGGAACAAGAAGCAAGGACGTTACCATTGTGCTACGGTCGCTTATGACTTCATCCTTTTATGAGTGAAGTATTATTTTAAAATTGCTAAACATTTTCTTATATCTCTTAATTATTATTTATTAATTTTAAACGATTAGTTATTGATATAATGCAATAAGTGTTCCCAAACATGTGTGCAAAGTTTTACTACAATACGTTTTAATGGGAGGCAAATATTCAAATTATTAAATCAGATTAAATTGTAGCAAGTTTCAATATATACTTAAATCTTAAATATGATCTACTATAACTTTATTTTAAGTATACCTAAAAATGAATAATTCATGGATATGATTCAGCATATACTTAATAAACATGTGTAAAATCGACAATAATAAACAATGACGTACTAGGTATAAACTAGTTCGTCAACACATGAAACAAATTTATTTATTAAAATGTGATTTTGGTGATAATAAATAATAACAATTTATCTTAAGGGCTAGTAATAAAATAAATGTTATATTAAAATAAAGCCCGTCATGTTCTCATAGCGATTCATTTATTTTAAATTAGCGAAAGGTAATGAACAATAATCCTTGAGGTTATTAATGTCAAATTAATTATGTTTTAGCCGATAGTAATAATACATATATCTCTAATATTTGAATTAGTTTAGTATATCACGCGCTTCGAGTATAAAGTATATTTGTACAAAGATGTTTACTATGATAGTAGATTTGTAAAAACAAATAGTAGTATCAAGTGGATAGTCCCTCTTTCTCATCCAGAGTAGAGCAAATTACAAATTATGTCAAAGGCAAACCCACACCAGATCAACAAAGTCCGATATAATCAAAGAAGAACCGGCACATCATACAATTTAGAGTAAACGCGTATTAGAAAGAGATGAAATAACATTTTCCATTCCGTAACAGTAACAAAATGCACCACCCATCTTAGCAGAGTGGTCATTGATCTGCGTTTTACAAGATAAATTCAGTATCAGGTAAATTAATACAGTAAAAAACTAATTAATAATGAATTAATACTTACATTCATTGTTCTTTCACCGCTAAAAAATCACTCGTTTTGTCACAAAATTGTTTATTGCGCGTACACAAACTACACACCCAACAACACGTCTGCCATTTCATAGCATCTGACAACGACTGGTCGGCAAAAACGCCGAACTGTTACGAAATGGTACGGAAAATTCTCGGTTTTCCCGCTAGTGTTTTTAAAAGTTAAAAAATATAATACTTTTATAAATAATATGATTAATCCAATATAATTTTCATTATAAATATATAATAAAGAGGACTTTTGATTTTTATCGGCTTTTTAAGCGTGTACAAGTTTTGTAAAATTGTGTCTGGAATAATTTGTTAAGATTAATATTGATCATTCAATCTATTTGGGATCAATTTTAGAATTTACTTTAACAATAATTAGTTTCGCGGAAGTTTCCCGGATGACACTTGGCCGATCATTTTCATCCGATTGAAGCAGTTCACCTACAAATGTAATTAATTAATCATTACATTAGAAAATTCAGTTTTCAGTAGATTATTTCAAATTTTAATTAATTTCAATTTATTCAGAATAAATTCTACTTCATGGTCTAAATACTATTTTTTACTTCCACCATACCATAGCTAAGAGAAGTACTGTTTTCGGTCCAAAAATTCTATAGTTTTCAGTGAATAAGCACGAATTAGGGTCCCCACAACTATTTTTACAATGATGTCTCTCTCTGTGTGTGTGTGTATGTGTGTGTATGTGTGTGTGTGTATGTGTGTGTGTGTGTATGTGTGTGTGTGTATGTGTGTGTGTGTGTGTATGTGTGTGTGTGTGTGTGTGTGTGTGTATGTGTGATGATTTTGGATAATATTGGACAACCGGAAGAGATACTTTACTTGAAGTCCATAACAGTTTTTAATTAAGAACTATATTAAAATATCCAAAACTTTTTAATTTTAGTGTTGACTTTTATATCAAGGAGAACAACATATTAGATTTTGACTAAAATTGATAAACCGGAAATGATATTTTACTTTAAGCTCTGAACAGATTTTCGTGAAAAATATATTATGATATAATCTAAAAGTTTTAAATGCCAAATTTGATAAGTTATCAAATTTGGCATTTAAGACTTTTGTATTAATGAGAACGGCATATTAGATTTTTTTCTAAAATTGATAAACCGGAAGTGGTATTTTACTGGAATCTCTAAACAGATTTTCTTGAAAAAATATATTCAAATATGATCCAAAACTTCTCAAATTTACTTAATTTGGAACTTTCAACAGATTTTCGAGGAAAAACATAAAATATAATCCAAAATGATGTTCATTGCTATTTTAAACATGAAATTGGCGGGATGTCATGTGCTATCCACATCAGATATATCACCATGACACAATTTTCATGATACTAATGTGAATTATATTTGAAGATATGAAAACACATTTTAAAAAATTACGCTGATCTTTCTGATTTTTCCATCTTTTCTTTTTCTCTGAGTGACAATAGTTCGCGATTGCAATGCTGTTGTGCATCAATTCGCCATTTTATTCAGTCGTAAAATAGGGCGTGATAAGAAGGCAAACAAAATGGTAACAGAACTTAAGGTTTGAAAAATTAGATTTGTATTAAACATTTTATGAGAAAACTATAAATCTTAGAAGTGTAAATCAAACTTTATTATATAGTACGACAGGTAATCTATGTTTATCGTGAAAAAATAGATATTTAATTTTTTTTTATTAAAAAAAAAATCAATTTTTTTCACAGGAAATATAGATTACCTGTCGTACTATATAATAAATTTTGATTTGCACTTGTAAGATTTATAGTTTTCTCATAAAATGTTAATACCCAATTGCACCAACAAGGCTTAAATTTTAAGCGATCCTTAAACGAAAAATGTGTTGTGGCCAGCACAATACCTCTCGCCATTTCCAATTTATTGTATTTATATTAGCGGTATTTCTTAAGGATATATAATATTAAATTAATGTTATTAATATACCTATAATTTTAAATATTTGATTAAGCAATATTAAATGTACCTACTTTCTGGAAAGCTTTCAGTAATGTCTGTAAAACTGTTGATTTTTGACACTGACATTTTATATTAATCTGTCAATTACAAACATTTAAATATCTCAACTGGTTTCCATTGAGTTGTTTAGGTAAGGAGATTTATTACAAAATATTATTCTATATTATTATATATTATATCTCTAAATCTATAGAAGATAAATTTAACGGTCTTTATTGTTTACAATAACAAAAAAATTCAAAAAATAATATTTAGAATTTTTAAGAAACTACCACTTCCGGTTGTCCAATTGTTACCAAAACCTTATCAGCTCTTCCCATTAATGTTAGATTCAGGAATCCGTAGTTAAACATATCCCAAGTCTTATAGTATTTGAGAAACCGTACTTCCAACATCCATACACACACACACGGACATCATCGTAAAAATGTTATAATCGGATTCTAGGGACCTTAAAACGTGCTTATTCACTAATATCTGGATTTAGCGTGAATCCAACACCTCTATTAGCGAGAGGTAAAAAGTGCAAATCGAAATTTTGACAACAATGCATAATTATTCATTCGACATTTCACTTCGATGCAATATTGTCAATATAAAGAATTCTTAAAATTTAAGGTATATTGGTGCAACCGGCCATAATACAAATCTCATTTTTTATACCATGCATTGCCCCCTTAAAGTAATTATATATTATTTATTTACTTGGCCATTGCGCCCAACTCGCTTTTTGATCGTTAATCACTATCGTAATATATGCTCCGGTTAACCATTTAAAATAACGGTTAATATCGGTTCGAGTTAAAAAAATAATTTAAAGATGTATTGTTATCAGGTCGAGAAAGATCTATCTTTGACAAAAGTGCAAAGTTAAATTGAAATGATTGTGAATTTAAATATTGACGCACAAATAATTATTTCGGAATAATAAAATATTATCTAATAATCTTTCCTTTTCTACATTTTTACGGATACAAAATAAAATTATTGTTCAACACTCATTTCTGACGGTACAAATAATGAAATTTGCACTAAGGTATGCAATTCAGGTGCAATATTACATTTGTTATTTTCCCAATGCTCTTATGTTAAATGTTTCTATATTATGATTTTCATCTTGCAAAGAATTGAAAAGTTGAGTAATAGCAAATTTTTACCATGAAGTGAACCCTTATGTATTTCGGGTAACCCGTTAAGAAATATCGGTTCGGATTCCGGTTCAGGTTTTAAATTTTTTTTGGTTAATTTGGGATTTAGGGTTCGGTTCGACTCCCTGGTCGTGACACTACATTTCAACGACTTATCACCGTCTCCACTGGAATTTAACCAGGACTCGGAAGCCGATCATTTTCGAGATTAAATCTCAGGTCTCAGGACGACAATAATTTCAAGAAATTGAATTCCCGTAACCTTTTTCATGATTTTCGCTTACTAAAAATTTTGTTTTAAAAAAGGCAAAGAATGAAAAGAACAAAATATGTCAGTTTAAACAAACCGTGAAATGTTCTAATTCGCAGTCAAAATTGCTCGAGTACATGTTTTTTAGGCGAAATGCATCGTTTTACTGTTTGGTAGTATCTTTCTAAAAGGCCGATTTGCACGGGTAGAGTAACTCTAAACTTTCATCTGTATACACCCGCAAAAACGCTCAGTAGAGTAGCGAGTAAAGTGAGGCTAGTCACTAGCAACATGTAGTAAAGTAACTCTACTCTACCTACCACCACCATCATCAAGTCAAAATTACTATTTGCCACCCGTTTAAATACGCGAACCCGTGCAGTAAAATAGAGTGGGATTTGTTTACATTGTCAATACGTTGCATCTTGTATTATCTGCTCACGTAATATTACATTGTAGTATACTTGCCGTCAAATAAGTATGGACTGGTGATTTTTACACTGTTGCCAACTCAGGGGCAATGTTGAAAATGCTAAGTTATAAAGAAACGACAACAATGAAGGGCAAGGGACAGGATGCGGAGAAGAGAAAATGTTGAGCATCAATCCATACTTATCTAACGGCGAGTATAGTGCCAACTCTACCGTGTGTAAACAACACAAGCTAAAAAACAGTAAAGTGCACTCTACTTTATCTGCCACTTTCCTCGTGTAAATCAGCCTTCGGTCGAAAAGGGACTTTGGCACTGAATACGTAACATATAATACAGCGTTTCTTTCTTAACCTGTGGTCCACGAACCCCAAGAGGTCCGTGAGACATTTTTAATATTTTTATACGTGGGAGCAACACAGACGCATTGGGTTCGTTTGGCGACTGTGTTGTAGTGGTGTTGCAGTCGTACTATCTATGCACGTAACAAGTCGTGCAGCCTATAATTTTTACTCAGATTGCTAATTATCCTGCTCTAGCGAAGAGGACATTGAAAATACTGATCGCATTTATAACTAGATATTTGTGTGAAAAGGCGTTTTCTGCACTAGTTCATAGGAAAAACAAACTTAGAAATAGGTTGAAAAATGTCGATTGTGATCTTAGAATATAACGATCTACTTTTAAACGTAATATTAACAAGCTGAGATGCAGCATCAAGGTTCCAACATTTTTTTTTTGTGAACTGCTCGTATTTCACTATTATTTTATTCCTACAATAATTATGTCTTGTTAAATAAGTCTCGTGTTTTAATAAGTAAAACATTAGATAAAACTTCCGTTTTTTTAGAAAAAAATCCTCTATATTTAACTTAATTTAAAACGTTTTATTTCCACACTTTACTAGTTGTTTTAAAGGTTTAATTTCTTAGCAGTATGCTATCTCAAATGTTAATACAAAGGCATCCGCGGTTTAGAAAATGTTAAGAAACGCTGATATAATGTATTTAGTATTCAGTGACTTTGGCTGATTAGGCGAGTGCACAACAAGGTGCCGTATCAAGATTGTATGCACTCAAAACAAAACTGTTATTATTCATTTCATGTCCTAAACAACTCTGTTTAACCGAAAATTCAAGAAAAAATATGACCTTTGATGGGTACATGAGAAATATAAAAATACCAATGTATAGTAAAAAAATATATTCAAAATGTCTTTCCGTACAAAACTCAAGAAAACAAAAATTATTTACCCCAACAATTAATAAAATTCCAAAGTATGTCCATGAATCCCTAGGTACCTGTTGGTCGTTATATGAATTTGGTATGTGTAATAAGGGAATTATAAAATAAAACAACTTATGATTATAATATTTGTGTATTAATTCTTCATCCTACATTTTAAATTTTGTATATAATGATTTCTTATTAAAGTAATAACACATACTTTTCTATAATTACAAGCTTAACTGCTAAACGAAACGATTAGAAAAGTATACTTGTAACATGTATACAAAACCTAACTAACGATTCTTGTTTAACCTAAAGCCAATAATTTAAAACGTAATTGTTTACTCATGTAAATGAATATATGTGCAGAATCGAAATACGCATGTCCTGTTGCACGAGACACCGTACAGTTGGAATTTTACACTTCCATATCACATTTCAGTTTCTTTCAGCCTCCGAAAAGAGCAGTTTAGCTGTTGATCAACAATTGCTTATCTATCTTCTGCTAACAATGAAATGAAACGATCAACAGTAGGGCTTACTTTATAAATACTTGTGCACAGAGACATGTTACACCCTCTTAGTGTTGTGTTGTAATAAGCAAAACAAGTGAATGTCACATTAAAAAGAAAACAATTGCAAATATTCGTCAAAATATCTTCAAGTGCTATTGATATTTACAAATCTCGAAACACAAACAAATAAACTAAAATCAAAAGCATTAAGATTATATACTATTTATTTGGAATAGCTGAAGAATTTTAATTAAAATAGGTTTATTATGAAACACAAACGAAGTATGAATGTACGAATCAACTATCCACTTGTCAAGTTTCCTTATATCCAATAAGTTTTCATCAATAGTTTCGCGCAATCTGCAATAATAAATAACACATGCAAACGCATCTTTACTTTCACAATAACGAATTATTACCTGCTGCACAAATCGCTGAATGTGCAGATTTAAACAAACCCGAAATTCTTAGTTTTGATGGCCAAAAGTAATTTGTGCCTGAGTACGGCTCTGGAGCTATAGAGCGGAATATATAAACGCGAGATACAAGTATTTGCTGTGGGGAGGTGAGCGTCGTCTGCGGGTCGTATAGTCACTGAGGGCATGGGTTGGAACCCATCTTCACTAGCCGGAAGGGCGGGAGAACCTGTCCAGAAGTACACTAAATCCTGCCGTTCGATATGTGTCATCTTCTCCACGATAGACCACAACCATCGTTTGAATTTAACTAATCTTTCACTAGTTTCTCCCGATTCATCATTGAAAGATGTGTAAGAAATCAACACCTGGACGTTTATGTCACCTACACCGTTCAGAAGCAGACGAAGATCTTCAGCGGTGAGTCCATCCAGTGAGCCTTCCGGAAGAACGTCGAATACTCCCATTCGAATATTCTGAAACATAATAAAATCGTTGCCGTTTTAAGCATATTCCCCCCAAGACCGACAAGGAAACACAATAATTTGGAGAACCATTTGATGCGGTTTTCACTATTCTATAGACATAAAGAACATTTCTGGAAGAAATTTTAGGTGTTTGAAACAAAATAATAATGAAGGAAAGATAAATTAGTCGGAATGCAGTCTTAAGGTGTTTATTTGATTTAATCCTGAAGATGATCATGGTATGATCGAAACGTTGGTTGAAAATCAAATAAACACTTTAAGACTGCGTTCCGACTAATTTATCTTTCTTTCATAAACTTCCAGTCGATCATCGTTACTCCCAACATTAAATAATAATAATAATGTCCCATCATTCCGTTTCGAAACATACGACCAAAATTCCACCAGGTTGTTAATCACTTTTTACTTGTATTTAGTGTTGTGAGTAAACAACTCACAGCCTACAATGGACCGACGGCCTATAGCAGGGTCCCCAACCTACAGCCCGCCAGAAGTTTATGTCCGGTCCACGGTAATTTTTGAACTGATCTTGATATTAATGCAATCTTTTTATAAGTTTTCATTAATATTCAGCTATCAATGATTTTATAACTTTATTTATTTTTATTGTAATTAATACTAATGTATTTACTTGTTTTGAGATCCTTTGACCTATACAAATGTCAATTACAAGGTTACATACATATACAATTTTACAGAGACATTTTTAGTACCCTCTGTTGGCACCGGGCTCATCTAGGTGTGTCGGTTTCTATTAAAAACTGACTCGTGTGGAATTCGATCGCTGTTCCACACGAGCAACCCTTGTATTGCCAGGTATGCACTGTGTTATTGTAATTATAATATTTATATTATGATGTAAATCCAATTTAAACATTTTTTTTTTTTTAATCAAAAAATTTTTTGTTATTTTTTAATTTATCGATTCACAATTTCTCTATGAAGCGCGGCCAGACACGTGACTGACAAGTGCTTATATAGCCCCACAAGATTGCGAAGCGTACAGCTTGTGTACCTTGCCTGTATCGCCAAATCAATTTGGACGTAAAATTAATAAATAAAATTGTAAAACTAGTTACCAAGTTATTTTATTTTCTGACACAAACTTAATAGGAACGGAAAGTAGTGACGTCACGCAGCCATCTTTGTTGAGATAGGTCATAGCATACTTTCCAAACAAACTTTTGTGTACATTTGTTTAGTGTGGTGATTTGATATACAGTGTGTTAATTAAAAACCTGGCCATAGGTGTTTAACATGGGAAATCAGTTTTTCCTTGCGCAAAAGTTCACAAATTATTTTAGACAAAAATACTTCAAATAAATGTTATTGAGAATTAAATTCTGCACCCGAATTAGCAATAATATTTTATTTTTGACATTTCGTAACCGAGAAAATCAATTTTAATTTTTTTTGGATATAGCTGACTTATAGCGGAACTCAAAATTACGAACAATTGTATGCCATCTTAACTGTCAAAAAAACTTTGTCTTTTGTGATTTTCGTTCAATAATATATTTTTTTGAAAGTATGGAACGGTTTTCTCATTAAGAAAAGCTTCAGATTATAAAATAGTGGACAAATTTTGTTCGAGTTGCATGGCTATCGCTATAAATCAGTAATCTTCAAAAAACTTTAAAATTGATTTTCTCGGTTATTAAATGTCAAAAATAAAATCTTATTACTAATTCAGGTGCAGAATTTAATTCTCTACAACATTTGTTTGAAGTATTTTTGTCTAAAATAATTTGGGAACTTTTGCGCAAGGAAAAAGTGATTTCCCGTGTTAATCGCCTATGGCCAGGTTTTTAATTAACACACTGTATATCTGAGTTATTCATTATATAAATTAAAAATATATATTTTCTTTTGAAGGTAAATTAAACGACGTATATTAGCATAATAATTAAATAAAGAAAATCGTAATTATATATAATGATATGTTTGAAATTTAAGACTTTTAAATTAAGGTTATTTTCAGGTTATGATGTGACTGCTTTGTTTTTAGTATCTGTATTTAATATTAATATATAATTGTTTTAAAATAATTGTTAAATTATTGTTTAATGATATTATTTTATATTTTAGATCATGGTTTGCTCCTGACTGCAAACACTACAGCAAAAACATGCTTGTAAGTTTTTCGTTTTTCCAAAGGATGAAACAGAAAAGAAAATCTGGTTGCAACTTATAAGGTATGTAATTAGGGTGATATTTATTTGATTGAAATATTGTATAGAATATTTTGCAATATTTCTAACGTGAAGATAGAGAGCCGTCCAAATATTCATTGGTCTGCAGTTGTCATTATTTGAACGGCGACAGATTAGGTTATGACAATGAAATTCCTTTCTTTTTTTCAGGTGAGAATTTAAGAATTGTGTCCTTGTTATGTTCATAAATTGTTGGCCATTTTTTTTCTGTCGCTGTTCAAAAAATGACAGCTGCAGACCAATGAATATTTGGTCGGCTCTCTATCTTCGCGTCTGAAATATTGCAAACTACTTTATACAATATTTCAATCAAATAAATATCACCTTAATTACGTACCTTATAAGTTTCAACTAGATTTTCTTTTCTTTTTCATCCTTTGGAAAAATGAAAATCTTACAAGCATGTTTTACGCTGTAGTGTTTGTAGTCAGGAGCAAACCATGATCTAAAATATAAAATAATATCAGTAAACAATAATTTAACAATTACTTTAAAACAATTATAAATTAATATTAAATACAAATACTAAAAACAAAGCAGTCACATCATAACCTCAAAATAACCTTAATTTAAAAGTCTTAAATTTCAAACATATCATTGTATATAATTACGATTTTCTTTATTTAATTATTATGCTCATATACGTCGTTTAATTTACCTTCAAAAGAAAATATATATTTTTAATTTATATAATGAATAACTCAGATATAGTCAAATTTTTTTACTCTGTCGGGTACAGTAATAAAAATATAAATGAACTATGAATATCGCAATTATGATAAAGCGGCATATCCTTCACTTTCTGTAGTATAATACTGTTTGGCATCGGCTCATATTTTTCAGTCGCTCTATTCATTTATGTTAAAGGACTGTAAGGCTATTTTCCTATACATACCTGGTAGACGTTTGATTCAATGCATGAATAGAGCGGCTCAAAAATATGGGCCGATGCCAAACTGTATTATACTGCAGAAAGTAAAACATATGCCGCTTTATCATAATTGCGATATTTATAGTTCATTTATAGTTTTATTACTGTACCCGACAGAGTCAAAAAATTTGACTATATATATATATATATATATATATATATATATATATATATATATATATATATATATATATATATATATATATATCAAACCACCACACTAAACAAATGTACACAAAAGTTTGTTTGGAAAGTATGCTATAACCTATCTCAACAAAGATGGCTGCGTGACGTCACGCTTTCTGTCCCTATTTTTAATATTTTTTTTATAAAAATTTAACGATTAGTGCTGCCATCTACGATACAAAGATTTCATGGCGCGAAAAATTTGGGGAAACTATCATTGATTGTTGAACGTCTTGTGCTTTATAAACGATTAAGTTTATGTGTCAGAAAATAAAACACCATAATATTCATTAATAATACCTAGTTTTACGAATTTATTTATTAATTTTACGCTCAAATTGTTTTGGCAATGCAAGGTAGGTACACAAGCTGTGCACTTGGCAACCTTGTGGGGCCATACAAGCACTAAGTCACGTTTTTAAAATCTGTTTGAGAATTGCAGTACTGGGCTAATAATAGCCACGCCTCCGCTATTTGAATTTCTTTGCTTCTATTGGTAGTACCCTCCTCCTCCTACCTCGGTATTCGTTGTATATTTATAGTCGATCTTTTAGTCGCCAATCAAAATAATATATATTGAATTCATATTAGTGACAAGCTGCTACAACAAAAAACTTAGTATTTCACTATTTTTAATAATTTCACTTAATTCGATTGAGCTGTAATCCCCTATCAGTGGCTAATTTGAAGCAGAAAAATATAATAATGGTCCTTTTTACCGATACAAATATTTTGGGGCCCCCTGTTTAACACTATGGAAAAAAAGTTAAAAGCAAATAAAATCCTAATTTTTACAATACAACAAATAATGACGTAAATTGGTTCATATCGTGGAACGACTATACCCGGATTAGAAGACCGACTTCATTATTCGGTTCCAACGACCGATTTCAGATATTGGCTAATGATAGCAGTAAATTTATGGAAGAGATCGTTTTTTCAACTCTCTTATCTAATGTAGATAAAAATTAATCTGTTACAGAATGTATTTATCGTTTAGGTAGGAGATATCGTTGTTTTATTGAAAGCATATGCATTACCCAGCCAGTCGGCCGACTAATGTCGTCTACAAGAACTTGAAATACGTAGGTTAAACATAGCTTATGGCGCTAAATTTCGGGCGAAACCAGATTGAGTCGCTAGTTAAATGAAATATACAACATTTATAAAAATATTTTATTTTACTTACATCAATTGCCTTTTCTTGGGCTTTGACCATCCGATACTTGGCGTACTTTCTTACATAGTCATATACGTTGGAAGCTGTTACTTCTATGTCCCGTCCTCCTGGCATCAGTTCAATAGTTCCGCCACCTTCTTCTGGGCTCAAGTCAATACTGAAATTCCATATATTACCTATCTTTTACAAAGCAAAATGTATACAATTTTACCTAAATGTTAAGTCGAGTGCCGAAAACAAACTGTTGGAATCTTTGGTCTCTGCATCAACCACTAGTTGTCGCAACGATTCATAAACAACAGGATCGAAGAAGGCAAGATCATGGAATCTAATTGGTCGACCGAGAATAGATTTTAGTACGTGTCGAGACAGGAAAATTGGACACAGTTCATTTTGAAGAAGACACAACCCTATAAGCCTATAAAACACACAAAATAACTTCCATTTTTTTTTTTATATATTGCATGTTTACCTTCCCACATTTCGAAATGCGTTCAGCCTTTCAAACGAAGCCTTTCCCTGTCTAGGAGAATAAAATCCCCTCTTCCCAGGGCAATAGAAAAGCGGTGCGTTGTCCTCAACATCATCTGTATTGTTGTCATCCTGAGCAGGTCCTTCCGATGGGCCCCCTCTACCGGACGAACGGCGATTCGAACTACCAGCTACGCGATCTGACAAAGAGAACACATCAAGATCTGAAACGATATAAATCAAACAAAATTCCACAACACACTTATCGAATTCAATCCTTTTAAACATCAAACAAAACTTACCTAACAAGGAATCAGAACTGAGTTCTTGTCCGTGACCGTGGGCTAAGATGAGTTCAACTGCTTCTTCTACCTTAGCTCGAAGGGATTCCTCCGAAGCTAACAATAAAAGTAACTGTGCAGCTGATAGTTCTAGCAGCATGCCGGTGATTTTTCCAGCAAAAGTTGGATGTAACGCGTAAACTTTAGGGTAGAGTCGTTCTCCTAATTGTTGTTGGTGTTGGGAAAGATGCTCGTTTGGATTCACCGATGAGTTGGAATTTGCTGGGACTGAAATACCTGATAGAGGACTTTGTGGGGCTGCTCCGTTGTTGCTACTATTACCAGCTAATAATACAAAATAAATAAAATATAATTTAGTTTTATAAGTTTATTTAATTAATTACCATTGTTGGAGGTGGGATAATACGGCCTAGCGTCATAGCTAAGTGCCCGCCTGTATTCTCTACTTCGTGCTGATGGCCGCGCAGTCATAACTGTTCTTCTCGAAAAGTCGCGATCCCTTCGTAATCTTTGTAATACGCTATAGTGTGTATATTTGCTATTACCGACTTGAGCGGATTCTAAATTGGGCAGTTTTTCGTTCACAAGTAATGCCTATGCAAAGGAATAATATTTATATTATTCACCAAAGATGAGAATAAAAAAAAAATGTTAGTTCCGTATCTGGCTGCGACCTATGCTTCGGCAATCGCCGTCAAATCAAAACTATTGATCTCGGGTGAGTAAAAACACAGAATATTTATTATCTTCAAAATATCCATTAAATATACACACCCTATATATTTATAAAAAAATTAATGTTATGAATTGCTAACCATCAAAGTACATTTACAACCCACTTAGGAATCTGCTTATTTTAACTTGAAGTAAAATTAAAAATTATTTAATAATATTGTGGCGTCATAATCCCAATATTGCTAACTTGTAGTGCTATCGAAAATACTCGGTTAAACGATTATTTTCTTAACCGTTAACCAGTTATTGCGGTTTACAGAAAATTGATTATCGATTAAACCGATTGGCTTTACCAATTATTTCGATTAATCAGTCATTGCGAATAAACGAATAATTAGCTATTATGATTTTTTAATAAAATTGACAAATACAGGGTAACACTGAAAAACGGACCATTCGAAATACTGTTTTATTTATAACTATTTTGTTCATTTTCTTAAGGGTATCATGGTATTTGGCATGATGGTAGCGTTTACGGTTTAACAGGAAGTGACATATTTCGAATGGGACATCGTATTTATTTTTATATATTTGTAATCTACGCAAAATTACTAATTCAACGAAATGCTTGAAGTGCATTTTTATTGAAGAAATAAATTAGAAGAACGTGAGAAAATTATGAATAATTAAATTAACCCAATAAGTCACATCAGGTAGGGCTGTGATAACAAATTGATCAATTTTTGCAAAAATATATAGAATCTTACAAAATTAACTTACTATTTAAACAATAGACCTTTTCAATTTAAAGAGATAGAAGATATGCGCAATGGAATCTGCGCATAGCAAGCCAACAACTGACGAGAGTCATGGTTCTATGCTCTAAGCCTAGTTTACAAATATTTGAAGAGAATTAAAAAATAATTATAAATGTTATTTTGAGTGGCCCGTTTTTCAGTGTCACCTGTATATTAATTCGTTAGCTTAAGTCTATTATACTCGTTACGGCTAACCGATTACCCAAACCCAATTTTGATACTCCCAAGCGTTTCTTTCCCGGAGGCTTGTTGCTTGACCTGTTTTGGTTTCTCCGAAAAGTAACTATTATAGATCCAACCAACCCGTCTTCACTCGAGTTGATCAGAGTTCAAACCACACTTCGGAACTCGTTTCAGGGTCAATGTTGGTATCAATACCCAAACCGAGGGGAACTTGATTAGCCTAGTTACTAATCCGTGTTAATTTTCTAGTTTTTTATAGCACTAGTAAGTTTATGCTTGAATCAGTGCGCCTGCTCTGTTGATTTAATTTGCCGGAATTTACTTGTTTGACGTGACTTATTTTATACAAATGAAACGTGATAGAGAAACAAGTGAAATTTATAGAATTTATTTAGAGTTTTGCTCTCGTAGGAGCTAAATATAAAACACAAAACACAGTAATTACATTAAGAAGAACATACGAAGACTGATAGACGGTACCAATAATAACAAAATATTTAATTATCTTGTAGAAGTTGCAAAACGCATCAGCTCTCAGGGTCGTACGGATTCTGGATGATGTATGCGGAGATGGGAAAATGGTGGCGCAAAATATATTGCTAACTTCATATGCTTGTTATGTACGCATGCGTTGTTGTTAATTTGTCGCGCATTTACTTATTTTATGTTTATGATTTGCTTTATTACACATACATTCGAAAACAGTTCTATTTTCTCTTTTTTGAGATTATGACGTCACAAGCATTTGAAAAAATAAAAAAAAGTCTAATATATTTTTTTAAAATTAACATCTAGTTAAAATTCAACAAATTTTAATCATTTGTACATTGATGACTTACCTCAGCTATGGCAGTGTAAAAACTTCTTGCAACTCCAGATCCTTCTCCAGGTTCATCTTTAAACGTAACTTTAACCCTATTGACTGCCATAGGAGGTTGCATAGAAGATGCTCTTCTACTATAATTATTATACTGCGTATTAAATTCTTTAAAAGTCTGTAGCAGAAGTTGAGTACGATCCCGTTCCATTTTAGACAAAGTCAAATCCCGTTGTTGATTATTTCGCAATTTTTCCATATCCCTTCTGAATTTCGCTTCTTTAACCGGAAATCCTCCGAGTTCTGAGACGATTGACCCGGGTTCAAGGCCTACATCTTCCATAAAAACTCTTCCGAAAAGATCTAAAGCTAAACGCCATCTACCTAAAAGTAAGTCGTGGGAAACTGATTGGCCAATTGTCGGCTGAGGCCTTGGTACTTCAGATTGTGGATTATGATGAGGGGTTGTCTCTACAGTGACATTAGCAGATATTTCTTGGTTTTCTAAAGTTTCAGATTGATGATTGTCTACAGCAGGAATCATTAGTACGTCGGGAGCGTCCACACGTTGAGAACTTGTCCCCTACACAAAAGAAAAACATACAAATATATTATTATTAACAACTGAAATATTTAAATTCAACAGGATCTAAATATCATTTTAATTTTTTTAATTTTTGCTCGAAATAATAACACCTGCAACTTTTATTAATATTCTTATTAATTTTGTTCAAGTTCAGTAGAGACCATTTAATTCGAACTGCTAAGTGTAAGGGGGCATTCGGATTAACGATTTATTCGGGTTACTGAATTTGTATGGATAACTGTGAATAACATCAATTTAGAAAGTGTTGCAATATTGATTACAATACACTTCAGAGAACAAATATCGCTGAAATTAAGAAATAGGAACAAAAAACATAATTATCTTTTTAGTTTTAATATTTTTTCTTATTGCTATGTAATATTATTCTGTAATTAGGCAGTAATGAATAATAAATGAACAATTCTAAAAAAAATGTAAATTTTAGTTTGTTTTCGGGCGTTCATTCCGGCTTTATCACCAGTCGACAAAGTATTGTTTCTTATTCTTTATTAATAAATGTATGTACATACATCCTCCAGTTGCAATCTCGGACTGAAATGGTTATCATATCCCGCAACTTCAAGGGTGGAAAATAAAGCAAAATTTGATAGGTTTTGCCAAGAATTACAAGTGCTTGTTGTTGTGTTTTGAGATATTTTATCTCGCAGTTCGGATTAAAGAGTCTTTGTTCGGAAAATCTATTTTTTACCCGATGTTCAGATTACTGGATGTTTGAATTACGTAGGATTAACGGGTCTGTACTGCCATACATGTTAAACACTAAAGACCAGTGACATTATTGAGTTTACCTTTCACCCACATTTTCATGTAAAAATCTTTTTTACTTAGATTCCTTTGAATGTAAATATTTCAATAATTATAATGTCAGACTTTATCTGTTCACATATTTAAACTTGAAAACGTGTGCTTATCAGAAGTCTGCTTTAGTATAGGAAGGTATAGTGACAGAAGTTGTATACTTATACAAAATCTGCGTATCATCTTCCAAATACGAGGACCGTTCAAAAAGTAACAGCCAGTTGTATCCTTTTGCAATTCGCAAAAGTTTCTACCGACTCGCATTTGTAGCTCGATAACTATCTCTGAACCTCCCAAGTTCACAACGGCAGATGCGCACTGGTTGCGAGAGAGAGAGAGAGAGAGAGTAAATGCCGTTTTCTTTTCGTATTGTTCTGTTTTATTCTCTTATTGTTGTTCGGTGTTAATTTAATTACGATGTAAAATAAACAAATACTTTTCATTAAATTATTTGCTACACCGATTGTACTTAGCTCCGCGACCTACTAATTTCATGTGACCTGAGAGATTCAGGACAGAGTAATCGAGCTATCCGTCGCACTTTCAGAGAACTATATTAAGCTACAAAGTTGTGGTTCTATTGTATATTTTATCTTAATTTCAACCTAACTCACGGGGATTAACCGTTGAATTGAGATATTCTCCGATCGACTGGCGCCCAATGATTTCCCTTGAGTATAGAGCCTATCCTGTCTCCACTGAAGCTAACAGTAATTCAACCGTTATTTGTATAGGCCTTCCCGCCGGAGCGGAACGTAGCACTCTTTCAAAAAAGATCACTCAGAACATTAATTGACAGTGCTCAATAGATAAAATGTACGAGTATACGTATAATGTATAAGCGCAAGCAATGAATGAACACCATGGCGACAATCTAAACTATTTTCACGTAGAACATTAAGCAGGAGAGCATTGTCATTTGATGGTATTAATCACAATGCACTCCTCCACAAATTAAATGTTTACTTTCATTTTTCTCCTGATCTACTTCAATTGCTCTCTTCTGATCTTACTCAACATAATATGACTGTTTATTATATTATAACAACTACTAATCTAACTCGTGTACCGCAGGGATCAAACTTAGGACCACTCCTATTTTTACTTTTCATAAATGACATTGTCGATATGGTTGAGCATTCTAAAATTTTACTATACGCGAACGATATAAAAATATTCAAAACAATTAATTCTACCGAAGACGCAATGTTATTGCAGAGTGATGTTGATAAATTTTTGTCCTGGTCTTTATCCTCTAATCTTTTTCTTAATTATAACAAATATAAAATTATGAGTTATTTTGTCAAAAAAAATGTGTATACCTACGAATATAAAATCGATAATTTCACTCTTGAAAGAATTAACAATTCAAAGACCTAGAAGAAAAATTATCATTCATGCTATTGTAAAATTTTCCAATAAGAATTTGGGATTCATAATGCGTACTGCACATTGCTTCTCTAGAATTTGTACTGTTAAAAGTAGTTTGTCAGATCTGAATATTGTTTACAAGTTTGGAATCCCATTTATAATAAATACATAAGTTTAATTTAGTCTACTCAACGTAAATTTGTTAGATATTATTATTTCAAACTTAAAATGTAATATCCTAGATTTGATTTTGATTGCAATATCTTATACCAAGAACTGAAACATGTATCTTTTCACACAATCTTGCATTTATTTATATAAAATACTGCACAATCAGATTAATGATCCCATCACCATTTCAATTACTATTCTTCGACATAATTCCCGTAATTTCCAAACTTTTTATTGTGATATATCGCGCACGAATTATGAACTAAAATCTCATGTTAAAATGCTTTGCTCAAATTTTAATACAATTTCTTGTTCGTTGACATTTTTGGTGACTTGTTTAATAAATTTAAGTTTGGTTTATATAATGGTTATCAATTAGAAGTATATGCATCATTGACAATACGAATACCTACTAATCAAATTTATTGTTTTTATGTGCAATTTGTAAAAAAATGCTTTTTTGTTCAAGCTAAGAATGGAATTTCTTATGTCTTCCTTGTGACAATTTATTATGAATTATATTTTTTTAAATTGACCTGTAATTGGGATGTAATATATTGGTTTCGATTAATAAATAAATAGTTATATTTTTGGAGTTAGAGGATGTGAAGCCTCCTAAATTGTTTCAAACACTGTTAAAAAATTATGGAGTTGCCTGTGTGTATTAGAAAAGAATATTCGAGTGAATGGAGACATTTAAAAGTGCAAAAACACCAATATCATGTTCAAGAAGGTGATAAATTTCGGCTGATTGCGAAACCAAAAATATTATTTTTTAGTTTGTGTGATCAACACAGCCTGTTACCGACGGCTTATAAGTGACCTCCGAAAACGAGATTATGTTGAATTATTTGTTACTTTTTGAAACGCCCTCCTATAAAAGCAAGAGAAAAACTTACAGCTCTAACGATAACACTCTTCCCAGATCCTCTGGAAGACGAAGTCATAGTTTGAGAACCGGTGCTTCCAGAACTAGAAGCTGTAGTCTGTGAAATTGAATCTTGAGATTTATCAGTCGATCCACTGGTAGTCGGTAGAAGATTCAACGCGGGGAGCATAAGATTACTGGTATTTACACCACTTCCAGAAGGTTGTTGAATGTTATGTTTGTTGTTTAGCAGGCAAGCAGCTGCGGCTTCGACAGCCGCAGCAATTTTCCGAGGAGACACTATGATCTGTGGTCGATTTGTTTGTAAGGATTGGTCCAATCCCGTTGAAGATAACAAACCAGGAGGAATAACAGTTGATATGGGTGGGAGAGGTGATACTTTAGCTCCGCGCGAATTCGAAGTGCTGTCTGTATCAGAATTATATTCATGATCACTATCTACATCCATTCGTGAAGTTCCATCTTTATTGCAAGATAAATCTTGAGGTCTTTCCTCGGCTGTGCCATTACTATCATCTTGAGCTGATTCATTTTTAACTGATGATAAAAAGCTTTCAAATGATTGATAATCTCTCTGTTTACTCGAACCGGGTTGCGGTTCGTAACCCATCATCGGACGACTACTAGATTTTGAATTAGAGTCTTCTGATTCCGATGGCGCTGGAACTAATGTATTAGGTCCCATTATGTTTAACGTAGAATTAGTTGGTCCCGTAGGATTGGTCATTGCGGTATCTGCAGTTCGCACCGATAACCCTAATCTAGTTGGCAACATTTCCAATGGATTGTATCCAGAACCGGAGTTTGGTAAAGTTATTGGTTGTTTAGGAATTCCGAATAAATCTTCCCTACGAGCGTTTGGTTGTAAAAGATGAGGCTGGTCGGCTAAAGGAAGAGCCTCAGACATGGGAGATTCAAATGGATCTGGAGGAGGGGCCCCCAAACAAAGGGTGGACTCTGAGCGTTGGAAAAAGGAATGTTTGCGACCTTTGCCCGAACCACTCGTAACCGGCAAAGCTACAGATGAATTATTTAAACTGTTTGCCATTACTACAAGTCCTGATGATTCTTGTTCGTCAAGAGATTCCGTTTCCATAGCTACAGTTATATCATCTTCGGCTTCTTCATTTTCATTTTCGTCCTGATCATTCCAAGCAGCTGAAGGCAATCCATCTCTCAGTACATCTACATCTGGTGGATCAGTACCAGATTTCATGTAATAAATTAAAGCATCAAACACATATGCAATGTGTTTCAAAGCACTAACATCCATAATAGGTAATGAATCAAGATGTTCAGAGTTATGCGCGCGCATTAACGATAAAGCATAAGATAAGAATTCGCGACGTGCTGCATGACCATCAACTCCTTCACGTTCCGGGCGCGACCGAGAACCATCGACACCGCTAGTAGTGAAACCAACAATTCTAGTTCCACCAGAACTGGCTCCACCGCTAGATGAAACAGCGCGATGAGTCCTAGCTCCTGATCCTAGAAAACGAAGAACACCTAACATTATCAGTGAGTAAAGACTTGATGCGAAAGAAACTCATCTAAATCGTAAATTATATCACTAACATATTTCAAGATACAAGGTAACAATAAATTACATAGCATTTTTTTAAAAAAACTGCGTGAATAAGATGGTTCTGTATGGAATGGTAATATTCATTCTTTTTGTAACCATGGTGACAATTGTTCTCATAGTTGTTTATATTTTGAAATTTCTTTACTTGGACGCCATGGTCCCCTAGGCCTATGAAACTCGAATAGCTGGCCTGTTATACTGTTGTTCGAAGTATGTTGATAAGGGATAATTTGATGCTAATATAGGCGACGGGAAATAAGCAATATGACATCTGGTGGTATTTTCGGAACTATAGTTGCCGGGATAAATTATACACATGACATTTTCTTACTTGTATAAACACAAATATTATCTATTATGTTTATAATATTTACGTTTACATATGTAATATCTCTTAATATTATACACTTAATGCATAAATACAATTAGTAAATGTCAAATTATCCCGTTAACATTAGTTCCACTTTGGCGCTGCGATCTTATTTTCCTTCGCCTATAGCTTTTCATTATCTTAACTTCTCTGCTTAAACTTTTGTTTTTGTTCTACTGATGATGAGAACTTAGTTCTCGAAATACGTATATAGCTCATAGCTTATATTATTATTTTAAGGTTAAGGGGTAATTGTTTTAGTTTTGTTTATAATTTAACCTTAGACTCCTCCTATTATTGTAATAAATTACAAGGGTTAATATTTGTTTTGCTTCAATTTTAAAGAGCGGTAAGTTAAATTTCGTCTCTTGAAGTATTATGTCGAACACTAATGGAAATATGTAACTCTTTAATGGTTTAAATGAGTAACCATGGGTAACATAGAGGGGAATGGATATGGGTGTGCAGGAAAATATATAAATATCTGCTGCGAACCAAAAAGTCACCACTCTATTTCATCAACCAACATTACAAAAGAATATTTGGTTGAAATTTATACAAATGTCAAAATCATCGGTAAACTGGGAGTAAACTACCACATAATCAAACACAAAAATAATTTAATAGACGGCTATTAAAGGAGGTGTGAACCAAAAATCAACTTTGCACTAAAAAATAGAAAAAAAATACCTAAGACCAAAAATGAAAACCTCAGTTTGCTAAGGACAATACTTCTTGAGATATTCAACCGCGAATATGTGACAGAGTAGCGTGTGACGTCATACCGGCACGAGTAGGTTGAGCTAGCCCGCTGTACATGAGTACGGTTGCGTAGTTTGGGTTGTGTAGTTCGTAAAAGGTTTACTAAAACATAATATATTCTTCGCTATTTGTTGTTTGAACATGCCTAATTGCTGTGTAGTTGGTTGTAATAACAACATTAAGAATTCAACCGTAACATTACATAATTTTTCTCCGGAAAGAAAAGGATCCCCAACGACATAAAGCTTGGAGAAAATCGTGTCAATCGAAAGCATTTTACTTCCAATCATAACCATAATGTACAGTTTACATTTTAAAATTGATGACCTTGAAAATAAATATACAAAGGACTTATTACCAAATTTTAATTGTGTCTCGAAAGATTTAAAGAGTAAATTTAAAACTTTATTTTCAAAATTTTCATGTAATGTCATCCATATATTCTCGCATCTGCCTTAATCATCTGTTATTATTTTTTTATTAGAAGCAAGTATTTTTAAATTTTCCATATTTTTTTATTTTGCACAATTTTTGTTTTTAAATGGGAAAACAATTATTGAAAATACTAGACGTATCTATTCCCGCCACTGTGATGTTACCCTTGCAGTTTTCCGTTGCAACATAGTTCCGACGTGCTGCTCGAAGTATGACAAAGAAATTTTGCGACGTATGTCTTGCGGGATAATTTTATTACAGTCATTATGAGTCATATATTGTATTGTAAACAAATAAGAATTTCATTAAATTTTAACATATGGTAACTACCCCATTGAATCACCGCGACATTGCTGGTGAGCTATCAAGTACCTTTTCATGGTATGGGGCGATATTTGTGCATCAGGCAAAACTCCTCTTGTTTTCGTGCTAAAGGACTTAAAGTTAATAAAAATGTATACCGAACAGATACTTTAGAAGCTATTGTATTGCCCTAGGCTCGAGAACATTTTGGAGATCAAATTTGGATTCTGTGCCTGCTTATAGAGCAAGATTGACACAGGAATGGTGCAGAGAAAAATTTCCTGATTTCATTAGTGCCGACGAATGGCCACCGTACTCACCCGATTTAAATCCAATGGATTACAAAGTCTGGTCAATTTTGGAAGCCAGAGCCTGTACAAAACCCCACAAAATATTACATCTTTAAAACAGTCTCTTACAACAGAATGGGACAAATTGACAGTAGATGAGCTGTGGCGCATCACTGATTCATTTCCACATTGTATGGATCTGTGTATTAGAGCAAATGGTGGGCATTTTGAAAATATATAGTTTAATTGTTATATGTGTTAATATATTTATTTAATATTAACTTTGTTTTAATAATCATTAAAACTGAATAGTGATATTATTTTTGGCTCCGTAATTTATTGTTACCCTGTGATATATTTTAGATCATGAACCGACCTGTAGATCCTAAAGTGACACTGGTAGATGTATGTAAAGGATGTCCAGGATGTGTTGGATCTGCATTTTGAGTTAACGATGCACCAAATCTTAATTGAGCTTCTGTGGCATCCATTACAGTCAACAACCAATCCCATGTTGGTTTTAAATGGAATTCTAAATAAAGTTGCAAATTCATGGATTCTTGGAAAGTTACTTCCAAACATGGATTATTGGAGGGAGTAGATTGACAATCATGAATCATTGTCAGTAAATCGGCGATTTGTCGGATTACAATTCCTGAAAACATAAATGATCAAATCTAAGGTTTTTATTGTTAAATACCGTGAACAATGGTACATTTTGACAACAGAACAGAATGAGTTTCTGGACAACGGACAATGTACACCAGATAACATAAAGAAAATAGTACAACAGCATGCGATGCGAAAAACGCAAATTAATTACTCCACCCTACTTACTTCAAAGGAGTCATGTATCATGTGAAATGCGTTAAAAACATTTCATATGCGAAACGAATTTTGAAATAATTATTGTTTTGTAAAGTTCAACAGTACGTGATTATACTTCGGCCGTTTTATATTTCCAAGAGTAGCTGAACCAGTAACGGCTTCGAATGCTAAGGTTGGTCTTTCAAGCCGGATGGCGTTAAATAGAAAAGTACATGTTCCACTTAAGGAAGTTTATGAAATATGATATACCAATTTCACTGAACACGGTCTAACAAAAAATACAGCGACTAAAACAATATAGTCCAGTCAATGAAGACCAAAAAAGACCCATGCCTTACAAAAGGTGGGATAGTTTAGATGTAAAATTCAAGTTTTCGATCTTGGGGAGGGACGGCAGAAATCCTTCCCAACTTTAAGTGCCTGAGATCCATACGCCTAGCAAGTTGTCTCAACAGTACTTTCCGAAATAGGATATAAGCCGGGATAATATATTTATTTAAATATAAAATTAAATACAAAAAGAAACCTACCAAATGCTCTTCCCAGACAACTAGCTGTAGTAGCCATAGTAACTGGCTCAACGCTGGCTGCTACCGTAGTTGCAGATGGTGTAGAACGGCGTAA
Source organism: Harpalus rufipes (assembly GCA_951394225.1). Taxonomy (NCBI): domain Eukaryota; kingdom Metazoa; phylum Arthropoda; class Insecta; order Coleoptera; family Carabidae; genus Harpalus; species Harpalus rufipes. The sequence continues at coordinate 14,057,133 of OX596286.1, forward strand.
TGAACTAGGATCTATGAAAACAAGATTAGAACTTCCCGTTAACCTAACTCCAGCACCTCTTGTGGCATCTCTGGAACGAATTGCCCACTGCATATTTTGTGGTGCTAAATTGCTACGATGTCCGTGCCCAGTCGCACTAAATTACATCAAGTTAATAAATGCACACCTAGGTTGACTGTATCCAATTACCTTCGTCTCTCAAGTTGTTCATCAGTGAGCGCATAATCCTCTGGATCTTGTTCATCAGTTTCCCCTGCCTCGGATTCCTCCTCCTCTTGTTGGCTGGACTCACCGCTATCGTCTTCCGGGAACATCAGCAACGATGCAATGCCTGACACATACAGACAGTCGTGCACGCAACATTCACCTACATCCGTACTACCACACACACCTAAGCCACTTTCTAAAGAAAGTAACTTTAACCTTTGTTACAGCGTCAGCAGGGTTTATTATCACTCTAAATGATTTCAAAAGTCAACCTGGCTTCGAAAATCATTTCACCACTCATCGTTCACTCATAAGTCAAATTTCTCTAAAAATGTTATTCCAATGTGATGGCGTCATTTAGTTAATTTATATGAGCCAGCTAACATCTTGAATAGAATTTTGGTCCATTTAGAAGACAAAGAACAGCCAATAGGTTTATTTCTCGATTTCAGCAAAGCATTTGGCTAATAAATTCTAATAGACTAACTGTAGGAGTTGGTACCCGTCAAGGTACTGTTCTTGCTCCCACTCTAATTTGTTTATACATCAATGATCTCTTTTCAGTAATAGATGATTCATCCCTGATGACTATAGTCTTCGGACTGTGATTATGATTTTGTGAATCCTGATTAGTTTAATCGTGATCCTTTTGAACCATGATTTGAAAATGATATCAAGAAAACAACTTAAATAATACAAACACCACTTAGCGTCAAATGCCATATGCAAACCAATGCAAACTAACTTGTTTTATTGTATAAATAATCTACTGTCAAGTGTTACTGTCAGTATTGAAAACTGATCATATTGAAGTAAAAAAAAATATATATATTTTTGGTAATAGTACTTTATTCCATCGACAGTGTATACATGTACACAATATGTCAAAGTAACAAAAATGAAATGGTAAATTATTGAAAAATTTTAAACATTGTATATTTGGATATGTTAAGGAATATGAAGTATGTTTACTTAAAACAAATCGTCCATGTAACATTTTCTTTGTTTTCAAATATATGATGGGTCGTTACATGCTTTTGTTGCAACAAACCTCACATTGATAAATTTCTACGCTCGAAAAGCTATTGTCGTCAGCCATTTTTAAATTTGCGTGAAATGAATCCGCGTGATCACTGAAAAAGGATAATTCAGAAGGGAAAGGGGATGGTTGACTAGTGATCACAAAATGAGAAAGTGGGGATAACGAATAGGAAACGAAAAAAACATACTTCTTAATCATGATAACTTTGATTGCGAATCACAGCCCGAAGGAGACGGCTTATGTTTGCAGGTGATCTTATCCACCAAACAATGATTTATCAGTTCAATGCAAAATAAAAAATATGGAACATTGGTGTATTAAAAATTCTTTGATTCTGAATTGTTCAAAAACTACCTGCATTCAATTGCACAATAAAAAGAGTAACCATCCAGGAATTTTAGACAATGAAAGTTTTATATTTGATGAAAATCTGAATGGTAAGCTTCACTGTGAATACAGTTTAAGCAAATGTTGTTTTCAATTAAATATTTGAAATCATTCTTGAATTTAGAAAATTTATTATTATTCCATCATGCTATCGTTGAAGCTAAATTGCGCTATGCAATTATTTTTTGGGGTAACTGAACCAATGCTTCTAAAGTATTCCTATATCAAAAGAATATTGTAAGACGTGTTGCTGTCGTCTCAAATCACGTTCATGCAAAATATTTTAAAAACTTAAAATCATGACATTTACCAGTCTTTATTTATATGAACTTTGTGTATATAACCAGGACAAATTTAAAACTCACTCTAATTTTCATAACAAAAACATAAGAAACAAAGATAAATTTTGCAAACCCTTAGTAAAATATGATGCACTAGAAAATCTCTGGATCTTATAGGTGTGGTGTTTATAATAAACTTCCTAACGATATAAAAGCAAGTACTACTATAACTAATTTTAAAATCATATTAAAGATATACCTGCTTAATCACTCATTTTACAATGTAAATGGATACTTATAATTTTGTACTATTTTATCTTCATCTGACGTTTTATACATGTATTTTGTACATCCGGTAAATAATAAATATTATTATTATTATTTTAGGTAGTGAAGCCGATTGATCTAGTCGATTGAATTGATATCTGTAGTGTACTTTATAACTTTAAATTAGAACGGTATATAATAAAAATAATTTTGTTTCGAATTCTAATTAATTACAATAATAAGAATTGATTACAACCGTTAATGCATTAATTGAATACAACAATTAACATATAAGAAAACAGCTATGAATTCACAACGTAGAAATAATTTTTAATTTAAGACAAGCACGTTGCTAAAAACATACGTAATTTCTCTATTCATTCTCTGAAATCATGTCATCACATTGGAATGCTATTCTAAGAAAAATTTGACTATACCCTGCTCTTTTTGATATCTTACCTGTGTCGGAGCCAGCAGTAGCCCCAGTTTGAACACTTCTCTGCGCGGAGGCAGCATCCTGATTGCTGTGATTGTCATCACTGTCAGACTCTGTTTCGGCTAAAAGATCAAGTTCTGGGTCACTGTCTTCTGCTTGGCCACCAGAAGCTTCATGTGCTAAGTTCTCAGCAGCAGATTCCGCGCCATCGGCACCTTCGTTGAGAGAAGCTTGACGAACGGTGCCCAGAGGCAAATCACGCTCAGTCGGAGTATCCGAATTGTTGTCATCGTCGTTATCTAAAGCCAAACCTGAGGATTTATAGGTATCACACAAAAAAAGACTAGTTTAGTAAAGAGACACGAACTATAAAATCAGTGAAAGCACTGAAAGTAAAGAACCATAAAATCGCTGATAATACAATTAAATAAAATAAACGATTTATGGAATACGGCGGTGATTCGAAAATTAACAGTAAATTAATAGTAGGTTACTGTCATTCCCAAACTTCCCAAACTTGAGACAGAATCGGAGGAATCGGTTTATAATTTTTTTATTTGCCTCTCTCTTTAACCATACAGTAGTTACGCGAATATTTATAACACGAGCAGTAGCGCCGGTCTCACAGATCAGGTGTCCCTAATTACGATTTTTAACAATCATTATGGTGCTTCCAACCACCATTATGGTGTTTTGAATCTAGAATAATATATAGAAGTCCATCTAATCAAAATTAAATATCCTTTACGTTACTTTTATATTACTTTATTACACAAAATACAAACTAAACGAAATATCATTAAATTCAGGAAAGTAACTTAAATTTAAATATTAAGATGCACGGAGGTATAAAAAACACATTAATAAGTTGAACTATTCATTTTCTTTTCTATTTTCTATACAATTACGACAGATACCCGCGATATGCTGCAAGCACATGTAAATATTGCAACGATAACAGGAAAATTTAGTTTTTCTGTTCTCTTTCAAAATTCTCTAAACACATAGACCTTATTTTTTTATAGTGGTACAATAGCCTCTAGTTTACATATTTCTTGCAATCGGTATTTTGATTCTTTAAGCAAATTTGTCAAAGGAACTGAGTTAAAAATGGTACGCCAGTAGCACTGGAAAGTCGGGTATAATTAATAGTTAGGAAGGTACTTAGAAAGTACACAGACCGTGTACGCCTACTGTAGGGTTAAAGCAAACATCAGAAGTGTTTTTTTTTTCGCGATCCGCATTGGTTTTCATGATTTTGTAAAGCAGGTCGAGGTGAAGGAATCGCCATCATTGGGTATATCACAGACCGCATAATTTAAGTTGGTAGAGACATTAACTGTCTCCGAGGCGTCGCCTAAACAGATTGAACTACTAGTCGCCTGATTTATCTGTATGTTTCCTGGTTCAATGGTTAAATTGCACGACTTCTTTGAACGTTTTTTGTCTAGGTTGCGACACGATTTCTTCAAATATCCGCAGCTGTTTTCTAGCAAATACTTGGCTAGGCCGAGATTTCTATTGGTGCTTTATAACTGTTTACATTAAATACAAATCCAATCGGCCGATTCACTCGCGAACATTTAAAAAAAAAACTCAATTTAATTACTCACCTTAACTATCTATCTAAATTATGTATATATCGTGCCATGTTAAATTTGCTGTAAAATTTCGAATCACCCTCGTATAAATGCAACATATAACTTACTTTCGGCATCATTTGTGTCGTCTAAGTCTCTCGCTGCTCCCCTCACAACAGATGATCCAAGGAGAGGACGAGTATCGCTGCGAATTGAACTCTGACTCCCGGCTGACCCTCTTCCACCTTGGGGAGCTAGAGGTTCTACTAAGAAAAGCTCTTCAGTGCCATTAATAATATCATTAGCTGAAGACGCAAGAGTAAATGGCGCGGTAGGTCTCGCTACACCCAATCTAACCGGTGCTATCAGCGAATCTGCTGTCTCACATAATTCTTCAACCGCCAAACGAATCATGGAACGGAAAACGCGTCGACATTTGCTTAGAGGCTGAGTTTGGCTGTGGAAACTAAACAAGTTATCAACTAGATTCAAACAAAGCTGAAAGTTTAAAACTTACGTCATTCGTCTTTTAGCCGTGCTGGGAGCCATTTCTACACTGAAAATAACGAAAACTCTGGCAACTGAACGCACAAATCGTCGCGCAACCAACTGAGCTGCAGCAGCTCTGCCAGGAGTTCTTTCATCTTTTAACTCTCGGACCAATGTTTCTAGCAAAACCTCCAAAGCTTCCAAGTAACATTTAACTAGAAGACAATGAGTAAATTTGTCCAATAATGTTGTGCCTGATTGACTGCTCAAGTAAGCCTGTTCTCCGTGTACATTTGATGGCGGCAAAGGTCCTTCTCTCACTCCAGACATCACCATGCTTCTTACGGCTTGCCAGTTTCCTAGCAAGCATTCCAAAGCTCGGCGGCTGAATCGTGGTGGTTCCAAATCGTGTTCGGGCATTTCTGATTCCACTAATAAATATATTAATGTCCGTCAATTCTACAAGCATCAGTTAGCACATTTTGAGAGTCAGTGCCTCAAGCGGCTAATTTGGCATTACGAAAAAGTTACAACTACGTAGTTTAAAGCTTAATAGAAGTAAGAAGACCAACAAGATTATAGGACTCGAGAGACCTTGAGATGCTTGCTGTCAGTTCACAATTTTATTTTGATACTTTTCTTTTTATTTTAGTGTACAGGACCCCTATTCTGTAACTTTTAGCAACACCGATATCGTGTTGATACGGCCATTTTGGAAAGAGCGCGCACGATAATGTCAGACAGAGTACGAACTATATGACGTCACTCTCGGTGAAGAATCTTGAAAAAAAGTAGGAGGGATAACACCACCTATGTAGGTGGTGTTATGGACATAGCAATACTGATTTGACAGTTTGTTGGCGGTATTCGTGAGTGAAAGTTTGTCAATAAGTTTCAAATTGTGTTTATATCATCTTTTATTTTTCTGAGGTAAGTTGAAAATATAATTATTTTCGTATTATTATTGCAAAGTGAATTTGATATATACTATTCAAAAGTGAATAAGGATATTAAAAATATTTTTTTGTGTAAATATTGATACAATAACATTAAGCAATGGTTCGCTAACAAAAAAAAAACTTTCCGATATAACATATTTATTGTAATCTTTCTTTAGATGACATTATTATATGCTAAACTGCAAATTGTAGCAGAGGAAGAACTGGATGTAGAGTTGGAAGAAGCTGCTCTACTGAGACGAAATTTAAGAGACGCTCAAGATCCTTTCGGTGTGTCAGAGACAGAATTTGTGGCGAATTTTAGATTGAATAACGAAGCTTGCCGATATATAATTGAAGTATTGTCTCCACATATGGAAATAAGCCAAAGGAACACAAGAATACCGCCGCATCTCAGAGTAAGAAAATATATTTATTTATTTAAAATAGTCATCTAAAATTGTTTTACGTTTCTAGGTTTTAACAGCATTAAATTTTTTCGCTGTTGGAGGTTACCAGCGAAATGTCGGAAACAACTTGCTGGCACGTTATGAGCCAGCCGGTTGTAAGTAGGTCTTTGAAGGAAGTTTCAACATTAATAGTTCTTCAACTCGGGAAGATATAGATTAATTGATCGATTCTGTTCACATCTGTAAGTCTTACATATCTGTAAATCTGTAAAACCTGTCAAAAACGCATCTATTTTTGTTGATTAATATAGAATTGTACATTAAAGTGACAGTTTTCGTTGCGATTTTGTTTTTCATTATTTACAGATCTGTAAGATTTACAGATGTGAACAGAATCGACCCATAAGTTTCCGAAAACCGACGAAGAAAATAATGATGCGAAGGAGAGGTATACAGTATTTATTATCACAAGTGTCGCTGTATTGTAGAGAATTCAGAATAGGTCTCCAGGTACTTCAAATTTATTTTTAGAACATATAGAATAAAAATTTATTCGAAGCATTTCAAGATCACTCAGTCAGTTGTCTGCTCGCGCCCTATAAGCGTCAAAAATGAACGAAATGGTTGGAAACTTCAAGGATTCGAAGCGGGTATAGACGATCAACTAAACTACTAAAACAATTTCCGCGAATTGCTTAAGCTAAAGTAAATGCCAATAAGAACGACAATATTCATTAAAACAATGTCGTATAAAATTAACAAATCTTAACTAAATTATAGGTAAACAAGAACTCAAGATAATAAATCCAAGATCAGCGTACTAACGGCCGTATTCACCATTAATTCATTGATTAATAATCAGTTGATTAAGGAATCAAGCTTATCTGTAGATCAACGTATGTTCTAATACACCAACTTGAATCAAGGAATCATATATATTTTTTTTGTTTATGACAGTCAATGCAATTTTCATATAATTTTATTCTTGGTAATTGTAATTTCCGTTAAAAAAATATTAATATGTAAGTTTTTAATTTATTTATAAAATATATTTTATAATTTTCCTATAATAATATATTTTTATTTTGAAATATTGTTTCACCTTACCAATTCATTATTGTAGAGAATATGGCATAGTTTTGAACTCTCTGAGTGGCTGAAATTGGCGTCAAATTTACGCAGTGTAATTTCAGACTATACTTTACCAATTCAATGTTATTATAGACAATAAAGGCATAGTTTTGAACTCTCTGATTGCGTGAAATTGGAGAAAAGTTTACGCAATGTAATTTCAAACTAGTGTCAGTGTACATGACATGTGACATCTCGTGTCATTTTTATATACAATGCCAAGTATCATCTTTATCCAATTTGGAAAGCAGATAGATAATACCTTATATATTTCACTTATTGACTTAGAATATACAAAGTTTCAATGGCATTATGATACTTTTTAATATTTTAATAAAATGTCAGATGACAGCAAGTTGAATACTGCCATTTGTTAACTTTATCGGTTTAAAACTTGCGCCGATATGAGCGCCATCTACTAAATTGGTTAAGGGGGCGCGTGTGAAAGCGTGCCAATCGCTTGAAAAATAGCTTAAATATTAGGTATTTTTGGAAGCAGTTTTCTCAAATATAACAGAAGCAAATGACTTTAAAGAAATGTACATTAGTATGTCTTCTAGTACAAGAAGAAGTTTCATGACTCTTGGTTATATAGTTTAATTATAATTAATAAAATAGTAATTGGTCGTTTTAGCAAAAGTTTTAAGGCTGATTATTTGACTTTCTGGAAAACTTATGAAGACGAAAATTGTCTTGCACTAAATACTTGATGTATATTTTAAAAATTTGAAAACAAAAATAAAATAAGTTTTTGAGAAAACTGCTGTGAAAAATATTGCCGTATACACAATGTTAACAGTTTCACGATTTTGCCGCTAGGGGTAACCTGTAGTACCGCTTATAAAAAAATGCTTAATTTTGGTAGCATTTTCGATTTTTCAATATATAAAAAGCTAGTATCATTACGATATATAATTATTTTTTACGCTATATTAAGTTGGCCTTGTATCTATAACAATATAAAATGATACTAGAAAGAATGAGTTTATGTGAAATTCATACACAATAAACCTTCAAAATCATGTGAACTAAATTTTAAAATCAAAGTGATAGAAATGTAGCGATGACATATAATATTGAATAGTTATTAGTGTATAAGTGTACGAAATATATGATTACTGCATGAAGATGAAAGTTTTTTGACCGCGCGCGGAATCAAAAAATCAGTTGAGAGCACAAAACATTTCGCACACAAGATGTACACAATATTTCCCTTTAATTGACAGCTGGTATTGTCAAGTATAATGTGCATAGTTCATGAAATAATTTTACTGGAAATATAGATTTTTTTGTAAGAAACTTCCCCCATGGAATTTGGCAAAAATACTTTGACGGAAGTAATTGAATTGGTCATAAAATATGATACTATTAGCACAGTTTACAATTCTTCTTTTTTATTTCCCATATCGAAGAAATATGATACAAAAAGATAATAAGAAATAGTTACAGTATGTATTAGAAGCGCACTTTTTTAATAAAAGTGCATTTATGCAGCGCGCTTCTACATTATATTCTTATGAGAAATGTGCTCCGTTAAAGCGCTTTTATTATAAAATTGCGCTCGTAATACGGGCTCTCACGTCGTGAAATAATAAACACTATTTACTATAGATGTTTTTTTTTTTTCACTATAATATCGTAAAAAAAAATGAGAAAACATAGAACAGGTAGGGTTTATATACGATAATTAGAAATAGAAGATAAACAAAAATTAATCCGATTACAATATTTTGAGGTATCGCCGTATCGCTATTCTCCAAAGACAAAATTATTTACTAAATTGCATATTCATCGTGTATCGAGAAAAGTATTATTACTATTATCTATAAATACGAGCTAAAAACTAACCAGATTAAAAGACATTTGAGATACCGCTAACCAGAAATAAGATGTTATAATGCTTACACAAACTTTATGAAAATAATGTTTTCTATATTGAAAACAACAGGACACCATTGTAAGCATTATAATTCTTTCTCGGTGGTTAAGTCATACCGCTGAGCGACATAAAACTTGAAATATACCTTTCATCTCGGAAATACCTTAGTGGGGGCAGCTGAGAAGTAAAGTTTGGCAAAGGATTTCGGATTCTAAGACCTGTGTAAAAGTACAAATGGTATAGGTCAGTCTACATGACATGTGACATCTCGTGTCATTTTTATGTGCAATGTCAAGTATAGTTTGGTTCACGAAATATGACTATTCATGGTCATCTATTTTCCGTATGGTATAATAATTACTTGCAGATAAGTTCACTGCATTTCGTATACATAGACGTGCAACATGAAATATTTATGGATACATTTGAATTTAAAAAAATAAGTGTAATTTATTTGAAAATTATGTTTCTTTTTAAATAATACCTTTCTCAAAGATTTATTCTCTTCACCTATGTTTTGGCAAAACACAAAAACATTGACTTGACATAAACCATGAAATAATAATTTGATTTAAATGTCAACGTCAATGGGTAAATATTAGCCAGAGGTCAGTGTAGTAGATATCTGTAATTCTACGGCATACGTCATTATTATTTATAATGTGTTAGAAAGTAAAACCACCATTTATGTATATCTGTCACACAACAAATTACATAGACATACAGCAAAATTCACGGGTATAGTTTGGTTCACGAAAGATGACAATTCAAGGCCATTTGTTCGAAGAAATAATAAACAACATTTTATATAGCGGTAGTATAGCAACATTATGTATAAGAGATAGGTTATTTGACGTATGTCTACGTGATTTATGCTATGTGACAGATATACGTTCTATATTCACTTTGCTCTCTAACACACTAAAAGTAATAGGAACGTATGTCGATGAGTTGCTGGTATGCAATTATCTATTGAACTGCCCTCTACGTTAAAGCAAATCCAGTGGCGGAGTTTGTTTTTTGAATTTGACGCACGATTTGGCGTTTAATCAAAATCAACGAATAAGTTTCTAATTTTGTTTCGCGATTTTATTGAACATAATCATGGGAGAGAAAGGAAAAACTTTGCGAAGGCAAGCTATTCAATTTGTGCATAATGAACAAGAATATTTTCGACGGGAAACAGAAAATAATGGACCATTACTAGATCTTCATCAGGTGCAGCAGGTAATAGGTATACGTGAATATATATATATTTTTTTTAATTTCTTTGAAAATTGAAATTGCTAGACAAAAAAAGTTTCATGACTAATAAATGAAATTTAGCAAGCATTTTATTTTAGCGTACAGCAGATGCGCTACAAATATCTGAAACCACAGTAAACAGGGTATTAAAACGTGTTAATAATATCGAAAATGAAGAACAATTAACTTCTTCTGGAAAAAAACAACCCAGAAAATCAACTGCAACAGCTGATCTTGATACTTTTAACACCGATGCAATTAGAAGAATAATATATGAAATGTATGCTAACAGTAAGTAGTTTATTACTTATTTTCAAAATATGTATTTATATCATTGTTTTCAGTAATTTTGTAACTGTACATAGGTGTTGTATCTTTATGTTCATTATTATATCAAAATAAAATATATCTTTGAAAATGTGTAGACGTTTAACATTTAATTTTGAATGACTAAAATGTATCCACAAATATTGTACCTGATGCACGCCTATGTGTATGGAATGTAGTGAAGTTATTTGCAGGTAATATTATACCAGATGGTTTGAAAATGACCTTGAATTGTCATCTTTCGTGAACCAAACTATACTGGCGCAGACCCGCGCATACTAGGCCACGCCTTCCCGCGATAACTGTTGGAAATATTATAGAACAAGTTGAAGATGTCATTCGACATGAAACGAATAAGTATATATCATAATTAATGCTTTAAATTTTAAATCAATGAGTCTTTATTACATAAATTTTATATAATTCCAACTTGTTTTTTACATTCTACTGTATGTCGTTTTTCATATACGAGATTGGCAAACAAATATTCTTCATCTATAGAATAATTTCCTCTTTTCTTTTTTTGAATTGTTGGTTCCGTCATTTTTATCTACAAATTAATGACATATTTAACAGTTTTTTTCTATCTTATTATTTATTTACTTCATGATAAAATACTTACCCAGAAATTACTTTAATACGTACGAGAAAGAACTCATTTACACAATCCAACCACTCAAATCAAATGAAATATTATCAAACAAAACAAACAACTGTCAAAATTCAGTGTAGTCAACTGTATAAAACTCCACTTTCAATGAGGAAATTGTACCAATCTTATAAAAATAACCAAAAACTTTGGGTTAGCTAACATGCAGTTTCCACTTGTGTGGAAAAACGTTTACGGTGGTAACCGGACATTAACTTCATGTTATTTTTAACTCCATTTTTCATAACCGCATGTTAATTTATACTTGGTAAAACCGGGCCTTAGAAAGCAGGTACAGTAAAAATTTTGAAAAATGTCCGATCAAGGTCATCTACGAATTGTATGAATTAAGATTTTAGCTCCGTCCTTTCTGTCAAATTCAGTAGTGTCGTTTATTTAGTTTTTATAAAGTACATAAGATACTATTGTTATTTTATTATTATAAAAATGTATGTTACAGTAAAAGCATTCAAAATTCAAAACTAAGTCAACTGATAAGTTTATTAGCAAATGTAAAACCAAATATGTCAAAAATAATATATTGACACAGTGTCAGTGATACTGACAGAAAATAACGTTATCTACTGAATTGGAACAGAGTATAGGTACAAATTTCACTGGTTCAAATAAAGCAGTGTTTTTAGATATAGTGAAAATGAAAGATATAAAAGTTTATTTGAAAATAATAAAACCAATGCGATTTTAAATAAAGATAAAGAAGAATCATTAGACAAATTAACAAATGAGTACAACAGCCAGATTCCTAACATAGCTATAATCTATCATTGATCATTGATTTTGATAGTAGATTAGCTTGATTTTTAATGGTGAATTGGATTGATTCAGAATCAGCGTTGATCTGTGGATCAACTCATGGTTAAGGAATGGTGAACTTGGCCGTGACACACAAGCTTGCCCAATTTAGACGTTTATCGTACTAAACCAGAGGTGTTACACCAGTTGATCGCGAGGTGTTATTTCAGTCTAAACTAGCAGGGTCCAAAACATTTTTTAATATGAATATTTTTTTAAACAAGTAATAATTCATAATCAAAATCGCGAATCCTGGGAAAAAATTGAACTGCTCGAATTAACTTAAATAGCTAATAAAATGTGTGACAGACATAGATATCAATCTAATAATAATAATTAGAACGATTGTACCTAAGTGTCAAATAATATCCCAATGACATGGAGGTGACAAAACACATTTTATAATGTTTTCCACTAACGAGCATTGGGGTACATGAGAAGTGTAATGTGGTACAAGAGAGTTCCTTCAATTCTTGATTATTCCACACCTGGCAGATTGTGATATAAGATCATTATAGCCTAAACAGCATATTTTCTTTTTTTAAACTTGCACAAAGGTATAGAGAATAACACAAAAATTCCTAGATCTCATTTTTTTACATGCATATAAAAATTGGTACTTGGAAACAATAGATCTTAGCAAGATCTTCTTAGTACTCCTTAGAAAATTTTAAGGAAATCGATGTTATCTGTCGGGTTTAAGGGAGTAGATTGTCAAATAACTTGACATAAAAAAGTAGCTCGTCTAGTGCACCAAACGAATATTGTGAGTACAACACGAACTCTCACTCCAAGCCCAATCACCTCGCAGGATGTAGAAAAGATGCGAATAGAGGCAACAAAAATACAATATAAATATTCTAACACATAATCTTGTTGCCCTGTCAATGTCAATTTATCCGCTAGGCCAACTCTGATTACTAATGTACAAATCGCCTATTGCTTCAAAAAGAAATGTAAAAAACTCACCGTCTGAAGATGGAGTCTTCCGGGAACTAGCTGATGTAGTTCTGGGACGAGCAGCTCTGTACTGTCGCTGCTCTAGATTCTGTCGTCCGACAGTCTGGACCAGGAACAACAAAATATTCTCTCCGCGGGAATTCGGTAGAGTAACAAGATCAGTATCACGAGCTAATCTAGTAAGGAGTTCAAATCTCACAATTTGACTACCCATTACTAGAGCTTTACATTTGCACTTCTCCCAGCAATCACAGTACGCTGTAGGTGATGTTCGTTTTAGTTTGCAATCATGACCTTTGTGGCAAACTCGAGCACATTCTGTGCAACAACACAGAGAACCTGTAAGACCGCAAGTTCTGCATTCGAAAATGTCTTGATTGATGTGTTCAGCTCCAGTCCATGTGAAACTGCAAGTGTCATTGCAGCATAGGACATGAAGAGGAGAATGGTCAGGGTTAGATCCAGTAGGAAAGATCATTTCCATACGAGTAGCAGGATCTGTTGTTAACCGTTGGATACAGTCAAGAAGAGCAAGAGCAGCTGGGTAGCTTCTGCTTGCTACTGCTAACATAAAAGGAGTTTGTCCATGAGCATCCCTATAAAAATAATAATATATATCACTAAAATCGAAAACAAATCACACTGGAAACTCGTTTATCCGAACTTAACGAGACCAAGGCGAATAAATTATCAGAAGTGCAATGAAGTCATGCAAAAAAATGTTCTTTTTTTGTTTAAATCGAACAAGCATAGTCAAATTTATCGTACTGTATGATTAAATTATTTTTTATTTACATTTTTTGTTGTATAAAATTATTTTAAAGTACATTTTTAAAACTTTGCAAAAACCAGCCATGTTGTGACGTCCCGTTTCACACCTGCAAGTTCAGACTCATTTTATAAAGACGTATCATAATCAGGGATGGTATAACGTTAACAAAACGTTACGTTATTTCATAACGTTATAAAAAAATGAACCCGTTACGTAACGTTATAATAAATAACTTATTTTTGTATCGTTATTATTATTACCTTACAATAACTATGTTTTTCTTAAATTTGTAATAAAAATTAATATTAAACTGAAAAACTTGTACTCTAGAAATAAAATGAAGAATTCGATCACAGAAAACAGCAAGTATGTATTATTAGGAAATTAGGATATTATAATTTCATCGGCAAAAATCTTGTAACATGAATAACGTTATACTGAATCGTTATTTGTTACGTTACGGTTGCATAACGTTATTTAGTAATTGTTACGTTATTTTAAAAAATAATAATAAATGAAACATTATTTATAACGTTATCGGGTATCGTTACGTTTTCCATCCCTAATCATAATACAGAATTTCTAAAAGAAAAAAAATATATACTGTAAATTGATAATTACATATTTAAATATATTATAATATATTAATATATCATTCTTTTAATTTTTATAAATATAATTTTCATTTGACCTAGAAGTTTATCCACGCGTCAAATTAGCTGTGCTTCTTTGTAAAGATTTGAAATTAAACGCTAGAAGTTTGTTTAGCTATAGAAACGCACGCGAGGTATTGAATTGAGAATATAATTCATTAGTCACGTGACATGTTTTCCGCCAATCAGCATTCAGAATCTCCCTAGTTACATGTCTATCACAACGATGATAAAAGACAAAGAAATTACCACCTTATTTATAGTCGTTACTAAGGGGTTTGTTTTCTTTATTTACGACATTGACAGTTAATGTGAGTATAAAATAAGTAATAGCAATAATTCAAACTCCGATATATTAAATAAAACTCGTAAGTACCATATTTTAATACATTATGAATATGTATATCAAAAGTTAGGTTAACATAATGTGTTACAAAAATTCATTATATTCTCTCATTAAATATAAGCTCGTGATATGATTAATAATCGAAGATATTGCTCGTGAAACCGAAGCAGCACATTTCACTCGTCCTTCGGACTCGTGAAATCTGCAGCTCGGTTTCACTCGAGAATATCATCGATGATAATCATATCACTTGTTATATTACGTATGATTATATTTTCGCTAGTATTATGGCACAAAACAACATTTCACCGACATATTTACTTTCGTAAATTTTAGGTTATCTTTAAATGCCACTTAGACGTTTAGAACCGAGTGTGAAAATCAAAATGGCCATCGATATTAAAATGTGTCGTAACGGGGCGAGGCGGGGAAAATCAGCCGCTTTTTGAACAATGTCATTTTTAATTGCAATTTTCTCATAACTAAAGTTCGATTTGATGAAAAATAAAAATACGGGTCTATTATTTTTCATTACTCAATCGACTAAAGTTAAAAATGAAAAATTGTGCACGACCTCATAAAATGAAATCCATTGTTATTCATTACTAATAGTCATGCAAAAAATAAATGTTCCTTTTTTTGTTTAAATCAACAAGTATAATCTAATTTATCGTTCTGTATGATTATTTTTTTTGTACAAAATTGTTTTTATTTATATATATATATATATATATATATATATATATATATATATATATATATATATATATATATATATATATATTGCAAAAACCAGCCATGTTGTGACGCCATCGATTGAAAACTGCAAGCTCAGACTCATTTCAGAGACTTAATTATATGAACACAGAATTGCAATAAGAAAAAAAAACAGACTATAAATTGGGAATTACATATCTAAATATTTGAAAGAAATTCTATAATATATTAATATAACATTAATCTATTCATTTTTATAAATATAATTTTCATTTGGCTTGAAGTTATCCACGCGTCATATCAGCTGTGCTTCTTTCACTAGTTTGTAAAGATTTGAGATTAGACGCTAGAAATTTGTTTAGCTACTGGCGATTTAAATTAACTTTTCCCGCCGTTGTAACGTCACAACTAGGATGTACAGCTCGTACATCGTCAATCTGTCACTGATACTGCATTTTACGCTTTTTAGTGGAATTTAAGAACATGAAACTTGTGTTAAATAATATTTTAAATTATTTAACTGGCCTACACAAACTGAAAAGAAGGATATAATATATTCTGGGCATATTTTTAGTTTCAAATTTAGCCACCAGATGGAATTTCCTTCAATCTAGAGAATCGAAACGCACGCGAGACAGTATATTGCAGAATATTTTTTTATTCTTTATTTGGCACACAACGTTTCACCAACATGTTTACTATCTTAAATTTCAGGTTATCTGTAATTGTCTCTTTGACGTTTAGAACCTAGTGTGAAAATCATATCATTGAGCGTTTTGAACATTTTCATTTTTAATTCCATTTTTTTTTTTCATTATTAAAGATCGATTTAAGGAAAAATAAAAAATGCAGGTTTATTATTGTTCAATAAAAATGAAAAATCGTGTATGAACTCATTGCAACATCATTCTGCGAGACCATAAATGGATGTAAATAAAATATAAACATAAAAGAAAGTTCGGATAAATGGGTTTCCACAGGTATTAAAAACATACTTTGCGCTGAGTAAATCTTTCAAATATGGAGCAAGAACTAAGGCATCGCACATGGCATTAAGAGCTTGCAATGCATTATTCCTGCGCTCAACTGGATCAATGACCAACGGTCCAGTAGACTGCGACACACCTCCCAAAACTCCACTCTTATTAGCCGCGCTTCCAAGGCCCATCAAACTATCTTCATCCCCTGATGTAGGGTCAAATGTCTCAGGCGGTGGCCAACTAAGCGTTGGAATAGGTTCTTCATGTAACGGAGCAGCTGGTTGATCATTAGCAGACCCACTCCCACCTCCAACTAAATCGCGCTCCAAACCAGCGCGACTTGCAGCAGCTGTAGCACGGCGCATCATTTCGCGAAGGGAAACAGATCGCGGACCCAAAGCGTTTGTTATTACGTTAATGCACTCGAGACCAGCGTTGGTGTTGGAAGAAGTTGGTGCAGTTTCATTATCGCCTTCTTTGTTTGATGTTGGAGTGCACATGTGCACACAAGCATGGAATATGTTTCTATTCCCATCGCATCTTTCGGCTAAAATTGATTGGATAACTGCTGCATTGGATTTTGATTCGCTTTCTAGTTGCATCAAAACTTGTCTAACTCCTTCCAAATCGCAACGCAAGATTCTAGGCATCAATAATTGTTGTTCTAAGGCAAGAACAACTAGTGCGACTTGGTTTTTCATATTTTGAGATGTTATGTTCAAAGCAAGTGTTCCTGCCGTGACGCATTTCACTGGAGGGAGGTCCAACCATTGAGGATCTCTAACTGCATCAGCGCAATCCTTTGCTAAAGGATATATCGTACTGTTTCCATCGCGAAGGATAAGAATACTTTCAGAACTTTCTCCAGCACTTGTAAGGGAAATATGTTGAGGATATAAACCCATAAATGACACAGTATCACTCGGGAATGGATTATCCTGTTCAGCTCTTCCAGAACTTATGTTGTAAATAACATAACTGAGCTTAGTTCCCGTGCGAACAATAGCATGAATTCCTTGGCCATCTACAGCAATCGTTAAAATTTGCCCGGTTCCCTCAGGAATATTAATTCTTCTGGGTGTTCGTTGGAAGCAATCCGGAACTCTTGAAGTTGACGATGATTTTATAACTTGCAGTTCATCTTTGCGCATCAGGCGACAATCTTGAAGAAGTGACATTGTGTCTTGTTGTTCTTGGTCTTTAGCGGCGGTATTTGAAGACCCAGCACTAGAAGTTGGGAAACGAACAGCTGCATATGCACCATCAACTTTAAGAACACGACCGGCTGGCACACTGCGGACATCTTCTACGAAGATTACGTCGCGAAGGGCCCATTCTTCTTCGTCGCGACGGTGAACAGTATCAGACGAGATTGAGTCTGAACCGATGGTAGGCATTCGCTTCTGGCGTTTATGACTGGTGGAGATACTGCCGGTGTCACTGCAAGTACTAGATGCGGGAGATGGAGGTGGTGGCATATCCAAACGGTCAGCATTTTCTTTATGAGAGCTACTGCTCTTACTGCTGCTTAAAGTCGTTGTTCCTGGCACTCCTAGTCCGCTTGTACCTGGCACTGAATCCCGCCTGCCTTCTGAAGCTTGGCTGCTTTGAACTTGATCAGCTTTTAACAATTTAAAAGTGCAAGTGTCTGATAAAGTCCAAGCAGCATTTTGAAGCTGTCCAACTTTAGGAACACCAGCAGCTACTGTAAATCCAATAGCCCCGGGTTGATACATTGGACTATTCTTCATACAAACTTGAGATCCACAAACAATTTCTGTTTGTGAAGTAGTAGGTCGTTGTTTACGACTTTTAGCTCTATAACGTTCCCATAATCGTTTTCTTTGCGCAAATGGTAACACACCCCTAGAAATTTGTGGTGAAGAATAATGACATTTATAATTATAGTCAATTCCAAGAAAGAAAACAGTTCAGAAAAAATATGAGCTAATTTGAGCTTGTCTCTAATTGAAACATATTTCTCCATCTCAACCTTCGTCATTTTCTATCGATAATCGAAAAAGAATAATATAATAGTTATTTGTGTATCAAGGTTGTAAATGATCTTTTTTGGCCGAATCTGAAATTTGCAGCCGAGGTCAGCAAATCAAGTGAGGCTAAAAAATAACTTTTAAGCCGAGGTGCACACATTTTTTTAGGCGACAAGTACGAAATTATAAATTTTTGTTTAATACATATACAAAAAAAACATGTACAAAGGTGCGAACGTTTGGATGATGACGATTCGGAAAACGTTCCAAATAAATTTGCTGGGGTTGGGCAGTTTCCCTGAGCTTCACCACTTTAATGATTATACCTATGGCATACTAGTCGATGAGGTACAGAGAGTATCGATGAGCTCTTCGATGGAACAACAGTGCGCACCCATCATCGATGACAAATACACCGAATATTTCTGTGACGGAAAAAACTTAAATTGGTAATAATACAAGCGAAATGTTTCTATCCCGTCGGTTTTTAAATTGATATTTCCCTAGTTTATTGTTGATGTTTGTAGGTTGTGTTTTCAAAACATTGTTTTGTGCATCAAGAAAATATTTTGTGATAAAATGTGTTCGAGTGAGGACGAAAGAGCTGCAGCAATTCTTGCTGGGTGTTACTAAATAAAATCAAAACACTGCTGATAATACACGAAAAATTAAACACTAAATATGAAAAGAAAATATATTAATGTTCAGTTTTATAACAGATGGATAAGTAAATTACTAGCAAAGTAAAATTTACTCTTGAAATAATAGTACATTATGTTATTAGGAGTAGAAAGCGGTCTTTTTGTGTTGAACCCAGCTATTGCGGCCGAGGCGCTAGCCGAGGCCAGGCAAGCTGGGTAAAACACAAAAAGGGCGTTCTGCTCCGAGTAACATATATTATTTTTTCTTCGTGTTTCAAAGAAAACTGGAGATTTTTAAAATATTTTTCTAGAATTGTTTTAATTATAGCGTTTGCAATTTCAGCCATAGTTGGCTATTGGATATTATTGTACACTTGAAGAAAAAATAGTTTTTCTTCAAGTGTACAATAATATTCATATTATGCTACTATACACACACTATAGAAGATATTCATTTTATTACTAGTACAACAATGTTGTTCATTATTGTACTAGTAAAAAAATGTTAGGTTCTTAGTTCACCGCTGGCGGCAGTAGTCGTCACAGCATCACAGACCATATTGAAAAATTGTTATTTGACAGTTGTATCGTTTTGTGTTTTATAGTGTACACAGCCAACTATGGCTGAAATTGCAAACGCTATAATTAAAATAATTCTAGAAAAATATAAAAAAATCCCCAGTTTTTTTTGAAACACTTGAAGAAAAAATAGTATATGTTATTCGGAGCAGAATGCCCTTTTTGTGTTTTACCCAGCTTGCCTGGCCTCGGCTAGCGCCTCGGCCGCAATAGCTGGGTTGAACACAAAAATATCGCTTTCTACTCCTAATAACATAATATACTATTATTCTATAGAATAATTTTGACAGATGTCAGTCAAATTAAATTCATTTCAAATTTCATCCCATGCATTATTTCTACATTTGACGTGTGTTACATCTATCTGTTTATTTTCTATTATGCTATTATACTTTTTAGTAACTCTAACATGTTTACTTTATATATTTCTGAATATTTTTTTTCCCGTTCTCTTGTTTTTTTTTTATTTCCATTTTGATTAACACCTGACACTTTACTATTTTGACTTTGGATTTGGGGATACCCACGCTGTGAAGTGAGACACAAAAGATACGTATGAAATGAAATACGTTCGTTTTATCGTAGAGTTCTTCGATGGAAATAGAGGCACCGTTATTTTTCGTCGATGACGGGTGCGTACTGTTGATCCATCAAAGACGATGCTCTCTGGTGCTTTTCGACCAATGTGAGATGGGGGGGGAGGTAAATATGCTTTTAAAAAGTTGAGATTTCGAAAAAAGTCATTAAGAAATATTGTTGCTCTTAGACGTGTTCTACTAACACTGGTTAAATTTAATGTACTTATTTATGTTACACTCTGATTTAAATTTGGCGCCGAATTTTGTAACCAAATTCATTGTTCATCATTGTCTAAATCAAGCTTCTGGTTACTGTTTTCTCTCGTGAAATAATACTTTATAATAGTTTATTTACCACCAATACAAAGCACCGCTTTCAAGTTTAGCGACTGTAAATAATGGGCAGGTGTGTAACGAGATGATTTTATCAGTTGAAAATTCTGTGTAAGACTGGGCCGGATGTTCGAGTTTACTAGCAGCAGGTGCTAGTAATTCATCTAGAAAAGTAGCAACTTTTCCAGACTCCGTTGCCACAGAACATCTAGTTGAGCTGGCAGATAAATGAACAATTTTTTCTCCAGTTAGACCAAGCGTCATTGTTTTTGGATGATGTACATGAGGGTTCTGTTTACAATAAGAGATAAAATATTTGTACATAAACAATTAAAATTTGTACTCACATCAGGATGTCTGTATGGTTCGTGATCATTCCATCTCCATTGATAGAGTTGTCCCGTTGCAGACAAAGCAATCAATTCACTATGTAGAGCTACAATATTAGTAAATCGTCCTGAACTTTCAGGCCAATATTCCAACTCTTCCGAAACCCACAAAGGACTAGCCGATAATTCTTTTTTCTTGCTTTCTACATTCCCAAAATATATTTTAACAAACAATATTGCAGTAAGACAAAATTTAAACCTACCAGAGTCTTTGTCGAAAGTATCTCTCAGAGCAGACTCAAGCCAACGTCGCGGTCCGAGATACTGACGGTCCCGCCATCGAGAAAAGCTGTCGCGATCTCGTTCAGAAGAATTGCTGCCGGAGACGTTTTCCCTGTCGGACAAGCGGCCCCTGTTGCTGCCGCCACGGCTGTGCAACAAGCTAGTTTGAGCCACGTCAAACATGGCCGACCGATATGTTAGTAAAGCCATCCAACACACAAAGCACAGTGCATCGCGCAACGAAAATAAAATAAATCATCAAAAAATTATTGTGTTACCTTTTCACACCTGATAAGCTAAGAATTAGCAACGGGAAAAGATAGCCACCCAACGGAGTGTCAATTAAACAATGAAATAAAATAGTGCAAAATCTCCAGTGATATACAAGTTACACAAGAAATGCGTGAGGTTAAATTCTAATCTAAATTTTAACTATCCAACACAGAAAGTACTTACTTGCGAATGCCTGAATATCCAAACATGTCTTCGGAGAACATGGCATCAGCGTCGATGATAACTGAATGATCGGTGTGGAATCCGCCATCCAGTAAAGAGATCAAGTCTTCGGGAACGTAAGAATCTGCAGCATCGTCACCTTCTTCACCTTCCTCGTCATCCCGAGACAGGAGGTTGTTCACAGCCAGGTTTACGTCCAAGTTAGTACGCTACACAAAATACATTTTTAAACGTCAACTATAATTACAGCCTGAGTTTACAATAATTATTTACAAATAATTTAATTTAAATAGTTGATGAAATGTATGACACACATAGAAATCAAACTAATAATAATTAGAACGATTGTACCTAAGTGTCAATATAATATCCCAATGATTTGGAGGTGACAAAACACATTTTAGAATGTTTTCCACTAACGAGCATTGGGGTACATAAAAAAGTAATGTGATCCCTAGATGTTCAACAATATTATGCAGTAATATCATTTTTCTACAACCGTGCAGGAAATATGTTCTCAAACTCAAAATAAATGCGGGAAATAGCTAATTCCCGCAGTGGTGCGGGAAATAATTAAAACATAAGATTTTTGTTGTCATGAATGAAAGCAATTGTGATGATCGCTTAAAAATATCACGCCCAGCCGATAGCCGCTCAAGTAATATATAATATAGTAAAAATGACTAAGCAGAAGACGCACGTCATCAACCTGAAAAAACCTTATAAAATGAAATAAACTTGTAGAAATTATTGGGTGTTATTTTTTAAAAAATGATTTAGGATATAAACTTTGTTCGGCCTTTTTGGAAAGTATTTAATTTGGATTTTTTACATAGTGGGACGTTTCGAAGGCCCAACAGCCTTCATCTTCAGCGGATCAAATATATATGTTTACAATTTTATTTCACATTTATTTGTGATGTGTTTTGGATCTGTTTATTTCCGATCGCGAACCCAAAACCCAGAGGACACTAGCCGAACCTTCACCTGCATTCTATTCTTTTTTTTTTTGAAGGATTGATGCCTGTTATGATTTTATTATTATATTTTTGTTACGCAGAATTAGAATTACTAAAAAAAAAATATATGAATTTTGATGTATCTTGGACGAAAGTTAGAGGAAGAATCCTAAAATTTAATTTTTAAAAAAAGAAGAAAAAATATACTAGTATTAAAGAAATAAATATATTAATGAATTTACAATTATTTGACATAACATGGTCATTCTCAGTAGTACAATTAATTCAAATAATTTTATATTTTATAAAAAGAATAATGATTGACTTAGAAATTATTGCAATAGTTATTAATATACAGGTGATGAGCCGAACATAGGACTTTAACATGTAAAATCAGACTTTCATAATTTCCTGCTTCCCTACTTATTTTAGGTAAAAAGCTTCAAATAAAAATTGTAGGGTATAAAATTCTGTATCTGAATCAAAAAACAAAATTAATTGTGTGTGCTTTGTAATGGCAGAATTAGAAAAATAGCTATAGCCATGGAATTTAAACAAAAAATTAACAAATATTAACGATTTATCTGTCAAGCTAGGTTAATTTATTTTTATTATTATTTGTAATTTCTGTTCAAGTGAACAAATATTAATTTCAATTAACAGATAATTGTTAATTGAAACAGAAATTAGAAATAATACCTAGTAAAAATAAATTACCATAACATGAAAGATGAACCGTTAGACATTTGTTTTTTTTTTGTCTTAATTCCATAGCTATTGATATTTTTCAGGTGATTTTCGACATTTTCATACCTAATTTCTGCCGTTACAAGGCATACAAAATTAATTTTGTTTATTGATTCAGATGCAGAATTTTATGCTCTACAATTTTTATTTGAAGTTTTTTTCCGTAAAATATTAGAGAAGAAGGAAATTAGGAATGTCCGATTTTCAATATTAAAGTCCTAGGTTCGGCTATGCCGGTCACCATCCTGTATACATTACTTAAGGTAGTTATATCGTGAAATCATTTTCAACAGAATTGAAATTTTAAGTACATCTCAACTGAAGTATAATCTACCTGCTCTCCAAGTTTTAAAACAATTGACCAAGCGGTACCTGAGATATTTGCAATTAAATTTGGCCTTTTTAACACGTGAAGAATAGGAAATGGCAAAATAAACACATGTTAAATTATAATTTTTATATCAATTATGACATTTAATCGAAAAACTAGTATGTTATAGATAACCAATTAACGGATTTTATGTAAAAATTAGAAAATTATTTACCACCCAGATTTAATTTTATTGCCTCTAGAAAATTATAATCTGAAGATACGATAAATAGGTAGAATTATACTTGACAACCATGTACAAGTTCTCCAGATGGAGTGTCAGTTAACAACGCCCACTGTGGTATTAGCGGATAAGAGGTGTTCTGTGGTTAAAGGAAACGTACATTCGAAGGAAATATTTTTTATATGGGTATTTTACGTGAAAAGCATGAAAAGTTCAAAAAGTATAATACTACTTTCGTAATTTTAAGAAAGAAATATATTAATTTATTTTGCAGTTCCGATTTGTAGTTTAGAACTAGTATTATATCTCAAAACATCTGGTTACTTTTATACCTGAATGTACCAATAAATGTGGGAAAACTTCAAAATTCAAATTATTTTTTAAGCGTTTGTCTAGAAAAAGATAAAATTGACTAGGCAACTAATAACAATGTAAATATAGGAGCAAAATATTTCCTACCGCCCTTACTTTGAAATAACGATGATAAATAGTCTGAAAAAGTAAAATAACATATGAATGGAAATAATAAAGATATACCTATATAAATATTTATTTAATGTATTTTTTTAGCACAAAGATAAAATATAAAACAAAGATAACATTTAAAAAAAATATATTTATTTAGTTTGAGTTTATATTAAATTGAATTTCAGACAAAATTATTGATTTTTACTTAAAAAATCAACAATTTTGTCTAAAATTCTTTTGTTTTTGGGTATACGTGGTTTCGTGTTGCCGGTTACAATTTCTGATAAAAATTGAATTATACCTTTTCTTCCATTTTCTGTATTATATTCTACTTAGTGTTTCAAAATTAATTCCACTATTTGCATTTTTTTTAATCATGTTTTTTGATATTATAACTCTGAAAACCGTACACGGTTCGACATTTTCACATATGTCAAAATTAAAATTCAAGCTTCAAAACAAACCAAATATTTCTGTCCTTGTCTAAGTGCGACAGTGCGACGTTGCCAGTTATTTTTCAACACTCGTGCTGTTGTGTAAGTAAATTGGAATACGACACTTTTGTATGTGTTAGTGCGACTGGTACAGTTCAAAAAAAAAAAACTTTTCTACGGAAAAATAAAGAAAATTCGTCTGTTACAGTGTTTGATATTAGCTTTTAACAATTTTTACACAATCTATGTATATAATATAATGTTAAAAAATATTGATTATTGCAAATATAAACTGCATTAGCTTAGTTTTTATTTTGAACATAGAACAAGTTTTTGATAGGTACACTCGAGTGACAACTACCTTAATACAATACTACATCTGGTCTGATTGCAATGGTGGGCGGAGCTTGACGAGAGCGGTTGACGCAGCTACATTTTAAGGTTAAATACGAATCTGTTTTATTTCGATGAATGTATAATATTACAAAAATCGAAACATTCAAACATATCATCATTTGGAGGTGAAACATCTCCAATATCAATTATTAAAAAATCTTTCAGAACTCATAATTCAATTAAAATTATACAACCTTTTTAGTTTTAATTCTGTTTATTGTAATAAAAACCGACGTTTCGGCATCATGAACTTCTTCAGGGAATAAACAACAAATCAACAAATATATAAATAATAACAAAAGCTTCTCTAATTAACCTGTTGTTTAGGTGTGTTGATCTCGCTAATATTTTTGTTTCTTCGAATTTTATACGGTGAAATTCTTCCAGGGCATGCTCTGCAACTGAAGATTTTTCTGGCTGGTTCAATCTTCACTTGCAGAGCATGCCCTGGAAGAATTCCACCGTATAACATTCGAAGAAACAAAAATATTAGCGAGATCAACACACCTAAACAACAGGTTAATTAGAGAAGCCATTGAGATTTTCAAAACCAAGAATAATAATCTCTATCATTGTGACGGTTTAGATCTTAATCGATTATGGCTTCCTATATTATGTTGTAATTTGTCAGTATGGTTACCTATGTTTTTATTATTTATCTATATATTTGTTGATTTGTTGTTTATTCCCTGAAGAAGTTCATGCTGCCGAAACGTCGGTTTTTATAACAATAAACAGAATTAAAACTAAAAAGGTTGTATCATTTTTAATCTTCAAAATCATCCATTTGAAGATCATTTTCATCTGACATGCGAAATTGCATAAATAATGAAATATTTTTGACAGTTATTTTGGGCCTATTCTGTATCTCAGTGGTTAAGTTTTAACAACTGGTTAAAAATTCTAACCAATCAAGTATGTTGGTACATAACAAAAAATTGGATTTTTATTTGTTAAATCAATATCTATTGGACAAAATTTTTAACCAGTCATTAAAACTTAACCACTGAGTTACAGAATAGGCCCGAATGACAAGTGATGTGTCTTTTGTATTTATATTAACTTTTTACGTTATATTATTAGTTATTTACAATTATATTTATATTAAAATTATTTATTTCACTTACATTCTAGCTAGCCTCATTTATTGTAAACAAATGCAGGAAAAAAATTGCAATGCTTACAGAATATTGGGACAATTTAAAACTGTTTCGCGTTTGCACCAATCACAAGCCGTGAAATGTTGTCCTTATTGGGATATTTCACTACGTAGAGATGGCGTTATGCACCAACGTCAAACCTTTGACGAAGGAGCACATTTGTTTCACCTACATAAGCGTATCATTGCTGTCAGTAATTTTTCATTTGATTCATCTTGTATTTTGATTTTTCTTTCAATGTTTACTATTATTTTAGGTACAGTATATTTCCCTCGATATTTCCTGTTTTATTAGTTGTAGCAGTAGATTAATAATTATTGTACATTTTAAATATTTTAGCTGTAGTTTTTAGATTATCTTCACAGTTTAATTTTTTCTTAGGGCCAGTTTTACAATACATATTAGATAATAGTGGTTTCATTATTTGTGAATATTAGTTCTATTATCTATTTTCCACTATATAAACTGTACACGTATACGAATAAAATTTGCATTCTTATTGACCATGCTATACTGCATTCACCAGATACAGTATAGTATTTTTTCTTCTTTTTTTTAGAAATAAATACCACCCAATAATTTCTACAAGATATTTCATTTTATATTTTTTTTTCAGGTTGATGACGTGCGCCTTCTGCCTATTCATTTTTATTATATTGTAACGTGCGCCCCTAACTTAATATGCGAGCACCGCCACTGGTAGAATATTCCCGAGCGATGACGTAATCCACGGCGGGGGAAAACCCTTACGCGTCTAGGTTGGTTTAATTACATCCGGTGGACTGATCCTTTGTATTCAATGTCAATGTGTAACAATATTACCCTACAGATAAAGTTATTGCTTAGTTACCAGTCTACTTTTGCAGATGTAAATAAGGCTTAATATCCTAAAACCGGTTGTTACAAAAATAATTATTCTAGAAAGTTCCTCCACACCAGTTATGTTGTGATGATCTCAATAGCCTAAACAGCTTATCTAATTTTTATGAAATTTGCACAAAGTTATAATAAAAATTTAAGAAAATCGTTATTTGACAGTCGAAAATATATTTAGATCAGTTTTGAAGAAATTAAATTCAAAATAATAAATACGAAGGATGAGAAAACAGGCCACATAAGTTTAAATGTGTTAAAACAATGTATTTAAAAATTATATTTTGTGACATTTTATAAGGATCTAGATGAAAAATAAGGCATGGTACCACCAACTGTGAAGTTATTTTCAAACAAGACATTTATATAATCACGGTCACAGAATATAAACTTTTAAGTTTCGTAATTTCCGTCCAAAAATTATGTGGCATCCGGTAATCCACAATTCATGTGGTACAAACCACTCCCTCCGTCACTACATAAAACAACTAAATTATGGAAAAATATTGAACGTCTAAGGGCCGCTTGATAAATATAAAAATAACTTACTTGTAGTTCTCTGATGATGAGATTCCTGGATTTGCCCTGGAGCACGACCTGGGCCTGAGAAACGAGTTCCTCTGGCACATAGGGAGCGGGAACGGAAACGAGAGGCCGTCCACTGCTGGAGCCACTGGTACCTATAATTACAGGAGCGCCCCGACTCCCTGAGCAAACATTAGTCACCACTACATCAGGGACACGTCCCATCCCACCCTACATCACACATAGTCTCATCTACATCTTACCGCCATACTACGCTAGCACAACGAACACGAGACCTACCGGAACATCCATTCTTTCATGGGTAGTCATATGCATGAGCACACACTCATAAATACATAAGTTACAGAAGCAATATCAACAAGAATCTGCTCTAAACTCTGCTATGCACATGGCTAAAAGGCTCCAATGCAATGAAGGTTTGTAAGAAAAGAACAAGGTCCGACAATAAATAATGAGACTCATTGGTTTTTACACCATGTTTTATCTTGATCCTGTCACCAACTGGTATATAGTCCTGCAATTTCTCAAACTGCAGTAGCTGCTTGATATAATAGTCCAGTCAGACCAAAAAATACTTTTACCTTGCAAAATGTAGAGTAGTTCTGATTTTTATATATGTTGTTTAGGTCGAGACTTTGATGTAAGATTCAAGTTTTTCAGGGAAGGGTCGGCGCGAGCCGACATCTTTGATTAAAGGTGCAGAAAAAGTGTTTTTAGCCATTTTCTCAAAAACAGTGCCCCTCAAAGTTTCACAAAAACGCAAAATTAAAGTTTATAATTTTTTGTATAAAAAAAAAAGTTCTTACATTTTTTACCTAGGATGACCTGTCAAAGAGTTATGTTAAAAAATAGTTAACCAGAATAACAATTTATGAAAGAAATTTAAATTACTCAAAAAATAAACAACATTAGGTATTTAATACTTAGTCTAACAGGTTTTGCTATTTATAACAGTTTACTTTCATCGTGCCATCGATAGAAGTAAATTATCGATGATTTTTAAATAATTTTTGTTAACGCTTTCCTATAAATTCATCCATCACTCTGATCCGGTTAAAGATACGATAACGCGGTTTGAAAATTTGAATTCAGCATGAAATTCATGTATTACACGATTTTTAATTCGATGATCGATTCGTGAGTTACTAACAAATTAAACTTATATGAAATTCCTCTAAAAATTTTAATATCTGCAAATCGGTTTAGAACTTATTTTTACCTCCCTCTGCCCTTGGTAAGGGAGGTATAGGGATCATGCTAAAAATTGCATATCGACATTTTGATGAATGACCACATTTCAAGGTCCATAGAATTAGATTTTAACATTTTCACAATGATGTCTGTGAGTGTGTGTGTGTGTGTGTTGATCTTCTGGTCACTCTAGTTCAAATACTATCAACCACAGAATTTTGAAACCTTGTATTTTGACCTTACTCTAATATGGAAAGAAGCCATTAGATTTTGGTGTAAATCGGATAATTGGAAATCGCATTTTACTAGAAGCTCAAAATAGTTTTTCTTCCAAAATACCTTTAAATGTCATTTTTTCACGATTATGTTATTATAAAAATTAAAGATTATTGAATTTTCTACTGGCATGCACTAATAATTTTTCTATATACTTTATAGATAAATTAATAAAATAATCAATTTTATAAATCCCGGAGTCTATGTTTTAAAGATAAAACACAATTTCTTAGTTACACAGTTCATATGTCATATGTACGAGGGTGAATCAAATATAAACGAGACTGATTTTTTTTTTAATTCCAGAGGGGTCATAGACCCGTATGGAGTTGATTATATAGCAGGTAACTTAGGCTGTTAGGAAGGGGATAGACATGACCCCACTTAGGTCTCTTTTTTGTATTAAAGAAAACCATGAGCGAACATGTCTCCGTGGAGCAACGGATTATTATCAAGTTTTTGGCCAAAGAAGGCGTTATGTACAACCAAAATATTGCGGAAGTTGAAGGCACAGTGCGGGGGCAACACGTTCTTAATGACCCGTGTCTTTGCTTGGCATAAGGAGTTCTCTGAAGGGTGTTGAGAAAGGGTCGAGAAACAGAGTCACGATTGCCGCAAAAAGGATGAGCGTTACCGAAGTCAACATCAAGGCGGTTCGGAATCTCATGAAGACTGATAAACGCATAATGATCAACGCACATTTAGTGCTTACTGGATACCGCAAAATTGTTCTATCGAAAAAAAAAAACGCAAACTGTCAAAAATGTCATTTTGCTTCATGACAACGCCAGGCCCCACACAGCAAACACTACGACGTAAAAATTGAACAGAATTGGCTGGGAAACGTTATAACATCCACGCTACAATCCCGACTTGTCACCATGTAACTTTCACCGTCTTGAGCCCCTCAAAGAAGCAATGGGAGGCCATCGATTCGACGACGACCGTGCGATGGAGGAGTTTGTGCTCCAATGGCTATGTGAAGGGCTCGCTAATTTCTACGATTAAGGGATTTAAAAGTTCCCAATCTGTTGGGGAAAATGCGTTTCTAGGGCGGGGGATTATGTAGAAAAATGTTTTTGTATACTCAGAATTAAAAAAAAAAAATTAGTCCCGTTTATATTTGATTCATCCTCGTATGTAACTGACAGATAAAAGTCACCGTCAAAATAATAATCATTTCAAATTAATAATAGTAACGTTTGAAAAAGAAAATTGTAAATAGAACAATAGTTATATGGAAAGGAACTTAATATACATAGTTTCCAGCATTAGTATATACAGGTATGTATTTATATAAAAAATAATATCATCACGGCATATTATCCATTACTGAGTGTGCTAATCTGCTTTGTACACAGATTTCGGTAAATGATGAAGACATATTTGTATCGTGCGGGTGTTTACCAAGCGTCACCTCACGGGTACTCATTTCTGGCGTGGAAAGTGCACCACAGGTCAGATTCTTGACCAGACACTAAGGCACGCGGCCACGAGACCCCATAGGTATATGTATTTAAATTAATAAAAATTAATGGCAGGAGGCATTGATGATGAACACATCAGATTTTTTTATTATCTGAAATTTCGCCACGTATTAAATATGTAATATTGTTTATTTGTAATCGTCAAGTCACTTGATAAGAAAAACCTGTAATGCACGCTTTAGAACTGTCACTTTTTGAATGGGGTAGTTTCGCCTTTTTACCTCCCGCTACCCTTGGTAAGGGAGGTATAGGGATCGTGCTAAAAATCGCATATCGAGATTTTGGTAAATGACCACGTTTTAAGGTCCCTAGAATCCATTTTTAACATTTTCACGATGATGTCTGTGTGTATGTATGTATGTAAGTATGTATGTATGTGTGGATCCTCTAACGCTCTAACTCAAATACTATCATTCAGAAAGTTTTGAAACCATGTATTTCTACCTTATTCTAATATGGAAAGAACTGATTAGATTTTGGTGGCAATCGGATAACCGGAAATGACAGTTTACTTGAAGCTCAAGATAGTTTTTCTTCAAAAAATGCGAAAAGGAATGTCGTATTGAATTTCAAACTTCATTTATAAAGTATATCACAAAAAAATATTGTGAACATTTAAGTTCATAATAAATATCTAATAAAACCCAATAACACCGTAAAAAAAGTATAAAACCAAAAAAAAAAAACTACTGAGTCGTTTTTTTTAAATCCTGGGATTTTGTCAGCCCTGAATTTAACCGATTTCGTATCTCTTACAGATTTCGAGATCCCGAAGTGAGGAGTTTTTTTACATTCAGTAAGTATATTTATTTTAGTGAAAGGACAGGAACCACTGTATCAATGATACAGGGCTCCCAAAGTAAGGGGGCCCCAGCAGCCAACCGGAATAAAATATATATATATATATATATATATATATATATATATATATATATATATATATATATTTATTTATTTATTATTGTTTCTTTTTCAGAGCTTCTGGTTCAAAGCTCGCTTAGTATTTCAGAATGTTTCATTACTTTATTGTCAGACCTCGTATGTATTTGTGTCCCGGTGTACAAGATATTAATCTTCCTTTCAGTGTATTGTATAATAGTCTTCAAATGTATCCTTTGTACTTTCTCATAAAAAACAGAGATGACTCTGTCCGAGAGGTGAAGTAGCGTACTCCGGAAAGAGCGTGTTTTATAGCAGCATAGCCAGTGGACCACCAAGTCGACGTTTTAAGTAAGAATAATAAAAGTATTTACCCGAGTTGGAACTACCGCGGATGGCTGTGTTGGAACGCATGATTCTGGCTCGAGTGCGAGTGAGCTGTCTGCCGCTACCCGCCTGCTTGTTGCCTCCAGAACTGCCGCCCCCAGATCCGCCACCTCCGCCTCCACTGCCGCCGGCTCCGCCGCCACCGCCACTACCAGCACTGCGCAACAACCAAGATCTTGGTCGCATCGCACATACCATATTAAGTTAAAAATCTTCTTTGATATGTGTACCTAATTTGCTTATTTCGTATGCGTTTTTTTCAATTAATGATTGCATTCAATTTGATTATGTAAAGGAAAGGCAATAAATGTTATCTAGCTTTTCTGTAATTGTAAAAAAATGCTCACGTAATATGTTTATCACTTACTTCTTAGCAGGATCATTTTTACTCAAATCCAATCTATCTAAAATAAGACTGAATGATATTCTGCACACTCTTCCATCATCAAGGAGTAAAGCGATATGTGATGGTCCTAGAGCAACTCTTTTTATCCCGTTCTTCAGAGCAGCCAACGCTGGTGGTGAACTCACCCCCAAACGATTTAGCTTTTCTGACACTTCTTTTAATCTACAGTGAATAGAATACACAAATTCTTCAATGAATTACTCCATAACGGAAACAATATTATAAATGTCAACAAAAAACATCCTTCGGCTGTATTACAATATAATATTTAATATAATCTTTATATGTCTTATAATACAAGAATGCTTATACATGACTCAGAAATTACGTATTTATAAACACTAGAAAATATCTTACAATTTCCAAAACATGAACAGGGAAATAATATATATTAACATTGACCAGCAACAAAAGAACTACTTTAAAACTGCTCACAAGGAAAGGAAATAATATTTATCAAAAAGTTTATCAACGTGACAATTTACACAAGCAAAACAACCAAAGTCGTTCATATAAAATTACAATAATCGAAATTGTATTGTATCGTAGTTAAATGAGCATGTACCTAATAGCATTACTGAAAAATGCATAAATTTTCACTCGGTATTCAGGGATATGGGTGGTTTCCATAACCAGTTCACCATATTAAAAGTAATAAGCAATATATAAATGGAGGAAGTCTGGTGGAATGTACGTCTATCTAACATGTTTTACCTATCATTTAGCTGCTCCTCTGTGCCAGGTAATGGATGCACTACAAAATGAAGAGAGGACATGTCGTTCACTATCCTTCACTCAATTTGAAACAAATGACAAATATTTTGTGTATTTTGCACATCAGTCCGAGGATTGTTTCGCCATGTTTCAAGTTTACTGAAAGCAATGAAGCAACTACACGAGCACGATACTTGACCACTGTCAGCTGTACTATTCTTCTTATTGTTCTATGATGCGTTTGTTGGTTACGAAAGGTGTAATAATGGAATTCTCTATATTTTATCGTATTTCCGCTTAAATTTTACTAATTCACACCCTTTAGTTAAATATTTCTTGATTTACTAAATTACAACGATAAATCACAAGTATTTTTTAGAACACAGAGTTCATTTGAAGCGATATCCACAAGCGACAACTACATAATGAAAAACAACAAACCTACAACTTTGACAGCCAAACAACTTCCTTTTGTGCAACCGCCAAATACAAAATTATTTGCCGATAATGCCAAATTATTTTAAATTATATACGAAAGAAATATATTTATATACTTTATTGATTTATATTATTTAACGAACATAGTGCAATTTTATTACAATTTACAATAATATGATTCATGAACTACCATTTCTGGTTTAATATCCTTTACGGAACGACAACCTGCAAAATATTTATATTTATCATGAATTTCATCTTATGTTTTATAATAAACAAACCTGTTAATGCTAAAGTATAATCAAATTCTGTACGCATTATATCTAAAATTTTCTTGACTCCTTCTTCACCACTATGGGCTAATCCCCATAAAGCAGGTCTTCCCATAAAAACCTACACAATTATAGGGTACATTATATGTTATATTACACTATAATAAGTTATAAAATCATAATTCATAACGACTTATTTAATTTTATACATTATGTCCTTCGTCTCATCCTCATTCAAACTCTTTTAGTCTTTCCATTCGGAAACAAACTAGTATAATATTGGAATTGAGCATACTAATTAATTTATACATTTTTAAAAATCAATATACTGAAAAAAAATATTTATAATCCTTTTATTACCAAACTTGGAATATTCTAGACCTGTAAATTTCAAAAATCTAGGTGCCGAATTTGTATCCCCATTAATTTTTGGGTATGAAATGATATACCTAAAATCGGGTAGATCTACAAAGTTGACTACGATTTTTGAAATCTACTGATTTTATATGTCATATGTACTCAAAATTTGATAAGAAAAGCTACATGTTTACAGCCCCTACGAATTATTAATTTTTAATTAGAAAACTGTACAATGTACAATGTACAAATGCGACACTAGGTGAACTGCTCTAAATAATATTTAATTGTTATTACAGAATTTTTATTTCTAGTAACAAGACTAATTTTAGGAATTCATAACTTAAAAAATAGAATAGATATTTCAATCTGTTTGAATAGGTTGATAGAAGATAGTTTGAAATACATTTGAGCCAAGTTTCAACCCTTTTGAACGAGGGGTACAAACATTGACCTCTATATAGAGGTCAATGGGTACAAATTTGGCAAACGACAAACAACATTTGTAGCTGCGCTATCCTAGTAAGGAAGGTATAAGGATTGTGCTAAAAATCACATATCGTGATTTTGGTAAATGACCCCGGTTTAAGGTTCCTAGAATCCAATTTTAACATTTTCACGATGATGTCTGTATACTGGATGTAATAGCTAAACGAGCTACATCAAATAATTTCTATGGCCGCTAGTATGAACAAGTGATTAAGGGTAATTAGCGAGTGTTTGACTAGCATTGTTTTATCCCAATCAATCGTTTATTTACTACTTTAGAGAAAAATACTTCAAATAAAAGATGTGTGCAATTAATTTTTCTATAACTTTTATTGGAAATATTTTTCTCTAAAATAATAAATAAACGATCGACAGGGATAAAACAATGCTAGTCAAATGCTCGCTAATCACCCTTAATCACTTGTTCATACTAGCGGTCTATATGATTAAAGATACAATAAAATACTATAAGACAATCTTATAGAAGATCAAAGGGGACATCCGATTACAGAAGAAAATATTTTTTTAAACAAGTGGTTCTCAATACAAAATGATATTTTCTTTAATGGGATGATATATATTTTTTAGACTCATTCGATTTTTTTCTGAATTCAACCATGTGATTATTTTATATCCTTACGTAACAAAATTATTGAGAAAAATTAAATTGAAATTTAAATAAATTTAATTTTTATAGATATTTTTAAGTAGGCTATGTCTGAAAATCAATTGAGCTTAAATTAAAATGAAACAAATATTTATTAGTAACGTTATAAATAGTGTTTTATTTGATTTCGATCCTAAATAATTCAAATTGACAAATAACAGTTTTTGTTTTTCACGCATAGCCTACTGAAAAATGACTATAAAAATCAAATTTATATAAATTTCAATTGAATATTTCTCAACATTTTTGTAATTTAAAGATATAAATGATTATATGGTTGAATTCAGAAAAAAATATTCTATCTAATGGGCAAAAAAAATATATTTTCCCATTTAAAAAATATAACATTGTATTATAACTTGAGAACCAATGGCACTTTACTTGAAGCTCAAAACAGTTTTTCTTCGAAAAATACATTTAGATTACAGTTTTTCACGATTTGTGTTATTATAAAAATTAAAGATTATCATATTTTTTATAGACATGCATTAATACTTTTTCTATATATTTTATGAATAAATTTATAAAATTATTCATTTTATAAACCTATGCTTTAAAGATAAACATATCCCCTTGGTTACACAATTCAGATCTCAAATTTATGTAACTTAATAATATGTAACTTAATGTAATAATAAATTCCAGGCGTCTTTTTCTTTCCAAGAGACGGAATATGTCTTTATAGGTCTCAATTATAATTTTATTATTTTATCTTTTTTGTATTTTTCGTCTAATTTAATTAGCTTAGTTATTTCCGCGGTGGTAAAATTAACTGCTCTGTCTATTATTTTCACTCATTTTTGAAAATTGTATTGATACGCACATACGCCCGTACGCCTGTACGCCCACAGAATTGTAATTGTAATTTTTGATAATATTAAATGTAACTTAATGTAATAAATGTCACTGTCAATAAATTAATCATTTCAAATTAATAATGATAGTATTAAATTTATAAAATATATAAATTAACGTCACTATCACGAAATAAAATTTTGGAGAAGAAAATACGAAAAATACATAATAAATTGGAAAAATAGATATATTACTATATATACTAAATATGGAGTATTAGAGTTAACAAAAATTAGATTATGGGAGGTATTGTGCTGGCCACATCAGATTTTTTTATATTTCTATGTTGAGCCCAATTATAGTCACTTTTCTATTGTTAAATGTCGCTTAAAAACTTTTTGTTAATTTAACATTTAAAAAGAAACTTTAAAAAAATTATCAACATCTGTTTTAATAATTATTAAGTAGCTATTTTTTTTGTACATATGTAACTCGGCCTTGCATGTCCGACATCAAAAAATTTAGAATTTTTTTATTTACCATTTTTGCACCACGAGCTAATGCTTTAAATACATCAGTTCCTTCTGAAACGCCTCCATCCAAAAATATTTCTAATTTATGTCCCACTGCTTTCACGATTTCAGGTAGAGCTTCAATCTAAAAATATCATACAAATATGTACAGCTTAAATTAATTTGCAACTCTTACGGAAGCAGGTGTTCCATCAACTTGTCTAGCTCCATGATTCGAAACTAAAATACCAGCTACACCTAAGTCCGCTCCTATGATTGCATCTTCAGCAGTTAAAATTCCTTTTAACACAATAGGTAAACGAGTTATACTTTGCAGCCATTTAATATCATTCCAGTTTAGTGTCATATCAAATAAATTCATCACGTAGTTATTTAAACTTGAACCTTCAACTTTGTTGTTTATTTTTGTTGCTTTTTCATCAGCAAAATTTGCCATCCTATAAAAATTATTTGTAATAAATCTAATTTATTGTAAATAATATTATTTACCGCAAATGCGGAGGCAAAGAAAATTGATTTCGAATATCGGCTCTTCGTAAACCGAACATTGGAGTATCAACAGTTAGAATGAGTGCTTTAAAACCTGCATTTTCAGCTCTTCTTACTAATTTTCTAGTTACTTCTCTGTACATTAAATTTACATAGTTTATTATTCAATATCAAATTGTTAATTATATATTACCTATCCTTATAGATATACAACTGAAACCACTTAATCGCATTTGGGGCTGCTTCTGCTACTTCTTCAATGCTGCTAGTTGCAATTGTACTTAAAATCATTATCGTATTATTCGCCTGCACAGCTGAAATTGAAAAAAATAAATATTTAAAGATGTACGTGAATTTAAATATAAGAAAAACCTCGAGCATTTGCACATTCTCCTTCGGGATGGGCCATTCTTTGCATAGCTGTTGGAGAAACTCCAATAGGCATTGATATTTTCGAACCAAACACAGTTATAGATAAATCTCGAGAAGATACATCTCTCATCAGTCTTGGTCTTATGCGTAATCTAATAAAAAATTATAAAAAAGTGGACATAATTAATACGCAATTATTATTTAATTATTATTCTAAGGCCAACGTTTCGCCCCCCACTTATAAAATAGTGTTCATTTGCTTCCATATTTCTCATATTCTTCACACATTTAATTTAATTTTCATTGTGTAAATATTTGCAACAAACAATGTTATGGGGTAATGTTATTAAATTATACATTTCCTGTAATCTACATAGACAATTCTTGATACACTTTGGTTTGAGTTCAACAGATTGTCTTTAATAATAGCCCAAATGAAATGATAAAGAGTAAAAAGTAAATAAAACACAAACCTAAACTCATATTAGTTCAGCAGGTTAACATTTTCAACAAACAAATTATAAAACCTATGCAAATATGGTGAGAAATTTCTAAAAATATCTTTCAACTAGTATAAAATATAGATTTTAAACTTACAAAAACTGAATATGTTATTCAATTATTCCGTCATTTAATATTGGGTTACATCGCCTTTATTATTAATACCATCTTTAATTCTATTAGGCATTGTATCCCTAAGCCCTGCACATTTTCCTGCGAGTATTGTCTCATACGTCTTACAAGGTAGATTTTACCGTATGCACTGGATTTTTACGAAGTTACTTTTTATTGTGCCAAAGGTAAAAGGTCTCGATAGAAGCTAAATCTAGAAGATGACCCTTAAAATACCGGTCGAACTATGTATTATCATCAGTCATTTGGCCCATAATTTTTAAAAGTTTTAAGTCTATATTTAAACTGGTCGATAGAATTTTGTAGAAATTTCTATATATTTGTGTAGATTTTATATTTTGTGGAAAATGTAAACCGGTCGAATTAGTATGAGTTTTGGGCTCGTATTCCCAAAATATACAATAAATAATAAAGAAATTTTAAAGTTAAATAACTTTTGATAAGGATTAGAGAAAAACACCAATGGCCTTATTATTTAGCAGAAATACGCCTCACTTTAAAAATAAGCAAAGTACTAAGCGAACTCGAAGCATAAAGATGGTGCATGATAAATTCTGGACACCTGTATGTTATTGTAACTTTCATAATGTTGTACCTAGGTGTGTTCATAAAACAGTATCAGGAAAACAAAAAAATATTCGCAAATTTTTTTTGTACATTCGACAAAATATTCCAAATTTGATTTTTCAAGAATTTGCAAGTCTTTTGAACTATGTTTAACAACAGTAAGACAACCTGAAACTGACAAAAATCGCAGGCCATTAAGTTCTAAGACAGATACAGAGGGCAATATAATTTCAAGGGACATATTTGTACGATAGAAAAATGTATATGCCAAGAAATGTACAGAGTGGTATATGTATGTGCATTTAAGAATTTGCATGCATTCCCATGGAACACCTTATATTTATTTAAATTTGAAAAGTAATTTAAATTTGCTATCCAATAGTATAAAAATAATATGTTATATTATTAAAAAATACAATGGCGAATGATTAATAGATATTTATACAGCAACTGAGTTAGGATAATGTTTATTCATGAAAAGAAAGTTTAAGCCACGAACCCGTGGGCGAGTGGGTTAAATTCTTTGAGTGAATAAACATTCTTAACTCAAGTGGTTTATATAATATTTTATTCAATTTTCACGAAATAATAATAAAAACCATTAGAATATTTAACTTTATTTTCTGTCATTTGTGTCGTGAAAAATAATGAAAATGGCTGATGTTCTAATAAGACTGGTGAGTTTTATTTTTGTGCCTGATGTTATTTTAAATGTATTATTTGTTGTAGAGTGAGTTAAAATTCTGTGAGAGTGACTTATTTTTTTTTAATTCACTAACAAATATACAGTTATTTATAGTTATTGCTATGGAGTTAATAATGACAGTTTGAAACATCAAAATTGCATAAAAAAAATAATTTATTAAATAAAAGAGGCTTTGCAATACTGTTTTTACCTCCCGCTACCCTAGGTAAGGGAGGTATAGGGATCGTGCTAAAAATCGCATATCGAGATTTTGGTAAATGACCACGTTTTAAGATCCCTAGAATCCATTTTTAACATTTTCACGATGATGTCTGTGTGTATGTATGTATGTATGTATGTATGTGTGGATCCTGTTTACGCTCTAACTCAAATACTATCATTCAGAAAGTTTTGAAACCATGTATTTCTACCTTATTCTAATATGGAAAGAACTGATTAGATTTTGGTGGCAATCGGATAACCGGAAATGACAGGTTACTTGAAGCTCAAGATAGTTTTTCTTCAAAAAATACCTTTAAATGTAATTTTTTCTCAATTTGTTACTATAAATATTAAAGATTATTTCATTTTCTACAAGTTTGCTTTAATACTTTTTCTATATATTGTATGGATAAATTTATAAAGTAATATAAAAATTATATACATAGGTAAATGACGGGAGGTACTGTGTTGGTCACATCAGATTTTTTGAATTAGACATCTGTGGTCTGTTTCATAAATAAATACTGCGGTAGATACCAGTAATTACCGGTATTTTCTATAACATTTTCTGAATTTTGTTTCATAAAGCTATTTATGTAAAATATGAAATACTATGGTATAGTGAAAATGATTAAGCAGAGGACTTACGTCATCGACCTGAAAAAAACCTTATAAAATGAAATATAACTTGAGGAAATTATTGGGTGTTATTTATTTTTAAAAGAAGAAGAAAAAAGTACTAGTATTAAGTAATGTATATATTAATGATATTTACAATTATTTCCAAGTTAATCGTTGTTCTTTTTACGGAATATAAAATTATTTGAAATAATTGTAATTTATTTTTGTACCATACGTTGGCAATACTGAGAATGATCATGTTGTGTCAAATAATTTTATATTCCGTAAAAGGAATAAGGATTGGCTTAGAAATATTTGTAAAGTAATTAATATATACGTTTCTTTAATACTAGTATATTTTTTCTCCTTTTTTAAAAATAAATAACAACTAATAATTACTACAAGTTATATTTCTTTTTTAAAGGTTTTTTTCAGGTTGATGACTTGAGCCCTCTGTCTAATCATTTCCACCATAGCAGTAGGATTTACACTAGTATTAACTGATGTAATAATTTCATTTCATAAAAACAAAATGTCGAAATTTACCGCGGTAAATTAAAATCAGAAATTACCCCAGTCGGAAGGTGGGTAAAATAAAGATAAGAAAGTGTTAAACGTTTAAAATACATATATTTAATTTATTATTTATATATTTAATAATAAAAACCCGGTTTTGACTTTTATTCGTGGACCCGTTTTCAATATTTTCATCTTTTTACATTTACGAAATGTTTAGTGTTTAGTACAGGAAGGTATACCTCTATAATATTGAAAAAATTCTTTTTCAGAAAAAATCTGCTATATTTAATCCCCTAATGACTGCAGATTCTTTTCCAATTATTTCGAAATTGTTTATCTCATATAATTTAGCTTTCTTTCCATCACCTGAACCAATTTCTTGTTTATTTTTGCATTAAAAAGTACCACTTGCTACAAGAATAAACACTATAAATGAAATAACGCTTGCACCTGCGGTTGGGTAAAATATAAAAAAAAAACATTATTTAATATGTATTAGCACATAATAGTTTTAAGTTTTATTTTTCTAATTTTGCCTGAAATATTATCTCTCATGAAGCGTATAGTCTATCATTTGCATTAGTTACTAATCCCAAAGAAACTGCAAAATCTTCAATTTTATATATAAAGAATATCTTTATATTTTAATATTCCCCGATCCGAAAGAAATTAACTTTTCTCAAAAATCATAATTATTTGTACCTTAGTGTCAAATCTACTTGGGTAAATATTCTTGTTTAATAAAACATAAGTATACTTATGTTTTATGAAACAAGAATATTTACCAAAGTATTTTTTAAAATTTACTACAGTAATATACTACAAGTGTTTTATGAAACTGGCCACTGATATTAAATAATAGATATAATAATGATATATTGGATTGAAATAGATCAATTTTGACAACTTGAGTTTTGAATTGACATAAGTTTTTCTATTTATGGCCTACTCCGAGTTAGGTTTTTCTGACACAGTCTAATTCTCCAGATTTTAACATTACATTTGTTTTCAGCATTTCATTTGTATTTATTACCTATCTAACTAATTAGCATATATGTATATTTTTTATAAGGAAATGTTACCTTTTAAATGCTGCTTTATTATCTGATAAAGTATTTTCATCGCCAGCTCCACTTTTGTAGTAATCCAATGCATTTCTAGGTAAAATATAAGCAGCATGATTTTCAAAATCTTTAACAGACACGAGACGACTCATTTTTAGAGAATAGTAGTTGACGGTAACAATATCTAGAACGAACTGCCGACGATAATATTTATCACGAAATTTGAACTATTGACATAAGAGAGGATTGAACTTTAGTCCAGTTTCGCAAATTAAATAAATAGTACACACTTCAAAAAATAAATTTTTATTTTCAAATATTGATTTTATTTTACACAGTTCACAATATAGTTTTATAAAATTTACAATTGTTGTAGTCTTTAAAAAATTGGCGTACAAAATATTAATTAAGGTATTTAACTACTTAACTTTTTTTTTCAGTTGGGAACTAACTGCTTCTAAGAAATCTTGTGTATTTAAATACATATCTGCTTTTACATTCGCCAAACCATGAATACAAGCCGCTAAATCTTTTGTCATTAGTCCACTTTCTACGCATTCAATGCACGCTTTTTCTAAATTCACAGTAAAGTTAATCAATTCCTGATTGTCATCCAACCTTCCTCGATGTGCTAAACCGCTGGTCCAAGCAAATATGGAAGCAATAGGATTGGTGGACGTCGGCTGCCCTTTCTGATGAAGTCTGTAATGTCTGGTTACTGTACCATGAGCAGCTTCTGCTTCAATAGTCTTCCCATCAGGGCAGATGAGGACAGACTTCATTAAACCCAGGGAGCCATATCCTTGGGCTACGATGTCTGACTGGACGTCTCCGTCGTAGTTTTTGCAAGCCCAGATAAATTTTCCGGATGATTTTATGGCTTGGGCCACCATGTCGTCGATTAAGCGATGTTCATACCAGATTTTCGCCTCTTCGAATTTGCTCTTGTAGTCCCTAGTAAAAACATATTTATATGAGAGGTTCTCTACAAGAATCGAACGAATTTATTGAAGTTTTTGGGTTAGTTCGATTCTATATAGTCGCGTTATATCAGCAGAGCCGTTCCTAGGAGTACTACCGTCTGCGTGTAAATATATAATTCGCCACCCTTAAGTGATAACTAT
This sequence comes from Harpalus rufipes, assembly GCA_951394225.1. Taxonomy (NCBI): domain Eukaryota; kingdom Metazoa; phylum Arthropoda; class Insecta; order Coleoptera; family Carabidae; genus Harpalus; species Harpalus rufipes. The sequence continues at coordinate 14,100,155 of OX596286.1, forward strand.
ACAACAAAATACAATTTTTACTATTTATAATACTTTATTTATACATACGAGGTGCTACCTAAAAAATACTAGAATTATTTTCTGCGGGTTGGTAGGGCGCTAAGGTGCCTTCACTAGGCACCCTTTTGAATCTGTTGTCATCCTTGGGAAAACATCTGAACGATCAGTATGATTTTTATTTGGTAAGCGCTGTTTGACGAGGTCGGCGATTTTTCAATGGCAGACAGTAAAGTTTTGTTTCCTGTCAGAGAAATTCAGCAGCGGAAACTGTCGCTTCGGAGGACTTACGAGGAAGAAGCTTTGAGCCATGTAAGGGCTTACGAGTGGTTCTCTCGTGTTAAAAGTGGACGTTCCTCGACTTCCAGCATTACAAAAGTCGTGATGCGATTATGTTTGATCGTCGTAGGTAGAACAATCGATGAGTTGGAAGAACTCACTGAAATATCTTGAAGTTTATGCCAACGAATTTTGACTGAAAAATTGAGGATAAAATTTGTTTTACGACAGCACGTCCAACGACCAGAAAGCTAACCATTTGAGTGTGTGCCACGATTTGAAAGAGGTCATAAATCGATCTGGATTTTTTGTAAGCATTGCTGCTAATTTTCCTAAGAGGAAACAGAACTTGATGTTAACACGTTGCTTTTTAATGTCCATTACAAAATCGCCGAACACGTTAAATAGCGCTTACGAAAAAAATCATCTGATCCATGGGCAGCAGATCCAAAAGGGTGCCGGGTATCTAGTAAAGACAGCTAGCGAGAGAAGTCTGCACTAGCGCCCTATCACCCGCCAGACAATAACTCGGATATTTTGGGTAGCACCTCTTAAATACAAAAAAAAAAAAAATTTATAACTTTTTAAAAATATTGCTACATTCTAGCACCTTTTGGCCGCCTGCGTGCAAGACACGTATTGCACGCCCGCTAGGAACGGCCCTAGGTTATATTGTGGGCAACAAGTTCCGGCAAAATTCAAGCACATAAGAACAACTATAAGTTTTTGTAATTCTCCAACTATCAAACTTTTTGCGTCTTTTCAGACAAATACAAAATAAGTTCTTTTTGTTTTTGACAAGAATCAAAGAAATTTTAACTTTATGTTACAAATGTTTAATTCGTAGAAATGGGTTTAATAGATCAAGGAGATTTTAAATAAACGAAGACATCTCCTTGATCTATTAAGCCCATATCTACGATTTAAACATCATTTTCTTTTCTGTATTTTTATAATTTTTATTTCATCGGGTAAATGCATTTTTCATCTAGCAAACGATTATATATTTCCAGTAAAGTCATTTCACAAAGATATTATGTAAATTTTATTTGACACTGACATCTGTCAATTATAGTCGCCGTCAAAGGAGTATGGACTGATGCTCAACTTTATCCCTTTTCTGTTCCCACTGTTCAAATCTTCAAATTAGAGTACTTCCGGTTAACCAATCGTAACCAAAATTTAATCAACTCTTCATATAGACGTACAAAAGAGGAATAAAAAAGCATTTTTTTTTAAATTGTAGTATTGGAGTTATGGAAAGATTTTTGTTACACATACAGTCACACATACATACATACATACATATGTCATCGTAAAAATAGTAGAATCGTATTTTAGGGACCTTAAAACGTGCTTATTCATTAAAAACTCAGCATCGAATTTTTTGACCAAAGACAATAACTTGTTCACTTAAAGGTGATGAAAGGTAAAAATGCAAAGTTTTGTAATTCCTGTTTTTTTTTCCTTTTTTTAACTTACTTATCGAAAATTTCTTGGAAGATGTCTTTGAATCGACCATCATATTTCTTGAGGATTGTGTTTTTGGTGGATAAATAGAGCGGCCATTTTTTCGTCAACGCCAGTACCATTGACGAATGAGCAAAAGCCCGAATACTTTCATCTACATTGTACATGCCCATTGCAATACCAGGTGTTTTAAAATTGAAAAGTTCAATTTTTTGGACTTGCCCATCATTTGTTGTGTATACCATTTCAACCTAAAAATATAAAAAATTAATATGGGGAGGATTATAACAATATTTTATTAGACTTTCAACATTTAAAGCATTTAAATTCATTATTATAGTCTTTTTATAGTCACAATTTACAATTAAGTACTAGTTTTTGCTGAATTTCACAGTAGGTAATTTTTTTAGAATTTCCCAATATTCGATAAAACAAAAACATAGACAATAGATATGTTATTCATGTATCAAAACCTTATAAAAGAAGAGATTATTTTCAACATAAGTTCATTTAAAAAATCTGATGTGGCCAACACAATACCTCCCGTTTAATTTAATTTTTCTTCAATTAAATACTTAAAATTAAATTAAAATATTGGGTTCGATGCCGACCGACGCCAAATATTTCGAATTTTAAATGGCACAAACATGACCCCTGTTATGCACTCTCCACGCCAGCAATGAGTGCCCGTGCGGTGACGCCTGGTAAACGCCCGCACGGTACGAATATATCATCACCATTACCGAAATCTGTGTACAAAGCAGATTGGCACACCCAGCAATGGGTAATATGGCGGGATATATTTATTTTATTTATTTTGTGACAATTTGCAACGCCACTGTCACGGTTTTTCTTGTAAAAATTCTTAAAGTTAAAATATAATATTTTTTTTTTGTACCACCGTTTGAGTACCGTCTGTTTCTAACAGCTGAAACTTTCAAGTTCATATTTGCGCGGAGCGACACCTCGCGTTAGTATTGTGTGATACGACTTTATTTATTTATTTCAATTCAAATATTTTTGGTTCTATTTCTCTGTTTCATTTTGTATTACTAGTATTAACTTCTGAAAATTTTTATTCTGAAATTACTAGGTAGCACTAGAAAATATTTTTTATATGATTAGTTCGCATTTTTGACCGATGAGGGTAACCTAGGTATAAAGCGTGCTGCGCATTCTATTAGGGGGACTTTCTTTTTCGACCGTGTAGTGTCGACCGTTGAGCTCGGCTTGCGGAGAAAGTCAAGATGGGGCAGCGAAGAGAATTCTAGTGAAATTTTTTGTCTATTTTTTTTGTTGTTCCTCTTTGCCAATTTGAGTTTTCTGGCGTCAAACATAGCAGCAATGGATGAGTTACTCGAATCTTAATTGTAGTTTTTTTGTTTGATGTGGTTACTTTTTTTGTAAAGCCATGTGGCTTTCAGTTTGGGTTGGCCCACTGTTTTAGTTCGAGTAGCTCATATCACGCTGTGGTATGGTTTGCAGGGCTAATTGTTAGTCTACTTTTTTTTGTAGAAAATTAAATTTCATGAATTTATTGTAAATTTGTATTATCATGCTTGTTACGCTTTTCACTAGACTTCTCTCAGCTAACCCCACATTTTTTATCTTTTTGGCTTTTTTGATTAATTTTTAATTTTCAAAATTTTTATAGAGTCTTACGCCACCGTGGTAGTATTTTTTGTAATATTCTGTTTAAATATCCCAAGCCTATTTAACCGGTTAAGGCTCTAGTTCCCTGGGTCATCGTACCCATTAAATTTTTGCTTTGTTCCATTTTTTTTGTAATATTCTGTTTAATTTTTCCCTAGCCAATTACTCGTGATGGCTCTAGGTCATTAGGGCTAATTTTTAACTCTTTCATTTTTTGTTTTTTTGCCATTTTGTATTTCTGCGTAAATTTATCCCTTCACTGCCCTATCCTTAATCCTCCCTGTTTGAACGTGGTGTGAATGGTTAGATTGGCGGCCATATTTGTGTTATCCTGTCGGATTACGGCTTGGACGTGTTCCCCTTTGAGAGCCGGATCTATTTTCGACGCTTTTTATTTTTTGTCGTGTTTACAAATCTTGTGATGAGTATACTTTTTTACTTCCTTGTACGTAAGTAAAGGAAGTATTGTAATCGCGAAAAATTTCGGTTTTCAGATTTCAGCGGAAATATCCATTTTGATCATCCCTGAATCCATTTTGACTAATTTCGTCGTGACGTCTATACGTACGTACGTACGTCCGTGCGTACGTATCTCGCAAAACTCAAAAACGGTAAGCCGTAGAAAGTTGAAATTTTGTATTTAGGACTCCTATAACATCTAGTTGTGCACCTCCCTTTCTGGTTATTATACAATTTCCAGAAGTGGTACTTTACATGAAGCCTATAATAGATTTTAATGAAAAACTGTTTTAAAATGTAATCCAAAACTTTTCAAATTTGGTATACGACTTTTATGTCAATCGAAATAACATAATAGATTTTGGTTAAAATAGGCTAATCGGAAGTGGTACATTACTTGAAGTTGTTAACAGTTTTTCTTGAATAAAATGATTTTATTTTGATTTCAGAAATAAATGCTTCAAATAAAAGTTTTAGAGAATTAATTTCTGCGTCTAGCACATCAAGTATTATTAAAATAGCCCTTTGTATAAGCGAGATATGTAAATTTAAAAATTATTTTTTTCTAATAAAGCTTGCTATGGATTAAAACAAAAAAAATTAAAAAATGTTCATGTCAAATTACGTTAAATACGTGCAATTTTATGATTCGTACAATAACAAATATTATATTTTTATTGTGAAATTAGTCATATTCATTGTTGTAATCAAATATTTCTTTGTTGTAATCAAAACTCTTTAAAAAAATATGTATAGTTTAATAATCGTACAAGGAAGTCGTGTGGTGTCCACATCAGATTTTTTTATTGATTTGGCACGAGCCGAGCGGAAAAATCACAGTTTGGACTAGCTTCCCCTTTTATAACTGGTTATATTTTTCGACGCTTATTTTTTCGTGCAAATCTATTTTTGGAGTATACTATTTTTTTGTGATTTGTCACGAGACCAGCGGGAAATGTGTCCGCCAGAATAGTAGATTATTCAAGCGCGGTTAATTTTATTGTAGTATTTTTTCTTGTTGCTTTGCCGCGCTTTTAATAATTTTTTTTTTTTTGACTGCAATCAACCCATTCCCCTTTCCCCTTTGTGTGTGTCTCATTCATTCATTTTTTTATGAGCTCAAGTTTGAATTTTTTTGTATAACGCCCTACGGAGTACAGAGCGTCCTTAATTTTTTTTTGTATATTTTTCTTGTAATAACCACGTCCTTCCGACGAGCTGTATCCCTTTTAGTACGAGGTACTGGGGCTTATTTTTTTATAGGGATATTAGCGGCTTTGGTGGTTGTGGCCGGCCCTTCGGCCCTGGATTTGTCCTGCTGTGCTCGGCAGACCGAGCGGAGAAGAGAGCTTCCAGACCCGCCAAAACCTTCTCCAAGGTTTAAGGCCAGGCTTAGGCCGAGAGAGCTACCCTCCACCGCGGTGGTTTATTTTTCGTCGCAACCAGCGAAGGGTATTCGTACCCACAGTCGCTGCAGCTCCACCAGGCCATCTTTAAGAGAGCTTGTCGCCGAGGTCCATCCCTGTCGGCAGCAGCTGCGTCCAGGCCAAGGACTCGGTCACACCCCTTAGTGTTTCCCCAGCCGTAGCTAGGTGGCGCTTCTGTACTGCCGTCTCAGTTGGTATACTTTTATTTTTTGTAATATCATTTTTTTTCCTGTGCTCATGTATTAAACTCATTTATTTTATTTTCTTTTGTTTGTTTTCCTTCCTTGAGTACACCTTCTCAAGGGTTTACCCTTTTTCAAGGTGTTGGCGCCCGAATAATAATTTTGTGGTAGTAAATTTTTTTGCACAGGCGTTGGCCTGAGTCAATTTTACTTTAGTTGGGCTACATCAACCACAAGATTAAAATTCGAACCCCGACCTCTGCTTCCGCTACAACCCGTGAGCTGCCAGTGCAATTTGTGTGCGACACAGGTAGGTAGCCCTTAGCAAGTGTCACAATTTATATACTTACCTATATTCCTACATATTTACTTATGCTGGAAACTGTATTAAGTTCCTTTCCATATAATTATTGTTCTATTTACTATTTTCTTTTTAAAACATTATTATTATTTGAAATGATTGTTTGTAGGCTACGGGATTAAAATTATAGATATTTATATAAATTTATCCATAAAATATATACAAAAAGTATTAATGTAAACCTGTAGAAAATTTAATAATTTTTAATTTATATAATAACATAAATCTCGAAAAAGGTACATTTAAACGTATTTTTCAAAGAAAAACTATTTTGAGCTTCAGGTAAAGTGCCATATCCGGTTATCTGATTTACACCAAAATCTAATGGCTTCTTTCCATGTCAGAATAAGGTAGAAATACAAGATTTCAAAATTTTCTGAATGATAGTTTATGAGTTAGAGCGTAAAGAGGACCACACACACATACACACAGACATCATCGTGAAAATGTTAAAATTGGATTCCTTAACACGTGAACATTTACCAAAATCTCGATATGCAATTTTTAGCACGATCCTTATACCTCCGTTACCAAGGGTAGCGGGAGGTAAAAATATTGTTTGTGTTATATCTTGAGAATTATTAAATTTTCAGGAGATCTAATCACACCACATTATTTTACGTAAAAAGCCGTATAAAAATTATGTAAATATTTTTTCTTTTCTATCGTAATACGCGAGATATCAGGTATTTTCAAAATAAGCAAAAAACAATTTTTAGTATGTAGGTCAAAAAAACTTCTGCGGTATCAATTACATTTATTTTTGCTGTATCACTAATACTACAAGAGGTACCGTAAAAAAAAAACATTGAAAATGAGACGTCTGTATATTTTAAATTTCAGCGCTTTAAGCATATTATTTTGTTCCATTACTATTGATTTAGATTATGTATTTCGACTGGAACTTTCCCATCATTATGGAAAGAAACGAAAGTGTGTTCTATCCTAAAATCGGGTGATCCATCGTTGGTAAGCTGTTACAGGCCAATTAGTACGATATCAAACTTTGCCAAACTACTAGAAATTATTATCTATAATGAAGTATTTCTATAAAGCCATAGATACATCTCTACATGGTGGAATGCGATATTGGAAACACCTTTTTTCTCGGAAGTTATTATAGATACCGAAAAAATGTTTAAATAAAATTTTTAGTACTTTTAATAAGCTAACTTCTGTATAAATTTGGTAAAAAAAGTTTAATTTTCGTAGATATTGCCATATTTGTACTTTTTTTAAACGGAATACATGTATATTATTGCACTAATTAATAGAAAATATTTTTTGCTTTAAAAAAGTTAAAGGTTCTTACCTTCTAAACTTGATAGTTGTTGAGATATTAATGAAAATATTTAAATGTTTCTTCTCAAAATAAAGTGTGCGTACCCTGAGGGGTATCTTATTACTAAATATTGTGGTCAGTGGGTACGTGAAAGGTACAATGGGTACGTGGACCCGTACAGAGTGTACGTGGGTCGTAACTGTATATACAATGGTCTAGTGTCTAGTGAATACAAGTTGGTTGCATTAGTTTACAATAACCTGTCTTAGAGGTGGTTACAAAACCTTAGAAAATAGAATATGTTCTGCTCATTTTCCATTTGAATTTTTATGCTTCAGTTATAATAGAATATTATTCAAAACAATGATATTGTGAGACGTAATTTTAGTAAAAATAGATATTATTAGCATGAAAAATTATATAGTAATAAAGATCTGGTTATCCCGTGAAATATATTTTCTTACTTTTCCGGGTTTAGAAACAAGGAAGTCTTTTGCTCTGTATTGATCTCCAAAGGAATGACGTCCAATAATAATTGGGTGAATCCAACCAGGAACAAGTTTTGGAATGTTTTTACATAAAATTGGTTCCCTAAATACCGTACCTCCCAAAATGTTACGAATTGTTCCATTTGGAGAGAGCCACATTTTCTTCAGTTTATATTCTAAAAATTAAACATTATTTTTTTACAAAATTAAATATACTGATAATAATAAATTATATGAGAAAATAACGGACAGACGCAGTCTTTAAATATTCGTTTTTATTTAAATAACAAAATGAACGTTCGGCAAAAGACATTTCTTCAAAATTTTAACTAATAAAATTATGAACATAGGTAGGTACTGATTTTAGATATATCGTCTAAATTTTATAAAAGTGAAAATGTAATAGATTTTCATTTGAACATGTGTAGAAGATAACTGAGTTATCTCTGTAACTAGTTATGTTTATAATTTGAGTAATTAAAATTTGGCATTACGTCGAAGAAGGCAGATTGGCTGCCATCGCCATCGAAATATTGATTTTTCCCCTATCATATTTAAATAAAAAATTTGATGTAGTCAGCACATTACCTTCCGTCAGTTCTATGTATTTTGTAGAAAGTCCATACAGCCAGTTTCTTGCAAAAGATTCTATATTTCCAGTAAAATTATAACACAATAGTACTATCTAATTACATTTGACACTGGCATCTGTCAATCAGAATTATCTTTATAGTGTCAGTTTCCATGGTTATAGCATAGCTGGCTAATTTATGAAATTTAATTTCTTTATTATTTTTTAACTCTATATCCATTGAATATGAAGTATAAAATGCAATCAACAATATAGAGAACATAATATTCTATAATATTTAAAATAACATAAAATGTCAAAAAAATATATTTAACTGCGTTTTTTCAAGAAAAACTGTTAAAATCTTCTAATGAGGGTACTTCCCATTGACTAATTATAACCAAAATCTAATCACCTCTTCTTTTGGATGTAAACTTGAGGAATAAGAAAATATTATAATTTTTGGAATTATGGTATTGGAGTTATGCGTACCGAAAGGATCGTCACACACACACACATACATACACTCTGTATCTCCGAGTTGTTCCCCACGTCATTAATTTCTGATGCAAGAATTGCTAAACTTTTATGTAGCATCTTTGTCGTACACACATGACATAAATGAGACTTTTATTCGCTATCTCATTTTCGTCGGTGTTTCGAAGGGGTATACGCTATCTCCGTCCAACCGAGGGTAAAAAATGAAAAAGAAACTATATTTATATATATAACTATATATAACTATATATAACTATATATATATTTCATCCATTATAGTTGTATTTATTCAATTCCTTTAGTAGGTATTGCTAAATAACTATTTATACTTCGGATTTTCATGAAAAAAACTGACACAATATAGATCATATTTATTATAATACTGTCAGTTTTGACATTACATCATAATTATTCAATTGATTTATTATTGCGAAATAAATGTCTTACTATGAATTTTGATGAATAATAATATTCACACGCTATAAGTTATACTGTATATTGTCAGTTTTCAGTTTTGATTTATATGAATACTACGGAAATCAGACGATTTTCCCTGATTTTACCCGACAACATGACGTCATCAATTCCCTCCTTCTCCTGGAGATTTGAATCATATGGTTACGATTGATGACGTGGTGATCAAGTCGTGGAAACGGAATTTATATACATACATCATCGTAAAAATTGTAAAATCGTATTCTACAGACTCTAAAATATGCTTATTCATTAAAAACTCACCACCGAATTTATTAACCAAAGACAATATCTTCCTTACTTACAGGTGACGGAAGGTAAAACTGAATTATTGAAGACAGCGTTTCTCCGTTATTTTGCCCTTAAATTTTTATATGTTTACAAAAATAAATAATGGAATCGGTACCTTTTACTCGTTGTTCATCGGGTGTAATTGTTGCACACTTGATACCTACATTATGTTTCAAAATTGCTTGTGCAGCATCAATTGTTATTTGATCATTTGTTTTATCTCTGTAATTAGTTATTTCACGTGAAAATTAGCTAATACTAATTAATACTACCTTTTTCCTAATAGTTGTTATATTTATAAATATAGTGAAAATGATTAGGCAGAGGACTCACGTTATCAACCTGTAAAAAACCTTATAAATAAGTGTTATTTATTTTTAATAGAAGAAAAAAAAGAACTTGTATTAAGTAATGTATATATTAATGATATTTACAATTATTTCTAAGTCAATCGTTATTCATTTTACGTTTTTACGGAATATAAAATTATTTTAAATAATTGTAGTTTATTTTCGTACTATATATTGGCACTACTGAGAATGATCATGTTGTGTCAAATAATTTTATATTCCGTAAAAAGAATAACGATTGACTTAGAAATAATTATATATTCATTAATATACGTTTCTTTAATGCTATTATATTTTTTCTTCTTTTTTAAAAAATAAATACCAACTAATAATTTCTACAAGTTATATTTCTTTTTATAAGGTTTTTTTCAGGTTGATGACGTGAGTCCTCTGCCTAATCATTTTCACTATAACTAATAAACTCAACAGAGATAAGAGGATTGTATGTTATAATAATAATTATAACTTATTTATATAATATTGAAAAATCTGTTTTTCATCTTCGACAATGGAATCATGTTTTAATTTCTCATCTTTAGAACGTCAAAACAAAAAACAAAAAATAGCATTTTGAAAAAAATATCGCTTTGCTTTTTGTATTGTTTATTTTTTATTTCCATTAATTGTTTTAAAAAATGACAAAATGTACAGCGGGTGCATTGTCGAAAAAAAAATTCTTTTCCAAATTATAAGATTATTTCATTAATCCGGAGGTGGTGTTATCCTTAACTGGTGACGTATTTTATTTGAATATTTTCATTTCAACTTTTTAGTAGCTATTGGGGCACTATACCACAGTCAAATTTTAATAACTTTAAATAAGATTGCGAAAATATAAGTAAATTAATGAGTATTAGTGATTTTTTTTTGTTTAAATATTAATTAGGTCGCAAATTACAAGTGATTGAAGTCGATTAATAATTAGAATGACGCATCAGTTCTTCGCAATTTGATTGCTTCCCTGATTTTAAGGTAGTTATATCGTGAAACCATTTTACCCAGAATTAATTGAAATTTTAAGTACATCTCAACTGAAGTATAATCTACCTGCTCTCCAAGTTTTAAAACAATTGACCAAGCGGTACCTGAGATATTTGCAATTAAATTTGGCCTTTTTAACACGTGAAGAATAGGAAATGGCATAATAAACACAACATTTTAAATTATAACTTTTATATCCATACCGACATTAAATTGAAAAACTACTATGTTATAGAAATCTAATTAACGGATTTTATGTAAAAATTTGAAAATTATTTACCATCCAGATTTAATTTTATTGCCTCTAGAAAATTATAATCTGAAGATACGATAAATAGGTAGAACTTGACAACCATGTACAAGCGTCCCAGATGGAGTATCAGTTAAGTTAACAACGCCCGCTTGGTATTAGCGAATAAGAGGTGATCTTTGGTTAAAGGAATTTCAGACATACATTCGAAGGAAATATTTTTTAAATTGGTATTTTACGTGGTAAGCATGAAAACTTTAAACGGTATAATACTACTTTTGGAATTTTAAGAAAGAAATATATTAATTTGTTTTGCAGTTTCCATTTGTAGTTTACAATTAGTATTACATCTCAAAATATCTTATTACTTTTATACCCGAATGTACCAATAAATGTCTAGGTGCGACGTTGCCACAGTTATTCTTCAACATTCATACTGTAGTGTGAGTATATTGAAATACGACACTTGTATACAGTCCATACAATGTAACTTGGCGAGCCAAAAGAATGTAATTCAGTTCACTAATCCTAAGTTGCGTTTTGTCAAATATTTACTTTCACTTCGATGCCACGCAGCTTCAGAAGTGAAATAGTGATTTTACAATGTTTTATTGCCTTCAACAAAGCAAATTTCACCCTAATACACTCACACTCGGGGTGTCAGGTACTTTTCAATCCAAGAAGTTATATTCATACATAAGCGTTTTTATTTTCTTAATTAATTTAAAAAATAATTAATTATATGATTTATATAATAAATAATTCATTCCAATATTTGTAATATTTTTTTTTTATATAAATATATATATATATATATATATATATATATATATATATATATATATATATATATATATATATTTGTAATATTCGTAATTTTATTGAACTTCATTCTTCTTCGGTACGCCTATGGATTTTATAACTTCCCCATTACCGCAGTGATAATGTGAAAGCCCCAACTCGCCAGACTTTCCTAATTTCCTGCTTCCCTAATTATTTTAGGTAAAAAAAGCATGAAATAAAAGTTGCAGAGCATAAAATTCTGCATCTGAATCAATAAGCAAAATTTTGTATGCCTTCTAACTGCAGAAATTAGGTATGAAAATGTCGAAAATCATCTCAAAAATAGCAATAGCCATGCAATGGAGACAAAATAAATAACAAATGTCTAACGGATTATTTGTCATATTAGGGTAATTTTATTTTATTAGGTATTATTTCTAATTTCTGTTCCAGTTAACAATTATCTGTTAATTTAAATAGAAATTTGTTCTCTTGAACAGATATTACAAATAATAGTAAAAATAAATTAGCCTAGCTTGAAAGACAAATCTTTGTTTCAATTGGGTAGTTTCGCCTTTTTTGATTTTTGTATTAGAAGCAAATATTTTTAAATTTAAATTATCCATATTTTTTATTTTGCAATTTTTTTGTTTTTAAATGACAAAAAAATGCTGAAAATATCGGACATATAGTCAAATTTTTTGACTCTGTCGGGTACAGTAATAAAACTATAAATGAACTATAAATATCGCAATTATGAAAAAGCGGCATATCTTTTACTTTCTGTAGTATAATACTGTTTGGCATCGGCCCATATTTTTGAGCCGCTCTATTCATGCATTGAATCAAACGTCTACCAGGTATGTATAGGAAAATAGCCTTACAGTCCTTTAAAATAAAGTCTATTTTAGTTCGAAATAATTTTTGATACTGTAGTTTTCATTCCCATAAGATATTATTTCGAACAAAAATAGACTTTATGTTAAAGACTGTAAGCATTGATTAAATAGTATATATAGATTGGCAATGCTATAGTCAATCCGCGTAACACATTTTAATTCTGTACGAGTAAGAGCCATCTGCGCTGTAGTTGCACACTATACATGTGCCTAATTCGCAACAAGATAGCAGCATGGTAGTACGCATCGCCGGGCGGAGCATCGGGCGGAGCCAAAAAAAATTATAATGAGAATTTGTTAAACTTATTTCGTCATTTCTTCAGAGATATTTAATTTAATTATAAATTTATTTTTAAAAATAAGCTTACATTCTTTCATAATTAATAAAAATTTATTTAACATTTCATTGAGAAACGATTTAATATGAATTTACAGGGGATATGCATTCATTTATCATTTAATAGAGAAATGATTTAATATGAATTTACAGTGGATATGTATTTGAAGATTTGGACCATCCGCTTCGTGTCATACTCCAAACTTCCTTCTCACAGAATAAAATGTCACTTTATACATCATAAATAGTTATTCTTTTTAAATAAGGTGCTTACCAAGCGGCATTGAATTATATTGGATTAGAATTGAATCGGAGCTGCTAAAATTACACCCGATAACTTGAAGCACATAAAATTATTAATTTTTAAATACTGCTAAAAGCGCAACTTTTTAAGATATTTCGCTAATAAAACAATGTACCTATTTTAATACAATAAATCTTCTCCAAATAAGTTTTCTTGTTGTTTTACTTAATAATTATAAATTAAAAGCAATTTTTTAATATCTTCTTTGACCACCAATTAATAACAAAAGAAAAAATACCAATTAGAAAAAAAGTTTATATTTATTTAAACAAGAATAATATAGAACTATTGACCTAAAAATTTATTACAATATTCAATGTTTTAATTATTATTTGTTCTGCAAAATAAAAATATATATTTTTTCTTCTACAAGCTTTTCTTGTGATATCTGTAGATTTCCATTTCAAAGTTTGAAAAAGTTTTATTTTAATAAATATTTTTATAATAAAAATTTTGTCATAGCATCCATTACTTTTATTTTAACCAATCACTATAATGCAAATTTATGCACTGTATACTATTTTTTAAAAAATTGCTGGTTATATTGTTTGAATGTAAATGTTCTTTTCTAAATTCACTAAAAAAAATTAAAAATTCTGACACAATTTTTACTGTTTGTTCTTTCGGTCTGCAAAAATATTATATTTAATTCACTTTGCCATAGTCTTTAAGAACTGAATAAATTTCATTTTCATCAAGAAGAAGGTTATTTTTCCTTAAAATTTTATTACAATTTTCGCAATTGTATTGTTTAATACGAAAAACCAAATATCTAGAGAAGTATACCACACTACATTCCTCATATAAAGTATTTGGCGATTGAAATTGAGATTCATTGTCATTGTCATTACTATTTTTCACATTTTTTGGTCGTACAATTTCAACATTGTCGATCATTTCATTAGGCGCTGTAATGGATTCCGATATTTCTATTTCAATAATTTTGTCGTCATCTATTTCACAGTTTCCGCTTCCAACTGGTTTTAAAATTCTTATATGAATAATTCTTTGCAATATTTGCCTAAATTGTTTTACAGTTTGAGTTGGATTGTACCCCCCTCTATTTCTAATTATTGAAAAGTGGTTTTCCATACAATCTTGTTGCAATCTATTTGTTAATAAAAACAAATAATTCTCTTCTTTCATGTCCGCAAATAATTTTGAAATGCCATTAATATTTTGAATGAAACCATTAATATATATTTCTTCTTTCTTTGTCATCTTTATCAAAATATGGAATCTTACAAAAATAATTTCCAATTCATAAAATTAACTTAAATATTATTTATTATCTCAACTGTTTTCACATCTTGGCTTAGCAGGTTAATTATGGATCATTTTGTAATTCATTTATTCTATAAAAATAGACTTCAAACTTATCGTTGAATTCGTAATTTTACGTAGATTCCAAATACATATGTAAAAATAAATAGGATGTCCTATTTGAAGAAAGTTAATGTCACTTCCAGTTATACCGAAAGCGCTACCATCATGCCAAATACCATGATTTGTGAGCCCCTAAGCCTACTTTACAAATATGTATAGGGAATTAAAAAATAATTATAAATAAAAATGTTATTTTGAGTGGCACTTTTTCAATGTCATCCTGTATATATGTAATATACTAATATCCTATGCACTATTCATTTGACAAAATGGCTTAATTAACTTTTTTATATAGGTCAGTATACAGGGTGTTAATAGAAGAGTAAAAATAATTGGGAATATATACATTTCGATGAGTTAATATTTAGTTAAAAATATTTTTTTCAATATTCATAAATTTCTTGAAGTTCATTTTCGGCGTCCCTCAAAATAATAACGAATTAATTTATTTGTTGTTCATAAACAGTTACGTGATTAAATAATTCATTATTTTTTATTAAAAATTTCGTGTCTCCGACTCCAAGCGACTTGACACGAATACATCCGAATATAATTACCGCCTGCCTGATCGAATGTTAGTACGGCCAAATAATAAAATTATTAAAGGTGGCAGCATAATACGTATCTTTACAACGCGGTACGCAAATGCTCATAAGGTTGCCAATCTATATATATTATTTAATCAATGCTGTAAGGCTATTTTCCTATACAAACCTGGTAGACGTTTGATTCAATGCATGAATAAAGCGGTTCAAAAATATGGGCCGATGCCAAACAGTATTATACTACAGAAAGTAAAGGATATGCCGCTTTATCATAATTGCGATATTTATAGTTCAATTATAGTTTTATTACTGTACCCGACAGAGTCAAAAAATTTGACTATATCTATTCCCGCCACTGTGATGTTACCCTTGTCACTTCCGTTGCAACTTAGTTCCGACGTGCTGCTCGAAGTATGGCAAATATATTTTACGATGTATGTCTTGCGAGATAAGGGGAACTTGTTATTTAGGTTAGATTGCTGTTAAGTTAGCACGTATTTTTACTTATTTATTTTATTTTAAAGACAATCCATAATAATGTATATTTTTCTAGATAGAATAAATGCCTAAGAAACAAATAGAAACAAGGTTATGTCCACGGCGTCAGTATCACCAACAATTGTCACTTTGACATGTCACATTGTCACATCCCATCGCTATAGGCGGTGGGAAATAAGCAATATGACATCTGGTGGTATTTTGCGGAACTATAGTTGATAGGATAAGTTATGTACATGACATTTTCTTGCTTGTATAAACACAAGTGTTATCTATTATGTTTATAATATTTATGAATTTATGTTTACATATGTAATATCTCTTAATATTATGCACTTAATGCATAAATACAATTAGTAAATGTCAAATTATCCCGTTAACATTAGTTAGTTTAAAAGTCATTTTGGCGCTACGATCTTATTTCCCATAGGGTACCTATATACTCAGGGTATGGCCATGACGTGGCTCGCGTATCGTCCGCCATTTGCGGTCCATTGTCAAATTCGTTGTTGTTGCGCAAATTATTATGTATTTTCGTGGCCATTTGTTTTATTTTAGTGCAAAATATAAATATACTTCTAATATTTATTTAAAGTGTAAGTAATACTTTTATTTTATTTATTTGTGTATTTTCATGAGATACTAACTACGATGACTGGCAATATTGAAAACACTTAAAATTTACCAATATTAAGCACAAACATTTAAATTTTTAAAAGGTAAATTTAGAACATATACTTATTATGTAAATAATTATCTACACTTATTATATATATAATTTGATGTGATAACAACCTATATCCTATGCTCAACATAACCTCTAAATCTATGTCATAATAATAATTGTGTATCTCTTAAATAAATTCGTTTTTATTACCTTTATAGATTCATAGTGTGATTATTTAATATTCCTGTATAATATAAAATCACATTTCTTACAAATAAATAGGGAAATGAATTATCAGTATGTTTGACATTGGCCCGCTTATGGCGGCGATCTTGCCCCATGGCCATACCCTGTATATAAAGGTACCCTAACTTCCCATCGCCTATAAAACATGGACACTAGCGACATTTGCGGCTTTAAGTATGTAAGCATGACGTCACAGAGAAAAGGTCGATTTGAATCATGTAATACTTTAAATAACTTTTTTGAAATATTTACATAATAAATGGCGAATTTTATTACAGTATATATCTTATTATGAGTCATATATTGTAAACAAATAAGAATTTCATTAAATTTTAACATATGATAACTACCCTGGCTATAACTATTTTTGATATGATTTCTGCCGATACAAGGCATACAAATTTAATTTTTTTTATTGATTCAGATGCAGAATTTGATGCCCTACAACTTTTATTTGAAGCTTTTTTATCTAAAATAATTAGGGAAGCAGTAAATCAGGAAAGTCTGCTTTTAAATGTTAAAGTCCTATGTTCGGCTGTGCCGGTCACCACCCTGTCAACATGATACATTTTTGTACTCTCTAGAACTAACAGTTTGTCGAACAGTGGTGAAGACCTGCTACGTTAAGCACCAAATTCTGAATTTTAAAAATTCATATCTCGCTTAAGTAATTTTTTTAAGTCGCATTCATCCTGTTCTGACAGAATAAATAAAAAGAAACTGGTATAGGACCCCATTACTGTATCAGACAGCTAAATATATACTAAATTACAAATTACTATTCCAAATGTGAATTAACGGGATACAGAGACCACAGGCCACCAATTAAGGGTTAAATATTTTAATATAATACCTGTTGGGTAAACCTAAGTCATAATACAAAATTTCTACATCAACATAGGGAAGAATGAGTTTTTCTTTAATAAAAGCCCAGATTATCCTCGTCATCTCATCTCCGTCCATATCAACAACGGGTTTTCCAACTTTAATTCTACTTTGCGAACCATTGTTTCTTCTTTGTTCCACAACTGAAAAATGAAAAATACAATACATATTTTTTTATACATGGCTGTGGAATGTTAATAAGGAAAACTTTATGGCATGGAAAAGTTGATTAACAAAACAGGATATTGGTGTGCAAAAGAGAAGCATAAAATAATGGCAATGAGGCAATACCTCAAACCGGCCTAGCTTGTTTATATGGCTTCGGCTGCAGACATTGGGCCATCGAACCACAGACCATCGAACTCACTGAACTTGAAAAGGCTGCTTTGACTTTGAATTAAAAAATTGACAACATATGATGTTATTTATTATTTGGATATTCATTCTAATAAAAATTATATTAGATTTATTGTAAATTTAATGTTACCTATTTATAAACAAAGTAAATTTTATTATTTTTAATTCAAAAGAAAAAATATTCAATTATATAAGCATGTAAAATAAGTTTTGTTTAATGCAGTCCACTAGTAAAGGTTAAACATTTTTTTTATGTTTTATATTGATTAGTGTGCCTATATATAGTAGAGCGTCTCTAGTCCGCCCCTTGTCTCCTTGCAAGCAGGGTGAATAAGAATATGAATGTAAAATAAATCGGGTTTAACGTTAAATACAGATTTTTCTTAACAAATTTTACAATAAAAAATACAGTAAATTAATATTTTGAAAACTTGACCATGCCTTTAGAATTTTTTATTTTGACACAGCATCAAGTAATAAATCAATGGTCCAAATATAAAAAACCAGGTATAAAAACCATTATGAAACTGACAGGGTAATTTATACCCCGATACTATTTCAAATAGCTCAAAAGAACCCCTGTGGTGCTCTCTCTACAAACAAATAACAAGTCATTACCGAAATCTGCCAATAGAAGCCGAATGGTACAGCCAGAAATGGGTAAGTTGTATGAAGCAATAGGTATAGTTTGGCGATTGGCAATTGACTTGACTCGCTATTGGAGGAGGCTGAATCTACACAGCAGGTATTTACAGCCGTGTTCCTTCGGGCTGTGATTCGCAATCTAAATCAAAGTGATCATAATTTTGAAGAAGTATGTTTTTTCGTTTCTTATTAGTTATCCCCACTTTCTCATTTTGTGATTACTAGACAACCTTCCCCTTTCCCTTCTGAATCATCCTTTTTGAGTGATCACATGGATTCATTTCAGGGTAAATTGTAAATTTATAAATGGCTAACGACAATAGGTTTTCGAGGGTAGAAATTTATCAATGTGGGGTTTGTTGCATCAAAGGAAATATAATTTTCCTACAAAAGCATGTAATGCCCCACCATACTTTTGAAAACAAAGAAATATATTACATAAAATATTTGTCCTCCCTATGTTACCAAGAACATTTTTTTTCTTCAAACGTCATAAAAGTAACATCTTTTGTGACTTGATTCACAAGGTAGAAGTTTTATTTCTACGCCGCCGGAGTAGAAGTAGCTAATTTCTACGCCGCCGATAGAAATAAAATAAATAAATATCCATAGAAACTATACAGACTCAACGAATAAGAAGTAATTTTAATAAAAGAAACCTGTAATATCGCCCTAAATGTCACTATAACACGCTAGGTACCCTAAGAATAATGTTACTAAATACGATCAATAGCTGTCAAATTTAAATATATAACCTGTAAATTGAAATATAAACAGAGTTTACTTTTGAGGAAATAACATTATTAAAGAATAGCAGACTTACAGATTACAATTACAGGGACGGTAATGAGCATAAGAATACTTAGAATTAAAGTGATAAGACAAGTTTATATTGTTTTGCAGTGATTTCTGGACATATCTTTCAGCCACACTGTTAGATTTCCATCCAAATGAACAACTTTACGGGGCGTACATTATAATACTTCAAATTCCGACATAATTGCACACAAGGAGGATATAAAATTGCACAGTTTTTATTTAAACGTCAAAACGTGGAAATTTTCATTTCAATGTTTATAACAAAAAGTGAAAAATAAGTATCCATAGCTACAGGGCAATTGAAATCGCAAACGTACCTTATTTACGTAAAATGTAACGTCAGTAGTAGATATTTTTCTTTAAATATCTACGTTTGAAGAAATAATATGTGTCATTCGGAGTAAAAGTGTCTTTGTGTGCCTCGCGTGCATTTATCCGATTCGCTTCACTCGTCGTTTAAACTTCCACGCTCACCACACAAAGTATCACTTCTACTCCTAATAACACAATATACTATTTTTACTTCTATATGCTCCATTTTTAATGTGCGGACTATGACACTTGACAGTAGATTATTTATAAAATAAAATTAGTTTGCAATTGTTTGCATATGATATTTGACGCTAGATGGTGTTTATATTATTCAAGTTGTTTTCTTGATATAATTTTTAAATCATGATTCAAAAGGATCACGATTAAACCAATCAGGATTCACAAAATCACAATCACAGCGCGAAGGAACACGGCTTAACTCTATTTGTGTTCAGGGACGGATTATAGAATTTTTTGGATTTTCATTCTCGTGATTGGATTTCAGTTATTTTTAACAACGGTATCTTTTCATTACAGTTGTTTCTCAGAAAACCAGTAATTAAGAAAATTTTAGAACTACCATTTTAGTTGTTCTCAACGATATTTTAAATTCATTAGTTCAACAGCATTATCGCAGTGAACATTAAAAATGTTGCAACCCGAGAAAGAAAATTTTGAAGAAATTACCACAATCGCGAAACAAAACGTAAACATTTATCAGACGATGCAAAACAAAATAGTTCAAATGTGTTTAATTTTTTAAAAAGTGACGATAACGAGAGTGCGCCAATATAAAAAACTGCGGAAATGACTCAAGTGCCTTGTACTACAGTTCGAAGGATAAAATTGGGGCATACACATAGGCGCTGACTTTTCTATTACCCAGGGGAGGGGGGGCATTTATTGTTTTTTAATAAAAATTAAATTTATTATTGTTTAGTTTAAGTAACTATGCGAATCTAATGTTTTTTTATATTCTTTTAAATATGTTACGCCTAACAGTGTTTTTTTTAAAGCTGTTTGAAATTGTATTTAAATCGAGCTCATTTTTAATTTTTGGATGACAATTAAGTAGGTATAGCGACATGATTTAATTTGTCTTGTTCTTGTGTCATTATTGTATGTGAAACAAAAATGAAAATTGTGGCTTTAGTGGCCATTTATCGAATAAGTTCCAAATGCAACTTGGTAATGCAAATGCTATGATTAAAATATTTTAAAATTAATGAGATCGAAGCAAAAGCGCTAAAAATTGTATAGGGGAAGGGGAGCCAAAACATAGTTTCGCCCCTTCTATATTTTCTCAGGGGCGCCTATGGCATACAGTATTAAGATTACCACCGTATTACTATGTACTAAATTCAAATGAAAATTGTGGCTTTAGTGGCCATTTATCGAATAAGTTCCAAATGCAACTTGGTAATGCAAATGCTATGATTAAAATATTTTAAAATTAATGAGATCGAAGCAAAAGCGCTAAAAATTGTATAGGGGAAGGGGAGCCAAAACATAGTTTCGCCCCTTCTATATTTTCTCAGGGGCGCCTATGGCATACAGTATTAAGATTACCACCGTATTACTATGTACTAAATTCAAATGAGTTAATTTGAGGACAATTAAAAGGAAATATTAGAAAGAACAATGTTACACCGTGTTTGAGTGATAATGTTGTGGAATTAAAAAGAGTGAAATAAACATTATTAGTGACACAAATTGGGTTAATAGTGTTCGGCATGTGATGGACATAAAAAATAATTATTTACGATTCAGTAATACTGTGAATGATTTTATTATAAATGTTGAACAGTCAAGTGATGATTTTGATATACATAGTGATGATGATATTCTTGTTGATTAATTATTATTACTTATTAATATTGTTTTGTCAACAAATGTTTATGTTATAAAGGTATCAAAATAAAATATTTCGTTTCCTGTAAAATTTCTTCTCTTTTTGATATTATTTGTATCTCTTTATGAAAAACTCAAGTGAGAAATATATTACTAAACACTCTCCGTTAAGTAATTACATTTCAACCCCTCATAAATTTCTGTAATCCTTGGAATACCTAGTGAGAAACCCATCGCCAAATAATTTTAACCAAACTATATATGAAACTCATTATACAATCTTCCAATTGCCTGTTATAAAGCTTTGCGGGACTTGCAGTAAAGGTTCCTTGACACAGGTAGTATTTTTTCTGTCATGGGCCGTACCCGACATTTGCGTGCTCTACAGGGTGTTATATTTTAATGGACCAGCAAATTCTCGCTTATTTATTAAGTTAGTAATTTCTTTCATATAACATGATTTATACAGCAACATGTAAGCTACTTGATGACGGATGTACATTCATGATACCACTTCCGGTTTATTAGCAATTAATATCAACTTTGAAATTTCAAATGGAACATACTATATTTTTTTACAAATTTGAAAAGTACATCAAATTTGCTTTACAATCATATAAAATAATCCATATGTTACATTATTAAAAAGTAAAATGGCGGGAAATTTTTTATACACCTAATCGAAAAGAGAATAGTGAGCCAATAACAAAAGCTAAATACAGCTTTCTACATAGCGGAGAAGAAAAACAAGGAAATAATGGGGCTTTTATATCGCAGGTAGCATAAGAAACAAAGTAATTAACTTTAACCCAATAAACGGAAGAATAGCATGCATAAGACTGAAAATAAAGAAAAGCTTCCTAACAATAGTAAATATATATGCTCCAACTGATAAAGCCAAATCGAAAGATAACTTTTATGAAAAATTATACGAGGTATGTGAAGAAATAAATAAAAAAGGAGACAATATATTAATACTTGGGGACGCGAATGCCCAACTGGGGAGAGAACAATACTTGAAAGAAATTATAGGAAATGGTAAAGGAACAATACATGATACAACTAATGATAATGGACGCAGATTTTGCAAACTAGCTGGAACCCTGGGCTTGATATGTCTATCAACAAAATTTGAACACCCAAGAAAGCATAAAGTGACTTGGAGACACCCAGAAGGAAAAGTAGAAAACCAAATAGACCATATAATGACAAACAAGAAAATCAGTCAAAAAACAATCGATACAAGATCATACAGAGGAGCAAATACGGACACGGACCATTACTTAGTGGTAGAAAAAATAAAATACCCCATAACGAAAAAACTCTATAGTGCTCAAGGCAAAAAAGAGAACTGGAACATAAGCTTATTAGAAGAGACAGAAATACAACAGATATTCCAGGAACGAATCACAGAAAGACTTCAAAAGTAAACTATTAAAACAACTAACATTGAAGAAAAATGGAACGAAATCAAAAAGCAAATAACAGAAACAAGTAATGCAATTTTAGGGGAAAAACAAGATACAAAAACAAACAAAGAATGGTATGATCAGAACTGTGAAACAACTAGAGAAAAAAAGAATGCTGCGAGAATAAGATGGCTAAACACCCAAACAGAACAATTAAAAAGAGAATATACCATAGCAAGAAACAGAGCGAATGCACTCTATAAAACTAAAAAGAATGAATGGATAAATAAAAAATTTGAAAAATTGGAGAAAAGTAGACAGAATCATAACCCGAAACAGTTGTATCGCCAAATAAAAGCAAGTACTAATAAACCAAGAGCCATTGTGAGAGGAATTAAAAATACTGATGGCATCACAGAATACGAACCTGAACAAATTGAAAATAATTGGGTAGACTATTACAAGAAAACATTAAATGTAGATAAAAACGAAGCGAATAACCATCTTAGAGAAGAAGAAAACAAGGAGCGCCCCTTAGATAACATAGAAATAAAAAGTGAACCACAAGACTTAGAAAACACGGACTCCCATCTGAAAACGATATACAGACAGAAATAAAAAGACTTAGAAATGGAAAAGCAGCAGGGGAAGACAGAATCGTAGTGGAATTAATAAAATACGGAGGATGTGAACTACACAACCATATCTATTCTCTAATAATAGAAATTTGGACTAAGCAAGAAATCCCAGGAGAGTGGAATACAGCAGTTATTATCCCGATCTATAAAAAAGGTGACAAGGAAGAGTGCAATAACTATAGACCTATAACCCTATTAAACATATCATACAAAATATTTGCCAACCTAGTTAATGCTAAACTCAAAAACCACGCTGAACAAATAATAGGCGACTATCAAAACGGATTCAGACCAGGAAGAGCACCAACCAGCGCAATACATATAGCCGAACAACTATGCCAAAAATCTCGTGAATTCAACAAAGATTTGCATATTGTATTTATCGATTTTAAAGGCGCATTTGACTCAATAAACAGAAGCAAAATGACAAAAATATTAGAAGAGTTGGAAATACCCAGGTACCTAATCAAATTAGTAGAAATAAGTCTAAAGAATACAAAAGCAAAAGTAAGGTTCCAAAAAATCACAACAAAAGAATTCGAAATAAATACAGGAGTAAAACAAGGGGACCCAATATCAGCGACACTCTTTAATATAGTACTGGAATGGATAGTACGCGAAGCAAATCTCAGAAACAAGAACATAATGATAAACCAAGTACAATTAATAGCATACGCAGACGACGTAATGATAGCAGCAAATACAAAGAAAATACTAGTAAGATGTATAGACCAAATAGACAACATAGCAAGGAAATTAGGACTCGAAATAAATGAAAACAAAACGAAGTACATGAGTCTAACAAAAGTTAGAGGAAATACAAACACACACTTAATAACAGAAAAATATAAATTTGAAGCCGTATCTACATTCAACTACCTAGAAGTAACAATAGGGAAAACCGGCAACGAAAGAGTAGCAGAGCGAATCCAAAAAGGAAACCAAGCCTTAGGAAGGAACAGAACTCTTCTAAGAAGTACAGAGCTGAGCAAAAGAACAAAAATAAACATATACAAGACACTAATAAGGCCCGCAGTTACGTACGCCATGGAAACAACAATAATGAATAAACAAGAAGAGGAAGACCTAAAAATATTTGAAAGGAAGGTAATGAGAACAATACTTGGCCCTAACGTAACTATAGACGGAGAAAGAAGGTTGAAAACAAATGCAGAAATAGAAGAAACCCTGGAAGGCGGAAATATAGTTAAACATATAAAAGTACTTAGACTGGAATGGTACGGCCATATAATGAGAAGAGCGCCTACAGAACTAATAAAAAAAATAACAATCTGGACACCAATAGGCATTCGAAACAGAGGAAGACCTAGGAAAAGATGGCTGGAAGAAATAGAAG
Organism: Harpalus rufipes; assembly: GCA_951394225.1. Taxonomy (NCBI): domain Eukaryota; kingdom Metazoa; phylum Arthropoda; class Insecta; order Coleoptera; family Carabidae; genus Harpalus; species Harpalus rufipes. The sequence continues at coordinate 14,125,106 of OX596286.1, forward strand.
AAGACATGAAAGCAATGAATATTAAAGAATGGAAAACAAAATGTAAAGACCGAAAACTATGGAAAGAAATTACAACCAAAGCAAAGAAACACAAAAATTTATAAAACAGAAAGAGAAGTAATCCACCTCAAAAATGGATTTTGGCGCTTAAGCGTCTCGCAATAATTCTTTGAATTGGATGCGATGACGATGATGATCAGAAAAAAGGATTTTTTGAGTCTGCGAGTAGACGCCCCACTCCCCCTTTAACTTTTTTATTATAAATAAGAAAAATGGCTCATATTTTTTTATTATTTTAAATATACTATTTGAGGGAAGATGTAGACACATATTTTTTTATAAAGTCAAGTTTACAAGATGCGACTATCAACTTTTATTTTTTAAATAAAATGATAATTAAGAAACAATTAAATGAATATCAACAAAGTACACAATTGTTTATTTATTTATTTTTACTTACTTCTTATTTAGTTATTTATTTATTGATTTGTTATTTATTTTTACATAGCCATCTAGAATATTTGACTAACAATTATTTTTCATATATCTCAATTATCTTATTTTCTCGAATCGTTGAAAAGAGAAAAAAATGGCGGTTTATATTTTAGTAAAATAATTATAGGTTGCTATTTAAAAAATAAAAGTTAATACCTGTATCTTGTAAACCTGACCTTATAAAAAATATCTACATCTGCCATCAAGTAGTATATTTACAATAACAAAACTTTTATACGAGCCATTTTTTTCTATTACTTATAATAAAAAAGTTAGGGGGGGCCTTATATATATATATATATTTGTAACGAGACGACAATAAAAAAGAAAATTAATTTTAATCATCATTAACTATTTAATGTAATGTTACATGATATGTACTATCTGGTGTACTGAGTCATACTAATTTTAACTTTTTAACCAAGTATTTTAAGTAGAATTTATGATGTTTTAAAACGAAGTATCTCTAAAATAATCAACAGCTGTAAAACAATATATTTACAACATTAGTTTTAGAGAAATAAACATTTATCAAAACTATAAACCCTTGTTTTGTTTTCAAATTCTAGACTCTATAACACTCATTATCAGGTTCTACTAAAAAAATTCTATTAATAGACATAAGATTTAGAACAATTTTTTTTGGTCATTATCGCCTTCTTTTTAAGAACCAAAGCATAAAAAATATATGATGATGTATGTGTTTTCTTAAATGACTAAGTTCAGGCCGAACTACTAGCTAGATTGCTAAGAGCATTGAACCACATGTTGTATTCGTATTCAGATAGCGTCTAGCAGAAAAAAAAATATTTGTCACTCCTACAAGCAAATATGTCTACTAGTGGTTGACTTCTAAACAACGGAAATGGGATAAGGTTTGGACGCTACAACAATACTACAATAGATATGGAAATAGATTATTTACAGAGCTATGAAAACAAAACATTATCGATATGGAACAAATGAGTTCTAATATAATGCCAGTTATTTGTCTAATATTTAGTGTAATAAGTATGTTATTTACACTTTTCTCGATATTTTATCCCACATAAATACAAAAAATTAGAAAATATTTTGGTTTTAAAGTCAAATGTCAAAGTTTCAAGTTAGTTTAGACAATTTTGTTTTTATTATTGACATCATGAGCACGGAAAACTTATTTTATTACGTATTTAAAAATATAGCCAAAATAAATGCTTGGGATGTAGGCGTGATCATAATATTTAAAAATTGCTTAAATTTTTATATATTTATAAATATTTTCTTAAAACGGATCCTTACTAATCTCGAAAACAATAAAAAATTTGTAAATACGTAAGCAAAAAAGATAATTTTCAAGGATGAAAAATTAACAGACTAGATTAGCTAATAATTTACTCGTGCGTAAGACAATAAATCACAAAATGATAAAGTAAAACTAAATACGAACAGATAGTTTCCCCTATAAATTGTAACGTGCTTTATGCTGGGATGAGAAAAGGTAACAAAAATGGAAACAATGACGAGAAAGTATGACCTATTTTGTTTGTTAAACAAGTTTTCATCCTCCATCAAAATGCAGAATACACACGTGAACGAATTAATAGTGCGCTTGATAAGTATAATGTAAACTATGTATGATAATAACAACAATCAACAAAATGCATTATTCACTGTCTTTCAAATCCAGGTACAGGGAATCATAATATGTATTTGCACAATAAATTTATACTTCAACATTTTTTTAAACAAAAATAATATATAACTTTTATTTTAATTGCTATGTACATGTACAATTTAAAATAATTTCTTTTAGGTATGTAATTCGAAAATTTGAATTCACTAAAAATCTTCATAAATTTTTAAATGTACCTTGGCCCTATTAGTAAAAAAAATCATCTCATGAACCATGATAAGGTAATCTTGTTATAGCTTTCCAAAACTGATGTAATATAAAATACATCTACATTAATTTACGTAAATATTCAATTTTTCTTTGGTATGTCATTCTCTGAGGACTTTGGATATTGTGCAATATTTTTCGTGGTACAGATACAGATACAGGGTTCAAATAAAAATAGATGTGCAATATTCTAAATTAAAGGGCCTCTAAAATTGTAGCATATGCTCCTTTAAAATCCAGTGTAATGGTAAAATTTGTATTATTTAAGGCCTATAGAATAATGCATAATAATAAATTTCCTTTAGAAAATAACTTTTCAGTCAAAATTTGAAGTATAATGTCATCGGTACTTGAACAATGGTTTATGTTCGCGGGCAAATGTCAGTAATAAATATACATATAAACTTACATTTTTGCGTTTGTAGAGGAGCTGTGACAACTCTTGGTTGATTTGATATTTGATTAACTGATTTGCAAATTTTTGTCAATATACCTGCCATTGTAATTTCTAACCTAAAACATGCACACAACTCCACTGACGTACTGAAAAGTGATGCGGTGCTTCACTGAACATTTTTGTTATGCAAGTCCGAAGTTGGCCGACTATTACCGAAATATTTACTACGTTTATATGATATTAAATTTTCGAAATAAAAATACTCATTTGCGATTATTAACTAAAAACAGTGATAACAAGGTTGTACATAATGTTAATTATATTTCATAATACATTATTTTGTTTATATGCATATGAAATTTACTTTAATTTTATTTAGAATAACTAAAAAAACTTTGTTAAATGAACACATGCCTCTATCAGCTAGAATCAAATATCCCATTTTATCCCGTTTATCTATAATTGGTGGGCTAGATATATTTATCATAATGTAAATATTTAACATGCTGTAATTAATTTGCAATGTTAGTTTAATGTATATTGTAAAAATTTGTTCAAAATGTAACATCTCAGCATGAACTTTCTGTTTGTTCTACTATCTTGACAAGATACACAAAATAAATATTCAGAAATGAAATATGGAAAAATATAAATTTTCCTCAAACTAATCATGTTTATCTGGAACATTGCTATTTTTGTAATCACAGAAATAGTAGTATTAAACATATTTTTATAGAGATAACAAGCATTATTATAAAATTACTTAACTGTAGTTCTGAACTGTGCTTTTTCGTATTAAATTATGTCAGAAATAAATGTATTATCACGGCATATCCATTCGAAAATTTCGGTATTGACAATGACCCGTATTACACGCACCATTTTTTTTTTTTTGTTAAAAGTGATGTTTGTCTTCATAAGATCATATTGTAAAAGCGCGCTTCATATAGAGCTATTATAATAGTATGTTCGTAATAAAAGCCAATATGTCTGTACTGTTGAGGGCAGGGCGTTTACTAAACGTCATCTCATGGGCTTCTACAGGGACAGGGGCACACACATACAGACTGAACACCAGAAACCGTGACATAGGCATTTAACATGAGAAAACAGTTTTTTTTTTAAATATCATCTGTCCTGTAAGTGTGAGTTTTTTATATGGTTAGTATGATTATTTAATTTGACATCGAAGAGTATCTAAATACTCTTAATTCACTGGCTTACTACTGAAGTATTTACAAAAGGAGTCCTAATTGAAAATAATGAATTACAAAAGGCTGACATAAACGACAGAATTTAGAAAACATCGAAAGCATTCCATGCAATAAAGAACAGCTTTATAGGAAACAAGGAGATTAACACAAAAACTAAAATAACAGTATAAAATTCAATATATAGAGATCCATTTTAACATATGGCTGCGAATCATGGGTATTATATAGGACAATGAAAAATAAAACTCAAGCACTTAAAATAAAATATTTAAGAAGAGTACTGGGAGTAACACTACAAGATAGAATCAGAAATGAAATGACTAGAGATTAGAGCACAACTGCAATGTAAGTTTGTATTGGACTTCATCGAGGAGAGGCAGCTAACTGGGTAGAGTCAAATGATAAGAATGAACGAAGATAGACCGGTGAGTCAAATATGAATGACAAACGTGGTAGAAAAAAGAGACCGAGGAAGATCTAAAGACAACTGGGATAAGGTAATACTGAAGATCTTAGAGAAGAAAAACAAGACTGTTGAAGACTCTAGGAAGATGTCAAAGAATAAGAAGCAATGGGCGAAATTTTTACATGATTCAATATATCTGTACACCCTGCACCTTATGGTAAAAGCGTTTCTAACAATATATATATATATATATATATATATATATATATATATATATATATATATATATATATATATATATATATATATATATATTAATGGCACTAAATTAACCCCTGTGGTGCATTCTCCACGCCAGCATTGAGTGCCCGTGAGATGACACCTGGTAAGCGCCCAAATATTTCATCATTACCGATATCTGTGTACAAAGCAGACTGGCACACCCAGCAATGGGTAATATGCCGTGATGATATATTTATTTATTTAATTTATATATATTTACAAAAATATAATTTATTAAAAACAATAATTATGGAAACGTATTCAGTAACCGAGTTGGTTAGATCTAAGATTCATAATAATTAGTCACGAATTCAAATCGCGTTTGGTTTATTTATTATTATTATTATTATTTTTTATTTGTAAAACGTACTATTAAATATATCACAAAATTAAAATCTGGATTTAACCCGCCTACGTACATCATAAAAACGGAATTTCATGCAAAATATAACCGTTGGAATAAGTGAGTACAAAATATTTGAATTGTTATCAATAATTATATTGTTCAATATAATTTATTAATGTAATTTTGTTGTGAAGGGCACTGCCCCCTACAAAATTGTTCGTAGGGAGCACGCGCCCTGTTGCCCCCCACAAGTCGGCGCGGCGCGCCTTGGCTTTTAAATCTGTGTTGGAAAAGTACCACAGTGGTCCACTTTTGTGCTATTTGAAATATTTCATCCCTCAATTTCAAAGCAAAATTAATCCTGGTAGAAACGAATAAAGTGCATAAGATCAATATACTACATCTACCAACTAGGCAACGACGATTCGTCTGTCACGTAGACAAGAATCTGGAGCACGAGGGTAGTTTTGCATTTATAAATAATTATTTCCTTGGTTTAATGAAAATGCTTTATTTATAGCAAATAAACAATAGATGTACCGGTACAAAATAGAGCGAGAGAACGCAACAAGTTATAAAAAGATACACGTATACAAGGAATGATGCATACATGTGAACCAACGGGAGTACACAAATACAAATATACGGTGCGATTTTTCGTCTCCAGGCAAGCATGAGAGGCAGAGAGAAGCTAGCTTGCCAGTGGCTCACGCAGGCTGACGATTCACGCTATAATCACAAGCCTGCCGGCCAGTGCAGTTGGCTTACAACTCTTTCATAGTGTGGTGTTCTCGTGATACTTCTCGCCAAATCATCAATTAATTCACTCAATCGACAAGTGAACTATTTAACAATTGATTGTCGATCTACATAAAACGTGGAAGGTATGTATTTTGACTGTGAATAGCGGAATTCGTGCAAAAGACAAATAAAGTAACTGTTTTTGTAAGATGGGGTGGGTGGTTGCACAAAAGAATAATGTTATTTTACTTGGTGGCGTGAAACTTTTCACATCCAAACAAGTGTGAGGCGCGTTTGTTTTGATTTTTTTTTTTGACCAATGGCTGATCTGCATGAAATGTTAATATTAATAAACTAATAATGCATTGGTTAAAATTGTTTTTGTGTAAATAAATAATAAATTATAAGAAAAAGATACAATATGTGTATAATATTTCATAGCTACTTATATTACACGTTGTATAATTATTAGATGTTGTAAATATTTTGTGCGCTCATATGATATTTGTTTAAAAATTAGCGTAATATTTCAATATTATTTATCTTATATGTATATTTATAATCCGTTTATCATTTATTTATGACGGCAGATTGTAAGTTTCGTTTTATTTATAAATAAAAATGTGAAATAATTAAATCCAAGTTGTTTAATAATATCATTTATGCATTTTGAAAACAACGTTTATTTTCTTTTTAATTGCAGGATGTTTCTCGGATATGGACACTTCGATTATTTTCTTTATTATTGGAAATAGAATAAAATTATTCAAATAAATGTTGTAGTAGATCAAGGGGGACATTCACTTATTGAAGAAGAAAAAATAACCAATGGTTCTCAAACTATAACATAAAGTTACATTTTTTTAAATGGGATGGTATATATATTTTATGTCTATTCGATAAAGTATTTTTTTCCGAATTCTGAATCAGTTTATATTCTTACATAATAAAAATATTCGGAAATTTAATTAAATTTTATTTTTATAGTTATTTTCAGTAGGCTATGAATGAAAAAAAAGTACTTAAAACAAAACATAAATATTTGTTAATAATAATAAATAGTGTTAAAAGTATTTAAAAAAGGTGAGACCTCGCGGGACGCCCAGCAGATGTGAAACATAGAAATTTATTTTTATTGATGTATTTATTACTCGAAACGACATTATCCTTTTTCAAATTCGCTGCGATACACCAATGTACATATAAGTAAAGCGGTGAGCGTGTAGTATAAAAGAAACGATGCCGATATACCGAAACACACAAGTAAAGTGTCGAGCGTTGGGCGTAGAGAGCCGACGAGTTACGAGGCTGGTTGAATGGCACGACCGTCGTGTCGTAGGAGTCGTTCATACCCGCGTATAGACGCGCTATTAGATGTTTCACATCAAAAGTGGATTATGCATTAATTCAAATTCAGATAGCAGTTTTTGTTTTACATACATAGCCTACTGAAAAATAAATATAAACATAAAATTTATTGAAATTTAAATTGAATTTTTCTCAAAAAATATATACCATCCCATTTAAAAAAATCTCGTTTAATCTCTGGTTAATTTTTATTTTTCTTCAATAAGTGAATGTTCTCCTTGATCTACTACAACTTTTATTTGAATGATTTGCTTCTATTTGCAATAATAAAAAAAATAATTGAGGTGTCTCGTTATCCGAGAAACATCCTATATATGCGCGATAAACTATTATTATCGGAATATGACGGATATAAATAGAAGATAAAAACTACAAATAGCCGATAATCTTTAGTTTGTAGTTTCTCTATGCATAGAACAAGTAGTTATCTATGAGAAAAATTAACAAATGATTCGCACCCTTCAAAATTGATCCTCGTTGCACAGAATTGTCATTAATTAAATCAATACCATATTTCAGATAAAAATCGTTCGCAAATGATAAGATAACAATGTCATTTACTGAGAAATAAAAGAAGAAAGTAAAACAATGGCACTAAGGGCGCTGGAGTGTTGTAATGCTCCCAAATTGGAGGCATTACTTAAACAAAGTTTAAAGACAATCAACTCATCAAACTTCAGTTCAAGATGGCTATCGACTCATATATCACGAACTTTATTACAAAAGTCCAAAACTAGCGCACCTGCAAAACCAACACAAGTGCCGAAAAAAGAATCAAAACCAGTTCAAGGCATTCCGTATAAAAAATTAAGTATAGGTGTCCCAAAAGAAAGATGGGATGGTGAAAAAAGGTACAATTATTAACGAAGTTATATTTTAAAATAATACTCTCAAACATATTTCAGAGTTTCCGTGTCGCCTGTAGTCGCTGCAAATTTAGTAAAAAAAGGATTCACGGTAAATGTGGAAGAAAATGCAGGGGTAGAAGCAAAATTTAAAAATGAAGAATACTTAAAGGCTGGTGCAAAAGTAGTAAATTCGGGGGATGTGTTTAATTCAAGTAAGAAATATTTTATTATTTAATCGTAAAATTTATGACTACCCAATAAAGATATAAGGGCATGTTTCAGAAGTAAATAGATAAAATTTATTTGCAATTTAATTTTCTAGCCAAGTAATACGTGAACTTTAATTATATGCAAATTAAACCATATTGACTCCAGGAACATCTAGATAGGTTTTTTTTTCTGTAAGTTTATTGCTGCTCTTCGCATTTTAGATTTTTTAGACCATGACGCTGTATTTATTCTACTTTCTTTGTCATTGCTCGCGTTCAGCCGGGATAGCGCTAACCTAGGAAAAATTTGCACTATTTGTTAGCGCTAGATGCATACTGAACGGTATTCATTTATTAAAATTAGCGCGCATGCGCAGTTTAAAGTAAGAAACTAACAGTTCTATCTGTATAGTATTGAAAGCTCTCAGACTTCATTTTGAAATGGAAATTATTATTTGAACTGTAGATGTACCAGAAATAAATATTATTAACTTCAAGCGTGAATATGCCCACTTTTGATACACTATGTAGGTGCCGTTATGCGCGTGCGCATATATTGTGATAGTGTAGGTATGCATACTGTTTCACATTTTGACAATTGTACGTGTTATTTGTAATAAAACACATTATTTTATTAGTGATTTCTGTGCGTTAGGTGACGTTATTGTTGTGTTTGATTAAATTGACTAAATATAACAACAATAACACATCAAAATGATTATTAATTGCATGACAAGTACAATCGTTCGTTTTCGTGATAAAAGTTTGGAATATCGGCTAGACGCTAGTGTTATTCGCCTACCGGCTGTGCGCGCATGCGCTTGTAGACACGTATCCGAAGGATAGGCAAGGGGTGCTTTCCAATTAAACACAGAGACTCTTTAGTTAGATTATTGGTCGGTGTGTGTAACACAGTGTACGACACAGAGCGTTCCATTAACGACACAAGCGAACACAGCCTAACACAAGAATTTTTTGAGTTTCAGCGTGTTGTGTTTGTTTTCTTAACCTATAAATTTGCTAATAACTGGAAATCTGCTATAAACTGGTCTATAAATTAAAGGAGAACGTATCAGAAACTACCACAATACTTATTATAATTTTATTATATGGATTTCAGATTAGCTTAATGTCAAAAAAGAAAAAATATTGATAGAGACGTAATCTGGTGCACTTTTGCCAAATTAAAGTTCGTTCCATTTGATGTGCAACACAGTGTCCGTGTGTGTTACCCAGTATGACTCTGTGTCGTATAATTGGAAAGCACCCAAGGTGTACTTTCCAATCAGACACAGGGAGACACTGTGTAACACAGTATACGACACAGAGCGTTCCAATAACAACACAAGCGAACACAGCCTGACACAAGAATATTTTGAGTTGGAGTGTGTGCTGTGTGATGTTTGTTTTCTTAACCTATAAATTTGCTATGAACTGAAAATCTGCTATAAATTGGGCTATAAATTTAAGAAAAGTATTAAAAACTACACTACATATTATAATTTGTTATAAATTAAGATTAGTTTAAATGTTAAAAAAAAGAAAAAATATTGATAGAAACGCAATCAGATGCGCATTGGATGAATTAAAGTGCGTTCTATATGATGTGCAACACAGTGTCCGTATATTTTACACGGAGTACTCTGTTCGAAAGCACACAAGGTTGGATATATTAATGTTGCGGACATTTTCCACTTATACAAGAGATAGGATTTCAGCGATATATAGTTTAATAGGTAATTGTTGCAACCAAACATGACGCATGCAGCTGCCCACTAGTTATGTTTTAGCGAAATATTTCTCGCTAGCTATCCTACTTCTGTCTCAGCGGACAAATAGTATGCATCTCTTTGGGGCCATTACGTCGCAATGAATTTTCAATAATTTTACTATTTTTTTCTCACGTATTTTTAAATTGTTGAAAAAGTAAAAAAAATAACTGTAATATTTTTAATTAAAGCAAAAACACTAGCAAAAGTAATTTCAACTTTGTTTTATTCAGTCGCCTAAAAATTTTCACGTATAATCAAAAGTGTCTCTTTACTTCTGAGACAGCGCTTTATTTATATGAGGCCTGTCTGAAAAGAATTCGACCTTCAAATTTCCCGCGCAAAATAATGACGGTAGGGCAGCACCACTTTCTACAGTGGAAGGGGACACCTTCATGCGCGTGCCTGAATTTTCGCTTCGCCATCGGCTGTCATTCGCTCCTTGGTAGCTTCTGTGTCAGGTGTTATGAGTCATTGGTGTAAGGGTAAGACCCGGAAACAAAAGCTCAGTTATCGCGTTGGAAGCATCGCAAGTCCCAAAAGTCGAAAAATGCGTGACAGATGCGGACTGTCTTCTTTGATAGCCGTTGAATTATGCATCACAAATACGCACCAGAAAGACAAACAGTGACAAAAGAGTACTATCAAGAAGTTCTCGGTAAAAGACCAGACCTCTGGACGGCGAAAAACTGCTAGTTGCGTCATGAAAATGCTGCTCATTCAGCGCATCTGATCGAGACTTTCATTGGGAAAAATGGAATTTGAGTAGTTCGCCAAGCTCCCTACTCGCCAGACATGGCTCCTTGCGACTTCTGGTTGTTTATCAAATTAAAGAGGCCACTGAAAAGATCCCGTATGTGTTTTGAGCATAGAGAAGCGGAACTGCAGACCATTGCAAAAGAAGGCTTCCAGAGGTGGTTCTAACAGTGAAAAGATCGGTGGGCTAAAAGTATGGAGGCGCAAGGGGTCTACTTTGATGGGGTTAGGGTCCCAACTCCGTCAGGTACGCATTATTTTTTCTTAGCCGCAGGTAGGATTCTTTTTGGACAGACCTCGTATAATCAATGGCGTTACCTAACTAGCTCTCAAAGCAATGAAAATTGGAAATAAGTTTCAAGATTGTTGTCAGACGAAATTGAAATTTATGAATATTTTTTACAGATATTATTTTGAAAATAAGACAACCATTAGCTGAAGAAGTAAATAAATTTCAAGAAAACAGTACACTTATATCATTCCTATATCCAGCTCAAAACAAATCTCTGATTGACTCTTTAGCTCAAAGGAAGATCAACGCATTTGGTAAGAACCCAAACTTTACCCTCTTTGTGAGGTGTGTCACTTTATCATTTGCAGTGCTCGATCAATTCACTCCCTGAGATCAGAGCAGACGTTCATCGCATCTATACTGCTTCTCAATCAAGTGACAATATTTTGTACATTATTATTTTCCATCTCATTTCCTAAATATGAATATTACTTTGCAGCAATGGATTGCGTCCCGAGAATATCACGAGCCCAGGTTTTCGATGCGTTGAGTTCGATGGCTAATGTATCGGGGTACAGAGCTGTTATCGAAGCTGCGAATATTTTCCCAAGGTTCTTCTCAGGGCAAATCACAGCGGCTGGAAAAGTCCCCCCGGCAAAAATTTTAATTATCGGTGCTGGTGTAGCTGGATTGGCAGCTATAGGCCAAGCGAAAAACATGGGTGCTATTGTGAGGGCTTTCGATACTAGATCTGATGCTCAGGAACAAGTAGAATCTCTAGGAGCGGAATTCTTAACTGTAAAAATTAAAGAAGAAGGCTCAGTTGCTGGGGGGTACAGCAAAGAAATGTCGAAAGAATTCATAGAAGCAGAACACGCTCTTTTTGAGAAACAGTGTAAAGAAGTAGATATTATAATAACAACAGCGTTGATCCCTGGTAAAAAAGCGCCCATACTACTTCTAAAGGTATTTTAATAATTTATTTTCTTTAAAAGGAGAGTTATTTGTAGATCGTGTGATGAAAATAAATTACAGGGGCTATAAACATTAAACAACAAATTTTGGGTGTAGTTTGCTTCACGAAAGATGACTATTCAAGATCATTTATAAGCCATATGATAATATTACTTGCACATAACTTCATTGCATTTCGTATGCATAGGCGTGCAACATGAAATATTTATGGATACATTTTAACTGAAAGAAATAAGTGTAATTTATTTTAAAATAATGTTTCTTTTTAAACAATGTCTTTCTCAAAGATTTATGTTTTTCCCCTATATTTTTGCAAAACACAAAAATATTAACTTGACAAATCATGGAATAATAATTTGATTTAAATGTTAACGTTACTGGGTAAACACTAACACAGAGGGCAAGGTATAGTGAAAATGATTAGGCAGAAGACATAACGTCATCAACCTGTAAAAACCTTATAAAATGAAATACAACTTGTAGAAATAATTGTAAATATTTCTATAAGTTTTATTTCATTTTATAAAGTTTTTTGCAGGTTGATGACGTGCATCTTCTGCCTAATCATTTTCACTGTAATAGTTAATTAGATATCTGTATGTTTCCATTTTCGTATATCTGTCACACAACATAAATTACATATACATACGTTAAATAATATTTCTCTTTTTTATATGAAATGTTGCTAAACTACTTTTTTATATAGTGCTGTGTATTTTTTCTTCGAACAAGTGACCTTGAATAGTCATCTTTCGTGAATTCAACTATACTTAATAATTATAAATACAGGCGCAGTTAATTTTTTTTATGTGAAAATATTGAACTACAATTTTTTTTAATTTTCATCATTTGTAGTCTATAAACCCAGCGAGATTCGAATTCGCTATTTTGGTTTTCTAAATTTTCGCATGAGCTATGAATTGCAGTTCCATTTTGGAAAAAACTTTTCCAGAAACTTCATTTAATTTCATTAACATCGCATGTACAGTAAAATTTTTGAAAGATGTCCGATCAAGGTCATCTGTATCACGAACGAATTAACAAATAGGCATACATTTATCTCGTTCTTTTGCAAAGGCTTTAAGCGTGTGCGATAAGGATGGATATAACACGCTTGTCTTTCAAAAATTCATATTGTTTCGACTAAGTTAGGACATTCCACTTTAAAACGATGCTCACTGACACTGACATTGTGTCATTATCTTATTTTTAACATATTTGGTTTTACATTTGCTTACAAACTTACCAGTTGACTTGTTTTAAATTTTGAATGCTTTTACTGTAATACATATTTTTATAATAATAAAATAACAGTAGTATCTTACGTACCCTCATAAAAACTAAGCAAACGACACTACTGAATTTGTCAGAATGGGCGGAGCAAAAATCTGAATTCATACAATTCGTAGACAACCTTGATCGGACATCTTTCAAAAATTTTACTGTACCTATCTTACAAACCGATATTTTTCAAAGTATGGAAAGAGAAAAAAGTTTCAATAAGATCCATTTAAAATTTAATTTTAATAACTTTTTTCAAATGAATTATATTTCTTAATCTTACGTAGTCCGCTTAAGAAATATTTAACCGTTAACCCTTTAGTGCTCGACTATGTTGAAGTCTATTTTATATTTTATTTAGGACGTGGTGACAGTCCCGAACGCCGGACCGTGTTCAAAAGATAAAATTCCGAAGAGGCCTGACTTGACGTTTAGGACTAGTTAAATTACGATAAGGCGTGGCGGCGTGGCTTAGTACTAGAAACTTTCGGGACTTGTGCAAAAAATAGAAAACCCGAACGCAAGACTGCTGTTGAACACCTTACTTAGCTTGTATATTTCTCTAAAAACAACAACTTCACCTTCACAACTCATTTCAAGCGTAAATTTTGTGCGTTAGATTAGATAATGTTAAAGTGCACTTAAAGCGTAAACCACGCGTATTCGGGATTTTAATTTTTTCTAAACGATCCCGCGTTCGGGACTGCAACATACGGACGGTACTTTAAAATTCATTTTATATTCTATTTATCTGATATTACAAATTTGTTTGTCGACTTCTGCTCATAGGTACTTAAAGGTACCAAATTGAAAGGAGCCCAGTCCAATCTATATTGGGCAGTAAATCCAACTATCCAATTTGTGCGAATTAAAAGGGCATTTGTTTTTGCCAGTCGAAGTAGGTAGCACGTGCGTGCATGAAATAATACGTTTACTGAACAGTATTATTTGTATAACAATTGGGTATTCTACCGATTTCTTCTAATATTTTTTCTGATAATATATAAAAATATTGGTAAAAACGCGATGTTAAAATTCGAATAAGTAAGCGAGATATTCATTTTTGAATGTCTTTAATTATTTTTGACGTCATAGTCCCGAGTTGGTTATGGTTCTCAACAGTTAATTCTAAGGATACAGTAAAGTTTTTTAAAGATGTTCTATGAAGGTCATCCGTATCATGAACAAATTAACAAATTGGCATACATTTATCTCTGTTATTAGCGCGTGCGATAAGGATGGATATAACACGCTTGTCTTTCAAAAATTCATATTATTTCCACTAAGTTAGGACATTCCATTTTTAAAACGATGCTCGTTGGTGATAATACTTTCGCTGTAACGTAAGTTTATTTATTAATTCAGATATATTATCTTGATTCATAGCCGTATGAATAACGTTATTTTCAGTCAGTGTCACTGGCACTGACATTGTGTCCAGTATCTTATTTTTCATGTATTTGGTTTTACATTTGCTAATTAACATACTAGTTGACTTATTTTTGAATTTTGAATACTTTTACTGTAGTAACATATATTTTTATAATAATAAAATAACAGTAGTATCTTATGCACTCTCATAAAAACTAAGTAAACGACACTACTGAATTTGACAAAATGGGTGGAGCTAAACCTTATTTCATACAATTCGTAAGTGATCATAATGGACCTTTAAAAAAATACTGTATAGTATGGTTCACGAAAGGTGACTATTCAAGGTCACTTGTTCGAAGTAAGAATACACAGCATTTATACAGCAGTAACGTAGTAACATTTCTTTTTTCAAAAGAGAAAGATTATTTAATGCATGTCTATTTAATTTATGTTGATTGACAGATATGCGTAAATGGTGACAATACTTTCTAACACACTACAAATAATAAGTATGTCGTAGAGTTAGATATCTAATTATCTACTACGCTGCCCTCTGTGTTTACCCGGTGACGACGTTAAAATCGAATTATTATTCAACGGTTTATGTCAAGTTCATGTTTTTGTGTTTTGCAAAATATAGGTAGGTGAAGAATATAAATCTTTGAGAAAGGCGTTATTTAAAAAGAAACATAATTTTCAAATAAATTATACATATTTTTTTTAGTTAAAATGTATCCATAAATATTTCATGTTCCACGCTTATGCACATGAAATGCAGTGAAGTTATTTGCAAGTAATCGGCTTATAAATGATAGTCTTCTTTCGTGAACCAAACTATATCTGCATTGTCTGCATTAGGCATATACATATTTTCATTTATTTTTATTAAATCTTCTTTCCATTGTCAAATTAATTAGTAATGAATACAGAAATAAAGGTAAATGTTTAAAATAAATAAAATATTTTAAATAAATATCTCTTGAAACATTTTGACAATGTCATTAGAATGACAAAGTGTACCCGAATTTATCCAAAATTTTACGATAATACCGATTAGTAGGCTTGTTGGGGAGTCTCCAGGACTATGACGTCACGTTTACAATAAACATTTTTATTACAACAAAGTAATATTTCATTTCATTTATTATTTCTTTGCAATGGTAGAATACCCCATTGATGTGTAACATCAAAATGATTAATTTCTGTTTAGTGCAATTGTAATCATAAGATATCCATAAGCACTAAAGGGTTAACCGGTAATCAGAATTGGAAACAGGATTTGATTTTTTTTTTTTTGGTGGCGTATTAGGTTGTTTGTTGCATGAATGCAAGGTAATAATAAAGTAGCATATATTAAATTTTATACAGAAACACATCGATCAAATGAAAGCTGGAAGTGTCGTTGTCGATTTAGCAGCAGAGGCTGGCGGCAATATAGAAACAACTAAACCGGGAGAAATTTATGTTTATAATGATGTTACACATGTCGGTCTCGTCGGTTTAGCAAGTAGATTACCGACTCAAAGTTCCACTTTGTATGCTAACAACATTTCGAAACTGCTTCTTTCTATGGGTAATTGGTTTTATTCCTAAAAAAAGTATAAAGTATTATTTGGTATAATTTTACAGGAGAGAAAGATCATTTTCATATAAACTTGGAAGACGACGTTGTGAGAGGTTGTATAATACTTCATAATGGGAAAATGATGTGGCCTCCTCCAGCACCTGTAGGTCCTCCAGCTCCTGTACCGGTAAAACCTAAAGCTGTTGAAGTTAAAAAAAAAGTTGAAGTTAGTCCTTTCCGAGCAAAACTTACAGAATCTCTTATATACACTGCAGGCAAGAAAATAACAAATTTCTCGTATTTTTTAATAATTGAATTTTTTTAGGCATTGGATCGATTTTGGGATTGGGACTTGCCTCTCCTAATACTGCATACTCAGCAATGTTAACAACTTTCGGTTTGGCTGGTTTAGTTGGTTATCATACTGTATGGGAGGTGACGCCAGCTTTACATTCGCCTCTTATGTCGGTGACGAACGCTATTTCTGGAATAACAGCCGTTGGAGGTTTAATGCTTATGGGAGGAGGATTATTTCCCCATAATTCTGTTCAAGTATGAAAATATATGTGATTATTTTATTATCATTAGGTGTTAACAATTACTCGAAATCTCAATCATTCAGCGTTTTTTCTTACGAAATCAATATTGCGGTATACACTTATATTTTTATCAGTGTAAGATCTTACAGATTTGTAAAAATAAAGTCATATATACATTTTATTTGACCATTTTACAATAATACAAAGTTTGTTTATGGCAAGTTAGACAAAAGGTTAAAACTTTTAGATTACAAAAACAATTTTGTTTCACTGTTTAAGAACCACAGATTGAATTTGCGGTTTGTTTATGCTGTTAATTTATGCCCTTCTTCTTTATCATTTTTTATATATAACATTTTTTCTCTAAACTCATTAGTTGCCCAAAAAAGCGCTGGTTGTTTTAAAGGAAACACCTGTATATAGATAGTAGTCCAGTCATTTGGTGGTTTTAGCTGGAAAGTTTACCGGAAGTTTTTAAAATTGGTAGTCTTATAGATTTTGAGGTGCTCTAATCGAATTTCCACTTTGCGATCTCGTACCGGAATGGGAAATGGCGCCATTTTGGATAAAATGATACCAAAAACCGGTTTTTTAAAAATATCTCCTTACCGGTTGATTTATTTACAAAAATAGTTATGTACAAAATTGTTCTACAGAAAATTTCCAATAATTGATGTCTTATTAATTTTTTGTCAGACGAATAGTTTCGGCGTACGAGCACCGCGAATTGAACCGCAACACATGCATTGGTAGAAAACATTGCGCTACGCGTTATATACAGACCGCAGTGTCGCTCCGTGTGTAAAAGACGCCTTCGTACAAAATTATATTCCAGCGCCTTCCAAAATGCATAATTTTCAAAGTAGCACACGCTTTAAAGTTTAAACTATACTTTTGATTCTTCGAAAAATGCTAGATTTAAATATTGATGAAATTGTCTTTCTTAGATTCATTCTTGTAATCAATATTATTAGGTTATCAAAATCGTTTGTTGTAATCAACAATTTTACGGTTATGTTTGCATTCCAACATAACATCATAACAATGCTAGAAAATTATCCGTTTGGTTACTTTTTTTCTACTAAACTTTAATAGTATATCAAAGAAATTCACTATCCGAAGAAAAGAAAAATAAAATTATCTTATCAAGATTTCAGAATTGTAAACAGTAAGAATTGGATTCTTCGCACAATAGTAATATTTAAATATTGGATTAATTGTCGGATTCATTCTTGGAATCAATATTCTTGAACTATCAAAATATTCTTTGTTGTAATATTTACGTCGTATTCGTTCAGTCAAAGTATTCTTCGAACGCCATCATCGTATTTGACGGATATCCAGAAAATGCTGAGGACCGTGGTACGAAATATGCGAAGCGATTGCGAAGATCACGGACATATGCTTCGATAAATATACTTTTTGACGAAACTATGATTACGATCGTGTCACAAGAGAATTTTCTTGCCAATGTTAGAAACAAAAATTGTCTGATTGAAATGTTAAAATTAAAATTTGAAGCTGCGAACTTCACGGTCAAGCAAGCCACAGCAGATGCAGATGTGCTAATAGTAACAACGGCAAACAGCGTTTCATCTGCGTTTGATTCTGCAATAGTTGTTGGCGAGGACATAGATCTTCTTGTTCTTTTGATTGCACTATCCATACGCCCAAACACATATCTTCTAAAACCCGGAAGAGGGAAAAACTTCACAACAAATCTACTCAATGCAATAATCACAGACAAATCAATCGCTGATAACATACTGTTTTTGCACGCCTTTAGTGGCTGTGATACAACAGGAGCTTTCTTTAATCAAGGGAAAATTAAATACATGACTGCATTAAAAAAGAATCCACAATTGGCGAAGCATGTCGAAGTGTTTAAAAGCTGAGAAGACGACCCGGACACCGTCGCTGAAGTAGAAGAACAATTTATCATAACAGCTACGGTTACAGGGTCAAGAAAACTATATCGCTAAATAACTATAGATATCAATGTTTTATGCAATCAGCGTATAAAAACAAATTTAATATCGCGTCACTACCTCCAACAGAAGCGGCAGCAAGGCAACATTCGTTCCGCACGTATCACCAAGTCCAGCAGTGGTATGGGGTGGAAAAGAACGCCGAAGAATGGGGATGGAAAAAAAGCATCAATGGACTGATTCCTGTCACCACACTCCAGCCTTCTGCTCCGGAAACTTTATTGTAACTCATTTCTTGCAAATTCAAAAAAAGATGTCAAGGAACATCCACATGCAGAATGGCTGGATTAAATGCTCAACGATGTGCATAAATTGTGGTGAGGTGTATTCGAATGTAGAAATTAGAATACAGGACAGCGACGACGAAAACGAAGCGGAAAATATTATTGACAAATTTCATGACGAAATTGAGGCAGAAGCGGATTCCGTCGAAGAAATAGGCGAAGCTTCGCCCACTACCAATGTCGAGGAACCTGCTGAACCCGGTCCGCCAGGGACAGCAAAGCGGAGAAAGATGCGTTAAATTGCATAATAAATGCATCAGGTGGATTAGGCCTACTGGGGATACTAGAAGAAGAAAAAAACGCGCCATTATTCTACGTCATGGTGGCATGGAAATGAGTTATCAGAAATATACACTTGTTGCGGTTCAATTCGCGGTGCTCGTACGCTGAAACTATTCATCCGACAAAAAATTAATAAGACATCAATTATTGGAAATTTTCTGGAGAACAACCGGTAAGGAGATATTTTTAAAAAACCGATTTTTGGTGCCATTTTATCCAAAATTTCCCATTCCGGTACGAGATCGCAAAGTGGAAATTCGGTTAGAGCACCTCAAAATCTATAAGACTTTCTGAGCACCAAATGACTGGACTCAACATGGCAATGTTTTGAAAGATTGGTTTAAATTTAAAAATTATCCGGAGAACTTTTTTTTGCATTCGAAAAGCTTTAATTACCTTCAGCGAATTTCCCCAAAGTGTTACCCCATACGTTAACGTAGTGTGGAAAATACTAAAGTAGATTAAAATTAGACAATTCTGATGAAGATATTGGGATAGCTGACGAAAGAGGAAGATTAAGGCAGCTAATTTGTTACTGAGACAGTCAATATGACTGGACCTGTTTAAATTTTTATCGACTAATAAATCTAGAATCTTGACAGCAGACACTTGACTGTGTGATTGAGTTTTCTCTTGATTTAATTTTAAATGCGATTTATGAGATAATTTTTTCTTTCAATTAGTGTATTAATATCCGCGTTAGATGAGATTAAGGTAGTGTCATCTGCATATTGGTTACACTCGTGTGGGTAAATAAAAGTGCAAAAATCGTTTATGTAGATAATGAACAAAATGGGCCCCAGTATGGACCCTTGGGGTACGCCAAACTCAATGGGAGGTAATTTGAAAATTGTGCATTATGGAAGGTGCTGGAATATAATTTTGCACAAAGGCTCCTTTTACCCACGGAGCGACACTGCGGTCTGTATACAACGTGTAGCGGAATGTTTTCTACCAATGCACGTGTTGTGGTTCAATTCGTGGCGCTTCGACGCCGAAACTATTCGTCTGACAAAATATTAATAAGACATCAATTATTAGAAATTTTCTGTTCTGTAGAATAATTTTGTACATAACTACAGTAAAATTTTTGATAGATGTCCGATCAAGGTTATCTACGAATTGTATGAATTCCGATTTTTGTTCCGCCCATTCTGACAAATTCAGTAGTGTCGTTTGCTTAGTTTTTATGAGGGTACATAAAATACTACTGTACTTTATTGTTATAAAAATATATGTTACAGTAAAAGAATTCAAAATTCAAAAATATGTCAACTGGTAAGTTTATTAGCAAATGTAAAACCAAATATGTTCAAAATAAGATACTGACACAATGTCAGTGTCAGTGACTCTGACACAAAATAACGTTATTCCTACGGTTATGAATCCAGGTAATGTATCTGAATTAATAAATAAACTTACGTTACAGCGAAAGTATTATCAACAACGAGCATCGTTTTAAAATGGAATGTCCTAACTTAGTCAAAACAATATGAATTTTTGAAAGACAAGCGTGTTATATCCATCCTTATCGCACACGCTTAAAGCCTTTGTAAATTTTTGAAAGACAAGCGTGTTATATTCATCCTTATCGCACACGCTTAAAGCCTTTGTAAATGAGGGAGATAAATGTATGCCAATTTGTTAATTCGTTCATGATACAGAAGACCTTGATCTGACATCTTTCAAAATTTTTACTGTATTTACGGTAAAAAACAACCGGTAAGGAGATATTTTCGAAAACTCAGTTTTTGGTGTCATTTTACCAAAAATGGCGCTATTTCCCATGCCGGTACAAGGTCGCAAAGTAGAAATATAGTTAGAGCACCTCAATATCTATAAGACTACCAACTTTCAAAACTTTCGCTAAACTTTTCAGCTAAAACCACCAAATGACTGGACTAAGGGTATTTACTCCGTGCTAGGCCAGTGACTCAATACTGCTGGGCGAAACGGCTGAAACCTTCACTACACTTCACTTGTTATCGGGTTAATTAAAAAAAAAAATTAGTAACACCGGATAATTTAGAGATATACAGGCTGAGTCTTTGAAATGGCATTCGTCGATATCTCGTTTGTCGTTAGAATAGAGCATAAATTTATTCACAGAATTTATTCGTCTACTCAAGGAGCATAACGTTTATTCACCTATATGTACATATAGTTTTTTTTAGTTATCCGAGGTGTTGCCAAGTTATTCCGTTTTTCTCAAAAAGACCTAACACACGCATTGTAAAAGAGATTTTTTTCTGTACAACTATGGCTTGATTTACATTAGCGGTACAATTACACGAAGCATTTACATTAGATTAATACCATGACAATATGGTTTTGTCTTTTATGTATTATGGCGGTTTGTGGTACATATGTCATATTTCTATCAAAAGCAGAAAATATTGTGCAATATTTAAAAAATTTGCAAACAGCTGATTTTGCCATGAACGTTAACGTGACGTGCACGTACTCTTTAAACGTAACCTTTCACTCTCCCTTGCATGTAAATACTGTGATATAATATTTTTTAATAGAAACTATACAGTACCGTGGTCGTATCGCTTATGTAAATCAGTGAATATCAACGTGCCGTTATCCTACCGAGGATGTAGATGTAAATGGGTCCATTAATAGTATATTACGTAATGAGAGATGTAAGAAGCAGATTACGTACTAGTAAAATGATTGACACACGAGACGCGTAGCGTCGAGTTTGTAATTTTACGAGTGAGTAATTGCTTTACATCTCAAATTATGTACTATACTTTTTCTACGACCACTCATTAATATTTCTAAATTGAAGCAAAATTCAGATACAAATAAAATAAAATAAATATTTCATCACGGCATATTACCCATTGCTGGGTGTGCCAATCTGCTGTGTACACAGATATTGGTAATGATGGAATATTTGTACCGTGCAGGCGCTTACCAGGCGTCACCTCACGGGCACTCATTGCTGGCGTGGAGAGTGCGCCACAGGGGTCAATTCAGATACATAGTTATAAATTGATTATTTTTTTATTGCATTACTTACAAATAATATCAACTAATTTATAATAATAATTATTACCTCAGTATATGTATTTGTAATCACACAAAAAAGTAGCAGTACGAAACGTCAAAAAGTTTGGTGGGTTTTATTTCCAAAAATAAAATGCGCAACGATGTTACCATGGTTACTGCTAAGCGTAGGGATATACGATGAAAAATAGTTCCCTACTGCAAATTTGATTGAAATGAAATATGTATTGTTGACATAATAGATTAATATAATAACCCAACAAAATATTTATATGTATGTCAGATAAATTTCATTCTATTATATTTAAATCTTAAATTTTATTTATCAAATTTCAATCATTTCTTACAGTTTGACAATCAGTCCTGCCAACTTAAATTTGCTGTTCATTACGTAACAGTGTTACGTAATGAAATTTCATTACGTAACACTATTCATAAGCACGAACTTACATTGTTAGTAGTCTGTTCAGTAATGACCCTCTTACAGTAGTGGTAGTAGAAAAAAATATTTTTCTACAGTCTACATAGAAAGTAGCCATTTGTCAACGCAAAATGTCACTTTGCCGCTCTAGCGCAACAAAGTAGGAAAAACGCTCACTGTCCAAATTTCTAACTATACAATGTTGAGAAATGTCACTTGTCTACATTCTTAATGGAAACGTTTAGTCAGGAACTAATGGCACTGTAGTGACACATTTACCACCTTTACAAATCAATCTGACATATAACTGCTCTGTCGGTATATTACGTAAAAAAAAAATGCCGCACTATTGTGAAAATAAAATAGGGCATTCATTTACAAAAACGAAAGTATAACATGTTTAGATTAGATTGAAGCAATAGGTCAAGAAGAATGGGAAATGACGATAAATTAAAATTAAATATAAAAGACGTTTTTTCTTTATATTAATCCTTATTAATTGAGTAATAGTGTAAGTACAAAGTGTACATTTTATTATTTTTTGTTATGGTGGCGACTGTAGAAAAAATGTTGTGTGTGTTTCGAGCGCAAATGGACATTGTCGATTTCGACAATGTCCTATTTTGCGCTCTTAATACACAAATAGTTATTATTATAGTTTGGTTCACGAAATATGACAATTCAAGGTCATTTATTAACCGTATAGTACAATATTACTAGTAGATAACTTCACTGCATTTCGTATATATAGACGTGCAACATGAAATATTTATGGATACATTTGAACTGAAAAAAATAAGTATAATTTAGTTGAAAATTATGTTTCTTTTTAAATAATGCCTTCCTCAAAGATTTATGCTATTCACCTATGTATTTGCAAAAACCAAAAACATAAACTTGACAAAAACCATGGAATAATAACCATGATTTAAATGTCAACGTCACTGGGTAACTGTCAGAACAGATGGCAGTGCAGTACATAATTAGATATCTGTAACTCTACGACATACGTCATTGTTATTTGTAATGTGTTGGAAAGTAATGTCACCATTTACGTATACGTGTCACACAACATAAACTGTATAGACATACGTCAAATAATCTTTCTCTTTCTAACATGAATTGTTGCTAAGTTACTACTGTATAAAGTGCTGTGTATTCTTTCTTCGAACAACTGACCATGAATAGTCATCTTTCGTGAACCAAAGTATATTAATATTAGTGAGATTGGGTAACAATAATAATTTATTGATATGAATCTTTCACAAGAATAATTATTAAATAAATAGTATATATTATTTTTATTTTGTAGTTTTTGGCATCGACGGCAGCGTTTATATCATTTATTAATATATTTGGAGGATTTTTGGTAACAAAGAGGATGCTAGATATGTTCAGAAGGTAATAGTTTATTACATATCAAGCTTCTTTAAGTATTATTTTGTAATAAGTGTTCATTCTAAAGGCCAAGCGATCCTCCAGAGCATACCTATCTTTACGGAATACCAGCTGGACTTTTTCTAGGTGGTTATGGAGCCGCAGTAGTTGCCGGTTACCCAGAAATTCATAATGCCGCATATTTGGCTGCATCTTTGTGTTGTGTTGGAGCTATAGCTGGTCTAGCCTCTCAGAAAACTGCGAGGACAGGAAATATGTTGGGAATTGTATGAACAAGTAACAAATTATGAAACAAAATAATGATAAAATAATTTGTAGATTGGTGTAACCGGAGGTATTGCTGCAACTTTGGGACAGTTAGCACCCTCAAATTCAGTTTTAACTCAGATGGGTGCTGCTGCAATTCTTGGAGGGGGTCTCGGTACTTTTATTGCCAATAAGATTCAAATTACAGATCTACCTCAACTTGTAGCTGCTTTCCACAGGTAATTTGCTCTTCTTCGTTACACACTCTGTCCAAATCTTTTTGGTTATTAATTTTCACTTAAAACAACTATATGCTAACATAGATATTAATTTCACCATTTCAAACGAAGTTTATTTTATATTAAAATGTCTATATATCGACAGTAGGTTTTTCTACAGATTCCCCATTTTTACGCAATAGTAGGTATACAACTTTATATTTTCAAATGGAACACCTATATATTTATTCAAATTTGAAAAGTACAGTATTTTTTTTTTAAAGATGTCCGACAAAGGTCATCTGTATCACGAACGAATTAAGAAATTGGCATACATTTATCTCTTTCATTTGCAAAGACTACAAGCGTGTGCGATAAGGATGGATGTAACACACTTCTCTTTCAAAAATTCATATTGTTTCGACTAAGTTAGGACATTCCATTTTACATCGTTGCTCGTTGTTGACAATGCTTTCGCTATTACGTAAGTTTATTTATTATTTCGGATATATTACTTTGCTTCATTACCGTACGAATAACGCTATTTTCTGTCTGTGTCTGTATCCAATGTTTTACATATTTGGTTGTACATTTGCTAATAAACTTACCAATGGACTTAGTTTTGAATTTTTGAATGCTTTTACTGTAACATATATTTTTATAATAATAAAATAACAGTAATATATTATGTATCCTCATAAAAACTATGTAAACGACATTACTGAATTTGGTAGAGTGGGCGGATCTAAAATTTTAATTCATACAATTCGTAGATGATCGGAAATCTTTAATTTTTTTACTGTACGTGAAATTTACTATCCAATTGTATAAAAATCTGATGTGGCCAGCACAATACCTTCCGTCAATCCTGTGTATTATGTACAAATTCCATACATAAATTTTCTTGCAAAAGATTATAAATTTTTGGTATTATGTGATTCCCTTTCTCGGCAACTGAATTCCATACTCCTGATAACAAACAAACCACATGAAATAAGAAAATTATGAAATTTTGAATGAAAAATTATAACACTTGTCAGTTATAGACATAATTAATTGCTGTCATTTTGACACGGGTCAAAGTCACGCGCCCCATACATAAATTTTCTTGCAAAAGATCCTATATTTCCAGTAAAGTTATTTCATTAACAAACTATGCAAATTGCACTTGACACTGACATCTTTAGTTTTTCCCATTCGTTAGGGGGTCACTATATTTTATTTTCTTCTTCCACTCATTTTTGTTTTGCGTGTCGTCCTCATTCAGTTCCTTTTCTCTCAAGTCTTACAATACAGTCTTTTCATCTTATATTTGGTCTTCCTATGTTCCTTCCACCTTCTATTAATATATTCATCTCTCCTCATGACATGTTCAAACCAATATGTAATCGTCTCTCTTATATCTAGAAACTTCTAACACTAGAGTTACTAGTTACTTCCCTTATTCTTTCATTGATTTCATTTTATTGATACTGACAAATGTCAATTTGAATTACCTGAATATATTAGCAGTTTCCATGGTTAAGTTAGCATAGCTGGCTGAATTATGAAATTTATATAAAAATTATTATCGTTATTCTTCTTTAACTCTATATCTGTTGAATATCAAATATAAAATGCAATCAAATCGTATAGACAATAATATATTCTTTAAGTTATAATAACATTTAACTGATTTTTTCAAGAAAAACTGTTAAAATCTTCAACTTCCGGTTGACCAATTATAACCAAAACCTAAACAGGTCTGCATATGGTTGTAAGGAAGAGGAATACGCAAGAATTGTAATTTTTGGAATTCTAGTATTGGAGATATCGTGCACGAAACGGCGTCCACACACACACACACATACACACACACACACACACACACACACATACAGACATCATCATAAAAATAGTAAAATCGTATTGTAAAGACCCTAAAACGTGCTTATTCAATGAAAACTCACCACCGAATTTTTTGACCAAAGACAATACCTTCCTTACCTAGAGGTGACGGAAGGTAAAAACAATCACATGTTATATTATTAAAAACTACAATGGCAAACGATTTAAAATTTAAATATTACATTCTTATTAAATACAGTAGGCTTTGCATTAGGCCTCGTACAGACCTGCAGATGCTGTTGGGGGAATGTTCGTCTCTTTTCCATTATTGTTGCAGATACATTATGTATGTTTTGTGGATTCCAAATAATATCATGATTTCTGTACAGTTCGATAAATTTTGAAGTATTGTCTTTAGACCATTCCATTTTTGATAAATGTAGTATTAATGAAGAGCAAACATCTACTTCGAACCAAAGAATAAAGTGTAATAAAATATTTTGTTGCAAGTATCCGTTCGCCGTCGCGTCCAGACTAGCTGCAACGTGTTCGCGCAACATCCTTTGATCGTTCGTTGAAATACCGACAACGGATGGATCGCGCAAACGTTGCAGGCAAACGTTGCACGTGTTGCAGTGCTTTGCTCGGATCGCCGTTTTGTTGCGCCGGTCTGGACGTGGTTCGCCGGTCTGTACGAGGCTTTACATTATGGTAACCCTGTTAACCATACATTAAGGAAAATAAATAGTAGAATATAGGGTATCTCCCTTATAAAACGTGATAACAAGTTTTAGTGCCGTCTGTCTATGAAAAGGTCAAAGAACTGATTTGACAGCCGAGAAGATGGCGAGAAATATGAACTAATTTCAAATTATTCTAAACCAAAAATTTGAATTCTTATTATTACAAGAAGTAATTTTATTTCGAAAAAGCGAGGTTACTTTAACAGCGGTAATAATAAATGATTTCCTATTTCCAGATTAGGTATTCCCAGAATATCTCAACCCTGTGTTAAAATAACGTTTATGGAGAGTTTATTCTATAGTTAAGTCTTATTCCATGTTTATTATTATACATTTGTGGGTTAAGCTCGTAATAAACTATCTGTGTTAAAAGGGTGCTATTCTGAATTTAACCCTTATTTATTATTACCGCTGTTAATGCTGAATAAACGCACTGGTTTTTTGACTTCGTCATCGATGTTCGTCCAGTTTTTAACAAATTTGTCCTCTTCTATACTCTTTTTTTTTAAACTGACACCTTACTATTTCAACATTCTTTGATGAATCTTAATGTAGCTTTATGTCCTGTTGCCAAAAAATGTAATATTTTGCTACTCTCCTGTGGTGTAAACATTTAAGAGCACCACCATGATGTACATTTTGCTGGTTCATTTACTTTACATACACCATTACTTCTTCTACTATGAAAACAGTTAATTTCTGCAAGAATGTTTGTTCACTACACTACGCAAAAGTTACAAATGTTTCATGTGATATTTTTCTGAAATATTAATTTGTTGTTAATTTTTTATATCACCACCCTGTAATAGTGCTAATATGAAAACTAATTTCCTTACCGAAAATATATTGAATGATAAAGGACTCTATTGCAATACAGATACAAATTCACAAATAACAGTTTTAAATGTCAAAGAATTTCGAATGATGCAATAGAGAAGAATTGTAGCAGTTCACAAACATATGTTACCTTTTTATAGTTTTTTAAGTACTACTAACGACATCTATGAAAAGGTCATGAATTATTTCCAAACGCTACTATATAGATTGAAAACTTATCATGTTTTTGAATGCAGATTCACTCCCTGATGTTAACATTGCACCTTTCAAATTAAAAATATCATACATTTCATTCTAATTCATTATTTAATGTTATTAGATGTTTAAATAAAAAATATTATTGCAAAGCATTCAGTATTTAATAAAAATGTATTATTTAGATTATTCGCCATTGTATTTTTAAGTAATGTAACATGTGATTGTTTTTATACTATTGGATAGCAAATTTCATAAACTTCAAATTTGAGTAAATATATGGACTGCTTCATTTGAAAATATAAAGTTAAATATCATTGCGCAAACACAGAAGCCTGTAGAAAAATCTATACTGCATATTTGTAGACATTTTAATATTAAACAAACTTCGTTTGAATTTTTTTTTCCATAATATTTAAAATAATTGAATTATTAAAAAAAGAACAGACCGATGAATCATCTTGCATACAGGCTTCTTTTAAATTTAGGTCCCGTATTTTGCAAACCAGTTGTCGAAAAAAAAACATTTTCTTTTCTTCCAATTTGTCTTGTGAAATATAAATTGTTTGCCCATTTAACCGTCTTTGTGGCCAATTCAAATCAATGAACATTCTGTATATGTGTACCCCACTGAACTCAATATAATATATTACTGGAATACGCCCTCAGCTTCATTTTCTGCGAAGAGACAAAGTATGACCCCCCGTCATGCTTTCTCCGTTTTTCCGTCTTTGTTTCATACATTCTGAGTTGCAAATTTATTTTCATTGACAAATGTCAAATAGTTAGGTTCCTTAGTGCACTTTCGATACTGTTCTTATTCGTATTACGACTTAATTTTTGTATTAATTTTTTGACATTGACATTGTGTGTTTATTATAATTTTGTTTTATATTTCATTTAATTTTTGTCGAGAATTTAGGGCAGATGTGCCATTGCGTAAACCCCCATGTTGCTATCGCTCTCGTCCTTTTTTGTTACTATAGGAATCTCGCATTCCAGTAATATATATATATATATATATATATATATATATATATATATATATATATATATATATATATATATATATATATATATATATATATATATTGAGTTTAGTGGTGTACCCAGGATCTTCCGGACATTTCATGTGTGCCTTTGCCCTTGAGTTTAATAAGTATAATGCCTGGGTCTGTATAGGCATATACCACTAGGGAAAACTTGGCATATCCGAGTGCTCGCTAATTCATATTCTACCACTGAGAAGAAAAACATACAACCCTTTTTTATATTAACATTTATGTGAAATCAGTCAAATTACATTATACATATCATATATTTTTAGCTTGGTTGGAGCAGCTGCCGTGTTGACTTGTTTAGCTACTTTTATCCACGATTTTCCAGGACTAGCAACTGATCCTGCTGCAAATGTACTTAAAACATCCCTGTTTTTAGGTACTTTTATCGGAGGAATCACATTTAGGTAAATACTACTTCGTGTTATATTTATTTGATGATATAAATATGTGAAATTTTGTAGTGGCTCTTTAGTTGCTTATGGAAAACTGCAAGGTTTCTTAAATTCCGCTCCTTTAATGCTTCCACATCGTAATCTACTCAACGGTGGCTTGTTGGCGATCAATATTGCCACTATGGTCATGTTTTTAAATTCTGGAGGAATGGCTAGTGGTTTAGGATGTTTAGGTCTTACTGGTTTATTATCATCAACTATGGGAGTTACTCTTACTATGGCCATAGGAGGTATACATTTAAAATACATTTACAACCAATTACGAGCTTGCTTAAAAAATTAGGGACCCTCACTGCAGAATTAGACATTATGGTTTAGATGTTTTGCAATGAGCAATAATTTTTTTTGTTTCAAAATAGTCCAGGCAATGGAGGCCAAATAAGACCTTTGTCTCACAAATGGTGGGGTAGTTCTGATTTTAATATATGTTTTTTAGGTCGGGACTCGAAGTAAAATTCAAGTTTTCTTTCATTAAAGATACAGAAAAAGTATTTTTAGCCATTTTCTCAAAAACAGTGGCCCGTATGAAAATTTTACAAAAATGTAAAATTAAATATAAGCAATTTTTTTTGTATAAAAGAGTTCTTATATTTTTTACCTAGGATGATCTGTCAAAGAGTTATGTTAAAAAATAGTTAAGCAGAATAAAAAATTATGAAAGAAATTTAAATTACTCAAAATAAACAACATTAGGTATTTAATATTTAGTCTAAGAGGTTTTGCTATTTATAACAGTTTACATTGATCGTGGCATCAAAAGAATATTTTTTGTCAACGCTTTCTACATATTCATCCACCACTGTGGCCCGGTTAAAGATACAATAACGCGGTTTGAAATTTTGAATTCAGCAAGAAATTTTCCTTCATTTCATGTATTACACGATCTTTGATTCTATGAGCGATTCGTGAGTTATTAACAACTTAAACTTACATGAAATTCCTCTAAAGTTTTTAATATCTGCAAATCGGTTTAGACCTTATTTTTTCATCTGAAATTTCGCCACGTATTAAATACGTAATATTGTTTATCTTTAATTGTATCGATATTTCAAATGAAAAAATGAGTTCTAAGCCGATGTGCAGATGTTTAAAATTTTATTGGAATTTCATGTAAGTTTAAGTTGTAAGTAACTAGAGAATCGCTCATTAAATCAAAAATCGTGACATGAACAAGAATTTCATGCTAAATT
The DNA here is from genome assembly GCA_951394225.1 of Harpalus rufipes. Taxonomy (NCBI): domain Eukaryota; kingdom Metazoa; phylum Arthropoda; class Insecta; order Coleoptera; family Carabidae; genus Harpalus; species Harpalus rufipes. Next base: position 14,155,944 of record OX596286.1, read on the forward strand.
CAATTTTTTAAACCGCGTTATCGTATCTTTAACCGGGTCGGAGTGGTGGATGAATTTGTAGGAAAGCGTTCACAATTTTTTTTTTAAATCATCGATAATTTACTTCTTTCCATGCCACGACAAATATAAACTGTTATAAATAGCAAAACCTATTAGACTAAGTATTAAATACCTGATATTGTTCATTTTTTGAGTAATTTAAATTTCTTTCATAAATTTTTATTCTGGTTAGATACTATTTAACATGTTCTTTGAAAAATTACGAGCTTTAATTTTCGATTCTTATAAAATTTTGATATGGGCCATTGTTTTTGAGAAAATGACTGAAAACACTTTCTGCACCTTTAATCAAATATGACGGCTCGCGCCGACCCTTCCCAAGGTCGAAAACTTGAATTTTTCATCAAAGTCCCAACCTAAACAACATATACTACAACAAGAACTACCCCACCTTTTGCAAGGTATAAACTTCTGATTGAATTACCATTCATCCATGTTGAATGATAATTTCATTTTAACTTTTGAACGTCAACTGTCAGATATTTGACAAAAGGTGTAAAATTGTTGTGTCGGAGCCGAAACGGAAGGATCCGTGTCATAATAGTGTGAACATACGCGTAAAATTGTCGTGTTGTTGCCGGTCCGTGCCGGAGATGAAACGGAACGACCCGTGTCGTATAATGTGAATCGACCTATAGTCGTGTTCAAAATTAGAGCTCCAGTTTAGTTGCACCTTTAAACTTATTTATTTATAATAAATATTACATTACAATTTACTTTTTAGGAGCCGATATGCCTGTAGTAATAACCGTCTTAAACAGCTACTCAGGCTGGGCCCTTTGTGCAGAAGGGTTCATGCTAAACAATAACTTGATGACGATTGTTGGTGCTTTGATTGGTTCATCTGGTGCTATTTTGTCTCACATTATGTGCAAAGCAATGAACAGATCATTGATAAATGTAATTCTTGGAGGATATGGTACTTCTAGTACTGGTACGGGTAAACCAATGGAAATAACTGGTACTCATGCGGAGGTAACAGTGGATGCTACGGTTGAAATGATACGAAATGCTAAGACTATTATTATTACTCCTGGCTATGGTTTATGTGTAGCGAAAGCTCAGTATCCCTTGGCTGAAATGGTAAATCTGTTGAAAGCTCAAGGGAAGAAAGTTAGATTTGCTATTCATCCAGTTGCAGGTAAAGATATACTACTATAGGTCGTTCCAAATAGAAATGACCTGTCAATCATTTCTTGCGCATATACTGTGTACCACTATTTTTAGAGCGGAGTAGTCTCTTACTATCCATTTCATAGTGATACATGCACCTTTTCCGTGCGCCGCTTACCCAAAAAGAATTCTAGGGACTGCCCACTAGTCGCTCGTGTAAGTACTGTAATGACATAAATGCAAAACCGATGAAGATACAAGCGTTCAACTGACAATGAATGTAAACACTGAGTTGTGTCAGTGGCGTAGAAATAATTAGGCAACAATAGTAGTTAGAATATTTAAATTAAGTTTAAAAATTAAATATGTACAATATACCTAAAAATAAATGAAGATCATTTAATATTCTCCATAAATTTGATTACCTTGTACACTAACAACCTACTTTTACTATTTAGTTCCATGTTTTCTAGTCAACTTCACTATACACAATAAATTTAAATCTGTAATAATATTATTCGGACGCCACTGAGACAAACCCGCTTAAGTATAGTGCATGCGATTGGCCCTTTAAGTAAGAAGGGCGGAGAATGCGTAAATGCGTTTTACGCGCAGGTCATTTCTACTTGGCACGACCTATACCTCTGTCTTCAATTATTATGATATGCCTTTCCAAATTATGGTATATCAAAATGCATTTGTTTAAATTAAAAATTAATTTAATTGGGGTAAAATTATACACTTCTGTTTTATTAATTAATCCTCGTGCTTTTTATTAATCAGTGTCCGTAATATACAGGTCAGGGCAGTACCCAGGATTTCATTTCGGAGGGGGTTTTGGTTATACCGAGTGTCCACAGAAAGCGGGCTATTACAGTATTTTTTTTAAAGATGTCCGATCAAGGCCATCTACGAATTGTATGAATTAAGATTTTAGCTTTGCCATCCTGTCAAAGTCAGTAGTGTCATTTACTTAGTTTCTATGAGGGTACATAAAATACTACTGTTATTATATTGTATTATTATAAAAATATATTACAGTAAAAGCATTCAAAATTAAAAAACTAAATAAACACAATTTCAAGTTACGACATACGGAAACAAACGCTGCGTAAAAATAAAACAATCAAAACAAACACCTTGCTTAAATCATACGTGATTTTTCTATTCATACTCTGTAATAACGTGATCATATTGGAATGCCTCCGGTACAGTATTTTTTTTAAGATGTCTGATCAAGGTCATCTACGAATTAAGATTTTAGCTCCGCCCATTCTGTGAAATTCAGTAGTGTTCTTTACTTAGTTTTTATGAGGGTACATAAGATACTACTGTTATTTTATTATAAAAATATATGTTACAGTAAAAGCATTCAAAATTTAAAAGTAAGTCTACTGATAAGTTTATTAGCAAATGTAAAACCAAATATGTGAAAAATAAGATACTGACACAATGTCAAAAAATAACGTTATTCGCACCGCTATGAATCAAGGTAATATATCTGAATTAATAAATAAACTTACATTACAGCGAAAGTATTGTCAACAATGAGCATGGTTTTAAAATAGAATGTCCTAACTTAGCCGAAACAATATGAATTTTTAAACTCCTTTTCGCATACGCTTATAGTCATTGCAAATGCCAGAGATAAATATATGCCAATTTGTTAATTCCCGTATGATACAGTAATAATATAATAATGTATTTATTTATGCTGAGGTCATTTTGACCTATACAAATTTCAGTTTACATACATATACAATTTTACAATTACAGAGACATTTTTAGTGCCCTCTGCTGGTACCCTCGTTACATGCACAGTAGCTTATAGTGGCCTCTGCTGCCACTCGGACACATCTGGGTGTGTCGGTTTTTATTAAAAACTGATTCGTGTGGGATTTGATCGCTGTCCCACAAGAGCTACCTTGTATTGCCAGACGAGCACTCTGACCGTAGTACCACCGATGACCGTAATGGGGTATTCCAGAGTAGTAAAATTTAAAAGAAAAAACATTATAATGTTATTAATTAGGTTGAAAAACGACCGAATTCTGAAAAATAAACTCAAAATTGTTTTATTTAATGATTTTCCATGTGTTTTATTTTAGCGCGGAAAATATTCACGTGATGTATGACGTTCATTCGCTCTATAACGTATGTAATGATGTACTTGTCAGCTTGTGGAAAAAGAAAAAGCAGTGCGTTCACCATTGATGCTTTCTCGTTTCTCAGCTGATCTTTGTTTGTGTTTCTTGCTAGTTTTGATATGACAGCAACTAAATTCGTAACTAATAATACTTTAATATAGTTACAACTAAAATCCACGGATAACAAAACAAATAAAACAAATGAAAGTCTTCCAAAACAAAATAGCATCTGACACTGTGAACAAACCACTTCCCCTCCCCTTACTCGCTCCAAGCCAAGCGACTAACAGCTGTAGTCTTTCCACAGATCACGTGATGAAGCGAATAGACGTCATACCATATAATTCAAATTTTTAAGCATAATTCAAAAATTCATCTCGCGGAAATGACACAATAAAAAACTCAAATTTTCACATTTGTATTTCAAATTTATGGAAGTTTCAGAAAAAAAAATAAAAAAAAATTACTGGAATACCCCATTCCTTTATGATACAGCTGACTTTGATCGGACATCTTAAAAAAAATACTGTAAACAAATTTCGGGGAAATAATAAAATAAAAACAAATATTTCGATTTTTACGTTATCTTTATTTAATTATAAAAAAAAAAATGGGAATGTTACACTCTGTGTGGGACGCGAGCTATGCTAACTTCACTTAAATACCAAATACGTCATACGTCATAGTTCAAAATATTGTAAAATAATAAACATCATAAACCAATTCGCAAGAGTACTTAATGTTGATAAATATACAACTATGTAACAATTCATACTAAATGTTTTTATAGAAATTAATACTTACTATAATTTGGGACAGATGGAGTCATATAACTATAATAATTATTATTTTAATAAATTTAAATAATGCCAATAAAAAAATTCAGGTCGTATGCCTGGCCAGCTAAATGTACTGCTGGCTGAAGCCGGTGTACCTTACGATGACGTGTTGGAAATGGATGAAATTAACGAAGATTTCAAAGACACAGAACTTGTTCTTGTAATAGGAGCAAACGATACTGTTAACAGTGCAGCTCAAGAGGACCCAAATTCCATTATTGCTGGCATGCCAGTATTGGAAGTGTGGAAAGCACAGCAGGTATTACAAAAAATTAACACTGACAATATGGAAATTATCAAGGCAAAAATATTAAACAAATAACTATTTTTTTCAGGTGATAGTGATGAAGAGAACCTTGGGAGTCGGCTATGCAGCTGTTGATAATCCTATTTTCTACAAACCTAACACAAGTATGTTGTTAGGAGATGCGAAAGTTACTTGTGATGCTCTTTTAGACAAAATTAAGAAAGCTGGATAATTTTACACCTGTGTAATGTTTAATATAAATTGTATAAGTAATATTTAAGTATAAGGTGCCGTATGTATAATCGTTTTTATAATACTTAAATTTAAATATAATTTTTACAAGTTATTGTATTTTAAATAATTAATAAATTTCTTCTTCTATTTCTGATGAATGCGAACCACTTGATTGTTGATGTCCCTTTTCATAATAATTCTAAACGAAGTTAAAAAATTAAAAAGTGTTTAGAACACGAGAACTTTAATTGAGAAAAATAAGTCATCTGAAGATTTAAAATTCTAATTCTATTGTTATAGGTCATACACGTTGGCGAGAGAATTTTGAACTATCTCACGGGCATGGCACAAAGTCATTCTATTAGTTCAGCTCGAACATTATCCTCTTCAAATCAACAGAATGACTTGTTTCTATTCGCAAGTTAGTTTAATATTCTCTCTTTTCGTGAATGGATTACAGAACTCTTTAAGTAAACGCATTCAGCAGACTAATGGTTATTGAATATGTTCAGCAATTTTTTACTGAGTGTAATGTTCACTATGAACTGTGAACGAAAAAAAAAAAAATGTTGGTCAGTTGTTCAGCAGTTACTATAGGCGATGGGAAATAAGCAATATGACATCTGTTGGTATTTTGCGGAACTATAGTTGATGGGATAAATTATACATGTGATATTTTCTTGATTGTATAAACACAAGTGTTATCTATTGTGTTTATAATATTTACGTTTCAATAATATCTCTCACTTATTTCCCATAACCTATTGCTTTGTATATTCAAAAGTTGCAATATTTAAGGGTTCGTATTTACATTTTATTTGTAGCACAAGGGCTCTGCAAATTTCAAAATTGCGAAATTTTTATTTTGACAGTCTTAATATTTAAAATTGATATCAAAACTTAAAATGTGAGCAAACGCAGAAGTGTGCTGAATGGACCTAAATCGTGATGCGTACATGCGTTCTTGTCATGAAGCTAGGAATTTTAGATCATATAGTTTACGAACTAGATGGAAAAAGTAGGGAACGCTTAGGATTGAGAGAGACAGACGGAAGGGCATGTGTACTGCGCAAACTCACGAATACTTGCTCCAGTAATAGCGGCGAAACTTTTGTGCTTTTTCATAGTTTGCAGTTGCTCTATTCCACAGGCCACAAAAAGTCTATTCTAAGTTGTTGGCGTGTTAACATCAACAAAAGAGCATTTTATGATATATATATATATATATATATATATATATATATATATATATATATATATATTTATTTATTTATTTATTTAACACTTTAACTACAAGGTCATAGTCTGGTTAGTGGTGGTATGTTACATAGTATAGTTTGTGTTATTTACAATTGTATAGTGATATAAGCCGCGTTCCTTCTAACTGTGATTTTGATTTTGTGAATCCTGATTAGTTTAATCGTGATCCTTTTGAATCATGATTTAAAAATTATATCAAGAAAACAACTTAAATAGTATAAACACCACCTAGCGTCAAATATCATAAACACACCAATACAAACTATTTTATTTTATATATAATCTACTGTCGTGTCTTATAGTCAGCATATTAAAAATGGATCATATAGAAATATAAGAAAAATGTTCTTGGTAATATATGAAGTATGTTTCCTTAAAACAAATCTTTTATGTATGTAACATATTTCTTTGTTTAAAAATATGGTGAGTCATTACATTATATTGTAGGAAAATCATATTTCCTTTGATGCAACAAACCCCACATTGATATATTTCTTTACGCTCGAAAACCTATTGTCGTTAGCCACTTTTAAATTTGTTCTGAAATGAATATGCTGGCAGTACACTCTCGCCGAGGCCGCTCGCCGAATGTCTCGGCGAGACTTGTTATGGCGAGGAAGCACGAGTGGAGTGCAGTACACTCTCGATTTGCCTCGTCTCGGATTACACAATACGCATGCGCAATAATCAATATTAACCGTCATGAACGACGTTGAGGTTGAGTTGCTGCTGTTGCAGCTTATTGTGCAATTGCATAATTATGTTAATATAAAGGGTTTTCCAATAAGAGGTGTTATTTTGATATTCAAAGAAAAATGCCATTTTTTAATATAAATGATCGGATGTTTATTTCATTATAAAGAGGAAGGTATGCCGTTAATAGTGGAAAATAACATCAGGCAAATGACCACCACGACCACGCTGACAGGACAATATCCTTTTCATGAAATTTTCCATAACCAAATCGCAAAGTGGCTGTCCTATGTCCTCGATAGCCTCACGAATTCCATCTTTGAGGTCTTGAGTCGACGCTGGGCAGTTGGCGTAGACCTTCGCTTTCACGTGGCCCCAAAGAAAGAAGTCGCAAGGTGTGAAATCACAAGATCTCGGTGGCCAATTGTGATCACCTCTTCGAGAGATAAAACGGTCCGGAAACTTTTCCCGTAAAAGATCAATGGTTTCGTTGCTTGTGTGGCACGTAGCGCCGTCTTGTTGAAAGTAAACGTTGTCCAGATCAATACCATCCAATTCCGGCCATAAAAAATCGTTAATCATCTCTCGATAGCGCAATCCATTCACCGTAACTGTTGCTCCAGCCTCATTTTCGAAAAAGTAAGGTCCAATGACTCCGCCGGACCATAAACCGCACCAAACAGTCACATGTTGAGGATAGAGAGGCTTTTCAACAATAACTCTTGGGTTTTCTGAGCCCCAGATGCGACAATTTTGTTTGTTGACGAAGCCACCGAGGTGGAAATGGGCCTCATCACTCAAGATGATTTTTCGATGGAATTCCGGATCATTTTCATGCATTTCAACGACCCAATCAGCAAAGACACGACGTTGTTGATGATCGGCCGGCTTGAATTCTTGTGTTAACTGGACTTTATAAGCCTTAAGACCCAAATCTTTATGCAAAATACGGTGTAATGACGTTTGTGGAATGCCTAATTCCAAAGAACGACGAGGAATGGACAAACCTGGGTTTTCTTCAACACTTTCGGCTACAGCAGCAATATTCTCGGCTGTTCTTGAGCGACGTGCACGGGTTTTATTTTTCACATCACTAACTTGTCCCAACAGCTCGAATTTTTCCACCAATTTCTGTATTGCGGTCCGACAAGGTGCTTCACGACGACCCAAAAATTGTCGAGTTTTACGAACCGTCTCTGCCAAATTTTCACCATTTTTATAGTGAATTTTAATAATTTCAATGCGTTGTTGAAGCGTGTATCGTTCCATTTTTATTAATGGCGTAGTTTCTACTTGTCAAATGTCAAAAAATGACAGCTTCAAAAGCGACATCTACCGAAATAGCGGGCTATTCAAAATAACACCTCTTATTGGAAAACCCTTTATATTAGAAGTTCACTTAAACGAATCCATGCATCATTAATATTTTTTTATCTTTATGAAATATGTGCACAGGGTCCCACAAAATATGCTCGTTCTGATAAGTTTCCAAAAAATTTAAAACGAATTCATTACTCCATTCTCCCATTTTGCATAATAAAATAATTCTTAATATTATTTTAGCTTGCACGCTAATAGGCTGATCAACACGACAAACGAGAGTGTACTGTGTATTCTTACGCACGCCGCTCGGTTCCTTTGACTCGCACCAGAAAAACCGACACGAAGGCGAGCGACTACGAGGCGAGGCGAGACACCACGAGGCGAGCCGAGTACTGCTAGTACACTCTCGTGCTCGTCTACGCTCGCCTTGCCTCGGCGAGAATGTACTGCCGGCATTGTGTGATCACTCAAAAAGGATGATTCAGAAGGGAAAGGGGACGGTTGTCTAGTGATCACAAAATGAGAAAGTGGGGATAACGAATAAGATATGAGAAAACATACTTCTTCTTAATCATGATCACTTTGATGCTTTTGATTGTGAATCACAGCCAGAAGGAACACGTCTATAGTTATATCAGGGTATATAAGTTCGTGTTTTTCAGGAAGTTTATGATGTTCTTCACTTTCTCTGGGTTGTTCTGTAAGGCGTCTTCGAGGTTGTCTGGGATGTTGTTGACTGCTCTTTGCTGGTTGAATTTGGTGCAGTGTAGTAATACGTGTTTCACGCTTAGTGTAGTATCACATGTGTCGCATTTGGGTGGTGGTTTTTTTTCAAATAGGTGTTCATGGGTCATTCGCGTATGTCCGATTCTTAGTCTTGTTAGGGTAATTTTTTCTTTTCTTGTTTCTCCTGTGCTCCAGCATTTTAAGTCACTTTTGATTTCTCTTAATTTATTGTTTGTTGTGTTTATCCATTTTTCTTTTTGTTTTTCTTCTATTTTGTTTTAATAATGTCTTTTAGGTCATCTTTCGAAGTTGGTATCAGTGTAATTTCTTCAGTGTCATTTATTTGCTTAGCTTGTTGGTCTGCCTCCTCGTTTCCTTTTATGCCCATGTGTGAGGGAATCCAAATTAGTGTGATGTCTATTTTCTTTTCTATATATAATTTCTGGACTAGTTCACGGATTTGTGTTATTATTGTGTTTTTGGGTACAGTTCTTGTAGTGTTCTTAGAGTTCTGGCGGAGTCTGTGTGTATGATATATTTGTTATGGGTGTTGTTTTGTTCATTGTATATTACGTCCAGGGTATGTAGTATAGCATAGCTCTCTGCGGTGTATATGCTTGTGCTCGGTGGAAGTCGTCGTTTTATTATTTTTTCTTCTGTTTTTATAGCTACACCTACGATATCTTCTGTTTTGGCAGCGTCTGTATATATTTTTTTGTAGTTACTGTAGAGATTCATAGTTTTTTATAGTTCTGTTTTGTACATATCAGCTGTCGTTTGATTTTTAGGGAAGCTTAATAGATGTAAGAGTATTGATGGACTTCGAGAGGTCCAGGGTGGGATGATAGGAATATATTTAGTTGCGATGAGTGTCTGGTTTAGGTTGTTTTCTAGGAATGCTTGTGTTTGATTTAAGAGTGGAAGATGTGATTTAAGTGAAATGAAGGGAGAATTGTTTATAAGTTGTTTATATGTAGGGTGGTCTGGTTGTGTTGCTATTTGTGTTATATAGTTTGCCATAAGTTGTTTTCTCCTACTTTCTAGATTAGGTTCTCCTACTTCTGCCAGTATACTGGCAGTTGGACTTGTACGATATGCTCCTATTATGGTCCTTATAGCATTATGGTGTATAGGGTCGATAAGTTTGAGTACCTACATGTTTCTTTGCGTTTCCATAGGCAATGCATCCGTAATCCAGTTTCGATCTTATTACTGCTTTATAAATTGTTAGCAGCGATTTTCTATCGGCTCCCCAATTATGATGTGACAGGGTTTTAATTAAATTTAACCGTCTATAGCATTCTGCTTTTAAACCTAAGATATGTGGTCTCCATGTGAGTCGATGGTCAAAGGTAACCCCTAGAAATTTAACTTTCTTCTCGCTTCTTATTTCGCTGTTATCGATGGTAAGATTTGAGTGGTTTTCAGCTTGGCGTAGTCTACAAATATGTATAGATTTTGTTTTGGTAGCTGATATTTTAAAACCTGAGTTTTTGGTCCAGTTTTGGAGTTTGTGTATTGTTGACTGCAAGTTAGTTTCTATTGTGTCTACGTTTTTCCCTCTACTATATATGATAAGATCATCTGCAAACAGGGCTGCTTTGACTGGTGTTTCGCATTGTTCAGTGACTTTGTTAATGGCTATTAGGAATAGTGTCACACTTATAATGGCACCCTGGGGGATTCCGTTTTCCAGAGTATATATTTTCTGATAAGTATCCGTTACATCTAGTTTTGAAGGTTCTTTTAGTCAGGAAGTTTTTGACGAAATGCAGCATATGACCTTGAACTCTATATTCTTGCAGGGTCTAAAGTATGTGATACCTCCATGTTCTAGCATATGCTTTTTCCATGTCGAATAGTACTGCTATAAGGTGTTGATGGTGTTGTATGGCTTTCTGGGCTTCAGATGTTAGATTCATTATGTGATCCATAGTTGACCTCCCTCCTCTAAATCCACATTGACTCTGCGTTATTATGTTATTCTTCTCGAGAAACCAGATTAGTCTCTTGTTAATGATTTTTTCAAAAATCTTGCATAGTGAATTTGTTAATGAGATAGGTCGATAGTTTTCTGGATCTGCTTTTGGTTTTCCTGTTTTATGTATCGGGATAAGAATTGTTTCTCTCCATTTTTCCGGGAATTTATTATGTTGCCATATATAATTAAAGAGGTCTATGATATTATTTATTATTTTCTCTGGTAAATGTTTGATAAATTCAAATGGAATGTTGTCTGGTCCGGGGCTGCTATTGTCTTTTGTTTCTTGTATAGCTGTTATTAGTTCTTCTTTTTTAATATCATCGTTGATTGGATTTTCCTTGTTTTTATCTATGTTTAATTCGGTTTCTTCTTCTTGGACTTTTTTGGTAAGGAATTCAGGATCGTACTGTAGATTACTAGAGTTTTTCTCGAATACTTTGGCCATTGTTTCAGTTATTTCCTTTGGAGATGTGATTTTTTGTTGTCATACTCAAGTGTTTTAATTCCTACGGCTGGTCGATTTATTTTCAGTTTCCTTATTTTCGACCATATTTCTTTGATTGATGTTGATGTATTAATTGAAGAGATGTATTCTTCCCAGGACGTTTTCTTACTTTGTTTGATTGTCCTTCTGTTTATGGCTTTTTCCCTTTTGTAGTCTATTAGGTTTTCTAGTGTTTTGTTATTCCTGTATTTGTTTAGTGCTCGTTTTGTATCTTGCAGGGTTTTTTGGCATTGGTCGTTCCACCAAGGTACACATTTTTTGGTTGCCTGTTTTTAAAATCCAATTGTATTTTCTGCTGTTTTTGTAATTTGGTCTATTATATGCTGTAGTGTAGTGTTGCAGTCTGTGATATTTTTTGTATTGATGTAGATTTGGTTCAATTCCTTTGTAAATTCTTCTCATGGTGCTTCGTTTAGTTTCCAATTTTTTATTTCGATTTTTGGATTTGTGTCAATAGTGTCGTTTAGCAATATTTTAATTGGGAAGTGATCGCTTCCATATAGATGTGGTAGTGTTTCCCAATTTAATATGGAGGTTATACTGGGATAACAGAAGGAGAGGTCGATGGTTGAGAAAGTTCCGTTTTTGAGCAGAAGTGGGTAGATGAACCATCACTAAGCAGTGTAAAATTGTCCATTGTGTCTTCAATAGTTTTTTGCCCTTATTTGTGTAACCGGAGCCGTTGTAGGCCCACATGGGATTGTGGGCGTTAAAATCTCCTATTATAAAATGGTGTTGGAAGCTGTTGTGTTGTCTTCTTATTTTTTTGTTGTGATGGATTGATGTCGGGTGGTAGATATATATTGCATATTGTTTCATATATGGGGAATTGAGTTTGTATTGCTATTGCTTCTAATTAATTCTGTTTGGAGTTTTATTTCTTTAACGTCTATCGAATCTTTCACGAGTATCGCCACTCCTCCTGCCGCATGCGTTGCATATTCTCTGTCTTTTCTATAAATATTATAATGTTTGATGTTACACGTTTTATTTTCCTTTAAATTAGTTTCTTGGAGTCCTATAAAGTCTGGATTGTGTTTATGGTTATTACTTGTAGTTCTTCTCGATGGGTGTTGATGCTATTGCAGTTCCACTGTATTATTGACATTTTATTTTTGCAATAAAGTAATGTTTTCTTCCGATTGTGTTAAGTAGGTTTTTTTGAATAAGTTGTTGGTTTATTTTTGTGTGAATTGTTGGATAGTTCTTAGTTTTAATTTTTTTAGTATTCTGGATATTCTATTTTTGATTTGTCTCCCTTCTAGTTTAGTTTGCATGTGGGTGAGCATTTTTATTGTTTCGTTTAAGTCTTCCGTGTATTCCTCCAGTATTTCATGTGGTTGGTTTGTTCCTAGTGCATTTTCTAGAAAATCTTTGAATTGGTTAAAATCCATTGGATACTTGCCTGGATTTTTTTCTATTTCTTCTTTTGCTTTGTTTAGAGAACTATAATATTTTTGTGTTGCAGTTGAAAGGGTTTTAAGTTTATTTTTAGTTTTGTTGTTTGTTGCTTGAGGATTGGGATGAGGTTGATTCTGCATCAGAATCTTGTGTTGTGTTTCCTTCTGATTCTTATATTGATGATGCGGTTCGTTTCTGTGGGGTGATTATATCTATTGCTTGAGTTATTTGCCCTCTGTTTAAGGGTTCTTTGAAAAGTGCATCTATGGAAGGTGTTTGATTTGTGGTGGTCTCTTGGTTTTGTGAAGTTTGTTCGTTGTATGGTTTCTCAATGTGTTTAGTAGTGTCTACGAGTATTGTCGGATTATTTCCCATATTAGGTGTTGGGGGTGATTCTTTATTGTGATTTGAGGTTTGTAAGTTAGTAACGTTTGTTGTTTCTTTTTGTGTGTTTCTACATTTACTTTCAGGATGTCTATATCCGTTACATTTTTTACATATTGTTATTTCTGTTGATATGAATATACGATGGTCTAAATTTTCATGATTTATTATTATTGTATCTGGTACTTTTACTTTATCATTTTCTTTTATATATACTTGTCGTCTAAAACTCATGATATGTTCGTAGCCTGGTTCTACTATTCCAGCCCTTAGGCTGGTTACTTTGCGATAGTATTTTAATATCTAGTTCACGAAGTGCTTCTATTAGTAGTTCCTGTGGGATTGATGGGCATATATTCGATATAATTACTCTGGTTGGAGCGATGACGTATTTTCTAATTTCTGCGGTGTTGTTAAGTACTTTTATTGTGTTGTGTTCGGCTGTTAATTTATCTACTAGTAGTTTGTCTTTAAGAAATATACATATTCGCTGATTGGATAATCGAGATACGTGTGTAATATTTGTATACAAGTCTACCAATAGACAAAACATATTCTCTAATGGGTATGTCATTCAATGCAGATATAATTATAGCTTGTTCTTTTTTTGGATATTGTTTACTAATTAATAAGTAATTTGTGTTTACTCAAATCAAAAGTAATTTCAAGCAACAAAAAAATTAATTGTTTTTTTAAAAATCGAACAAGCATAGTCTAATTTATCGTACTGTATGATTAACTTATTTACATTTTTTGTTGTAAAAAATTGTTTCAAAGTATATTTTTAAAAAGTTGCAAAAACTAGCCATGTTGAGACGTAATGTTTCAGAACTGCAAGTTCAGACTCATTTTACAGAGACATCATATGAACACATTATATATCATCATATTTTCATTTTTATAAATATAATTTTCATTTGACCTGAGGTTATCCACGTATCACATCCGCTGTGCTTCTTTGTAAAGATTTGAGATTAGACGCTAGAAGTTTGTTTAGCTATAGAAACACACGCGAGACATTGAATTGAATATATTTTCGCTAGTATTTTGGCACGATGACACAAAACAACATTTCACCGCCATGTTTATTTTCGTAAATTTCGGGTAAGCTTTAAACCTACAGTGAAAATCAAAATGGCCGTTGAAATTGAAATTAGACGTCACTGGGCGAGGGGTGAGGCGGGGAAAATCATCCGCTTTCTTAACAGTGTCAATTTTAATTGAAATTTTCTCATTATTAAAGATCGATTTGAGGAAAAATAAAATATACGGGTCTATTATTTTACATTACTCTATTGACTAAAGTTAAAAATGAAAAATCGTACATGATCTCAATGTAGTTATTATTTTGCGTTATATTTGTCCCTTCTTGAAAATCTATGCCGACGTGTATGGTATACCGCGGCGCCTGCGCATTCCGTAAATTGTATCCTTTTTCTCTTATGTACTTGTATAAATTTCTCACTTAAATCCTAAGCGTTCGTAAGAAAAGTATTGTAAGGTTTGGGCTTTCTCGTATCCACTTTGTAAACTATATGATCTAAGCTAGGAATATATGGAGGAATAGGAACTAATATATTGCGGATCCATTACTCTCCGTGAAGCCTTGAAAGAAAGATGGGAATATCATTGCTGCATAAATCTATCTCACACACGTAAAGCTGGGATTATACGCATGCAAGTAATATTTAAATTCGATTTATCTATTGGCTAACGACCGATCTGGAGTTCTGTTTATTGAAGACTAGCGCGAGAAACTTTAAATTTAAATCTGAGAAATTAAGTAATGTACCTTACGAATACTATTTCTTTTGTGTGTAAATTCTTGAACATAAATATTAGTAATAATAAATAATAATGAAATATTCTAGTGTTAAGTTTGAATTAAATAATTTACTTTGTTATACTGGAAAAATAATAGGAATTCAATATGGTCAGAATTAATTTATTTTGATGACAGTAAGGTAAAGAAGAGCAAAAGAGATAATTTATATAATATTTATTGATTTCTAAATAATAAATTTTTATTAAACTTATTTCATTTCTAATGTAATGATTATCCAAAACAGTTTGTTCTTTCACATGGTTTAAAAATTCTATTGTGTTAAACACATATGGAAAGCAATGTTGAAATAGATTAAGAACCATCTATTTTAATTTTTTATTTTTAAACATTTGCTCTTTGACTTTACCTGAATACCCTTTCAGGCTTTTTGCAAATAAATATCATATCTTTTGAGGGATATAAGAGGCTCCCCAGATTTTTTATATTAATCAGTATGCTCTCTCTAGACAGACAACACGTTCTAGTCGGCATGATATTAAGAAATCAAAATTACTTTTCACAACGAAAATAAAATTCTATGAATGAAACACAAAGTAATGCTCACGATTCGAAGTGCAAACAGAAAATGAAACCAAAACCATACTACGTGCATCAGCTGGCGGCAGTCATCAGCGGTAGCCAATAGAATTCTAATATTTACGTGCATGCGTATAATTAAGGCTTGGGTGCGTGTATGAGATAGACTTATACAGTAATGATATTCCCATCTCTCTTTCAAGGCTTCAACTAGTCTCCTACGTGAAAGATAGGAGCATTAGCAATATATTAATTAATAGGTATATGGGAATAGTAAACACGCTACATTTAGGGGGAAGTAACCAGGTGGGGATGGACGTAAATAATGTAATGGGGCACAACGGAGTGGGAAGCTGCGCGCTAAATTCAAATTGTAACACTTGGTTAAAAATTATGTAACACGCAATTTATTTCAGTTCACCTTTTTAAAGTTTTCAAACGTTTAAAATAAACAAAACACCAAATAAGTAGTTTGTGTAGCTCAAAATGGTTACTTGAAACTTGACAGCGGACCACATCGGAATGGGGGAAACGCCGAGATAAACGGCTTCACCTATTTTATCTAACTCTACTCCATAGTTTTCCTAGTTTCATGGTTATTGTGATATGGTGGAAATCATATCTATTAACTAATATATTGCGGATCCCTTGCTTTCCTTGAAGCCTAGAAAGAGAGATGGGAATATCATTTCTGCATAAGTCTATCTGTCTCTAATTCTGGTTCTCTGACTATGCACATGCTCGTAATATTTGAATTCTATTGGCTAACGCTGATGACAGCGACTGCCAGTTGATCCTGCAGAAATGATATTCCCATCTCTCATTCTAAGCTTCAATTAGTTTCTACGTAAAGGATAGGAGCATTAGCAATATATTAGTTAATAGATATATGGTGGAAATGATTAGGACTCACGTCATCAACTTGAAAAAAAAAAAAACTTTATAAAAAGAAATATAACTTGTAGTAATTATTAGTTGTTATTTATTTTTTAAAAAAGAAGAAAAAATATACTAGTATTAAAGAAATTTATATATTAATTAATTTACAATTATTTCTAAGTCAATCCTTATTCCTTTTACGGAATATAAAATAATTGGACACAACATGATAATTTAGTGCCAACATATGGTACGAAAATAAACTACAATTATTTCAAATAATTTTATATTCCGTAAAAGGAATAACGATTGACTTAGAAATAATTGTAATAATCATTAATATATACATTACTTAATACTAGTACTTTTTTCTTCTTTTAAAAATACATAACATTCAAAAATTTCTACAAGTTATATTTCATTTTATAAGATTTTTTCCAGGTCGATAACGTGAGTTCTCTACTTAATCATTTTCACTATAAAAACTCCGTGGGAACAATCACTTTTACATGTTGTCATCTTTGGAACGGTTGTAGACTCCGTACACGTTGAGATTGAGATCAAGCCGTCTACGTCATAAATGGGTTCTGCAGACCACGCCTCTAACAAATTGTCCAATGGCGTACACAATATTAGTCCAAGCGCCTATGCAAGTGTTTCCATCTTGCAAGAAGAATTCAGACCTCCGCCTGACAAATGTAAAATTTACTCGTTAAAAATAGCGACACAATCCTAATAAAACAATTTGCTATTTTGTATGTTTTTTACCTTCCGTCACCTTTAGGTAAGGAAGGTATTGGCTGGTACCACAAGTCCTGTTTTAACTAAAACGATGTTTTAAGAAATGTCAAATTTAATTATTTAATATTAATAATAAATAATATTAAATTCATCAAAATATGATTTTAAAGCAGAACAGTTTATAATCAAACAAATATTTTAAAAAAATCGCTCTTCAAACGTAAGTATGAAATTAAATATTGAAATTTGAATTTGACATTTCTTAAAACAGCGTTTTAGTTAAAACCAGGCTTGCGGTACCAGCCAATGTCTTTAGTCAAAAAATTCAATGATGAGTTTTTAGTGAATAAGCATGTTTTAGGGTCCTATAATATGATTTTACCATTTTTACGATGATGTCTGTATGTATGTATGTATGTATGTATATATATGTATGTGTGTGTGTGTGTGTGTGTGTGTGTGTGTGTGTGTGTGACGAAAGTTTCGGATCGCATAACTTCAATACCACGATACCACAAAATTTTTTTTTTCGTATTCCTCAACTCTAAATCCAGAAGAAGAGTTGATTATATTTCGGGTATAATTGGTTAACCGGAAGTACCCTCATTTGACGAGTTTAACAGTTTTTCTTGAAAAAACGCAGTTAAATGTAATTTATTGACATTTAACGTTATTATAATTTAAAGAATATATTATTCTCTACACGATTTGATTGCATTTTATACTTCATATTCAATAGATATAGAGTTAAAGAATTATAAAGATATTATATTTCATAAATCAGCCAGCTATGCTAACCATGGAAACTGCTAACATATTCAGATAATTCAAATTGACAGATGCCAGTATCAATGAAAAGTAAATGAATGTGGCAGAGATGAGGATGTTGAGATAGATGTTGGGGAAGACACGGAAAGATACGGTAAGGAAATAACACTAGTGTTACAAGTTTCTAGAAAGATTCAAGAGAGACGATTACATTGGTTTGAACATGTCATGAGGACAGATGCAGAATAAATTGGAAGAAGAATGAATACCTTAGTAATAGAAGGTTGAAGAAATAGAGGAAGACGAAAGATAAGATGGAAGGACTGTATTGCGGAAGACTTGAGAGAAAAGGAACTGAATGAGAACGACACGCAAAACAGAAATGAGTGGAAGAAGAAAATAAAAGTAGCGACCCCTAACGAATGGGAAAAGCTAAAGAAAAAGATGTCAGTGTCAAGTGCAATTTTCATAGTTTGTTTATAAAATAATTTTACTGGAAATTTAGAATCTTTTGCAAGAAAATTTATGTATGGAATTTATACATAATACACAGGATTAGCGGAAGGTATTGTGCTGGCCACATCAGATTTTTTTTATTAAAATTATTTTTGCTCTAAATCTTAATTTCTAATTAAAATATGGATTTTTAATTAAATCACCATTAAATACTTTCATATAACAATATTTTTAAATTTACGACCAAGAATAAACGCGTTATGTTAGAACGTAATTACCCCTAGTTTTAAACAAATCTGACGAGCTTATGATTTTGGACTGCAGCCAACCATGAACGTCAACGTAACTGTCTCTCCCCTTACCGCGCACTGTTACGAATGAATACGTAAATGTATTGAACTTAACGTGAACGGAGTCTAGCACTCTTTAATTTGTGAGATGACCATGGCATCGTTAGTGATTGGAGCTCGGAGGACACTTCCTATGCTTCATTTATTTCCTGTTGGATACTTTTTGAACAAAAACTTACATTTTCTGCAATTTTCTTCAAAAATTCAGCAGTGGTTTTTCCACTTTGATTAACTAAGCCCGTAAATACACCACTTGGATGTTGTAGTAACATATGGGGATGATCAAATTCCACACATGTTCCAGAATGCATTACTATAATTCGATCGGAATCCATTATTGTGTGTAAACGATGGGCGATTGTTAAAACAGTGCATTTTGCGAATTTTGATCTAATTGTCATTTGAATTAGTCTATCTGTTCTGGGGTCCATATTTGCAGTTGCTTCGTCTAAAATTAATATTTTGTTGTTCCGGATAATAGCGCGCGCAAGACACAACAATTGCTTTTGCCCTGCGCTGAAATTTGCACCGCCTTCTGCCAAGGGCTTTTTTAATACATCTAAGTACAAAATGTTTTTAGGAGAAATTGTAAATAATTTAAATAAATTTATTACTTGCGGATTTTGTCTCTAATTCAACAGCACTTAATGCAGCAAGTAAAGTTTCATCAGTGTATTGCCGATATGGGTCTAAATTAAAACGAAGGCTTCCAGTGAAAATCATCGGATCCTATTAAAAAATGGTATGTTAGTACGTTGGTGATAGAATGTTGTCTATCTAGCCATGTTGTCACGTTATTGTGATATTTACCTGCTTTCTTACTGCAGTTCATTTTACGTAAGAAAACAGCGTTGGTTTAGATAGGGAAATAAATTCTGCCCTCTGATTGGTCAGAATGGACGCCCAGTTTACAAAAGCGAAAAAAAAAAGAGTAACTGTCAATAGAATTAAGTGATATTTAACCATATTTTTGATTCTGACCTAGTAACTTTTAATATTCAGACATGATATATTTTCACATAAAAATATTTAGTATTGACAAAAGACAAAGTTTGGTTTCACGATTTTAAATTATTTATTTAATGCATGTAAAAACACTCGGCTCTCAAGCGCCTTCTGCTATTTTCTTATGTGTATGAAGTCTATAGGATGTTCATTATTTTTGTTCGCTATTGCTATCTTGAGAACTATAAGAGCTACGAGGTCGGTTAAATTAGCAAACAATTTCTATTTTACTAGACTATTACAATGAGTATTTTTTTTTCTACCAGTGGTTCTCAAAATATACCCAAGTAACACAAATGACCTGAAATCGACGTCACTGTGACGTCCTAATTTACGTCACATAGACGTCTCAGCGTGGAGCTGTACGACGTCGACGTTGTTTAGACGTCATTATAAGACGTATCGACGTCTTTTTAAGACGTTGTATCGACGTCTTTTTAAGACGTTGTATCGACGTCATTTAAGACGTTGTTTCGACGTCATTTTAGTGCATTGTTTCGACGTAATTTTTATGATATAAACATAAACGGTGGTAGGAAAAATAAATAATTTAATTCTAGTTTTATTTATACTATATAATATAAAAAAAATAATTAAAAACTATTAATGCACAACAATATATGAACAATAAATATTACACATAAAAAGTATTTAAAAAAAATATTACGAAAAATACAAATTAATTAAATAAATATTGCATCTTATATCTACAAAAAAGTTATGTATATATTTATTTGCACGTTGTTGTGTGGTGCATATTTCAACTAGTTCACCATCTCTTGGTTATGATTGCTTGTTTATATTCTTCATAATGGCACTTCGGTTCGTGTCTTACCATATCTATAAAAAAGTAATTGTCATAAGCAATATAAGCACAATTTTATCTACTTACAATATACTAAATTTTCAATGTTCGTATTAAGAAATTTCAGTATTTTCAGTATTCTTCCGTGGTAATTAAAATGCTGGACATGACACAACACAAAGATGGCGGAGGGTGCGTTCATACATATACAGTAATCTGAGCATATGTCAATTTTTATTTGATTTATTTTTATTTTGCTGTAATTTCTTTTAATTTTAGAAAAGAGTTGTAAATACAAAAATGAAAATATAATTCTTTCGACTTACCAAATTATTCTAAAATATCCACCTTGTATAATTTATATTCAGAATTGGGCTGCTGGGAATAATTGTTAATTGCCCGAACCATTTTTTTTTATATTTCAAATTTTCGGGCCAAGCGCAATAAATTTTATTATTTTTATTACGCAGCCAACATTTCGGCAGTTTGAATAGAATTTGTACCAACAAATTCTATTACAGCTAATGCCAATCTATACAAGAGAAATTAGAAATTAAGTTTCCATTAAAAAAAAAAAAATGCAACTTGGTCAAGATCACCAGAATCGAAATATGTATTAAAAATCACTATGATGTCTCTTTGTCGATGGTTTACTTGAATCCAATCGTTCTAGAATAGCTTGAAAGGAAAGATGTAAAGATTCTTGGAAAACTTAGGAAAGTGGGATTTTTGGAGCTATTGGAAATGCTCAGATAAAACCGTAAAACTATATAGATAAATCTTTGTTTCTATATTATATATTTCCCTTTATTTATACATTTGCTTTTGTATTAGCAACATTTCTTAAAATGGTTTTTTTAAAGCACTACTAGGTTTTGTTTAAATTGTTGAAAATTAATATGTCCATGATTTTTATATCAAAAAATATAACAGATATAAATTGTTTCCGTTTCGCATTAATAATTATGTAAACATATAATATGTTTTAAATAAATAAAATATAAATATCACCACGGCATACCTATATTTGGGTGTGCCAATCTGCTTCTATTCGTAGATTTTGGTAATGACAATAATTAAATAAAAATATATATTATACATATATGTAAATATAAACTAAGTTTTATATTACATTTATTCTAATTTTAAAAATCATTATAATAAACAATATATTGTTATATATTTTTGCATAATGAATTGATATATAAATAAAAATAATATATCCCTTCGTGTGTTATTAATTGTCAAATTAAATAAATTTAAAATATGAATTTTTACTAATATTAATAATAAAGTAAAAATAATCGTCATAAAGACGTCAAATTAGACGTGGAAAAAAGGTTTAAATAGACCTAATTATGACCATATAAAGTCGTCATATGGACGTCATAGCGACCACAAATCTGACGTCTAAATAGTCCTATTTCAGACCAAAAATCAACGTCACAATGTCGTCGTATAGACGTCTGATTAGACGTCTAAATAGACCTATTTCAGACCAAAAATCAACGTCACAATGTCGTCGAATAGACGTCGGATTAGACGGCAGAATATGACTGAAATTCGTCCTGAAATCGACGTCACTTTTTGGTCGACCGTCGGTCAGTGTTACTTGGGTAAACTTCATATACTCGTACATGGTGTTTCTATACCTCTGCACGAAACTTTAATGACATATATAATTTGATATAGGTACTGATTATAGAACAAAAAGATTTTTTTTGAAATTCGCAAAAATAAGGGTAGTTCATTCCTAGCTAACATTTTTACTGCCACTGGTTTCATAGTACATTTAATTACCTAAGTAATAACTAATTAATAAATGATTATTTGTAGGCAGTGTTTATACTTTTATTTCATTAATAACATAATTGTAAATACATAATTAAATGTACTATGAAATCAGTGGCACTAAAAATGTTCGCTAGGAATGAACTATCCTTATTTTTGTGAATTTCAAAAAAATCTTTTTGTTCTAAAATCAGAATATCAAATTATATATGTCATTAAAGTTTCGAGCAGAGGTATAGAAACACCCTGTATATCAAGATTTTCTTGATGAATAAAATTTATTTTGTAACTAAGAAAGTATACGAAATATTTGTGTGAATATTAAACTACAATTAAAATGAAACAAAATATTTAATGGTCTTCCTCAAAGCACTCTTATTACAATCAGATTTAAATTAAATCAGCATAATTTTCATTTGCATTTTTCTCAAAAATTTTGTAATATTAGGGTAGTACATATGGATATCGATGAATTTAGAAAAAAATACTGAATCGAATAAAAAATAGGTTCCCATTTAAAATAAGAAAGTTGTATTCCGTATTTTTTGCTCATTGTAATAGTCTAGTAAAATAGAAATTGTTTGCTAATTTAACCGATCTCGTAGCTTGTGTTTTGATTTTTTTTAGAATTGATTTAAATAAATTGCGATGGAATTTTTGTTTACTATTATGCAACACGATATGTAACTTATAGGAGAGGCACAATTCCCTCTCTCCTGACTTCAGGCCGTTTGCTTCAAAACAAATGCCTGTAATACTTGTTCACAGTATTCATTTTCGAAGTGTCCAAAGCATGATTTGGTTGCCACCTAGAGGTGTTAACTATATTATTGCATTTGCCTACTTCATTATGATGCGTTAGTTTATGTGTTTACAGGGCCATTCCTAGCGGGCGTGCAATGCGTGCCACGCAGATGATGCAATCCCCGGCGACGGACCGCCTAGACGTTTAATTGCATCGTTGATTTAATTCTATTGTGCTCGGTATCACTGTCGCGTCAGAGGGTTCTAGAAGGATATGGGGTATAAATACCGTCGGGAGAACAGCGGGAAAATAGTCTGATATATACAAGCAAGGAACAATGAACACGGGGTGATATAAATAAACATTATATAAATAAATGTAGTTATATAAATAAATATAGTGATATAAATATTGTTTCAATAAATAATCTTAGTGTTTAAGTATTTAATACTATTCTTAGTGTTTATAATTATTTAATCATAGTGTTAGTTACTTTTATCATCTTTTTAATATTTATTCTATTTATTTATCGTTTAATAAACGTAATATTTTAATTAATAATATATCTCTTATGTTTATACTTCACCCATATAAATAAAACGTTACAATTGGTGTCAGGTGTGGGGTTGTTAATAAATGTGAAGTGTAAATAAAAATAAATAAAATTGCGACTAAACAAATAAAATTAAGTGAATTAAAAGTAAGTGATCTTAAGAAAGAACTGGAAGAATGAGAATTAGAAACAATAGGAAAGAAGTTAGTGCTTCAAGAAAGACTACGGCATGCATTAAATCGATTCTGGTGAAAATCCTGAAGATTACTTATTTCACCTATCCGAATTTGGTAAATTAGAATAAAAATTAGAACAAACTTCTAGTACATTAAAAGAAGAATGGACAGGAACATTAGAAAAAAAACTAGAGGAGAGTTCTAGAAAATTATAGAACATTAGAAAATAAATTAGAAGAAAATTCTCGAACATTAAAAGAAGAATTGACAGGAACGTTAGAACAAAAATTGGAGGAGAGTTCTAGGAAAGCAGAAGAAATTTCTAAAACATTAGAACAAAAATTAGAAGAAAATTCTAGAACATAAGAACAAAAATTAGAGGATAATTCTAGAAGTTTAGAAGAAAAATTCGAAGAAAATTCTAGAAGTTTAGAAGAAAAATTAGAAGAGAATTCTAGAAAAACTGAAGATGACCTGAAGAATTTAGAAGTATGACAAGTAGATCGAAGAACTACGAGAAAAAATCACTAAAATGACATTGTCGTCAGTGTCGAAATCCGAAGTAGCAAAGACAAGTGTATTGGAAGGAAGGAAAGTAGTAAACCAGATATTACCTCAACAATCCATATAAAAACACCGGAATTTGATGGAAAATCTTCATGGGCGAATTATTTAAAACAATTTGAAGCGGCTGCGAAAGCAAATAACTGGACGTCCACGGAGAAGGCTACAGTGTTAACTGTCTCGTTGCGTGGAGAAGCTATCGACATCCTGCAAACGCTGAAAGAAGAAGAACAAGAGGACTACGATCAGCTAGTCAAGCGATTGGATATGCGGTATGGAAATGCGCATCTGGAGCAGGTATACCAGACGCAATTGAGAAACCGGTATCAGAGTTCAAAAGAAAATCTTCAAGAATTTGAAGTTGACGTAGCTCGTTTGGTTCTTCTCGCACATCCTACGGATCCTGACAGCGTTTTGGAGTGCCTGGCCACTCAATCATTCATTTACGGGGTTCGAGAAAGCGAAACTCAGCATGTACTACGATTGGCTCGCCCAAAAATTTTAATCGACACACTTTCATATGCATTGGAGCATAAAGCTGCCAAACAAGCTTCACGTAACCAATCGCGAATGCGAAATATGGATGCCGAGAGAAAGGAAAACACTGAAGATCTAGAAGAAACGGTGCGACGAATTGCAAGTGAAGTGTTTACTGGAAGAAAGAAACTCCGCTGTTGGAATTGCGGTGAACTGGGCCATCCGCAGAGACTTTGCAGAAAAATGCAAAAGAAAACGGAATCGACAAAGGAAGAAAAGGAGTCGGAAAACTAAATCGGGTTGATGCGAAGGGGCAACTGTCGACCCGTAATCTAGTAGCCCCATAATCCATCAGTTATGTCGCATCTCTTCGTCATAAATCCAATAGCATCTATGTGGATGGCTCTATTAACGGAAGGCCACTGAAAATGCTACTGGATACGGGTGCGACAAAATTTATAATTAGACCCGACTTGATAAGGAAAACCGGCAAGACGCATCTTCAACTAACTAAGTGGTGATTACGCACAGCAACGGGCGAACAAGCTACCGCATTAGGAGAAGTAGATGTCACCATCACTATTGGAAAAACCTTATTTAAACAGCGTGCGCTGGTAGCTGAAGATGAATTAATACTCGGAATGGACGCAATGACAAAGCATGGTTTTAAACTTGACGAGAAGGGAGTGATGATGGTCAATGAAGAAGAACTCGTATTAAATCCACGAGATGACAAGGCTGTGCGCGTACTAATGGCCGAAGACGTTACCCTCCCAGAACGAAGTGAAACTATCCTGGAGGTACATTTAGATGGTAGTTTCTGTGAGGGAAGTATTGTTATGCTGGAGCCCAAGAATGATGATGCCAAAACTGGCACTGAAGTTGTTGTTGGAAAATCACTGGTCAAAGCCAGCCAGGTAATTCCAGTTCGGATAATGAACATAAATTATTATCCGGTTCTTAAAAGAGGAACAATTGTAGGAGAATGCTTGGCAGTATCGTCGATTATTCGAACTGTGAAGGCCAAGGGAAACATATCTCAAGAAGTTCCGGACGCTTTAATCAACCAGATATCAACATCGTTTCAAGAATTGACCGCCGACCAGAGAACCAAGGCAAAGAATTTAATTGGAAATTTTCAAGATGTGTTCCAATTCGACAAGAAAACCAAAGGGAGAACTAATATAGTTTACCATAAAATAGACACCGGAGACGCAAGACCCATCCGCCAACCAGCAAGAAGACTGCCATTGGCGAAGCGTGAGGAAGCCGAAAGAATTATTGAGGACATGAAGATGGAAGGTATCATCGAACCTTCAAGCAGTCCTTGGGCTTCACCAGTGGTGTTGGTGAAGAAGAAGGATGGATCTACACGATTTTGCGTCGATTATTGTCAACTCAACAACGTGACGAAGAAAGATAGCTACTAGTGCTGTCAAGAACCGAAAAAAATTGGAACCGGGTACCCGATTCCAAAACTATCTGGGTATCCGGATACCCGGGTAGTGGGACCGATCTTCGGTTCAGAGTAATGGAACCGATCTTCGGTTCCGGGTAATGGAATCGATCTTCGGTTCCGATTAGTGGATCCGATTTTCGGTTCCAGTTCTGAGTAGTGGAACCGATATCCGGTTCCGAGTAGTGGAACCGATTTTCGGTTCCGGGTAGTAGAACCGAATCGGATCCGAGTTATGGAATCGATGATTAGAATATTCAATTATAATTTTAAATTAGCTTCGTTATTTTTGAAAAATAAACAAATTTTCTGTTTTATTTGAGAAATATCGTATATTAATTTTTGTTTTTATGTATGTATTTAATTGAAAATAATGATTTGTAAATAGTATTATACCAAACGCAAGAGGATGCGAAAAATTGTTTAGAAAATGTAACAGCATAATGTAGTAAATAATTGCAGATACTTTCAGTTTCGTATTATATTTACAATTTTCATTCAAAATGGTTTATTTTAATAGCTTGACCTTGAGTTATGTTTTGAGTTAACGGTACCTACATAATGACAATAGAGGCCATAAAATTGAAGGCATCGAGGACAAAGCAATGGATATTTCCAAGAATTTCACTTTCATTTTGCAATAAGTGCAAATACTAATATTTTTATCAACATTTTTTAAATGTTGCCATACATAAATACGTTTGCTCATTTTTCTACCGCTAACTATCCATGAAGGTAAAAGGGGGATGAAATTTTCTCAAATAGTGAGATTTCCCAAATTCAAGGAGTTTATAATACACAAATGAACTGAACTTTAAGAATAAAATAAATCGAAAGCGGCGCTTCAAAGTACAAATCCTATGCAAATTGAAATAAAGGCACCAGTCGGGGAAAGTGTACCTGATTTTTGGTCATTTCTAAGAGAATTGCATTATATCAGTTTATCAGAATATCTGATACCAATATTCCCAAATTTTTATGCCTGATTTATTTCTACTTCATTAATTGTAAAAATTATCTTTCAAAATAATGAACTTGTTATTCATAATAATAACATATTGATTCATAATACATACCTAAATCTAAGTCGGGATTGCAATAATGTTCAAAGATCTGAAAAGTTTCCAAGATCGATATTCATATAGTATCAGTTTCATAATCGAGATCCACCCTGTTTCGATCCCAGAACCGAAAACAGATTAGTTTTAGTTTCACAATCAATATTCGATCTGTTTCGGTCCCAGAACCGATGAGTTTCGATTCCAGGCCCGAGAACCGATGAGATTTGATTCCAGAACCGATGAGATTCGATTAACAGAACCGAGAACCGATGAGATTCGCTCCCAGAACCGAGAATGGATGAGTTTCGATTCCAGGCCCGAAAACCGATGAGATTCGATTCCAGAACCGATGAGATTCGATTTCCAGAACCGATGAGATTCGGTTCCAGAACTGAGAACCGATGAGTTTCGGTTCCAGAACCGAGAACCGGGTAGTTTCGGTTCCAGAACCGAGAACCGGGTAGTTTTGGACCCGGAACCGAGAACCGGGTAATTACACATTCAAATAACCGGGTACCCGGATAATTTTGGAACCGGAATCGAACCGAACCGGAACCGGTTCCCACCACTAATAGCTACCCGCTACTACGAATAGACGATACACTAGACACTTTGGCTGGCTCAAAGATTTTCTCCACTTTGGATCTAAAGAGCGGCTACTGGCAAGTAGATTTGGATCCAAAAGACAAGAAGAAGACAGCCTTCACCATTGGTACAGGACTCTGGCAATTTACCGTAATGCCGTTTGGGCTCTGCAATGCTCCTGCAATGTTTGAACGACTCATGGAAACAGTATTGGCTGGGCTATCTTGGAAAACCTGTTTAGTGTATCTCGACGATATTATTGTGGTAGGTAAGACATTCGAGGACCACATGAACAATTTGGAAGAGGTTTTCCAGAGATTGAGGAAGGCTAACCTGAAACTTAGCCCGAAGAAGTGTCACCTGTTTCAAGGAGAAGTTCATTACCTTGGACACGTGGTTTCCGGTAAGGATATTGCAGTTGACCAGGAGAAGTTAAAGGCTGTAAGAGACTGGCCAGCACCTAGGTACAAACACGAACTTAGAAGTTTTCTTGGTTTGTGTACCTATTATCGACGATATGTACCTGGATTTGCCAACATAGCCAAGCCACTGACAAGGCTTACTGAAGAAGGAAGAAGATTTATCTGGGAAATGGACTGTAAAGTTGCATTTAAAGAACTAAAACATGCTTTGACAAGCGCACCCGTCTTGAGTTATCCTTTACCTGAAGGAATGTTCATACTAGACACGGAATTGGTGGCGTTCTTTCCTTCTTTCCCAGATACAAGACGGGCAGAAGAAGGTTATTGCCTACTTTAGTAAGACCTTGTCAAAACCAGAAAGGAATTACTGTGTGACCAGAAAAGAACTCTTGGCAGTCGTGAAATTCGTGGAACATTTCTACAAATATTTGTACGGAAGAAGATTTTTGATTAGAACTGACCATGCTGCATTATAATGGCTGCTACAATTCAAGAATTCTGAAGGTCAGGTGGCTAGATGGATTGAAAGACTACAGGAATACGATTTCAAAATCGATCATAGGATTGGTACCAGCCATCGTAATGCCGGCGCATTGTCCAGAAGGCCATGCCAAGATGAATGCAAGCATTGTAGTCGACTGGAAGAGAAACATTTTACCGTCGCCAGGACAACAGTAGTCGATGATAATTGGCAGCCCGATGGACTACGCGAAGACCAAGAAAATGACCCGAATTTGAAAATTATACTGGAATGGAAAGCAGAGGATAGCAAAAGCAGTCTGGGAAGACGTTGCACCACACGCACAGAGTGTAAAATCGTACTGGGCGCAATGGGACTCCATGGTGATTGAGGATGGCCTGTTAAAGCGTGTGGTAGAGAATGCTGATGGAACTGAGAAGAAAACTCAGTTGGTCATTCCTAAGAATAGAATACCAGACGTGTTGAAAGAGATCCATGACGGATCTGGAGGCCATTTTGGAGTCACCAAAACTCTAGAAAGATTGCGCCAGCAGTTTTACTGGGTTAACTTCACTGAAGATGCTAAAGACTGATAGAAGAAATGTGTGGTTTGTTCTGGAAGCAGCGGCCCTCATAGACGACGAAAAGCTCCAATGGTTCAATACAACGTTGGCAGTCCGTTTGAGCGCATTGCGATTGATGTGGCCGGACCATTCCCAGAAAGCGACGACGGAAATAAATATATCGTGGTTGTGATGGACTACTTTACTAAATGGGTTGAAGCCTATCCATTACCCAACCAGGATGCCACCACGGTCGCCGAAACCTTAATTAAAGAGTGTGTATGCCGGTTTAGTGTACCACGTGAACTTCACTCCGACCAAGGAAGAAATTTCGAGTCTGTTGTTTTCCAAAATATCTGTAAGGTATTAGGAATTAATAAAACGAGGACAACTGCATTACATCCGCAGTCCGATGGGATGGTTGAACGAATGAACAGAACGATCAACCGATACTTGTCGAAGGTAGTCTCCAACCACCAAAGCGACTGGGATTGACATCTTCATCTGTTTCTGATGGCTTATCGTTCATCCATGCATGAAACCACAGGGCAAACTCCTGCGAACATCTTATTCGGGCGTGAGTTGCGCCTGCCATGTGTCTTGGTGTTCGGCAGTAAACCTGGGGAAGATCTGGCCGGAGAAGATTACGTTACGGGCTTACGGAGAAGAATGGACGACATTCATGAACAAGTTCGCACAAACATTCAAGCTGCCAGCGACCGAATGAAGGACCGGTATGACATCAAAGCCGAAAAAGGTGGATATCACCCTGGGGATTTAGTGTGGCTTTACAACCCACAAAGGCGCCACGGGTTATCACCAAAGCTGCAAAAGAATTGGGAAGGCCCCTATGTGATAGTCAAAAGAATAAAAGACGTGGTATATACTATTAAGAAACGACCTACCGGGAATCCGAGAGTGGTACACTTTAATCGGCTACCCCCTTTTTCCGGAGACAACCATGAAGACCATCATGGAGTAACGGTTCGTCAGATCATAGATCAGGAACCGACTTTTGAAGACTTCATGGAAAAGTATTCCTTCGCACACAAGGCGCGGTATGGCGTGACGACAGAAGAACATAGAGACCTATTCACCGTGTCCTCAGATTATTCCCTCGGCCACTGCGTATCGGAAGACTTAATGATGTCCTTTAAGACGAAATTCGGACGACTACAAGAACAGGCCAATCAAGGTCCATCCGTCGGGAAAACGCTGCGACTGAAGGATAACAATACAGAACATCAGCGGTATATCTACTACTTGGTTACAAAACCACGCTCTTACCAAAAGCCGTCGTATCGCAGTCTATGGAATTCACTGTGCGATTTGAAGGATCATCTGCTAGAGAATGACATTTTGAAGCTAGCAGTACCGAAGTTAGGCTGTGGATTAGATGGTTTGGAATGGAAGATTGTTAGGAACATGTTAGAGATCCTCTTCCGCTATACCGGTATTGAAATTCTCGTCTACAGCTTTAACCCTAACGGACAGAAAGAAGAACTCCAGCGAACCATCGACTGTCACTTCTTCAAGACTTCCAAATGTACCAAGGGTAATACATGTAGATTTCGTCATCAATAACTGTTCCGGGACGAAACAGTCTTGAGGGGGCAGTGTGACGTGTGCCCCTGAGTTAAGTGTATACGAGCGCCGCTACTAAAAGAATGTACCAGAGCGATGACGTAATCCCTTCGCCGGAATTACCCAGATGATGCAATCCCCGGCGACGGACCGCCTAGACGTTTAATTGCACCGTTGACCTAATTCTATTGTGCTCGGTATCACTGTCGCGTCAGAGGGTTCTAGAAGGATATGGGGTATAAATACCGTCGGGAGAACAGCAGGAAAATAGTCTGATATATATAAGCAACGAGCAATGAACACGGGGTGATATAAATAAACATTCTACGAGTAGTTATATAAATAAATGTGGTTATATAAATAAATATAGTGATATAAATATTGTTTAAATAAATAATCTTAGTGTTTAAGTATTTAATAATATTCTTAGTGTTTATAATTATTTTATCATAGTGTTAGTTACTTTTATCATCTTTTTAATATTTATTCTATTTATTTATCGTTTAATAAACGTAATATTTTAATTAATAATATCTCTTATGTTTACACTTCATCCATATGAATAAAACGTTACAATATCATACATCATACAATATTATAACGTAAATAATTTATCAGATTACAATATATATATATATATATATATATATATATATATATATATATATATATATATATATATATATATATTTGCATTTACAAGGTGCTACCTGCTGCCCAAAATATCCGAGAATTATTTTCTTTACTAGACACCCGGCACCCTTTTGGATCTGCTATCCTTGGGGAAACATCTGAGAGGTCAGTATAATTTTTTTAAGTGCTCTTTGACGTGTTCGGCGATTTTGTAATGGCGGATATTAAAAACGTGTTAACATCAAGTTCTGTTTCCTGTTGGAAAATCAGCAACAATGCTTGGAAGAGCTTACAAAAATTCCACATCATTTCCTGACAGTTCTTTCAAATCCTAGCACACACTTAAATGGTTAGATTCCAGGTCGTTGGATGTGCTATCGTAGAATAAATTTCATCTTCAATTTGTCAGTTAAATTCGTTGACACAAAGTCCAAGATATTGCAATGAGTTCTTCCAACTCAGCGATTGTTCTACGTACGACGATCAGACATAATCGCATCACGATTTTTTTAATGTTGGAAGTCGAGGGACGTCCAGGTCGATTTTCATCTTTAATTGACATTCGACCACTTGTAACAAGAGAAAAACACTCGTACACTATTGCTTCCTCCCCGTAAGTCCTCCGATGTAATGCGACAGTTTCCGCTGCTGATTTTCTCTAATAGGAAACAATACTTTACTGTTTACCATTGAAATATCGCTGAACACGAACAGCGCTTACCAAAAAAAAAATGACATTGACCGGTCAGATGTTTCCCTAAGGCTGACAACAGATCCAAAATAGTGCCTAGTGAAGACACGTATAGGGAGAAGTCGGAACTAGCGCCTTATCAACTGCCAGAAAATAATTCTCGTATGTTTTAGGTAGCACCGCGTATGTATGAATAAGTACAGTATTATAAATAGTAAAAATTGTGTTTGGTGTAGTTATCACTTAGGGGTGAATTATATATTAGCACGCAGGCGGCAGTACCCTTAGGAACAGCCCTGCGGGTTTATTATATTGTTTTTATAAAGAATAACACATAAAAGAACATCAAAAATATTAGTTTCTTATTAAAAAATTGCCCGGAAATATACGTGTATAATTACTAAGTAGAAGTACTATTTGTAAAAACTAAACCTGTGGTATGATGGCCATTTTTTCTCTTAAATCGTGTAGTCCTATATCGAAAATATTTATCCCGTCTATTTCAATTTTTCCAGAGTTATATGCTAATCTAAATAAAGCAGAAATCAATGATGATTTCCCTGCTGCTGTTCTACCTACGATACCGATCTAAAAAAATCCTCATATTTTACCACATTATTAAATAAGTAGGTATTTCTCACTTTTTCCTCTGGCGATATAATTATATTCAAATTCTTTAATACAGGCCCTTCCATAAGGCTGTATTTCAATCCTACATCATGGAAAATGATTTCGCCAGCGTCGGGCCAGTTTTTCGGTGGCTTTTTATCTAATTTCTAAAATATACTTTTAAATAGAAATATTGATTAACAATTATAATAATCATTACAGATCTCATTTCAGGTTCATGTTCGATATGAATAAATTCTTCTATTCTTTCTATGGAAGTCATATGGTTCTCCATTTCTGCAGATTGTCTCATTCCCCATGGAATCAATCCAGTTAATGTTAAACATTGAGTAATTGCTAAGCCTACGTCTCCTGCCATTGTCTTCATATCAAGCACTAACAACAATAAATATTTTAATTCATTAACCCTCTATGGCCTAAATTAAATATATAAATATAGTTTTTTTTAAAGTTAGATTAGAACAAAACATCATTACTCGTACTGAATATAATTAGCAAAATTTATGATTTTCCAATCCCACAAATTTATTTTAAGGGTGTGTAACTTCTAAGTAACGATGGGTAACAAATACTATATAATTACGTACAGGGTGTATAACGGAAAATGAAACATAGGCGATTAACATGGGAAATCAGTTTTCCGTGCGCATTGCTCCCCTAATTATTTTAGACAAAAAGTTTCAAATGGATGTACTGTACATTCGAATCAATAAAAAAATCATTTTGGCTACTTCATAACTGCAGAAATAAAATTTGAAAATTCACGGAATTACAATTTAATAGTATTAGCCCCGATCACATAAATAACAGATTCGCCGATCTTATGTACAGAATGGCAGCAGATTTAAAAATCTGATGTGACCAACACAGTACCTCCCGCCATTTACCTATGTATATAATTTTTATATTACTTTATAAATTTATTCATACAATATATAGAAAAAGTATTAAATCAAACTTGTAGAAAATGGAATAATCTTTAATTTTTATAATAACAAATTGAGAAAAAAATACATTTAAAGGTATTTTTTCCGGTTATCCGATTGCCACCAAAATCTAATCAGTTCTTTCCATATTAGAATGAGGTAGAAATACATGTTTTCAAAACTTTCTGAATGATAGTATTTGAATTAGAGCGTAAAGTGGATCTACACACACACACACATACACACACATACACACACACACACACATACATACATACATACATACATACATACATACATACATACATACATACATACATACATACATATACATATATACATACATACATACATACATACACACAGACATCATCGTGAAAATGTTAAAACTGCAATCTAGGGACCTTAAAACGTGGTCATTTACCAAAATCTCGATATGCGATTTTTAGCACGATCCCTATACCTCCCTTACCAGGGGTAGCGGGAGGTAAAAATTAATTTTGTTATGTGATCAGGGGTATTAGCCATGGAATTAGAAACAGAAAACAAGAGACTAACAAAAGCGTAACGTTTTATACGTCAAATTATTAGTATTTATTTTGACAATCATTATTCAGACACTGACGTAATAAAACGTTACGCTTTTGTTCGCGTCTTGTTTCTAATACTATTGAATTGTAATTCCGTGAATTTTCAAATATTATTTCTGTAGTTATGAAGTAGCCAAAATGATTTTTTTTATTGATTCGGATGTAGAAATTTTTGCTTTGCAACGTCCATTTGAAACTTTTTGTCTAAAATAATTAGGGGAGCAATGCGCACGGAAAAACTGATTGCCCATGTTTCATTTTTCGTGATATATATCAAACAACTTTTAGTCATGAAATTTTGAAGTTGTGTAAAATAAAACTTTCGAACGGCAATGCATCCTGCATATTGTGACGATGTGAATCTGTCACAAGTTTTGCGGATTAAATAGTTCAAAGCCGTGTAACTCAGCCCTTATTAATCCGCGAACCGTGAAAACTTTTCTTCCCGACAATTGGGATAAGGCGCGTAATTTGACCGGGATATAAACCACATAAAGGGTCGTCAACACCGTGTTCCATTTTTATCCTATTTGCCCTGTTCTTTTATGCAGTTTTGCTATTAGTAAAACAAACTTAAGCTGGTTTAATTAGTAGGGCTGTATAAAAGCAGGGCCCGCGTTTGCAGAAGACAGTTGTTGATTGCGAGTATTCCTTTCGACAACTAAAGCCGATTGCGATTCTTGATTGCGAGTATTCCGTCAAGACTTCAAAACCGATCTCCAGGTGAGCAATATTTTTCGTTTTCTTTGAAACCCGTACCGTGAGCTCTCCGTCCGAATTATTCAGTTGTTTATTAAAAGTCCGTCTTAGTGTCTCGTTGTGAGCTTCAGACGCCCAACGTCGCAACGCTTGTTGAGCGTAAGCCAAAGCATCTTTGAAGGGCGTATTGAAAACATCCAGAGACACTACGACTGATACCGGCCGTAATCATTTCCGTGGATTCAATTCACCAGTTGCGTGTGACTAGCCATTTTACAGTGACTCGTTGCGAGTTTTACCGACTTGACGTTTCGACGCCGCCGGCGTGTAAACCCGGGTGTTACAGACGTCAAGTCCGCGTGTTTATCCAGAGTTACTGTAAAACGGCCCGTTATTCCAAATCGAGTATTTTAGCGTCCACCGGCCCAAGTGCGTTTTTCCGACTCTGCGTCGCGACGCCCCAGTGCGTAAGCCGGGGCACTCGAGGCCTAGAGTCTGTGAGGTTTGCCTGGGTCGACTTTCTCGTCGTACGCCGTATCTACCATCGATCTCCACGTACTCCGCGAACAACCGGTTACGAGTATCGCCGTCGCGACGCCCGGCGTCGATCTGCCAATTATTCCAAAAACGCATTGCTACACCTCGTCCGTCATTACTGCCGTTTACCACCGAACCAAACGTGATATCAGCGTCGCGACGCCCGGCGTCGATCTGCCAATTATTGCAGAAACGCATAGCTACACCTCGTCCGTCATTACCGCCGTTAACCGCCGAGCCAACGCGACATCAGCGTCGCGACGCCTGGCGTCGATTACACCAAAACCATCCAAATACATTGCTAGACAGATCCTTAAGATCACCGTACCTACCGTTTGTCCGCCACCGTCACCGCCGTCACGACGCCTAGCGTCAATCACACCGAAACCGTCCGAACACATTTCCATCTACATTTTTGGATACCCGTGCATCTACCGTACATACACCGACATCACCGCCGTCGCGACGCCCGGCGTCGTTTTTCCGAAAACCAGTAAATCATCTAATTCACACACCCAGCATCATAATGTACCCATCAGCGACCACCATACTCTTTTGTACAGCGAGTTATTATACAATAAAATTGTCTTGTACCTTTTATTGTAATTGTGTTCTTCATATTTCACCCTATCTCCAAACCTGCTATCCGACCGTTGGCGCTCGAGCAATCTCACGCCAACTTTCTGACCGCTATCCCCAAAATAGCGTTACAATATTTACAATGCTCTCCTGTACACTAAATTTTGACCAATGTCCTTTTTGGTTACTACGCGTATTCCTAGTTTGCATTAGAGTAAATTTCCCTCTTTTCCCTACTAATCTAAATTATTTCCCTTATTTCTGTATTCGGTTTCACGATTTGGTGTGTAATTTGTAATAGGAGAACATCTTCTTTGGAACGAAATTGAATTTTATCATTTTCAGACATTTTCTGTCTGATAAAGTACACTCATCAACTTCGCTATTACATAGTAGTAGACCTTCCCTTTGATATATTCTCATTAGTTATTCGGGATCTGATTGAGTTTCTTTTATTTTCAATACTGCTGAAAAATTATGCAGAAAAAAAATAATACCATATAAGTCCAGTGTACCCTGAAAGTTACATGCCTATATCAGTCTATAATTTGGGAAATGTTATAAAGAGCCAAGGGCCTGCATGGCCTGGAGAGCTAACATATATATATTATAAAGATGAAAATTTTAAATTGATTTTTATTATTATTGTTTTACAGAAAGTCACACACTTTTCTCACAACAAAATTGTAAAATATGAGACACCATATCATGCGCCATTTTCAGTTGCGCGCATAAACATTTTGTGTAATATTTTAAACAATTTGCAACAGATAACGTCACAATGTTGAAAAATACGTTCCCATATTTTTACTTGAAAGTTACAAGCGACTACAAAAGGTATTGAGTGCACATTTGAGAAAAATTAAATAAGATATAATGTGTAACTCTCAAGTTACATGGGGCCATAGAGGATTAACTCATATTGGATTTGAAGACTATTATTTTTGCACAAATTTGAAACAAACATAATTATTTATACAATACCGTCTAAAAATTTGGGTACACCTGCTGATATGGAAAATTCTCGGTAATTAATTGGGAAACTTTCAGCACTAATGTTACCGGAAATTTTTGTAAATTTACTCAAACGAAAAATAAATAAATTGCTATATTGTTTTGTTTAAGCTAAACATTCGTATTTGAAGAAACAATGATGGTGTTATTGAGAAGAAAGATTTTACTAATAATTAAAGCTATTTTGTTACATAAATATATCTATGTCAACTATCATTTGTTATTATTTCGCAGGAATGTTTCCGGTAAAGAAATATTAC
Organism: Harpalus rufipes; assembly: GCA_951394225.1. Classification (NCBI taxonomy): domain Eukaryota; kingdom Metazoa; phylum Arthropoda; class Insecta; order Coleoptera; family Carabidae; genus Harpalus; species Harpalus rufipes. Next base: position 14,193,222 of record OX596286.1, read on the forward strand.
TTGTAAATATTTTTTACTTGTAAATTATTTTTATTTTATTTTGGAATCATAAACTTGTTTATTCGTCTTCAAAAGCGGGCGAAATTTGGTTTTTATTGCCCGAGGGCTTAAAAAGTTGCCAGGTAACAGCTACTCACGCATATCAAAATCGTGGTTTATGGGTAAATGTCATACAACGCAAATTCGATAAATCACATTTTTTAAACACCGCCACTTACAAAAACTTTCGTATTATTTCTCGTATACGTCTTTTGACTTTTGTGGAACGACCTTGCTCTATGTAGCCTCAAATTCATTCAATATTTCTTTCTTAGAATAATCGATACCTGTAATTTGACACTAAATTAAAAGTGTTTCTAAAAAACAACATAGCAACACCAACAATTTGCGTAGAAACCACAGCATACTTAAAATTCACAACGCTAACGAATATACAGTATTTTTTTTTAAAGATGTCCGATCAAGGTAATCTGTACCATGAACGAATTAACGAATTGGCATACATTTATCTCTATCATCTGCCATAACACGAAGCGTGTGCGATAAGTTAGTACATTCCATTTTAAAACGATGCTCGTTGTTGACAACACTTTCGCTGTAACGTATGTTTATTTATTAATTCAGATATATTACCTTGATTGATAGCCGAACGAATATCGTTAATTTCTGCCAGTGTCACTGACAATGACATTGTGTCAGTATTTCATTTTTCCATATTTGATATTACATTTGCTAATACCAGTTTATTTAGTTTTGAATTTTGAATGCTTTGACCGTAGCATATATTTTTACCTCCCGCTACCCTTGGTAAGGGAGGTATAGGGATCGTGCTAAAAATCGCATATCGAGATTTTGGTAAATGACCACGTTTTAAGGTCCTTGGAATCCATTTTTAACATTTTCATGATGATGTCTGTGTGTATGTGTGGATCCTCTTTACGCTCTAACTCAAATACTATCATTCAGAAAATTTTGAAATCTTGTATTTCTAACTTATTCTAATATGGAAAGAAGCCATGAGATTTTGGTGTCAATCGGATAACCGGAAATGGCAGTTTACTTGAAGATCAAAATGGTTTTTCTTCAAAAAATACCTTTTTCTATTTTGCTTCTGTAACAAAGCTATTACAGCACCCAAAGGAGTTCGTTAATAGCTCGTTTGAGTGTTTTAACAGCCTAGTACAATTTATTTTTATAAAGTTGGTAGCATAGCTGAAATGTCAAAAAATATCAAATTTCAAACCTCACTGAATAAACGGTACTAACGATTGTTAAGATTTTCATTTTTGTTTATATATATTTAGGGCATAAATAGTTCAAAACACTATTAATTGTTGATATTTAAAATATGTAATTTATTTGTGAACTCTGTCGGTAAATTAGTTCGAGCTTTTTGAGACAACAGCAAAATGGCGGCGGAGGAGAAATGTCAACAAGAATTGTGTTTATTTATAAGAAAATAGTGTTTTAAATATAAGATGTGTATAATTATTATATAGTTTTACACTTTCCACATCCTTTTCAGTTAATTTTATACAATAAAATGTAAGTAACTTGTAAAAAAATTATATTTGATTATGACTATGAAACCTGACTTTTTTCATTGTTTGTTTTTGGAATTATAAAATGTATTTTCCGTAATTTCACGTATTTCAGGTGGAGTACACAAAAAATCGTATCTATTCATTTTTAATTTGATATGAATTTGATTGTAAACTACACGAGACAATTTTATATTCAAACATTGAATTTTCAAATGTCACATTATTACCAACTAACACAAAATTCCCTAAATTTTGAATTTACGATTTTTTATTTAAAAAGATCATAAAAAGCGCAAAATAGAAAAAATAGTATAAAGAACTCATGTCATAATTGTCGATTATTTTGTTCGAAGGTTTGGGCAACCCCGCTACGCGTCGTCACCCAAACTTCCTTCTCACAAAATAAAATGACAATTATGACATTCGTTCTTTAATATACTATTAAATGTTATTTTTTCGCAATTTGTTATTGTAAAACTTAAAGATTACTTCATGTTTTACAGGTATCTATGCATTAATACTTTTTCTATATATTTTATGAATAAATTTATAAAATAATATAAAAATTATATCTCGGAGCTTATGCACACAACTCCATGGTTACACAGTTCAGCTCAAATGTATGTAACTGACAGATAAATGTCACTGTCAAAAAAATAATCATTTCAAATTAATAACAGTAACGTTTTCAAAAGAAAATTATAAATAGAACAGTATGGAAAGGAACTTAAAACGAAAATTGTAAATAGAACAATAGTTATATGGAAAGGAACTTAAGATACATAATTTCTAGTATTAGTAAATATGAAGGTATGCATTTAAATAAGAAAATAAATAAATATATTATCACTGCATATTACCCATTGCTGGGTATGCTAATCTGCTTTGTAGACAGATCTCGGTAATGATGATGACATATTTGCATCGTGCGGGCGTTTACCATGTGTCACCTCACGGGTACTCATTTTTGACGTGCAGAGTGCATCACAAGGGTCAGTTTTGTGTCATTTAAAATTCAAAATATTTGATAGTAGGAATTGAATCCGGTTCCCCAGATTCGCGACCAGACACTCAGGCAAGCGGCCATGAGACACCATAGGTATATGTATTTAAATTAATAAAAAATAAATGGCGGGAGGTTTTGTGTTGGTCACATCAGATTTTATAATAATAAAATAACAGTAGTATCTTATATACCCTAATAAAAACGAAGTAATGGACACTACTCAATTTGTCGGAATGGGCGGAGCTAAAATCTTAATTCATACAATTCGTAGATGACCTTGATTGGACAGCTTCATTTTTTTACTGTATCTATTGAATCCTTAAATATCGAGAATCAAAATAAATTAAATCGTTGTATATACCACGGGCATTATCAAGATTATAGCACTCGGGAAAATTAAAGCTCTCCACTACACGTCGAGCTTTAAACATTTATCTGTGCTACAACATTCAATTATGCCCTTAATAAAGGGTTTTCCAATAAGAGGTGTTATTTTGAATAGCCCGCTATTTCGGTAGATGTCGCTTTTGAAGCTGTCATTTTATGACATTTGACAAGTAGAAACTACGCCATTAATAAAAATCTGATGTGGCCAGCACATAACCTCTCGCCGTATATTTTACCTGGCTGTATGCATAAAGCAAAGATTATTTTTATAAATACAAATAATATATTCATATAAATCTATGACGTATAAACTTCTTTATTATTCAATAATAGCATGTCTCAACATGAAGATATTTTACCATAAATTATGTTACAATAAATTACAAAGTAGAGTTTACCATATATAAATATTAGGCTGGTAACAGCAATTTTCAATTCGAACAACTTTGTTTACTTTCTCTTCATATTCTTCTAGTAAAAACATTAATTTTGGGCGGTCTAAAATGTATATATCTGGATTGTGCATCTATTCTTATATATCTTCTTTTACATTTTATTTTTTCATACTTGTTATATCTAAATAACCTTAATTCCCTTTAATAAAGTGACGGATAGATTGCACTCCGATTTTGTCAATATTTACAACTTACTTGAGAAGAATTTGATAGCTTTTTCGCAATTCAAAGTTACTCTAGTCTACAGTACTGGTGTACATTGTCCCATAATGTTTGAAACAAATTTAAGTCCTTCAACCTAGACTTGTCATCTCCATAATAGTCACAGATCAAGAACTAAGGGATTCTCCAAGTACATTTTTAATTCATTACTCATTATTTCTGACACTGACATTTATCTGTCAGTTACAAATAATTTAAATTATCAACTATTTTTCATGGCATTCTTTCGGCTGTCAAATTTATTACAACAGATTATTTTATATATTATACTTCTTTTATCACTAAATCTATGGAATATATAATAAAATATTTAAATGTATCAGATAGAGAATTTAATTTTCTTTAATATTACCACGAAAAATTTTCAAAAAATAATATTTAGAAGATTTTTTTTCAAGAATCTTCTACTTCCGGTTGTCCAATTATTACCAAAACCTTTTCAGATCTTCCCATGAATGTCCGATTGGGAAATACGTTGTTAAACAAATTTTAAGTCTTATAGTTTTTGAGTAACCGTCCTTCCAACATCCCACACACACATACACACACACACACATCCACACACACACACACACACAGACATCATCGTAAAAATGTTAAAATCGGATTATAGGGACCTTAAAACGTGCTTATTCAATAAAATCTGGATATGCGATTTTTAGCATGAATCCAATACCTCTCTTAGCGAGAGGTAAAAATGGAACGATACACGCTTCAACAACGCATTGAAATTATTAAAATTCACTATAAAAATGGTGAAAATTTGGCAGAGACGGTTCGTAAAACTCGACAATTTTTGGGTCGTCGTGAAGCACCTTGTCGGACCGCAATACAGAAATTGGTGGAAAAATTCGAGCTGTTGGGACAAGTTAGTGATGTGAAGAATAAAACCCGTGCACGTCGCTCAAGAACAGCCGAGAATATTGCTGCTGTAGCCGAAAGTGTTGAAGAAAACCCAGGTTTGTCCATTCCTCGTCGTTCTTTGGAATTAGGCATTCCACGAACGTCATTACACCGTATTTTGCATAAAGATTTGGGTCTTAAGGCTTATAAAGTCCAGTTAACACAAGAACTCAAGCCGGCCGATCATCAACAACGTCGTGTCTTTGCTGATTGGGTCGTTGAAATGCATGAAAATGATCCGGAATTCCATCGAAAAATCATCTTGAGTGATGAGGCCCATTTCCACCTCGGTGGCTTCGTCAACAAACAAAATTGTCGCATCTGGGGCTCAGAAAACCCAAGAGTTATTGTTGAAAAGCCTCTCTATCCTCAACGTGTGACTGTTTGGTGCGGTTTATGGTCCGGCGGAGTCATTGGACCTTACTTTTTCGAAAATGAGGCTGGAGCAACAGTTACGGTGAATGGATTGCGCTATCGAGAGATGATTAACGATTTTTTATGGCCGGAATTGGATGGTATTGATCTGGACAACGTTTACTTTCAACAAGACGGCGCTACGTGCCACACAAGCAACGAAACCATTGATCTTTTACGGGAAAAGTTTCCGGACCGTGTTATCTCTCGAAGAGGTGATCACAATTGGCCACCGAGATCTTGTGATTTAACACCTTGCGACTTCTTTCTTTGGGGCCACGTGAAAGAGAAGGTCTACGCCAACTGCCCAGCGTCGACTCAAGACCTCAAAGATGGAATTCGTGAGGCTATCGAGGACATAGGACAGCCACTTTGCGATTTGGTTATGGAAAATTTCATGAAAAGGATATTGTCCTGTCAGCGTGGTCGTGGTGGTCATTTGCCTGATGTTATTTTCCACTATTAACGGCATACCTTCCTCTTTATAATGAAATAAACATCCGATCATTTATATTAAAAAATGGCATTTTTCTTTGAATATCAAAATAACACCTCTTATTGGAAAACCCTTTACATATATAACTGCTTTGAAAATTATCCAATTTATTTCCGTCATACAATTCTTTATTTTATCTTTTGCCATTTTATATACATATGATTTTAAAATATCAAGGCCCATTCACAAATCAAAATTAGTGTTATTTTTATGTTTTACGTTTTAGTGACCTTGTAGCATTGGTTTCTTATACAAGCATTCACAAATCAGTATTTAGTTTTGGTTTTAGCATAGAACATTGCAAACTCCAATCTTTAGTTTTGGTTTTATGTTTTATACTTAAGAACGAACCAATAGAAAGGATCGTAGAAAGAAATAGCGATATATTGTTCTTGTCTATAACTGTCAAGTTTTGATTGGAATTATTATGAATAATAAGAAAATTTTAACTGCAGTTTTATTAATAAAATTTTATAATGATAAAAAGAAAAAGATGGAAGATGGTGGTTACCGATTTCTTTAATTTGTGTCGTATTTGCCATAGGTGTCACTACCTACTAAAATCACGACTAAAACATGATTTGTGAATGATGCTGCAAATTGCTATAAAACGTAAAACTAACACTAATTTTGATTTATGAATGGGCCTTCATTGTGTTTTCGTGATAATTGAACACAAGCCATCACTGGGTGAATACTCAAATAAATTTTCGAAATTCTTTTGGTTCTGTGAAATATTTCAGTGTACCTCGTAGGTACTTTTTTGCTTCACTATCATTATGTATACCTACCCTAATTTTTGGACAGTATTGTATGTTTAAAAGAATTATTATAAATTAATTAGGGCTAGGTATGAAGCGTCATAATGTTTATACATCGCACTGTTCATTTCTTGTTTCGTTCAGTTTCATAACGTTCAAATCTTGACCATGAAGTTAGCGTAGATGAACTTCGCGCGTTCACAATTTAAAAAGTACACGCCGCAGTACAAATTTAAAAAAATCTGATGTGGCCAGCACAATACCTTCCGTCAATCCTGTATATTATGTATAAATTCCATACGTACATTTTCTTGCAAAAGATTTTAAATTTCCAGTAACATTATTTTATAAACAACTATCCAAATTGCACTTGACACTTACATCTTCTTCTTCTTTAGCTTGTCTAATTCGTTAAGGGTCGCTATTTTTTATTTTCTTCTTCCACTCATTTCTGTTTTGCGTGTCGTTCTCATTCAGATCCTCTTCTCTTTTCCGCAACCGCAATACAGTTCTTCCATTTTATCTTTGGTCTTCTTTTGCTTCTTCAACCTTCTATTACTAAGTTACTCATTCTTCTTTCAATATATTTTCATCTCTCCTCATGACATGTTCAAACCAATGTTCTCGTCTCTCTTGTATCTTTCTAGAAACTTCTTACACTAGAGTTATTTCCCTTATTCTTTCATTCCATACCGTATCTTTCCGTGTTTTCCCTAACATTTATTTCAACATCCTCATCTCTGCTACATTTATTTACTTTTCATTGATACTAACATCTGTCAATTTGAATTATCTGAATATATTAGCAGTTGCCATGGTTAGCATAGCTGGCTGATTTATGAAATTTAATATCTTTATAATTATTTAACTCTATAGCTATTGAATATGAAGTATAAAATGCACTCAAACCGTATAGAGAATAATAAATTCTTTAAATTATAATAACGTTAAATGTCAATAAATTACATTTAACTGCGTTTTTTCAAGAAAAACTGTTAAACTCGTCAAATGAGGGTACTTCCGGTTGACCAATTATAACCGAAATATAATCAACTCTTCTTCTGGATGTAAACTTGAGGAATAATCTGAATTAACAGATAAATCGTTACCATTTGTGAATTTTTTGTTTCAATTCTATAGCTATTTTTGAGGTGATTTTCTACATTTTCACACCTAATTTCTACCGTTACAAAGCACACAAAATTAACTTTGTTTATTGATTCAGATGCAGAATTTTATGCTCTACAACTTTTATTTGAAGCTTCTTTACTTAAAATAATTAGGGAAGCAGGAAATTAGGAAAGTCTGATTTTATATATTAAAGTGCTATGTTCGGTTGGACCGGTCACCACCCTGTATGTATTAATAATGTACTGTAATTTACAGTGGCGGCTCGTAACATTTGTCGGAGGGGAGGCTCACTTCAGAAAAAGGGGGAAGGAAGTGTAGAAATTGTTAAAAAATACTCTTAAAAAATAAAAATATCCTACTATACATGTGCAATTTACTGCAATACCTATAACCACAGATTATTTATACTACGTAACCAGATGCGACACTCTATGTCGGTACCTTTGAAGTCAGTGTCTCCAAAAAATATTATTGGCGGCCATGTTTTTAATGAAATAATTTGCTACTTCAAAATCCTACAACTATGCGCGCATCGCAGTTAGGCTTATAGCTCAGAGACTCAGTGCTGCCGTTTCGGTACATATGTACTGAATTCAGTACTTTTTCAAATCTTTCGTACTTAAGTACGCTTTTTTGTAAAATAATCATTTTGGTCCTTTTTTACTTTCAATATTGTTTCTAATTAAAATTTAAAAGTGAAAATAGCAAGTTACTTAAACTGAGGACAGTAGATGGCAGTTCTGACTAGCACTGTATTGAATTGATTTCGTTTTTATATTATAATATATTTACAAACCGAAATTATTATTATTTTGCATTATTGTATTTCATAGTTGCAATTTATTTATTTTTGCTAAACACGTGTCATACATAGGTATAATTTATGTAAACTAATTAATAATAAACCCAATAAAAAAAATGTAGTCATTTTTATTTACATTTTTACCTCTCGCTAAGAGAGGTATTGGATTCATGCTAAAAATCGCATATCCAGATTTTATTGAATAAGCACGATTTAAGGTCCATAGAATCCGATTTAAACATTTTTACAATGATGTGTGTGTGTGTGTGTGTGTGTGTGTGTGTGTGTGTGTGTGTGTGTGTGTGTGGATGTGTGTGTGTGTGTGTGTGAGGTTGTTGGAGACACGATTTCTCAAATTCTATAAGACTAAAGACCTGTATAACTACGGATTCCTCAATCTAACAGTAATGGGAAGAGTTGAATAGGTTCTGGTAACAATTGGACAACCGGAAGTGGTAGTTTCTAAAAAGAAAAATTCTAAATATTATTTTTTGAAAATTTGTTACTACAAATATTAAAGATAATTAAATTCTCAATCTGACACATTTAATTTTTTTATTATATCTCGTATAGGTTTGGAGATATAGTATATAATAATATAGAATAATCTGTTGTAATAAATCTCGTTGCCCGAAAAACAGTTGCGATATTCAAATTTTTGTAATTGACAAATAAATGCACAATGTCAGTGTCAAATTTTTCTGGGAGGTATGAGTACATTTAATATATATTATTGTATTATTAATTTAATATGTATTTAAATTACAGGTATGTTAATATTATATATATCCTTAAGAAATACTGCTAATACCGTCAATGAATTTGAAGAATTTGAACATATTAGAATAGTAGGATAAAATTTCTCATAGAACGATAGAAGAGAAACAATTTCAATTATTTGTATGTATACAAGAAATTCGTTACGTATAGGGCGCGAGCAGTCATGTGACTTTGTTGGCCTTAGCAAGCAGATATGAGGATCCGTGTCAGAATGACGGCTAGTAGTTATTTACATAGATGTCTCAATTGTCATATGTCATAATTTTTCTTTCAAAATATCAAAATATTCTGATGTTTATTTGTCATCCATTGTCGAGGAAAATAATCCACATGGATTTGGAAAATCATAATGTTTCGGATGTTGTTGGCCTTAGCAAGCAGATATGAGGATCCGTGTCAGAATGACGGCTAGTAGTTATTTACATAGATGTCACAATTGTCATATGTCATAATTTTTCATTCAAAATATCAAAATATTCTGATGTTTATTTGTCATCCATTGTCGAGGAAAATAATCCACATGGATTTGGAAAATCATAATGTTTCGGATGAAAACTTATGATACTGGACACCTATGTATATTACTAGCTCTCATTCTGACATGGGCCCCCATATCTGCTCGCGCCCTATGCAACATAAAATGAAAATGGCGAGAGGTATTGTGCTGGCCACAACAGATTTTTTTACTTAATATTAATGTTTGATAAAGTAAATTTTAATTATTCGCAGTTTTAAATTTAGTACTTTTTTCGGTACTTTTTTTATTATCAAGTTAGTACCATTCTGAAATCGTCCGCGGCAACACTGTCAGAGACCGTTGGGATTACAACTGAGGATGCGAGTTCGAATCCGAATAGAGGAAGATATTTCTTTAAGGTTTTTTTTTTTGCTAAATAATTATTAGATATTATTTTATTTAAATATATTATTATTATAAATACAAAACTTATCAATATTGTCTTTAAATTGTTCGTGTTATATTTTCATGACAAGATTTGTAAGTTTTCGCCAGTTTAGTCTTCATTCTGCAATTTTGTTTTTGCAACAGCTTTATCTCAGTCATCATTTTTCCCTCACGTGGCGTGTGATTAGACAAAAATGTTGTGGTTTGTGTGTGAGTACTTTCTGTTGACAAATTTATTTTTGCATCATCGTAAGTACTACTTCTTGGACGTTTTGTAGGTGTAGTTTGATCTATTATAATGGATGAACTTGTAACTTCAACATTCTCATTCATATATTCTGTCACTACTTGTGTACCTTCTGGCTCCGTTTGAGATCCAGATCCAATAAATAAAACAGGAAGAGCAATATTATTTAGCCTATTTTTCAAATCGTTTAAATACATTCTATTTTCAACATGTAAACTGCATATTAAATACTCTTTTTTGATATTGTCGGATCTACATTTTGGAGATCATCTCGATCGCAAGCTGTAATCCATAGTTTACATCTAAAAAGATTTAATTTTCTCATTTATTGTTTTAAATTAATGCAAAATATACCTTTCTGAATCGGTAGGAAAAGTAAAAAAATTAATATCCTTATTTCTAAATCGTGAATTATTGCACGATTTCACGGCATAATGGCTTTTATATTTCATTTTTGTTTTGAAAACGACAACGGCACACTAAAAATTCGCCATTTTATTACCGAAATACGCCATGCGCAAACAATCTGCGCAGTTCAGAATTCACCCCAGCGAAACTCGGAAGTGTCGCATCTGTATACGGTAGTATAGGTAATCTGTGCTATGCTATAACTCTGTGCCGCACGCCGTAGCCGCTGCCACAGTAGCCTATCGTTTAAAATTAGATATAGTATTGAAATGGTCTGTGGTTTAGCAGCAGCGTCCATGAATCGTGCCGATGGTTCACGAAGCTCAATGGAAGGCAGCCTCCTGTGCTAACTTATACGCTGGTATAAATGTAGCTTGATTTACGTATCGTGTTTGTAGCACGAGTGTGGAGTATGCCTTTAAGAACTATGATTTTAAGGTGCAGAGAAGATTAGCCTCCGTTGTATATACAGCGGTGTAACAAATAGGCGTAATATGATTAATACAGAAAAATTATAACTTAAGACCATTTTGTAACTACATAACTAATACAACATTAATGAAAATAGAAAGAAGAATAAACATAAAAGAAAATGATTTGAAAAAGTATTTATCCTGATAATTTATGAGGAGGCTTAGCATCCCGTGCCTCCTCTGACGAGCCGCCACTGAATTTATAGGGCACGAGCTGACACGTAACCCGATATTTGTTATTATACTTTTACCCTATTACCTTCATCAAGAAATATAAATCCAAATGACGCTATTGCGATGAAAGTCACGCACATTATATCAGTCCAAATACTAAATGCTCTTGCTGTTGATATAAATAAATACCAAGCACTACTATGAAGATCCATATGTCTGTCAAATTCGTAAGTCAAAATTTCTTCAGCAGTATGAGATCTTATTGTGGACAAACCTTGTATTGAGGCAGCAAGATGATTAAAAACATGACTACGGACTAAAAAACATTAATTTAACAATTCTTATCATTTTAGTAGAAAATATACCTATTCCTTCAACTCTTTTCAAACTGCGGCTTGTTGTCAAGTAGTATTTTCTAAGAAAATATATGGAAACTAAGATTATAAAGACTGGTATAAGTAAAAAGTAATTTACAATGGATAATACGACTATCACACCAACTAAATTTAAAAACATCTGTAAATATTGAAATTTACTACAAATTTTTTGACTAAAGAAGTTTTCTTACTTGGAAAAAGTCTATCATAGCATAAGGTAGATCTTCATCAACAGCGCCCATATCCTTAGAAAACCTATTCAAAATTCTTCCCGAAGGGTTGCTGTTAAAAAATCTCATTCGACCGTAGAGAATACTTTCTAACATTGCATCATGCAACCTACATAAAATAAAATCAAGTTAAATCAGATTTGTTAATTTTTTTTTGTTTACCTTATTGAAGCACGCCAGCAAATGAAGAAGAAGAAAAATGATCGTACAATACTAATGGCAAGTAAAAGATGAGTAAGTATTGTGTAGCTTAGAATGCATTCATGAGCTGTAAATGATGATATAACTCCGTAACTGGCAGTTGCGTTCATTGCTTCCATTTCTTCTATTTTTGCCCTGCAACACAAACATGACATCAAAAACGATTACCCTTTTTCAGATCCTTCAAATCCGACCACTTCCCATACCTAAAAATTAGTATAGCAATTTTTATGAAAATATTCCCACGGACTTTTAATTAAAGATTATCGAAAATGGACAAAAAGTTGAATTTTTCTAAGGGTTACGTTGGGGTTAAACCGTGCGTTAAGCGTGAATTACACGATAAAGTTTTTCTTTTCAAGTTACTTGAAAAGTGTCTTTATAAGTAACTTTACAAGTATATTTGGGTGAGCATGTTGTGTGGGCAGTTTGGGTGGACATGTTGCGTGGGCAGTTTGGGTGGGCATTTTGCGTGAAGAGTTTAGGTCGGCGTGGGCAGTTTGAGTGGGTAGTGGGTAGTTTTACGTGAATTAAAATATCCAAGTTTCAAAAGTTAAGTTATACCTACATAAATTGTCATTGAATTTACATACATCACTTGAATTTTGCGTATATATCATAAATATTTCAATTACTTCTTTACACCATTTTGCCATTTTTCAGTTTAATATCAATCTATAACACCACACTTGTACAAACAAAAATATAAACACAAATGACAATTGACAGTTACTTGACAGTCAAAACTTATAGGGACTTTTAAGTAGCACATGTTGCAGTTTTTCGTTGAAACAGTAAAGGAATTCTGAATGACGAACTAAACAAAAGAATACAAGCAGCAAATTCATACGATACGCACTACAATATCTATTTGTGTATTAAGAGCGCAAAATAGGACGTTGTTGCCGCGCGATGCAGGAGCGCAGCAACAACGAAATCGACAATGTCCATTTGCGCTCGAAACACACACAAGATTTTTTCTACAGTCGCCACAGTGAGGTCCTCCACCATAACAAAAAAAAAAATGTACACTTTGTACTTACATTACTACTCAATTAATCCTTTCGCGACGACTTTTTTTTAAAAAAAAATTGCTCTGAAAAGTTGGGTCATATATGTCCCATTGAAAATTGAAAAAATTATTTACGATACAAATGCCATTTAAATTACATTGCGAGCTGTCCCAATCGTACATTAGGTCTAGTTTTGACATTTACGGTGTTTGAGGCAACATTTTTCTGCGTTTGTCTGTGTACCTACATTCATGTGCAATGCAAGTATTCAGATGTGTTTCTATGTGTGAGTTGATTTAAATTCGCCATTTTATTTTACAAATTATATGGATCGTTAAGTGATATAACATATTTTTATTATATTTGTATACGAAATTTCATGGAAATGCGCAGTTTTGTGATTTCGGGACACCAGTGTCCAAATAGTATTTGAAGTCGGTTAATTTTATAATGATTATATAATTTTGTCCCATGTCTAATGATGACCTTTTATTGCAGTAAATGCGCTTTGACAAAAAAGAAATTTGAGGAATTAGCAAACAATTTATCCGATATAGAGTCTGTACATTAACCCTACGAAGATAGTCGATCAGAATATGAAGTATAAGATACTTTGATATTTTTGTAATATCTAGTCATTGTAATAAAACCGAAGCCATATTTTTTTCTCATTTTGATTCCTGTGACATCATTGTACTACTGGGACATATATGTCCCATGGCAAATTATATACGTGGAAAATAATTATATTCATGCCAAACTATTCCGTACATTTAGTAACATTAAATTATATAAAAATAATAATAAAAAGTCCAATATAAAAAAGTCGTCTTTTCGGGTATCAAGTTCTCATGGGACATATGTCACCCATTAGTCGCGAAAGGGTTAATAAGGATTCATATAAAGAAAAAACGTATTTTATATTTAATTTTAATTTATCGTTATTTCCCATTCTTCTTGTCCTATTGGTTCAATTTAATCTAGACATTTTATACTTTCGTTTTTGTAAATGAATGTCCTATGTTATTTTCATAATAGTGCAGCATTTTTTTTGGTTATGTAATATACCGACAGAGCAGTTATATGTCAGATTGATTTGTAAAGGTGGTATATGTGTTACTACAGTGCCATTAGTTCCTGACTAAACGTTTCCATTAAGAATGTAGACAAGTAACATTTCTCAACATTGTATAGTTAGAAATTTGGACAGCGAGCGTTTTTTCTACTTTGTCGCGCTAGAGCGACAAAGTGACATTTTGCGTTGACAAAAGAGAGCGCAAATGGCTACTTTCTATGTAGACTGTAGAAAAAAGAAATTTTTAGATCACAAAGAAATAACAAAAAAGACCAAAATATCACTATACAAATCGATATACGAGTGGATTGAAAAATTTCCGGAATCACTGAGAAGGCTTTGGTTTTTCGAAAACAATCTTATGTCGTTTTGTTTAATTCTTCATATGAATTGACAAGAAATTTCAGTACAATCTGTCTATCAGTCTAATCGTGAAAAGCGTCTGTGTCGATCTACCTAGCATTAAATCGATAATAGATAAAAACGAAATTCAAGTTTTTCTATTTGGAAGGAAAGACGAAAACGGAGATTAAGATCAGGTTGGATGCTGTCATTGGGAATGCTTCACCTTCGTTTTCCACGGTGAGTTTCTGGATTACAGGATTTAAGCGTGACCGAACATACACGTGTGACGAGCCACATTCAGGTCGCCCAAAATCGGCTACCACACCGGAAGTTGTGGATAAAGTCCATGATATGATTCTGGAAGATCGCCGAATGAAAGTGCGTGAGATTGAGGAAGCCATAGGGATCTTTTATGAACGTGTAGCTCATATTTTACGTAATGAGCTAGGCATGAGAAAAATGTGCGCCAGATGGGTGCTGCATTTGATTAGTTCGGAGCAAAAGCGCATTCAGGCACGAACTTCAGCCGAAAATTTGGAGTTGGTTAAGAAAAATCCGGTCATTTTAAAAGACGTTGCATAACCATGGATGAAACTTGGATACACCACTGCACTCCAGAGACGAAAATTCAGTCGTAGGCGTGGGTTAAACATGGTGAATTGGCCCCGAACAGCAATGTCAATTCAATCGGCAGGAAAGGTGATGGCGTCAGTCTTTTGGGATGTCAAAGGCATTCTGTTAATTGATTATCTTGATAAAGGAAAAACTGTAACTGGAAAATATTACGCCATTCTTTTAGACAAGCTGAAAGCAGCAATTCAAGAAAAACTCCCGGAAATGGTAAAGATCTTGTTTCACCACGACAATGTGCCAGCTCATTCAAGTCGTATTCCTCAACAAAAATTGACCGAACTGAGGTTTGAAATCGTCCCCTATCCGATTTGGCTCCCTCGGACTTCCATCTTTTCCCGAAACTCAAAACGTTCCTCGCTGGAAAGAGATTTCGATCCAATGATGAAGCCATCAAAGCAGTAAATGCTTATTTTGAGGACCTCAAAGAAAACCATTTTCGGGAGGGAATCGAAAAGTTAGAAAAACGTTGGACAAGTGTGTTGACCTCAGAGGGGACTATGTAGAAAAATAAAATGTAGTCCGTGTTAAATGTATATACAGGGTTAAGGGGGTTAAGGAAAAAGGGCTTAATTTATGAGGAATAATAAATAAAAAATTCAACCAGTGGTTCTCAAACGGTAGAATAAAATTATATTTTTTTAAATGGCAACCTATATAAATTTTTTATCCATTAGATAGAGAATTTTTTTCTGATTTCAACGATATAAATATGATATGGGGTTGTATAACAATTATTTCGAGAAAAATGATATTAAAAATCAGAAA
Source organism: Harpalus rufipes (assembly GCA_951394225.1). Classification (NCBI taxonomy): domain Eukaryota; kingdom Metazoa; phylum Arthropoda; class Insecta; order Coleoptera; family Carabidae; genus Harpalus; species Harpalus rufipes. The sequence continues at coordinate 14,208,968 of OX596286.1, forward strand.
TAATTTTACAATATTGAAGTAGGCTATGCAATAAACAACTAGTAATACGACTATTGCCTAGGTTACGATAGTATATTATTTTCTTATATCTAAAATAATTTGTTTTACTAAGAAATTCATAATAACAAATGAACTACATAACGAAGAAATATAAAAAAAATAATAGTACTAACATAAAAAGAAAAACAATATGATGGAAATTATTTACAAATTTATGCAACCTTAGGTATTTTTGGTATTTTTGCACTTAAGAGTACTAATTTTTATTATAATTTGTGCTCGAAAACACCTCCTTGGTTTTGAAGACAAAGTTCAATTCTTCTTCTCAATTCGGAAGATGTAGCACATCTAATAGAATGAGCATTTAAGTCTCTAATTGCTTGTTTATTGCATAGCCTACTTCAATATTGTAGAATTATTTCTGATTTTTAATATCATTTTTCTAGAAATAATTGTTATACAACCCTATATCATATTTATATCGTTGAAATCAGAAAAAAATCTCTATCTAATGGACAAAAAAATTATATAGGTTGCCATTTAAAAAAATATAATTTTATTCTACCGTTTGAGAACCACTGGTTGAATTTTTTATTTATTATTCCTCATAGATAATTTGAATATTTGCCTCCCATTAAAACTTATTGTAGTAAAACTTTGCACACATGTTTGGGAACACTTATTGTATTATATCAATAAAAAATCGTTTAAAATTAATAAATAATAACTAAGAGAAATAAGAAAATGTTTTAGCAATTTTAAAATAATACTTATCACGCATAAAAGGATGATTAAGTCATAAGCGACCGTAGCACAATGGTAACGTCCTTGCTTCTTGTTCCAAAGGTACTGGGTTCAAACCTAGAACACCTCCTTAATTTTTTTAATTTTTACTATGTATTTTTGTGTTATTATTTGTTTTATTTTTTTTATTTATTTTTATTTATTTTTATTTGTTTTTAATTGTTTTTATTTATAATTTTTTTAAAGTTAATTATAAAATCTGAAATTAAAAAAAAATGTATAATCAAATAAAATTGGTAACATTACAACTGCATCTAAAATTAGAATAAATAAAAGTATAAAAAAATTAAAGAGGTGTGCTAGGTTTGAACTCAGTACCTTTGGAACAAAAAGCAAGGACGTTACCATTATGCTATGGTCACTAATAGATTAATGATTCTTTTATAAGTGATAATAAGTATTACTTTAAAATTGCTAGAACATTTTTTTATTTTACTTAATTATTCTTTATTTATTTTAAACAATTTGTTATTAATATGATGCAATAAGTGTTCCCAAACATGTGTATAAAGTTTTATTACAATAAGTTATAATGGGAGGCAAATATTCAAATTATTCTTATTTCCCATGTTAAATGCCTATGTAACGGCTTTCGAGCGCCACCCTATATATATATATATATATTTCATGTCATTGCGGAAACTTTTCAATCCACCCTCGTATTTACCTGTATTGTTATACGACGGAGAGAATTGGGTATTAACAGGAAGACAAAAAGGGAGAATTCAAGCGGCTGAAATGAAATTCCAAAGGAGAATGCTAGGAGCACGAAAAATTGGTAAAAAGAAAAACAAGATTATAAGGAAGAAAGTCAAAATCTTATGGGAAACCCTCGGGGAAACCATGGCACAGAGTATAAATAGAAGAAGATGGTCAAAACAAACATGGAAAAACACGGTGAAACAAATCCTCACAGACGCGGGAGAAGATTGGAACTCAACTAAAGAAAGAGCCAAAGACAGGAAAGGGTGGAAAACCTTCGCACAAGATAGAAAATTTAAAGAAGCGGAATAAGCTCTACACCTAACGGTAGAAGAGAACCGGATTATGTATGTATGTTATCCATGTATCATGCAAAAATGTATTTAATCATAAATCGAATGGGTAATGAAACAGTCGCAATGGAAATGACAAATAATGCCAAGCTTAACAGGATGTAATTTTTTCTTCTTCTTTATCGTCAATTTATCTAATTGGTTCTAGTTGATACATACGTATTTGTCACTGTCAGAAAGAGACAGCCTCTCCACCGTGATAGTTAATTGGATCCAGCCCCTGTCATTGTAAAGATATAGGAGTCGTCGGTCCATAAGGTATATAGAGGTCACTGACTGAAGACTGGGCGAGACCTATCCGTTTAGCTGTTGGCGAATATGCCTACACATTGAGGCACGGAAATTTTGTCTACTACTCTACAATTACATATTTCTGGTCGTCTGCAACAAGATGTGATTAATATACTAAAACTTCTCAATAACTTTAATCGAAAAGATGTAGTTAAAGATAACATGATTCGAATTCCGGTTTTGAAGGATCCAATGCGCCCAATAAATAAGAAAAACAACTTTCAATCTATTTCCACTGTCAATATTATTTTGGACTGACACGAAAAGGGATATAAATCCAGTTTTAAGTTCATCAGTCTTTGAAGATGGTCAATATCGAACACCATTCTGGGCGAAACGTTAGGTAATATTTTGCTTTTTAACTCAGAACCCAGCAGTCCGAAAAATAACTATCATAGACACAGGCCGTGAAAGTCTCAGTAACTACATTATTATATGTGAATTCTTACCATTGTCCAATGAAGTAGTCACTACCACTTGAAGAAGCTTGAGCCCCGAGGAACAATAATAATAATAAAACTATAGAAAACCAGTTTGCTCCAGATCGTATAAATCTTTTATAATTACTACAATCCACCACTCCAGTGACTTGAGATTCAAGTAGACTCTCCCTTGCTTGTTTCTTCTGATACACTGGATCCAGAGAATACTCTGCATCCGTCATATCCTCTATTATACTTGAACTTTTCACATCTACTTTGTGAAAACTTTTTCCAGTTGTTGTTGATGGTGATGTCGGTTTCTTATCTTCTCCATCGTGTGCCAAAAATCGTGCAAAGTCAAGACCGGAATTTAAAAGTTCAGTGTAGGTGCCTTTTGCAAGAATTTTTCCCTTTTCCAAAATAATCATTTGGTCTACGCGCTGTAGATATTGCAGTTGGTGAGTAACTAGTACTCTAATTTTATTTTTAAGGAAACTGGTGATGCATTGTTCGAATATTTGAGCTCCAACGTGAGTATCTACTGCTGATAATGGATCATCTAGAATGTAGATATCAGCTGGTTTGTAAATACATCTTGCAAGATTGATTCTAGCTCTTTGGCCACCACTTAGAGAAATTCCTCTTTCCCCTACAATAGTTTGGTCACCGTAGGGTAATACAGCAAAATCTTTTAGCAGGGCACAGGCTCTACAGACTTTTCTATATCGTTCACGATTAAATTCATGGCCGAATAATATATTCTGTCTAACTGAACCTAAAAATAACCAAGGGTCACCTGATGCAAAAGACAGTGTTCCTTTAACTGAGACATAACCCTCAGTAACAGGCAATTCTTTCATGATAACATGAAGCAAAGAAGACTTTCCAGCGCCTACTTGACCAATAATCACTATCAGTTCTTCATTCTTTATTGTTAGATCAATGTCCCGAAGAACAAATCTTCTACTCCAACGAGCGCTTACTTCAATTAATCGAATGCTAGGTGTAACTGGTAGTTGAGATGTTGTATGGAGGGAAGATTCTATAGATTCAGTTCCATCTTTTTTATTGTCATCTTCGATAAAAATGGTTGGTTCATCTTTGGGTGGATTTGGATGTAAAATTGCGGTGTTTCCTATTAAAGCTTCTTCGTTTAATAGATAGTCTCTGGTTCGTCGAATAGTTATTAGAGTTTCAGCTAACTACAAAAGAAACATTCAAATTATACCTTTAGCCACTTGATCTACAAATTATGCTATTATAATACCTGAGTAACGCCCTGAGGAAAAAATACAGTCATACTAGATCTCATAATCATGTAATATCCATATATCAAGAATACCATATCGGAAGTAATATTGTGTTCAAACAAAAGAACATAACTGATCAGTGTGACAAAAATTGCAATTCTGGCGGTAAACATGATCATCGACATCACAGCTCCTCGAATCAATGAAGTTTTAACCAGTAATTTCATTTCTCGACTGAAGAAAGTAAATCAGATTAATTTTATACATACAGGTCAGATGCGAACATAGGGATTTAAAATGGGATTGTAGTGCAAAGTTGTAGAGAATTAAAAAATATAGATAAAACGGTTTTTACAATTTTTATTATGTTTCTAGTTTCGTCACAATTTTAAAAAGAAATTTCATTTTTTTGTTATCTCCTAGCAATAGCCACGACATTTGTTTTCTTTTTTTCTGGTTTTCAGAAATTATTATTAAACGTTAATCTGACTTATGGAAAATAATTCCAGGTTCTTTGATTACTATTTCCACCATAATAATTCTTTATAATAATGACACGTTCTGTATTTTATTTACTTTTTACAAAAAGATATTTTTGACAGAATGTGAATAAAATAATATTGTTTTCTACAATGCCACTAAAACTTCCGGTTTAACAGGGAATGGAGCTAAACTTTGTAAATTTCAATACAACATGGCGCGTTCAGCACTTCACAGCTTTGGCAGCGCTGGGTGCCGAAGTTTGCTGAACGCAATGAATGGGCGAATGCGATTGGTCCAGCAACTGTATTCGGCAAACTTCGGTGCTCAGCGCTGCCAGCGCTGTGACGTGCTGAACAGGGGGGTGAATCTGCATTCAGAAATGTGATAACAAGTTTTCAATCTAGTAGCGTTTGGAAGTACTTCCTGATCCTTTCATAGATGGCTTTAGTAGTACAGATTTTACAGGGATTCTCAAAGTTTAATGTCAAAATACTATAAAAAGATAACATATGTTTGACAACTGCTGTAAATTTCCCACAATTCTCTATTGCATTGTTCGAAATTCTTTGACATTTAAAACTGTTATTTGTGAATTTGTATCTTTATTGCAATATAGTACTTTATCATTCAATATAATTGCGGTAAGTATATTAGTTTTCATACTAGCATTATTATACGGGGGTGATACAACAACAAATTAATAATATTTCAGAAAAAAAATCACATGAAATATTTGTAACTCCTGCATAGTGAAGACACATTCTTGCAGAAGTTGACAGTGCCTAATAGAAGAAATGGTTTATGTAAATGGACCAGGAGAATTTACATCATGGTGGTGCTCTTAGATATTTACACCGTAGAAGAGCAGCAAAATATTATATTATTAGGCAAAAGGACGTGAAGCTTCATAAGATTCATCAAAGAATGTTGAAATAGTATGGTGTCAGTTTTAAGAGAAAAGGAGTATAGAAGAGGGTAGATTTGTTAAAAAATGGACGAACATCGATAACGAGGTCAATGAAGCAGTGCATTTCTGGCAGACATTTAAAGTAAGTAACATCCCTTTTTTGAAATAAAATTACCTCTTTTAATAATAATAATTCAAATTTTTGATTCCTTGAGTAGTATGTGCTTAAATTTTAATAGTTGTGGCTGTGTATTTTGAGATTTGTAGTTATTTATTTATTATTTGATTTAAATAATGAAATGTATGTATTTTTAAATAAAGACGTTAACATATTAAGTACTGTAATTATTTTTTTATAGTTCTTTAATAAATTATCTATTTTCGATAGATTTTTTATTAATTACATTTTCAAGAAATAAAATTTAAAGTTTCGAATAATTCAAAATTAATTCATGTTTCCCGCCACTTTCTCAGCTGTCAAATTTAGTTCTCTGACCTTTTCATAGACTGCACTGAAACTTGTTATCACGGTTTATACGGGGGATACCCAATCTTCTACTATATATTTTCCTTAATTTATATGCTGAACGTGGCCAATGTCATAAGTCATGGCTATTGCTACTAATTAACGGAACTTTTAAAATTTCTTTTTAAAATTAAGAAGAAACTAAGACCATAATAATAAACAGTTTTGTATACAATTTTTAATTCTGTATAACTTTGCACTCTACAGTTTTTGCCGTAAAATGAACAGGAGAGCAGGAAATTGCATAAAACAAAAATCCCATGTTAAATCTTTATGTTCGTACCTGATTGTCAACACCCCGTATAAGTTGTATAGTAGAACGTTGAACCTACACTCGAGCTTTGTGAATCAACTGGAAAAATGCTGGTTCCCAAGCATACATTTTGATTACTTGCATTCCAGAAATAACTTCGTTCATTAAACGTACTCTTTCATCAGTTTTAAGAGCAGTTTTGTATCTTAACTTCTTGTTGAAATGTGCAAGTAACACTAAAATTCATTTTAAATTGATAAAAAATAATTAATTTTATATACATTAACATAAAAAAGGAATACAATAATAATAATGGTATACGAGGTGTTGTTTTAAGAAAGCCTATTACATCTTTTGGCGAAAGTGGGATTGTGCTGGGAATACTCTCAGGCTTTATCCGAGTATTGTTTCGCATTTTTGTTACGTTCTATCAAATGGTGCGATTCTGAATTAAACGCGCTACAGCGCCGTAAATATACAGCGATGCACTGAAAATGTCTATTCAGAATATACCGCTATATTTACAGATCTAGAGTGTTTTGTTTAAATTGCAGCTAACCTCATCATTATTTTGTAAACTGTTATTAGTGTCATTTTTATCAACTGCAAATCTGCAAGATGATGGAAAATATGCAGTTATCTTGTCAAATAACGGTATTTTTTTTAAAGGCATTATAATAGTGACCAAAATGAGTAAAAAAGCTTAATCAATATAGGTTCGATCTTCAATAGTTTCCGAGATATACTTTGGTTCACGAAAGATGACTATTCATGATCACTTGTTCGAAGAATACACAGCACTTTATATAGTAGTAATTTAGCAACATTTGGGATTTAAATCAAATTATTATTCCATGGTTTTTGTCAAGTCTATCTTTTTGGATTTTGCAATACATAGGTGAAGAGCATAAATCTTTGAGAAAGGCGTTATTTAAAAAGAAACATAATTTTCATATAAATTACACTTATTTTTTCAGTTAAAATATATCCATAAATATTTTATGTTGCACGTCTATGTATACGAAATGCAGTAAAGTTATCTGCTAGTAATATTATACCATACGGTTAATAAATGACCTTGAATTGTCATCTTTCGTGAACCAAACTATATAAGGTAGTGAAAAATGAGTTTTTACGGAGTTTACCTCTGCTATCTCGAAAACTATAAGAGTTACGACTTCGATTGAATGAGATTTTTTGTTTACCTTTCAGAGGTAATCTTAGATGTGGTTTTTTTATATCAAATAATTGTACTAAGTTAAATGTAATGGCGACCTTGGCTAGTGTTTAAATTTTCAAATAACTTCGAAACTATTATAAATTGAGAAAAAAGTTTCAAATAAAATTTTATTGTTCCTTTATAGTCTGTTTATTAAATAGACAAAATTTTGTTCGATCACTATCTTTGTCAATTTTTCTTCGATTTTTCGTTTTTCTCGGAAACAGTTGATATCAGAACTATATTGAATTATTCGTTTCGCAGAGAAACAATTAATCCGACAATGGATGAAAATTATTTAATAAAGAAGTGGAAAGATTTATCCGCAAAGTTAAATTCTTTTGGTAATTGGAACCAAAATATTCCTATTTCTAGTATATCTAACTTTTATGGAAAAAAACTTATATTTTCAGCATCCACGCATGTAATTCTTGTAAAATAATTAAAGTATTCATTACTGTCACAATTAAAAGGTACCTACTTTCGGTAATTTTTTTCCTATAATAAATATTTAAACATAGGTACTTCATTATTATTATTACATCGCTACTGTATCTCTACATTGGTAATATTTATATGCAGAATAGCGTTTTCGTTACATTCTGTAACCTTGGCTACTTACAATAGCGCTTATATTCTAGTTTAGAATCGCACCATTTAATAACATATTTTTGTTAATAACATTATTATTAAAAATATTGGCTCTTATTACGAGTGCATTATTATAATAATACCGCTATTATAAAGCGCGTTTTTACATTACATTCTTGGGGTTAAACGTCACTTTTAACAAAAGCTCACATTTAACAACTCTTAAGTCAAAATAACCCTTGTGTCAATAAACAGTGTCATAGTTAGGGTAAATGGCACCTAAGCCAAGATTTCAAAATTGCGACCTTCCAATTTTCATTGAAGTAAAATTAAGTGCGTTACTTGAAATAAAAAAAACAAGAGTTTTAGAAGGAAGTAATAAAATATTTTAATAAAAATAATTACAGCATTACTTTTCTACACTTTTCACTAGCCATTTTGTTTATTAGTTGGTATCCATTTGCTCAATGTATCGGCTAAAGCCTTCTGTTCAATTTTGCGCCCCTCTCTTATATTTCTAAATTTCGCACCAGAAAGCTGTTTACCTCTCGCTAAGAGAGGTATTGGATTCATGCTAAATATCGCATATCCAGATTTTAGTGAATAAGCACGTTTTAAGGTCCTTATTATAACATTTTTACGATGATGGCTGTGTGTGTGTGTGTGTTAGGATGTTGTAGATACGATTTCTCAAATTCTATAAGAATAAAGACCTGTGTAACACCGGATTCTTCAAACTAACAGTAATGGAAAAAGTTGAATAGGTTCTGGAAACAATTGAACAGCCGGAAGTGGTAGTTTGTAAAAAAAATCTAAATATTATTTTTGAAAATTTATGTTACTACAAATAATAAAGATAATTAAATTCTCAATTTGATACATTTAATTTTTTTATTATATCTCCTATAGGTTTAGAGATATAGTATATAATAATATAGAATAATCTGTTTTAATAAATCTAGTTGCCCAAAAAACAAATCCATAGAAACCAGTTGAGATATTTAAATGTTTGTAACTGATAGATAAATGCATTATATCAGTGTCAAAAATCAGCAGTTTTACTAACATTACTGAAAGATTTTTCTGGGAGGTACGAGTACATTTAATATATCTTATTGTATTATTAATTAAATATATATTTAAAATTATAGATATATTAATATTACATATATCCTTAAGAAATATTGCTAATACCCGTCAATGAATTTGAAGAATTTTGAACATATTAGAAGAGTAGGACAAAATTCCTCATAGAACGAAAGAAGATGTGAAAATGGCAAGAGGTATTGTGCTGGCTACAACAGACTTTTAGGTGGTGCCATTCTAAATTGGAAAATATGAATAATTTTATATTACTTTTTAAAAATATTCTTAATAAAATGAATATTAACTTAGTTGAAGTTGGAATGGTTCACATGAACCCAAAATTCACTTATCTGACACTTTTAATTATATATTAATAATAGAACTATTCAATATTAATAATTCCTTCGCTGATTGCGCCCTATGAGGTATGTGCCCCTGGCGCGTGCCTCTGTTACCAGGCCCTAGCTACAGCACTGTCAATAAGTATCCACACGAATCTTGAATGGAATCAGTCCTGCTTTAAATTAAATATAAAAACAGTGCTTACTTTGTATGGGAATAAATAAAAGTATTACAAGCGATCCAAGAAACGCTGCAGCTCCAATATGCCTGTACAAAATATACATGAAGAGAAAAAACTGCAATGGGCTGATCCACAAGTAATGAAGAAACATTGTGAATACATCAAATCTTGCTACGTCGTTGGACATAAGGTTGACTATGTTCCCTACTGTGGTTGGACTGAGAGCCAGCATACTCATTCGGAGAGTCTGAATAAAAAATGTAAATTATTTGCCAGTAAAAAGAAAGAACTGATGTTATACTTTACGATACATAAGAGACATGCAGGCCACTCTTACTTTCATCCCCAGATGCATTACGGCCAACATATAAGGGTGCTGAACACATACACTTGCAAGACTACTTAAAACTATGCATGTACCAAAAACGACTGCTTCTTTCACTTCAATTTGAGACTGTTGTTCGTCATAATAAAATACTCGTTGGAAATATGTTATTGAGTGATCGCTAAAAATATTATAATGTAAAAATATACGGTTTAAATATGGTCCTTGAAACTTGATATTTATGAAAACATTTTTTGAGTCTTATTAATTTAGGTAATATGTACTTACGGATGCTCATTATTTTTGTTATAAATAGAAAAGTATTTTACTAATAATGCCAGAAATATTGGTTGCAGGGGTCTAATTAAATAAAAAATATAAGATTATTATGGATATTAAAACAAGGTTTAATTTACATTAGGGAAACGATATCGACATGTTCATGATAAATAAATAAAATTATACATAATCACGGAATATTACTCATTAATGGAGACAATATTCTATGGGTAACTAGATTTATTATATTTGAATATAATTTTTGTAACCCATGATCAACTAGTTGTAGGACGGTGAAACAAAATCAGACAAATGTAAATAAATCTGCTACATTATTTTGAGCCTCGACTACTGGTGTTTCCAAGAAATGTCTTTTCCGAGACTGTGATTAGACGGGATAAGGCCTTAGTGCTTAGAGGCGTATAGGCAATAGACATAAAGGCCCGTTCAAAATAAAAATAATAGAGGCAGTGATAAAATTAGTGGTATCCGTACAGGGGCGTAATCAGGAGTAAAGTTAGGGGCGAGGGCAATGAATTCTGACGATTTTGGGGAGAGGGGGGTGTTGTTTGAAATATGGTACGGAGTAAGGCTGTTCAATCTTTAAAATTGATGATAATTTTTGATCCTTAATTTTGATCGATCTTACCCATTGATCTGTGATCCATAACGATCAGATCTATGATCGATTAAATGTAATCTGTGATCATTTTGATCGATTAATCGATCTTCTTATCAGATGGAGCACAGTGATATTTTTTCGCAATCTTAGTTTCTTAACCTTCTCCCTCTAGACTCTAAACTACAGACAGCGTTTCAGCGACGTCACTGCTCATATTCGCATATGCACACATGGCCTTAACATGTTGCTGGATCGGTCAGATCGTTGAAATGATCAGTTGATCATAAATAAAAAACGATTAAACCGACAGGTCGATCGATCGATTAAATGTCAGTGATCATTCTGGTTTATTAATCGATCTTCTGATCACATCTATGTTTTTTTCGCAGCATCGCAGCCCTAGTACGGAGCTCATTATTGTGTTGCAATTAAGATTGTGCAAAGTACAGTGCGACACATAAATAATTATTCATTGGGCTTGGGCGTGCGTTAAATAGTAAAAAAAAAATATTTTAGTTAACTGTAGTTTTTGATTTTATACTAAAATGTTACCAATAATTTTTTTAGTCCCTTGGGTACGTCCATGCATCGGCAGCGTACGAAATTTATAGTAAAAAAATCTGATGTGGTCAGCACGTTACCATCCGTCAATTCAGCGTATTAAGTACAAATTCCATATATAAATTTTCTTGCAAAAGATTATATAAGTAAAATTATTTCATAAACAAACTATGTAAACTGTACTTGACACTGACTTCTTCTTCTTTAGCTCTTCCCACTGTTTAAGTGGTTGCTATTCTTGAATTTCTTCATCCACTCATTTTTATTTTGCTTGTTGTCCACATTCAGTTCCTTTTCTCTTAAGTCCTTCGCGATACAGCATTTCCATCTTGCTGGGGAAGACATGGAAAGATACGGTAAGGAATGAAAGAATAAGGGAAATAAATCTAATGTTAGAAGTATTTAGAAAGATACAAGAGAGACGAATGCATTGGTTTGAACATGTCATGAGGACAGATGGAGAATATATTGGAAAAAGAATGAATAGCTTAGAAATAGAAGGTTGAAGAAACAGAGGAAGACCAAAGATAAGTTGGAAGGACTGTATTGCGGAAGACTTCAGAGAAAAGGAAAGAGCGACACGCAAAACAGAAATGAGTGGAAGAAAATAAAAAATAGCGGCCCGTAACGAATGGGAAAAGCTAAAGAAGAAGAAGAAGGTGTCAGTGTCAAGTGCAATTTACATAGTTTGTTTATGAAATAATTTTACTGGAAATTTAGAATTTTTTGCAAGAAAATTTATGTATGGAATTTATATATAATACACAGGATTGACGGAAGGTATTGTGCTGGCCACAATACATTTTTTTTTGATGTGAACGATAATTAATTCCATCAGTATATTTTTTTAGTTATTTATTGATTATTACAACTAACGGCTAGTAGCTGAAATGGAAGGTCATTCGGTTTAAATTATACCGAAATATAGAACCACTTCGCCCAGCGCCGACACGCTAACCGAAACTCACTGTGTAACCAAGCCCGACGAATCACGGATCGTCAGGGGCAATCTTTATCGTACATATATTTCAACAATGTCAGATGGTTATTTGTTGGTCGTATCATGTTCAATCAGAATTAGGATTTGCTTAGAAGGCTATCAACACTATGCAAAGAAGAAGAGAGCCTACAACATCTAGGTCGATATTATTATTTATTCAATAAGATTATTGCCAGATTAATTTTTTTAAAGATCCGGCCGCATTTTCCAAATAATTTCGCTGTTATGGCCGAATTGGCCCGATTCAGTATCAAAACCTGATCTTCGTTCCATCACTACTTTTTATCATGATCAATTTTACTTTGCTTTCGTTGATCTTTGATTAAATTTTATTTTATACAATGCGGAGACGATAGAATTACGATACAAAACCGATTGGAAACAAAGCGATTAGTATAGTTGTTTAAAGAAAAAAATATTGGAGCAAAATAATTATAGCAAAACTGTATCCATATTTATTATATCGATATCGTATCGCTTATGTAAATCAAGTGTGAACATACTTTACTCCTAATTCAATTATAGACAAAAATATGCCATAAAAGAAATACTCTTTATAAAAACATTTCCACAGAACTTTAGATAAGCTGGGTATTTTTTTTCTCTCAGTGGCATAGTAGTATTCTTGGGACCATAAATTAGCAATTTTTTCACCAAGTTTTGATGCTTTATGCTCCTCTAATGGTTCTGGTAAATCGCTTTCACGTAAATCCCTTTTTTTTCCTAATCTGAATATTGTGTTCGTCCAACTATTTATAAAATATATTAGACATGTATTAGAAGAATAAGATATTAATTACCATATAAATAATGCGGAGAAACAGCTTGCTTCAGCTCTGAAATTTGTTGGTTTGTCGTCCTGAAACCCATCTACTTCATTCATTTTTTATGTCTCTACATATACATTTCGTATTAGATTTATACTACTGCCCACAAAGTGTCACAAATTGAAAACGAAACAAAATCATAATGACAGAATTTGACATTACAGATTATGTACTTATCTTATTGTTTAATATTAAAATTAATACTTATTGAAGTATATTTAAATACATATTATGTCTTATGTTTTCCGGCTTTTTCTTCTCTCTTTTACATAATCTGCACAATGCAGTGCACATACGTTCTTCACAACGGCCAAATTAGTAGAAAGAGAAAATTTAAATCAATAAAAATTAATAAAAAGCAAAACTTTTTGATAAGCAGTAAAAAAGTAAGTAGGTAATACATTTCATACGTACATATTTTAATTTAATATAAAACGTATAGTAAACTGATTTTAAATCAGTCATATAATTACAATTACATATTAGGTAGGTAGAGCTGAGGAAATTATTTTTAAAAAATAATTGATACAATTACAATTACTTTAACCAAAATATAATCAAATTACTATTAAATATAATTACTGTTAGAGAAAAGTAATTAAATTACTAATTACTTTTTCAATTACGTTACTAAAACAATCATTTATCTTACGTTAATAAAAAAAACCTATAATACACATATTATAATGTTTAATATGAAATACAACAAAAATAGAAATAATAAGAGTAATAAAATAAATTTATAAAGATTTGTCGACACAGGTAGTATACGCGTACACTGTAAAATTTTGACGTAGTTGCAGCTACCTTTTTGGGTTGAAACTATATGCAACACCAAAATTGAACAATTCTTTCTTTTTAAAAGGTCGATGCACCAGTATCTGTTTAGGGTAGGAATACCTGCCTCACTCCCAAGCAGGCACGAAAGACCCTTCATATAGTGGGATGTAATGATGCAAATGCTTTAAATATATATAGGCTGAGTCTGGGAAGATGCCCCCTCCCCTCCATTTAACTTCTTTATTATAAGTACCTAATAGAGAAAAAAATACTCATATAAAACTTTTATTGATGTGAAACATCTACTGGCGCGCCTATACGGGGGCAAGAATGACTCCATGGCACGTCGGCCAGCTTCGTGACTCGTTGGCTTTCTGCGCCTAACCGTCTCGAATTAGCGCTCCACGCTCGCCACTTTACTTGTGTGTATCGGTGTATCGACGACGTTTCCTCTATACTAGTTCAATAAAAATAAATTTCGATGTTTCACATATGCCAAGCGTCCCGCGACGGCTCATTTTTTTATGTAAATTGTGACGATGTGAAACTGTCACAAGTTTTGCGGATTAAATAGTTCAAAGCCGTGTAACTCAGCCCTCATTAATCCGCGAATCGTGAAAACTTTTCTTCCCGACAATTGGGATAAGGCGCGTAATTTGACCGGGAAACAAACCACATAAAGGTCGACATCATCGTGTTCCATTTTTATCCTATTTGCCCTGTTCTCTTATACAGTTTTTGCTATTAGTAAACAAACTTAAGCTGGTTTAATTAGTAGGGCTGTATAAAAGCAGCGTTTGCAGAAGACAGTTGTTGACTGCGAGTATTCCTTTCGACAACTAAAGCCGATTGCGACTCTTGATTGCGAGTATTCCGTCAAGACTTCGAAACCGATCTCCAGGTGAGCAATATTTTTCGTTTTCTTTGAAACCCGTACCGTGAGCTCTCCGTCCGAATTATTCAGTTGTTTATTAAAAGTCCGTCTTAGTGTCTCGTTGTGAGCTTCAGACGCCCAACGTCGCAACGCTTGTTGAGCGTAAGCCAAAGCATCTTCGAAGGGCGTATTGAAAACATCCAGAGACACTACGACTGACACCGGCCGTAATCATCTCCGTGGGGTAAATTTACCAGTTGCGCGTGTCTAGCCATTTTACAGTGACTCGTTGCGAGTTTTACCGACTTGACGTTTCGATGCCGCCGGCGTGTAAACCCGGGTGTTACAGACGTCAAGTCCGCGTGTTTATCCAGAGTTACTGTAAAACGGCCCGTTATTCCAAGTCGAGTATTTTAGCATCCACCGGCCCAAGTGCGTTTTTCCGACTCTGCGTCGCGACGCCCCAGTGCGTAAGCCGGGGCACTCGAGGCCTAGAGTCTGTGAGGTTTGCCTGGGTCGACTTTCTTGTCGTATGCCGTATCTACCATCGATCTCCACGTACTCCGCGAACAACCGGTTACGCCGTCGCGACGCCCGGCTTTGATTTGCCGATTATTGCAGAAACGCATAGCTACACCTCGTCCGTCATTACTGCCGTTAACCACCGAACCAAACGCGACATCAGCGTCGCGACGCCCGGCGTCGATTTGCCGATTATTGCAGAAACGCATAGCTGCCCCTCGTCCGTCAGTACTGCCGTTAACCGCCGAACCAACGCAACATCAGCGTCGCGACGCCCGGCGTCGATTTGCCGATTATTGCAGAAACGCATAGCTACCCTTCGTCCGTCATTACTACCGTTAACCGCCGAACCAACGGGACATCAGCGTCGCGACGCCTGGCGTCGATTACACCAAAATCATCCGAATACATTTCTAGACAGATCCTTAAGATCACCGTACCTACCGCTTACCCTCCACCGTCACCGCCGTCACGACGCCTAGCGTTAATCACAGCGAAACCGTCCGAACACATTTCCATCTACATTTTTGGATACCCGTGCATCTACCGTTCATACACCAACATCACTGCCGTCGCGACGCCCGGCGTCGTTTTTCCGAAAACCAGTAAATCGTCTAATTCGCACACCCAGCATCATATTGTACCCATCAGCGACCACCATACTCCTTTGTACAGCGAGTTATTATACAATAAAGTTGTCTTGTACTTTTTATTGTAATTGTGTTCTTCCATATTTCACCCTATCTCCAAACCTGCTATCCGACCGTTGGCGCCCTAGCAATCTCACGCCAACTTTCTGACCGCTATTCCCAAAATAGCGTTACAAAATATACTATTTGATGGCAGATGTAGATATTTTTTTATAAAGTCAGCTTTATGGGAGTACGACTATCAACTTTTATTTTTTAAATAGCAACCTATAATTATTTTACTAAAATATAAACCGCCATCTTTTTTCTTATCAACGAGGTAAAAATTTGTATATCAGAAATATTTAAAAAATCGAGAAAAATAAGAATTGAAAAATAACAGAAATTATTTTCATTGAAATTGCTACGTGAAAATAAACAAAATACAACAATGGGAAACAACAAAACAAAATAGACATTTAATTGTAACTTGTTGAAAGAGGTTTTTGGAACCAATAATAAATTAACTTTTAAGTTAAATGTTCACATAGCCATCTAGAATATTTGAATAAATATAATTTCCAATATTTTTCAATAATAGCTTTGCTCCAACATACAATCAAATCAGTACGGAACTATCCGACGTATGCGCAGTACTAAAATGGCGTTCCCATTTGAATAATGCTCATGCGTCTGACAGTTCCGTACTGATTTGATTGTATTTTGGAACAAACCTTATATTATTTTTTTCGATTTTTTAAATATTTTTGATATACAAATTTTTACCTCGTTGAAAAGAGAAAAGATGGCGGTTTATATTTTAGTAAAATAATTATAGGTTGCTATTTAAAAAATAAAAGTCGATAGTCGTATCTCGTAAATCTGACTTTACAAAAAATATCTACAGTAAAAATTTTGATAATGTCCGATCAAGGTTTTCTGTATTATGAACGATTTAACAAATTAGCATACATTTATCTCCCTCCTTTACAAAGGCTATAAGCGTGTGCGATAAGGATGGATATAACACGCTTGTCTTTCAAAAATTCTTAATGTTTCGACTAAGTTAGGACATTCCATTTTAAAACGATACTTGTTGTTGATAATACTTTCACTGTAACGTAAGTTTATTTATTAATTCAGATACATTACCTTAATTCATAGCCGTACGAATAACGTTATTTTCTTTCAGACTCACTGACACTAACATTGTGTCAGTATCTTATTTTTCACATATTTGGTTTTACATTTGCTAATAAACTTACAAGTTGACTTATTTTTAAATTTTGAATGCTTTTATTATAACATATATTTTTATAATAATAAAAAACAGTATGTACCCTCATAAAAACTAAGCAAACGACACTACTGAATCTGTCATAATGCGTGGAGCAAAAATCTGAATTCATACAATTCGTAGAGGACCTTGATCGGACATCTTTCAAAAATTTTACTGTACATCTGCCATGAAATAGTATATTTAAGTAAAAATAAAACGTTTATATGAATCTTTTTCTATTACTTAACAAAAATGTTGAAAGAGTGGGTATCTTCCCAGACTCACTCTGTATATATGTCTATATGGTTATTAAAAATTTGTTGTGGCTAGCACAATTCCTCTCGCCATTTTCATTGTATGTTGCATACGACACGAGCAGTCATGTGACTTTATTGGCCTTGGCAAGCAAATATAGGCGCCCGTGTTAGAATGACAGCTATTAATAATGTACATAGGTGTCAAGCATCATAATTTTTCATTCAAAACATCATGATTTTCCAAATCCATTGGAGTATTTTCCTCGGCAAGTATATTCACATATTATACAACAAGACGATTGAAAATTGTCGATTATAAGAAACGTGTTGCCTGGAAACATTTCCAATAGGCAACTCGTTGAGTATGTCGAGAATTTTCTATTGTCGAGTTATATACAAGTAGACTATATCACGAATAAAAAATAAATTAATAAATTGAACATAGGCCTTACAGCCTGATAGAAACGTCAAACTGTATGCTACATAATCTATCTTTTTAAATATAGCTGTAGTCAGTGGTAGTACGTAATATTATATTAAAATGCTCGTATTTCAAATAAACAAGCTTTGATCCAAATACTTATTTGTTTCCTTTTCAAATTTTTATTTTAATTATATCTAGCTGTCGAATAATATGTGCGTTTAATTATTTCTGTCGGTGCATTTGGAGCTGTCATTGTCACTGCTGTCAGTGTCACTTCAGTTGTCTACTAAGAATAAAAGCACTATTTTTCACCTCAAAGTCTACAGATTCTTTTATGTATTCGATATTGTGTTCGAAGGAAAAAGATTATACTTTATACTCCGTAAATATAATTCAAAATGACATTGACCGTTCTGAGTACATAGAACAAAATAATCAATGCCAATGCCAATGCCAACAAAATCACCTATAAGTGAATATATACGAAGGTTGGTATATTTGAATATACAAAGGTTCACCATGGTTACTTAATAATAACCGTTGTAATACGTCGTAACTAAGGAAAATCACGCATTCTTATTGGTTTACAACTTAATGAATGATATAGTCTATACTATTGATGACAAATAAACATCAGAATATTTTGAAATTTTGAATGAAAAATTATGACATATGACAATTGAGACATCTATGTAAATAATTACTAGCCGTCACTCTGACACGGATCCTCATATCTGCTTGCCAATGCCAACAAAGTCACATGACCGCTCGCGCAGTAGCGAATTTAACATTTCTTGTATACACAAATAATTGAAATTGTATCTCTTCTTTCGTTCTATGAGAAATTTTGTCCTACTATTCTAATATGTTCAAAATTCTTCAAATTCATTGACAGTATTAGCGGTATTTCTTAAGGATATATGTAATATTAACATACCTATAATTTAAATACATATTTATTTAATAATACAATAATATATATTAAATGTATTCGTACCTCCCAGAAAAATCTGATTTTTGACACTGACATTTTGCATTTATCTGTCAATTACACTTACATTTGAATATCTCAACTGTTTTTTGGCAGCGAGATTTAGGTGTTACAACAGATTATTCTATATTATTATATACTATATCTCCAAACCTATACGAGATATAATAATTTTTTTAATTGTGTCAGATTGAGAATTTAATTTTCTTTAATATTACCAAGAAAATATTTCAAAAAATAATATTTAGACGATTTTTTTTCAAGAATCTGCTACTTCTGGTTGTCCAATTGTAACCAAAACCTTTTTAGCTCTTCTCATGAATGTCTGATTGGGAAATACGTAGTTAAACAAATATTAATTCTTATAGTTTTTGAGTAATCATCCTTCCAACGTCCCACACACACACACGCACACACGCACACTCGTACACACACACACACACACATACACACACAGACATTATCGTAAAAATGTTATTATCGGATTCTAGGGACCTTAAAACGTGCTTATTCATTAAAATATGGATATGCGATTTTTAGCATGATTCCAATACCTCTCTTAGCGAGAGGTAATAAAAATGCTTTATAGTGATTTTTATGAAACCTGTTATGAAGACATTGCAAATTCCTTGAAAGTATATTATTACTATTAGGATTCAGAAAATATAATAAATTATAACTTAGTAAAAGTTCAAAGTACGTCGAACGTCCCAACGCGCATACAAGTTGCACTTGTACCTAACCTGTCGTTATACCCAGAACGCAGATATAAAAATTAGTACTCCTAATTAATATTTGAAACAACAACTTTTTCAATTCTTTTTAAAATTTTCAAAAATAATTGAGTACAATTACTTTTTTTACAAAGTAATTAATTTCAAATCACAATTTGGGAAAAAAGTAATTTAATTATAATTAATTACCAAAAGTAATTAATTACTGCCCAGCTCTGTAGGTAGGTCACCTTTAAGTAAGGAATTTATTTCCTTTGGTCAAAAATTCGATGGTGAATTTTTAATGAATAAGCACGTTTTAGAGTCTCTAGAATATATTACTAGATTTACGATGATGTCTCTATGTGAGTTATGTGTGGATGTGTGTGTGTGTGTGTGTGTGTGTGTGTGTGTGTGTTTGTGTGTGTGTTTGTGTGAGACGAAATTTTCTCCGTCGATAACTTCAACATTACAATTTTAAAAATTATAATTCTTCGTTACATCCATATGAAGAGTTGATTTAACTTGGGTTAGAAGTGGTCGACTGGAAGTACCCTCATTTCCTGTTCTTAACAGTGTTTCATGCAAAAACGCAGTTAAATATCATTTTTTGACATTTTATGGTATTATAAATAATAAAGAATATTTTAATTTCTATACGATTTGATTACACTTTTTCTTCATATTTAATAGATATAAAGTTAAAAATTATAAAGAGATTAAATTTCATAAAGCAGCCAGCTATGCTATATTCATATAATACTAATTGGCAGATGACAATGTCAAGTGCAATGTACATAGTATGTTTGTGTTACAATTTTACTGGAAATCGAAAATTTGAATCTTTTCCAAGGAACTTTCTCTATGGAATTTGTACAATAAAAATATTATGAAATTGACGGAAGGTATAGTTAAAAAAAATATGGATATTTTCCTTTGTGTTATTGCCGCTGGTAAAAATAATAATCTGCTTAATGAGTTCAATATACCGGTATTTTGAGCCGAGTCTCGGAAAAATATAAAAAAGGTTTGAAACCCTGCAATCAAAAATTGTGAAAAGAAAAAATATATATAAGCTGTTATTGTTAATCAATTACAAGTAATTAAATATCAATGTATTTGTAAAAAATTGTTTATTTCAAGTGTAAACCGCAAAACCATAAA
Organism: Harpalus rufipes; assembly: GCA_951394225.1. Lineage (NCBI taxonomy): Eukaryota > Metazoa > Arthropoda > Insecta > Coleoptera > Carabidae > Harpalus > Harpalus rufipes. The sequence continues at coordinate 14,229,625 of OX596286.1, forward strand.
AAATAACATAAAAAATTTCTTGTTTGTGTAATATTGAATCTTGTAATGTCTAGATATAGCCTGAATTTTTAAACAATATTTAGTAATGTAAACATACTTCTTTGTCTAAGCGGCGGAAGAGCTAGATTGGGTCCTGTTTCTATGACTCTCCACGAGTGCCGGATTAAACCTATAGCGGACCTTAGACAAAATTTAGCATTTTGCCCTATTTACAGAGGCTGTTTGCGAATTCAACTAACAGATTGTCAGAGGTTAAAGAAAATATTATTATGCCCGGTTGCACGTGCACCGCTGACGCTTATATTTTAAGTGTTTCTTAATTTTTTATACATAGAAATAGGCCGTAGGGACGAGGAAATATTTAATTAAACGAAGAAAGAATTTGTGAAAAATTCATGGACCTCGCAGGAATTTGAATCCTAGACCTTTAGGATAGTGTACTCGCCTACGAAAATTGTAAAAAGACTTGTGAAGGATTCATTGGCTTCAATGGGATGGGATCTTGTGGCTCAGTTGGTTAGAGCGTCTCACTAGATATGAGAAGGTCCAGGGTTCAAAACCCTGCGAGGTCCATGAATTTTTCACAAATTCTTTCTTCGTTTAATTAAATATTTCCTCGACTCTACGGCCTATTTCTATGTATAAATATGTTACGGTTGGTCACAAATAATTCTTATCAATGTTCCTTAAATTTACAATATCATATGGAAACGAAATCAAATAAGTAATTCAATATTGCTATCAAAATTTTTATTTGTATTTTTTTGTTTACGCATAGCTTAAAATTTAAGGGCATATGAATATTATTCAATCAATTTCAACACTTTGCTTTTTCATTTGAAATATATTATTTAATAAAGGTATTTTGCTAATCAATTTTTATTTTTATGGGAGTTGGTTCGAGCCCTATACATTTGCCGATTTTTTTCGGCTTATTGGTTAATCCGGCCCTGTGAGAATAAATTGTCATTTAGTCACGGATCAGTTGACACTAAAATCAGCTTGCGAATTAGTTGCAACGGGTCAGTTAGGAGGTCACCGAAAAGTACATAAAGGATTTAAAAGCAAGTGTCCGTGTTATCAGCACGCGTTATCATTAATAAATTTCCGATATGTCCATGCGCAGAAACGGTGAATCTTGCAAGTTGCGGCGCGAGTTCTCTCAGTTCAGTTACCGTCTATCCTCCGCGTGGTATTGTGGCTATATTGCGGTGTTTTACTAAAACACGACGTCCCCATCGCACTGATTGCCTCTCGTCCACAACAAGTGCTGCAAAATGCTTCTCATTTTAACTTTGTTTTACAAACTTTGACTAAAATGTTCGAGGCACTCTTACAAACAAACTCCAGCTGAAGTTTTGGAAACATGTAAGTTATTTTTAAATAGTTGTTTATCATTTGTTTGCAACATTGTTTTGTTTGATTATTAAAGTGATGTTGCCACAATAAACCGCATTTATTGTGTAATTTATATTGTTTTATCTTCGCTCGATAAGTTACAAGTGTTACAGTTACAGCGCTTAAATTAGATATATCTACAAATTTATAAGTCGCTTTATTACGCTAATAGCACAACGTTTTTCGCCATAAGAATCTTTCAATAAATCAATACATCAAATTAAAATTAATTTAGCGAGATTAAATTAGCATCTGTCGACCGCACAATTTTTGAGCGTAATAACTTTGAATAGAAATTATGTTACAATTTTTCTAGTAATTTCCTAAGCTTTAATAAGTGTTGCTTAACAATAATGAGGTGTTGAACGATTTTTTTTCTTTCCTTTAATCGAAAGAATTAGGAAAAATATTTTACCAGTATTTTTTTTTCTTTCATATTATTCTTTATTCATGAGAAAATTGTCTGAAAATATATTTAAATTGCCGCTTTTTCTGTCGCCTGATGACGTAGTCAAACTACTCACCAATGAGGGAGTGGTTTACATTTGCCAGTGACAGCATTTAAACGTGTGACAGCTGTCATTTATATACCAGCTACTAGTTCTATCCATATTGCTGATTTTTATATTTTGTAAAGACTTAAACATAGTTGTAGAAAAGAGTTGTTTTTTTCAAGCGTATTATAATATTCATATTATGCTACTATACGTACACACACTATAGAAGATGTCCATTTTCTTACTAGTACAACAATGTTGTTCATTATTGTACTAGTAAAAAAATGTTAGCTACTTAGTTTACCGTTGGGGGCAGTAGTCGTCACAGCAACACAGACTATTTTGAAGATTGATATTTGACAGTTGTATCGTTTGTGTTTTGTAGTGTACACAGCCAACTTTGGTTGAAATTGCAAACTACATTTAAACCAATTCCAAAAAAATATGTAAAAAATCTCAAGTTTTCTTTGAAACACTTGAAGAAAAAATAGTATATGTTATTCGGAGTATAACGCCCTTTTAGTGTTTTACCCAGCTGGGTTCAACACAAAAAGACCGCTTTCTACTCTTAATAACATAATATACTATTGTACCAGTGCGCCCAAATAGAAGTAATAATAGTAAAAGAAAATAGTTTTAGTAATGCCTCAAAAAGAAGAATGAAATGGTTGCCTAAAGTAAACATAAAACCATTTACAAAATCAAAGTTTCATTCTTCACAGAATTGTGAAGATCATTTTGCTGTAAGCAATTTTTTTTTTGATAATTAAATAAGAAATATTAAATATTTTTTAATTTTTATGTTACTGGCTAGTAATTATTGCCCGTTACAGGCAGTATAATTTGGCGCCAATTCAAACATAGTATGCTTTTAAAATGCTACTGTGTTTAATAGATACAGAAATTTGGACAGAATATTATTACTAATACTACAGAAGATACTTATTCGAATTTCATTATAAAAAAATCTGATGTGGCCAGCACAATTCCTTCCGTCAATCCTGTGTATTATGTACAAATTCCATACATAAATTTTCTTGAAAAGGATTCCAAATTTCCAGTAAAATTATTTCATAAACAAACTATGCAAATGGCACTTGACACTGATATCTTCTTCCTCTTTAGCTTTTCCCATTCGTTAGGGGTCGCTATTTTTGCGTGTCGTTCTCATTCAGTCTTTCGCAATACAGTCCTTCCATCTTATCTTTGGTCTTCCTCTGTTTCTTCAACTCCTATTACTAAACTACTCATTCTTGTTCAAATATAATTCCTCATTTCTCCTCATGACATGTTCAAACCAATGTAATCGTCTTTCTTGTATCTTTCTAGTAACTTGTAACACTAGAGTTATTTTCTTACCGTATCTTTCCGTGTGTTTCCCAACATCTACTTCAACATCCGCATGTCTGCCACATCAATTTACTTTTTATTGATACTGACATCTGTCAATTTGAATTATATGAATATATTAGTAGTTTCCATGTTTAGCATAGCTGGCTGAATTATAAAATTTAATTTCTTTAAAATTCTTTAACTCTATTTCTATTGAATAAGAAGTATAAAATGTAATCAAATTATATAGAGAATAAAATATTCTTTAAGTTATAATAACGTTAAATGTCAATAAATCAAATTTAACTGTTAAATCTTCAAATGAGGCTACTTCCGGTTCACCAATTATAACCAAAATCTAATCACTTGTTCTTCTGGATGTAAACTTGAGGAATACGAAAAAATTATAATTTTTGGAATCGTGGTTTTGAAGTTATGGGATCCGGAACTTTTGTCACACACACACAGACACACACACACAGACACACAGACACACACATACATACAGACATCATCGTAAAAATGGTAAAATCGTATTGGGACCCTAAAACATGCTTATTTACTAAAAACTCATCATTGAATTTTTTGACCAAAGACAATACTTTCCTTACCTAAAGGTGACGGAAGGTAAAAAGATATGCTAATTTTTTTACAACACCACATTGCTGAAATAAGTTATTTTTTCGTGATAAAATGTACATTTCACACATATCAATGTGTATTAATTATTCTTATTATTATTATATTATTATTATTATTACCTCGTGGATATGCAAATTCCAGCCTTGCACTTATAGCTGTCCTCCGTATCTCCCGGCTCGGTATGTACCTAATATACTATTACACCCGGTAAAATGCCACTAAAAAAATAATTAAATTAATAGTGACAGCATTGAGAAGGAAATATTGGTAATATATTACAATAAATTGGAATAAGTACTGATATATCGGGAAGTAATGTTTTGGTCACATCAAATATTTTAACTTAAGTATTAAGTTCTTAAAATTTAGTAAATAGCAGTGACATGATTCTCGCTAGGGTCGCAAGTTTGTTAATGAAATTTACTGACAGCGTTAACATAAATTGAATATTGCTCAATGATGTAATATGAATTGTTTGAAGGATGATGAAAGTTTGAGCAATTGTGTAATGGCATTGGGTAGTTTCCGAGGGCAAGTTACTCTTCAAAGACATGGCTTAAGTGCTTCGGGCCGTCAAATAGACAACCCCTTCTCACGCCCATGCGTTATTGCGAAGTTTCTCTGTTGTTACGGGACAATCTACTGAAACTTATTTTTGAATACCACAATATAGGAACGCATACAGAAGTTTACAAAACTTTTTAATAAGATTTATTTTCGGATTTACTTTAAATATCATTTAATGGACATAAATATCTAAGTTTGGAAAGAAATGAATAAAATAATTAAAATGTTTATATTACGAGTTTAGTGAGTTCGTAAAATATTTATATCTTTTAATATCGGAATCAGGCCCGGACTGTATAATATTAGCGCCTTAAGAAACATCAAATTTTTGTATTTACTCAGTTTAAATTATATTAGCAAATATAAATATTCATATATTTTCCCGAAACCGTTAAGAAAATTGAATTTTCATGGCTATCTGAGTCTTGATATTTGCAGTGTACTACATAGTCATGTAAAATTTAATCTGATTCTTTTGAGTGGTGAAGGAAAATATACTAATTTCGCCTTGGATATACAATCTGATGTTTTTATTTTTTATTGTAATTGTCAAAAATGACATTTATGACAATTATTTGTTCATAAATATTAAATAATTTATGCGATTTCGGGAATTTTTTTATACGAATTATGCCAGAAAATGTCTTCAAAAGATTTACAGGTTTCTAATCCCCGCCTATGGCTTGTACTGATGCCTGCTCATCCTGCAACAGATCACTTTCCTAACATAACGTAAATTACTATATCATAGTAAATATGCATTACCTACTCTGCACTATTTTTTTAATTAAATATAATTTGAAATGAGACACTAAAAACTTTAAATACCTTTTTATGTTACGTTGGCGCAACTTTTGTCACGGGTTTAGTCGCGCAATCTACAAATGTCGACCGTTCAAACATTGCGTATATCTTTTGTTTTAATAAAGTATTTAATGAGACAGTACTACGGTTTCTTGAAGTTTTTTTTCTTTCATATCAAATAAAATTTATACTGAAATATGAATACATTCATTTTTTATGGCTGGAAGATAAACCAGTATTATATGTATTTTTAAACATTAGAAAGGTAGGTTTGTTATAAAATATATAAAGTACCGACTACGGTTTTAGCTGACTAACCGACTACTGACTAATCTACCAATTTAGAAGCCGATTAGTCCGCCCGGCCGACTAATTTCAAGCATCACTAAAAGACGTTCTCCACAGAAATTCGTTTGTTTCCAGGGTAGTGCGTTTGCCTAATATTTCTTCATCACAATCTGCCTTTGATTAATAAATAATGAAATAATTACATAATTAATAATATGTAATATTTCCTATATACAAATCTAAAAATCTGTTGTGGCCAGCACAATACCTCTCGCCATTTCCATTTTATGTTACATAAGTAATGAATTTAAATGCACATAAATAATTCAAATTGTATCTACTCTTCTAATATGTTTAAGATTCTTCAAAATCATTAGTGGTATTTCTTAATTATTATTTAATTAATAATACAATAATATATATTAAATGTACTTGTACCTCCCAGAAAAATCTGTCAGAAATATCAGTAAAACTGTTGATTTTTGATACCGACATTGTATTGATCTGTCAATTACAAACATTTAAATATCTCAACTGGTTTCTCTGGATTTGTTTGGGCAGCGAGATTTATTAAAACAGACTATATATAATATATCTCTAAATCCATAGGAGATATAATAATTTTCAAAAAATAATATTTAGAAAAATTTGTTTTAGAAACTACCACTTCCGGTTGTCCAATTGTTATCACAACCTATTCAACTCTTTTCATTACTGTTAGATTGAGGTATCCGTAGTTACACACGCACACACACACTCACACACACACACACACACACACACACACACACATCATCGTAAAAATGTTGTAATCGGATTCAAGGGACCTGAAAACGTGTTAATTCGCTAAAATCAACAATTAACATAAATTAAGATTTAACATTCATGTTTAATATAGAGCTAGTTGTCCATTTCCTTCTATACGACGAAGTTTAGTTCTGACTTGTCAGGCAAAGTTTTCAGATAAAATAATGGTTCGTGGTGTATAATTTTAGAAGCAGGTGTCGCCTGACATTTCGTTGGACTTGTTTGAGGTTTTCACACAAAACTGCCAGCCGAAGTAACTTGATTTCATCAATTTACATCATGTAAACGAAGAGATTAAGTTTTGGTCTGACCCAACTTTCAGTATGCCAGAACAACAACGCAGTGCTTGGAGGCAAAAAATACAATTTGTACCCTGCGCAAATAATCCTCTTAACGTACTCAGACAAGATCTATTGAAGCTTTTTGGGCGTTACTTACATGAAAGGTGTACGATAATGTGTAGGAGCTCCAAATGAAAACAATTAAGGCGCAGGATGTTTCAAAAGGTACGCGAAATAAACTTTGAAACTTGCCAACGACTCATGAGCACGAGGCAAGTGGGTACTAAACGAGGTACCTACTAAACTTCGTCGTATCGTCGCATGGAACTAGTTCTATGTTCCAAATGAGTGTTAAAGTATAATCTATGTGCATTTTTGTAGTAATAAAAAGATTCAGTATACTTTCTTTAAATCACAGTATTGTCATAGCTTATAAAACACTAAGCCGATTAATCTGACTTTTTACCGACTATTCGCCGACTAATCGCCGACTAGAATAGTCGGCGTAACCGACTAATAGTTGGTAGTCGGTACATTAAATATATTTTTATACATAACAGTTGAACATAAGAAATAAAAAACTATAAGACGAAAAATTATAAAATATACGAACCAAAGCAATTAAGGCCAAATTACCTAGAGACCTAGACATATTTTTAATCATTCTAATATTCAGTGTACAGGATGGAACAAATTCAAGTTCCTTATAAGAAAAACTTTCTTATTATGCACGCTACAAAAAAATAATGTAGGTCTTTATGGGTGAACTTTTTGAGACAATTTTAGTAGGCACGACAGGATTTTTTTATCGTCTTTTGTTTTTGAGCTACAGGCTAAAACTTGATTTTCACTTCGTTTGAAAATACCTCGTATCTCGCTTATTACAGTCGACTCTCTCTAAATCGAATTCGTAAGGGGTATTAGAATTTGTTCGAATTAGAGAGAATTTGAACTAGAGAGACTAAAAGAAAATGAAATGAACATTTGTATAAATTACATAGTATATATGAAAAAAAAAAAGTTTATTCAGTTAATATGTGCATATAACGGAAAAATAAAAATGTAATACATACAATTACAGAGGCTTGAAGAAATTTGAAATTTTTGTTTGTTTTAATATTTTGTTGTAAACTTGTTTTTCAAAGTACGCTTCTACTTTTTGGAAGTTTTTGAAGATTTCTTCGGGGACGATCGCGTCTAAGAATTGTATCTAATTTCGATTTATAGAGAGTCGAATTTCATTGAAAATGATGACCAATGCCAAAAATTTAATTCGATTAAAGGAAAGTTCGAATTAAAAAAAATCGATTTAAAGAATAATTTTTACATATAAAAGTTTATACAGTTGTACGTGTCAAAAAAAATTATTCGATTTAGAGAAAAATTCAAATAAGAGAGAGTTTGAATTAGAGAGAGTCAACTGTATAAGAGATAAAGAAACGATGTTTAGGTAATTTTTATACGGATTTTTACCTAGAATATCGCAGTGTAATTGGATTTTTTCAAAATTTAATAATTCTTGAGATATAACACAAATATAATTTTTTTTAAATGGCAACATATGTGGAAAATAATCTTATCTTTTTCCCTATTTTATAAGCTTTTCAATGATATCTACATCTTTTGTTTCTAACATGAATAAAAGATGAGAAAATATGATGTGACCAACACAATACCTCCCGCCATTTAATTTTTATTAATTTAAATACATACCATGGAACCCGATTCGATCCCGATCAACGCAAAATATTTCGAATTTTAAATGGCACACACACATACACATCCACAGACATCATCGTGAAAATGTTAAAATTGCATTATAGGGATCTTAAAACGTGGTCATTTACCAAAATCTCGATATGCGATTTTTAGTACGATCCCTATACCTCCCCTACCAAGGGTAACAGGAGGTAAAAATCAATTACAGATTATCAGTTGTTTATTTCTAATGTTATTTATACTCATTTCTATACAGTAAAATGTTTGAAAGATGCCCGATCAAGGTCATCTGTATCACGAACGAATTAACAAATAGGTATCTCTTTCTTTTGCAAAGTCTATAAGAGTATGCGATAAGGATGGATATAACACGGTTGTCTTTAAAAAATTCATATTGTTTCGACTAAGTTAGGACATTCCACTTTAAAACGATGCTCGTTGTTGATAATACTTTCGCTGTAACGTAAGTTTATATATTAATTCAGCTACATTACCTTGATTCATAGCCGTACGAATAACGTTATTTTCTGTCAGAGTCACTGACAATGACATTGTGTCATTATCTTATTTTAACATATTTGGTTTTACATTTGCTTATAAACTTACCAGTTGACTTATTTTTGAATTTTGAATGCTTTTACTGTAATATATATTTTTATAATAATAAAATAACAGTAGTATCTTATGTATCCTCATAAAAACTAAGTAAACGACACTACTGAATTTGTCAGAATGGGCGGAGCAAAAATCTTAATTCATACAATTCGTAGACGACCTTGATCGGACATCTTTCAAAATTTTTACTGTATTTTATATAATTCATAAAATATATTGAATCACATTTTTCGAATTGTCTCAAAGCCAGCTATAACGCCGATTAAAAATAATTTAACTAATTCGAAAATAATTGACTAAAAATAATTTTTAGAACTTCATTAATATACATAGAATCAAAATAAATAAATAAATGATGATCTATAATTGATTTTTTTGTTTGTTTCTCAATAATTTTCATTTTTTTCACTCCAATAACTTAATATTTTATCTTTTATTCATGTTTAAAATACATGAATGTAGACTTGTTACATCGTTGAAAAAGATGAGGCTATTTTCAATATGTTCCGATTTAAAAAATATTATATTTGTGTTACATTTCGAGAATTATTAAGTTTTGAAAAAATTCAATTACACCACGATATTCCTTATAAAAAAGTTATCCACACATTTTTTTCTTTATCTCTCATAATAAGCAAGTTATGAGGTATTTTCAAAATAAGCAAAAATCAAGTTTTCGCCTGTAGCTCAAAAACAAAAGATAATCCTGTGGTGCCTATTAAAATTATCTCAAAAAGTTGGCCCATAAAGACCTACATCGATTTTCTATAGCCTGCATATAAGAAAGTTTTTCATATAAGGAACTCGAATTTGTTCCATTCTGTACATACATATATATTTCTCAAATGTTCATTGCATGCATATGTGCCGCATTTTATGCTGTGTAAGTATTCGAGAGAATTTTTTGCGATCTTTATAGGACAAATATAACAACTTCCAACATTATTTTTTGGCATATGTGGTGGACTATTTTATCCAGAGTTCATGATCATTACTAGTTTTGAATTGAATCAAAGTTTTTTTGATGTAGATACGTACAGACTGGTCTACATATACATCCAAAATTGACAACAATACGCTCAAACAAAATTAATAAATAACATCTATAACAAAAACTGTACATAGACAACATTACTTAGTTGGAAAGGGGATAAATTCTCTTTCTAATACATTAATAAAAAATATATTTAATAGTTCGACAGGTCTTGTGGACTATATATATATAGTCCTATATTTCGAGAACCACTAACATATTTTTTTTAACTATTATTAAAGTTCCAGTATAATATGGCACATTTCGTCTATTATAATTAGACTCATATCTCTTCAAGTAAAACGGTAGCTGTAGTAAGATGGTTGAGACATAAATTTGCTACAGCAACAAAGTGATAATGAGACAGCAAATTTGTGTTAATTTATAAAAGTCAAACTGTGCGCAAATTTATCTTGTGTCTTGGACAGTTTTCCCGGTTATCCCCCTTAGTCTGTCTCTGACCGGAACTACATATTAAAAACTTATTTTTCAATGTCACTATATAGAATTTAATATGCAGATAACCAGATAAGTATGTAATTAATTCCAAAATCTTTTTAATGCTAAAATTATAAATGGTTTTTCTGGAAATTTTGAGATCACGAGTAAACTTTCTGTACCTACCTATAGATTTTTATCTTTTGAACACGATATTATATGTATGTGTAACATCATAAATAGAAATTAAACTTACTAAAATGTGTTACGTTCTGTCCATAAAATTTTTATTTAGCGTAAAATTTATTTTAAAACATTTTTTGATTGTTTATGAGACTTTTATGATGTTCCATTTATCATGTTGAAGTAATTAAAACATTCCATATGATTCAGTAATAATAAAATAAGTAAAAGTAAGGAAACATAATTATATCACATTATTTCAACAAATAATTATTTATTGTAGTAATTGAATATTGACAAGGCCGACTTATATCAAAATATATAATAATATTAAATGAAATATTTACTCTTTGCTCATCAAAATATATGGTAAATAATTGTCAAGCAAAATCGGATTTGATTATATCAATAAATTGTAGGGTTATGTTAAAATTTCGTGCAAGTTCATTGGTTGACATAAGTAAGTTTTTGAGCTAAAATATCTGTCGTTTATACTAAATAACTTCTTACATAAATATAGATATCATTGCGGTCGTTGGTGTTTAGATAAAATTGGTTTTTACCGTGTCACTATTCATTGCAATATAAATTTAAATATTGCGACGACATGTTGCGTAGTATTAAAATGGTAATTAATTTTAATTGAATACGCAGTACGTTCATTGAAAAACATAAATAAACAAATCTATGTGACATATTTTAAATATGTCGACTGCTGTTTAAAATACATCATGTGCTTTTTGACTTAAATAATTACAAATACAAAATAATGTTAGTTCGATATTAGCTAATTAATTTCAGTTTTTAGTTTTTACTTTTCTTTTAATATAATTTTAGTAATCATTCGGTGTAAATGCATTAAGGCATAGAGTATTCCAAATTAACAATGAGTATGACGTCAAAAAGATAAGCCATACTCTCTTGCTGTAATGATGAAAGAAATGGTTTTCCGAGTAGAGGATATTAATGAAAATTTGTTTGTTTTCCTAAAAATGGATACTGTATATTGCCATTCACCGTTTTCTGCTTTATTTCTTTTTCTAAAATAAGACGTTTGACATTTAATTAAATACTTTTAAATTGACATACGTTTCTTTGTTCATAGCTTACTCCGAGTTAGGATTTTTTTCTTTGTACACAGACTATTATTATCGTCACATGCATGTTGACACGCAGTTCCCTGTCCTAACTATACCCCAAAAGATCGCGCATACGGAAAATTTCAAGAAATTTCAAGAAATCTTGTTTCTAGACAAATAATAAAATGGCCAAGACAAAAAGTTATTTATTTCTTGACTTGAAATCGCTTGAAGTTCTAAACAAGACAAGAATTGCTCGTCAAGACAAGAGTGCTTTTTTGGTGAAACATAAAGTATGGTGAAAACTGGCATGAATTACATTTATGCAATATCCTTATTTACCATTTTTGATGACGTCACTCTCCTTGATAATTTGGCATCCTGTACCAATAATCAGGACCAATAATTTCGCGGAAAAATGCTTTATTTACATTCATTATCATACAAATGAAAATGATTCTAATTAGTACAAATAAGTAGTAAAAATATTTATTTTGAAAGACTCGACTATTGCATTTACAAAATGAAAACAAATATTACATGAGATATATTCAAAATTATGTAGGTATTTATTTCCTTTCTATTGTTGAGGATTTTCAAAATTAACAAGAATTTATTGTTTTGCCGGAAAATGTGTTATGGGCATAAATTTCAATAGAATGGCGTCGACGATGCATTTAATATTTAAATCTATAAATCTAAAATTGAAAATCTGCCAATACCAAAAATTTGTCGGGGGAAATCTGATTAAGCGAGAATTTATATTAAGTACGAACGAACAGAACATTTTTCATTATTTTTAATCTCTAAATATTTCATACATACGATAAAAATGTAGTACTAAAAGTTATTTACATATAAAACTGATAATTTTAAATACAAAATATATTTAAATTTATGTACATGAAGAGTCATTGCAAAGAAACCTTGTAAAAAGAAATCAAAATTTTAAAAACATTTTTTTAATAAACTTAATTAGCTATTAATATTTTAAAATTATGCTAATTCCTGATTTTAATATAAAAAGTAAATATATATTTCTCTTCGCATAGAAAATTTAAAATGTTTCATTGAATTTTATGTATGATTTTAAATTCATATTTTTTTGTATATTTTTTAAAACAAAGCTATTTTTTGCGGCTCTCTCTGGTTTAGGGATAATATTGTACTAGTAGTTGTAATTATTTTCTCATTTTCCCCTACAATATCCTGATTGGAGTAGTGATGGATTACTCACTAGGCGCATTAGGAAAGCGCCTAAGGTCCCGTTGTCTTAAGGCGCCTAAAAAATTACATAGAAAAAGATAATAAGCCTCTAAAAATGTTGTATACGTATAAAATAGTTATTTATGATGTAAGGACTAAAAGTGACATTTTATTTTGGGAGAAGTGTTCCAAACCTTCACTATTTTTTCATTTCAATTTGTATTTCTTATTATTTTTTGACATGTGTCAAAAATGTCGATTTGTTGTTCCATTCGTCATTTATCAAGGTAACTAATTCACTTTTAACACTAGTGTTAAAAGTAATAATGATCTGTCGCTATTTAACATTGGTGTCATAAAATTATATTTTTAAATGCTAAAAAACAAATATTAAAAATCCTATTTTTAATAGATTTGTAGAAAAAGTATATATTTTGCATCTTGGGAACAAGATTTTTTTTTAAATCTAACAACGAAATTTTTGTTAGATCCGATCAATGGTGCATTATATATAGTCACTGTCTTAAATAAGAAATTGAAAAATTACATAAATTAATGATCCCAGTGAAGTTGGCACCCCCAAGTAGGAATTAAGAGAAAAACTATTGCATAATTTTGCCCAACTCTTATTTTTTTGCCAAGCCCACCATAGGTTAGGTTCGGTTAGATTAGGTTAGGTTAAGTTAGGTTAGGTAGATACTTAATCCTGCAATTGTGACGAACTCTACCGGTTTTATAAAAAAGGAGGGCTGCCACACCATAGAAAATCGACTTTTGACTCATGGATTATGGCAGGGGGGCGGAGGGGCTGGGCAAAAATAACTAAGAGTTGGGAAAAACTGGGCATAACTTGGGCAAAATTATGCAAAAATTTTTTCTCTCAATTCCTACGTGGGGTGCCAACTTCACACGGGTAAATTAATGAGTATTAATGAGAAAAGATTGTTTAAATATTAATTCGTTCGCAACCCAATCAAGCAATTTGATTGGTTGCCTGACTATGAAACCGAGACGCACGCTAGACCATTAGTGAAAACATTAAAAATTCATAACTCACTTCTAACGTACGATTTTTAAGTCGCGTATGCGCTATTGTTATTTAAGTATTAAAGGCAGTAAGTGTTTCCTATCGGTTAACGATGCCGGTAGAAGAGCACTACTAACCGCAATGCTTTTAAGTTTTTGCACGATCGACGCACAAAATTTAAAATATTATTGTATTTTCTGTAACTCGCCTACGGTTCGATTACACAAATTGTACTCGTATTACAAATTAAAACAAGTTAGTATAGAACCCCCATTGCGCTTAGGGCCTACGAGAGGTATAATCCGCTAGAATTCATTTGTTAATTTCTAGTAGAATAATTCGTAGCGCCTTCCTGCTGAAGAAATATGTAGGTACTCCACATAAGAAATTTGCCGATGTGGAATAGACGGCAAAAGATGGTCTATGAATTTATCCATATTTACAATACCATTCACAATGTGAAGATTGCCCTGTATACTGCCTTTGCAGATATGCAACACCATACCATAACTGAGGCTGGGAATTTAACTTTTCGTTTCATTCTTTAAGAAATGGCTTATTACCTTCCGTCACTAGGTAAGGAAGGTATTCTTTTTGGTCAAAAAATTCGATGGTGAGTTTTTAATGAATTAATACGTTTTAGAGAGAGAGAATACGAATTTATTATTTTTGCGATGATGTCTGTATGTATGTTTGTGCGTGCGTCTGTGTGTGCGTGTGTGCTCGTGCGTGTGTATGTGACGATCGTTCAGGATTGCATAACTCTAATACTGAAATTCCAAAAATTACAATTCTTTCATATTCCCCTTTCGTACGTCCATATGAAGAGTTGATTAGATTTTGGTTACGATTGGTTAACCGGAAGTACCCTAATTTGAAGATTTTAACAGTTTTTCTTGAAAAAACGCTGTTAAACATGATTTTTTGACATTTTATGTTATTATAAATATTAAAGAATATTCTATTATCTATACGATTTGATTGCATTTTATACTTCATATTCAATGAATATAGAGTTAAAGGATTTAAAAAAGAGCCAGATATGCTATAACCACGGAAACAGCTACTATATTAAGAAAATTCTAATTGACAGATGTCAATGTCAACGAAAAGAAAATGAATGTGGTAGAGATATGGGTATGTTGGGGAAGACACGGAAATATAGGATAAGGAATGAGAAGATAAGGGAAATGGCTTGAGTGATAGAAGTTTTTAGAAAGATACAAGAGAGACGATTACATTAATTTGGATATATCATGAGGAGAGATGAATAATATATTGGAAGAAGAATGACAGCTTAGTAGTAGAAGGTAGAAGAAACAGAGGAAGACGAAAGAGAAGATGGAAAGACTACACTGCGGAAGATTTGAGAGAAAAGGAACTGAATGAGGACGACAAACAAAATAGAAATGAGTTGAAGAAGAAAATCTGGAATAGTGACCCCTAACGAATGGGAAAAGCTAAAGTAGAAGAAGCCAGTATCAAGTGAAATTTGAATAGTTTGTTTATGAAATAATTTTATTGGAAATATATAATCTTTTGCAAGAAAATTTATGTATGAAATTTCTACATAATACATAGAATTGACGGAAGGTAATGTGCTGGCCACATCAGATTTTTTTTTTCATTCAAAGGACTCGACTCCTTTCATCTCCACATAAACATCAAAACGCAACTCGTCACTGATTGTATTCATTAGATCATATATGAGCAATCGTCAACAATATGTATCGTATAATAGCTACAAATCAAATTACTTTGTTCCTTCCTCTGGTGTTCCGCAAGGTTTATGCGTGGGACCTTTACTTTTTGTCTTGTTTATAAACGACATTACTAGATGCCTAAAATATTCCAACTCGCTACTGTATGCTGACGACTTAAAAAAAAAATAGTAAACTCTTTATCTGATTACGCTAAATTACAATATGATATTGACAGATTACTGAATTGGTCTTTATCCTCACATATATTGTTGAATTTTAATAAGTGTAGCAAGTGGGAAATAATTTTTCGAATTTTATATAGTACATGTATAATGCCTCCTTACAAAAAGTCGTGGAAGTTAAGGATTTGGTTGTCATTTTTGATCCAAAATTAAACTAAATTTACATATTTTATATATTACTAAGACAAGTTTTCGAAATTTAGAATTTATCTTAAGAAATTCAAGACATTTTATTAATTTGAGTACTCTCGTTTGTTAGAAATATTACTTTGCATTGTGGAATCCACTATACAATAAATATGTAAATGCTATTGAACGGATACAAAAAAGGTTTGTTAAATATTATTCCGTAAATTTTGTCATTTCTTTAATTCATTGGCATATAGTTATACATCATTATTAGACGATTTGAACCTTATCTCTTTATCTACAATACACAGTATATTGTCATGTATATATCTTTATAAGCTTGTGAATAATATACGAGTAATGGATGATGTGTCAAGTTTAGGTCTCATAAACTTCAACATTTCACGACTATCTATGAGAATCAGCAAACAGAAATGTACTTTTAATCTTATAGCGGTAATAATAAATAATTTCTTATTTCTAGATTACGTATTCCGAGAATATCTCTTAATCCTGTGTTAAAATGACGTTTATGGAGCTTTATTCTAGAGTTAAGTCGTATTCCATATTTATTATTATACATTTGTGATGCTCGTGATAAACTAGGAATAGCTATTTCTGTGTTAAAAAGAAGCTTGTTTATTATAACCGCTGTAAGTCTTGTAAAAACTATATACGAACATCGTGCACCACTTAGAATGCTTTGTAGTATTTATAATTTATGGGAATGTAAAATAGAATTTGATATTTTCAATGATTCCTTCAACACCTTTAAAATGTCTTTATATGTAAATTCAGTAATACTATAATTGTACATACACACATATATTTATATTTATTTTTCGCCTCTTTTCACTCTGTTTATAATAATTCGTATTTTTCAACCCTCAGTAATTGGAATTTTAAATCCTATTGAGTGGTATCAATTAATAAATAAATCCAAATTTTGCGGCTATAATCTTAGCCCTAAAGATAGTCGAAAAAATTGGCTTTGTGTTAAGAAAATATGCAAAATTATCACTGATCCAACTACATATTACGAATTTGGGCTTGTATAGTATAATTTAAATGAATTTACCTTGTGGACAAACCAAAGTATTTAAAAAGATAAATAAAATAAATAAATATATCATCACGGCATATTACCCATTGCTGGATGGCCAATATGCTTTGTACACAGATATCGGTAATGATGAAATATTTGTACCGTGCGGGCGCTTACCAGGCGTCACCTCACGGGCACTCAATTCTGGCGTGGAGAGTGCATCACAGGGGTCAATTTAGTGCCATTAAAATTCGAAGTAATTTTTGGCGTCGGTCGGGATCGAACCCGGGTTCCCAGATTCGCTACCAAACACTCCGGCACAGGGCCACGAGACCCCATAAAAATATTGTGCAACAATAATAATCTATGAAATTTCTTTCATCGGTTTGGAAGTGATAGTATAATAAAAATAATTCGTTTCAATTTTAGTAATATATGTATAATATGCTCGTATCATCATATTTAACTACTATAGATAATTTTATATTATTGTAATGCATTATGAAAAAGAAAACTGAAAAAACTTTCATTTCTTGAATATGGATTTCATTGAATTTAAATGCTATCAGCAGGAATAAATGATTAAAATATTATGTCGTTCCACGATATCAACCGATTTACGCCATGAGTAGAAAGTTACTAAACTTTTTAGCTAATTTATATGCGACTGGTTAGTTTTATGTTGTGAGTTTTGCCTATAATTGTCACAGTATTTTATAAAAATTAGGATTTTTTTTGCTTTTAATTTTTTTCATGGATTGTTAATCAGGGGTGACCCAGAAAATATTGCGCATAGGGGCCGAAGAGTTCTAGTTATGCCACTGCACCGTATCATGTATATGTATAACGACTATGTGCTATAAACATTACCTCATTTATACAATATAGCTGTAAAAACGACCATTATTGTTTTCCTGCTTCAAGATACGCTATCAAATTAGACACTGACTTGTCAATCGTAAGGAGCATAAAAAAGAAAAATACCTATCGAATAAAGTTTTAAAATAATTCATATTTTTCGAAAACATTTCAAACGTTTGGAGATTTGTATATCTTTATAAAATGTGAACTGTTTATGTACTAACACATACTCATACTCACATAATCTCACCTTTGGTGTTTTTGTGTTTTGCCCAACGGGGTAATTAACAAGCGCGAAAGGATGATGAGCGAATGAAAAATCAGTTTATTTAACTTATCGCATGAAGAGATTCACGATTTTTTTGAATTATTGGGCCATTAAATCAGTAAAGGGATAATTTTGCGTTTTATGAATGCGGATGAATTTGTATTTTTTGTGGTTAGGGGTGATTGAACTTATTTGGGGTTGTTACGGGCATTGGTGTGGTACAATTTTTGGCTATTAGCCAATTGTAAAAAACGAATTGTAAGCAGATAAAATATTGCCAAAGATTTCATTCAGGAAGCTTATTTATAAATGGAATTAATATAAAAAGAATTGATGGATGAATGTTGAAGAAGATAGAAAATAAAACACACATTAATTTAAATGGACACTTTATTTATATTATTTTTGCACGATCGGGTTATTTTTAATGATTACCGGTAGGATTTCCAAGGCAGTAGGTTTTATTTACAAATTATTCAACGGTTAATGATGTGAACCATATCGGTAAGTGATGTGTGAATCACTTACCGATCAGGAGGCGAAACGGTAAGTAAATAAAAACAACGATCAAAGCTTACTTTAGAAATGATAACAAAAATTGTTAAAATAAAATTTCGAATTTAATTTTTTTAAATTTATGCGTCGCTCGTGCGATGAAGCACTGGGGACACATGTTCACCATATTTTTATATTAAATATTTAAGAATGTTGGCTTCAACTGCAAGACGTTACACATTGGTAAATCTGTTCTTTCATTGTATTATAGGTGGCTAGTCACTAGGATGCCCAGTACAAATTAAGGCTTGATACGCCTCTGGAATTATTTCAGAATAAAAAATCGTCATACACTGACATCACGGTTAAAACAGTATAATTTTAGAAGTTTTATTGATTGAAAATTCACTTTCATTTTTTTGATGAAAGAAAAAAACTTCCTTACTAATAGATGGGGAGGGGTAAAAAACTGTTGTGTAATAATTAAACGCTATACCGTCTTAGACATATTATTAAATAATAAATGTATCAATCTTTCCGCAATTAGTTTACTGTAGCCGATATATTATTTACAAGTAAACTTCTCGATAAAAAATTTCTGTCGAGCAAGAGAGTGATTTTACTAGTGAAATTTTAATGGTGTTAATGTATACAATTCATTCGACTTATTAACCGCGAGTAAAGAAAGTAATTGTGCAAAGCTGTGAACAATTCTCGTTTTATTAAAAGTATGATTTTCTTTAAAACTTAAGTAAATATTTAGTTCATTATTTGCATTTCAATGACACACCTTTCAAAATATTTCTTAAATCAACAGATATTTCAAATATTAACATATATGTGAAAACCAGATAAAATAAACAAATATGCATGATTTAGTGCACAATAATAAATATTAAACATAGACAAAAACAACTAAAAGAAAATCTGTTGTGGCCAGCACAATACCTCTTGCCGTTTCCGTCTTTGGTTACATAAGTATAGGGTGCGCGCAGTCTTGTGACATTTTTTGCCTTGATAAGCAGATATGGAGGCCCGTATCAAAATGACAATTAGTAATTATGTACATAGATGTCAAATGTTAAAAATATCAAGATTTTCTAAATTCACATAAATTTGTCACCAGGAGTGTGGAATTTACTTGTCGAGGAAAATAAACCATATGGAATTGGAAAATCACTAAATTTAGAATGAAAAATTATGATATTTTATATCTATGTACATAATTACTAGCTATCATTCTGACACGGGCCCCCATATCTGATTGTTAATGCCAACAAAGTCACATGACTGATTTTTTAATTTTAATTTCATTCTATGAAGAAATTTTGTCCTACTCTTTTAATTTTTCGAAATGTTTCCAATTCATTGTCGGGATTGACAGTATTTTTGAAGGGTATTATGTAATATACAGTAAATTTTTTGAAGGATGTTCGATCAAGGTCATCTACGAATTGTATAAATTAAGATTTTTGTTCCGCCTATTCTAACAAATTTTGTTCTTTGCATAGTTTTTATGAGGGTACATAACATACTACTGTTATTTTATTATTAAAATATACAGTAATTACAGTAAAAGCCTTCAAAATTAAAAAATAAGTCAACTGGTAAATATATTAGCAAATGTAAAACCAAATATGTGGAAAATTAGATGCTGATTAGATTACTGACAGTGTCAATGTCAGTGACACTGACAGAAAATAACGTTATTCGTACGGTTATGAATCAAAGTAATGTATCTGAATTAATAAATAAAATTACGTTACATCGAAAGTGTTATCAAAAATGAGCATCGTTTTAAAATGGAATGTATTTTTGTTATATTCATCCTTATCGCACACGCTTATGGCCTTTGTAAAGGAGGGAGATAAATGTATGCCAATTTGTTAATTCGTTCATGATACAGATGGCCTTGATCGGATATCTTTCAAAAATTTTACTGTACCTATAATTTTAAATATTTAACTTCTATACAATAAGAAATAATATAATGTATGTACTTCCCAGAAAAAAAAATTCAGTAATGTCTCTGGATTTTTCACACTGACATTTATCTGTTAGTTACAAACATTTTAATTTTTCATTTGGTTTCCATGACATTATTTGGGCTGTGAGATTTATTATAATAGATTATTATATGCCTTATATTTCTGTATCCCTAAATCTATAAGATATAATAAAATATTTTTATGTATCAGATAGAGAATTTACTCTTCTTTAATATTAGAAAGAACGAAAATTAAAAAATATATATTTAGAATATTTTTTTTAAGAATCTGTTACTTCCGGTTGTCCAATTATTACCACAACCTTTTCAGCTCTTCCCAGTAATGCCCGATTGAGAAATACGTATAGTTAAACACATATTAAGTCTTATAGTTTTTGAGAAATCGTCCTTCCAACATTCACACATACACATATATCTACGCACACACATACGCACACACATACCCACTCACACACAACACAATACACACACACACACAGACATCATTGTAAAAATGTTAAAATCGGATTGTAGGGACCTTAAAACGTGCTTATTCATTGAAATCTGTATATGCGATTTTTAGCATGAATCCAATATCTCCCTTAGCTAGAGGTAAAAAGTTATAAATAAAATATTTATTTTTATTTATTTATTTATTAGAAAGTACACGCCACAGGACATGTTCAAATGATACATTTATAAAATATGAATGTGCAAATTTTACCTTAAATAAAATATACAAAAACATGGGAAATTACAATAAGGATAATATTAATTCATAACATTACACGCGTTTTAATTTTTTTTGAACTGATTTAAAGTAGTACAAAAAATATCAATCTTTTCAGGTTATTCAATGTAGCTTTTAACTAAACGATTGATTACAGAATTTTGACCACATGTGGTTTTGTTATGTTTGAAATGTATTCTAAAATCTTGTATTGTATTTAGGTGTATTCATTTTAAAATAGTTGAGGATTTCTGGAGCATCAATATGCCGTGTTAATAATTTACAAGTAAACAATAATTGTGCTTTACTTCTCCTAGCAGCAAGAGTCTTTAAATTTAACATTTTTAATCTATTTTCATACGCAGTTCTCTTAATATGTAATTTATAAAATATGAAGTTAATAATTTTCTTCTGCACACTGCACAGATTCTAATAAATTATTGCACAGTATGCAAAATGACATCAAATGAGCGAATTGTGTAACAAAATTATTGAGTTGATATTTAAAAAGTCCTTACACTGTCTTTACAATAAAGCCACACATTCGATTGACCGTTTTTGAAATATAATCTACATGTAATTTAAAATTTAATTTATAATCGAAAATTACCCCTAAAACACGAATAGATTATTGAGTAATTATATTGAATAATATATTTCTATGGGGTCTCGTGGCCGTGTGCCTGAGTGTCTGGTCGCGAATCTGGGGACCCGGGTTCGATCCCGACCGACGCCAAAAAATTACATCGCATTTTAATGGTACAAAATTGACCCCTGTGGCGCACTCTCCACACAAACAATGAGTGCCCGTGAGGTGACGCCTGGTAAGCGCCCCCACGGTAAAAATATTCCATCATTACCGATATCTGTGTACGAAGCAGATTGGCACACCCAGCAATGGGTAATATGCCGTGATGAAATATTTATTTATTTATTTATTTATATATTTCTTTCTATAAAATCTAATATACACGCTATGTAGGATAACTTGTTCAACATGAGGATCTCGAGAACTAAAAGATAGTTGGTTAAATAATCATTTTCTAAAAATTTATAAGAATTGTAACATTATACCTACTACTAAAATAAAATTTAAAACTAAATCAAAATCGTTTTACAGTGCATTATTATGTAAAATAAAGAACGGAAAATAAAATAAATTGATAACTTTTATGTTATTAAATGATAATTACTGTATTGTTTTAAAATAATAACATTTATTTAAAAAATTGAAAATAAAATAATTGATTTCATTATTTTCCATAGCCTCCTTGAATAAAATACATGAAAAAGTTTTGTAATTTCATACATAATTTAAAAATTAAAGGAAGAGAGAAAAAATGCCTATTTAATGGTATCACAGCCTACTCTGAACTCCACGTGAAAATTGAAAGTTAATATGAATTTCTCGAAAATGGTATTTTTATTGAGGACGGCTATGAATTCCTCGTACAAAAGTGCAAGTTAAACTTTAGTTTGAATACACATATAAAAATTACAAGCAAAAAATTAAATTGGAAAAATTACATTTTTGCCCATATCTAGTGACCTATGCATTTTTCCGAACAAACGAAGCATCACTAAAATGGCCCTCTAATGGGGCAACTTTGGTCTAATTTAGCCGACCTCGTTTTTACACCATATTTCGAGAGCCTCTAAATCCTTTTGCAGAAGTAAATCATCACTCATATCTTTAATATTTAAGAAAAGCTTCAAGTCATCAGCAAAAAGAAAGCATTTTGCATTAGCAAAGATTTTTAGCAAATCATTTACAAAAAGTGAAAACAATAATGGTGCTAACGTGATCCCTGTGGAACCCCTGATATTACTGTAAAACTCCTAGATAGGATTTTTTTTATTTTTACCGCTTGACTTCTTGAATCTAAATAAGATTTAAACCACTTTAACAAAGTAACTGTAATTCCATAAACTTCTAATTTTTGTAGTAATATCGAGTGATTGTTTATGTTTACAAAATAGACCATTGTTATAAACATTTTACCAAGCAAATTTAGAATTTTCCGAAAAATACTCTTTGGTTCTTTATAATTTATAAACTCTAGACATTCTTCGTAATAGTTTTTGTAAAACATACTAGAAACTGATTTCGAAATGTGTTGCAAATTCTCTTGCACCTGAATATTGATTGATCTGCAAATGTGAACATTGTGCAAAAATTAGATAAAGTGTCCAATTTTATTTCTAATTTTCATAAAGAATTATATGAAAAGAACAATTTGAGTACGTACATTGATTATTATAAATCGGCAGATGTAGGTAGGAACCCAAATTTTTGGACGGAATTGAAACTACCAAAAATGATTAAATAAGATATTACAAAAGCCATCTCTAGTACTTATTTAGTTATTTTTTAATTGTAAACTTTTAGTTATTATACCCAATTTAAGGTATGCACGTAAGTGGTAAAATATGGTTGCTATTAAATGATTACTAACTTATAGCAAAATGTAATTTAACGTAATCTAAGCTAACCTAATATAGTCTAAACTAACCTGAACTAACCTAAACTGAATACTTACTGATAAAAAAATAATTTCATCACGGCATATTACCCATTGCTGGGTGTGCCAATCTGATTTATACACAGATATCGGTAATGATGGAATATTTGTACCGTGCGGGCGCTTACCAGGCGTCACCTCACGGGCACTCATTGCTGGCGTGGAGAGTGCGCCACAGGGGTCAATTTTGTGCCATTAAGTTGCGATGTAATTTTTGGCGTCGGTCGGGATCGAACCCGGGTCCCCAGATTCGCGACCAGACACTCAGGCACACGGCCACGAGACTCCACTGATCAGTTTCTATAATGAATCTATTCGTATGTTTGACTTTATTATACATAATACTCGACTTTTCAGAAATATTTCATCCATATTTACCCTATATTATACGTTTGTACGATTTAAAATAGAATATTGCTCCATCGTTTGGAATCCATTTTCTGAATGTCACCAAGATCGTTTAGAAAAAATTCAAAAGAAGTTCCTTAAATTTGCCTATTTCAAATTGTTTACAGTGTACCCCAATATTTCAATATCATAAATAAACTTGCTTGAAATGTAATATACCGGAAAGACATGAAATATACTCTGTCTATTTACAGGATGTAACAGAAATAAGTACATTAAATTTAATCAGTGATAGAATTCGTTGACTGCAACAATATTTCTTAATAACGTAATGTAAACCTTCTAGATATTGAGTTAAAATTCTTCAAAGTTTTGTCACAAATTTCATTACCCGCCTATGGTTGAATAAAATAACAACTGCAAACTGCATGTCTGAAAAGTAGAGCGCGTTGCATAATGCCAAAATTCAAAGTACGACAATTCTGCGCGTGCGTATGACGTACGTCTACGAACAGCTGGTTTGTTTTCATTTTGACTTGTGACTGTGACTGAATACAACGAAAAAATAATTACAACTGGTGAATAGATGAAACTATACACAAATAGGGAAAGATAAGAGATAGAATAGAATACCTCGACTAAGGTAACAAAAAAAAAAACCATACGTCAAATATTTATGTTACAACAGGTTAGACAATTCAAAAATGGTAGGACATTTATAGAATGCAGTTGACCAAGAACAACTCTACAATTGACGTAACTGTTGTTCTGTCAACATCCTTTAAATTGTTATATGTGACACTCTGTGTTGTAGTGCTATTCTTCGAGTACTAGACCCTGGTTTAGTCCAAAACATCGTCTTAAATATTCTCTATGTGATCAGGGCGAGTTCTAGCACGATCTTGAGCAGCAGGTTTAAAGGACTCATGATTTCGGAGATTTATTTGGGATTGGTAAAAATGCTAAAGAAAATTGAGATTTCGAAAAAAAGTTATTAAGAAATATTGTTGCTCTCGGCGAGTTCTATCACTGGTTAAATTTAATGTACTTATTTCTGTCACATCCTGTATGGCTAAACTTATTCATGGGGAAATCGACGACCCTCTATGTCTTAGCTTTCTTAATTTCCATGTTTCTAGTGTATTCACCCATCATTCCTACACCTTTTACCTATCTACTCCTAAATCTAATATCCTATCATAGTGTCTCCCTTTTATCCCATGTGTTTTTATATTAATCTAAAATATTCGACGTTTGGCGTTTTTCTATTAAAGCTTAGACACCTACTCAAATGTATGATTTAAAGTTTTATTCCTGTCAACGCTTTTTTTTCAAATTTTTCAAACTGTAATTTGTGTATTTTATTGTTTTTCCTGCACTTTTTTGGGAATACTCCTGTTGGGCAGTTGTACAAAATAAATAAATAAATTATTTTACGAAATAGGTACTGATGTATAATTTTTTTAATAAAATAAATATACATACAATTTTGATCAAATAAATACAAACCTGTGTGTGTATTGTGGTTAAAATAATAGAGATTAAAGATAATAGGAAATCAAAATCAAAGGATGTAGCTAATAAATTTAAAGTTTTTATTTGTTTTTTTCTTCCTAACAAAGTTATTAATCATAGTTATCTGCAAACTGATTTTCCTTTGTCATCGAATAACAGAAAAACAACGTCATTTCGCTGTTTCGATGTGTAACTTAAAGCTGAGCATACACTTCGCTAGGAAGTGCGAAGAAGAAAACAATAAAACTTTCTACATAACTAAATCTTCCTCAACTGTTTTCGCCTTTAAATACAACTTGTTAATTGAATAAAATGCGTTGCTACGTTACCAGTGAATCCCTATGTAACAAACAAGTACTTTTTGCTGTTTTGTCGCGTTTACAAAGCAAGATAAGGAATTAATCCAGGAAATAGGCAATTTTGTATCGATTAATTGGAAATTACGTATGAGTGGTTAGTCAGTGGCTGTAGTGGTTGATGGAAGCTAGTTTTATGGTTATGGTTAGTGTATTAGGTCAATTTACTGCTTAATATGAATCCTATCACACTTGATTACCATAACATATGTGTATGTTTATGTCCGTATATTAATGGATATTTGTTTGTGTGTTTTGGCACTAAATGTCAATAGTTGATTAATATCCAGATGTGCAGCAATGAATTTTTATTTCCGTGCTATGAACAGTAGAACTTTGTAAAACTTACCGGAATGATTAATAGAATCGAGGTGTTTCAAGTAGAATTGTGAGAATCCGGGAAAATACGATTCCAATATCCAAATCACAAAATATTCGGTTCCTCGGATATTCGATATTGGGATATTGGAGCGTATATCCGTAAATTGAAGTTTCGATTCAGAATTGTCAAAGATTCAATAAATAGTATAATTAAATTAATTTTAAATACAAATATATTTCAATAATCAGGTAAACGTCAAAATTTTGAGGGAAATCTCATGTAATTTTTACCTCTCGCTAGGAGAGGTATTGGATTCATGCTAAAAATCACATATCCAGATTTTAATGATTAAGCACGTTTTAAGGTCCCTACAATCTGAGTTTAATATTTTTACGATGGCATGTGTGTGCGTGTGTGCGTGTGTGTGCGTGTGTGCGTGTGTGTGTGTGTGTGTGTGTGTGTGTGAGTGAGTGTGTGTGTGTTGGAAGGACGATTTCTTAAACACTGTTACGTAGTTTATATCTGTTTAACTACGTATTTCTCAATCGGACATTACTGGGAAGAGCTGAAAAGGTTTTGGTAATAATTGGACAACCGGAAGTAGCAGATTCTTAAAAAAATCTTCTAAATATTATTTTTTGAAAATTTTTGTTCTTGCTAGTATTAAATAAGAGTAAATTCTCTATCTGATACGTATATTTTATTATATCTTTTATAGATAAAGAAATATAAGATATAGTATGGTTCACGAAAGATGACTATTCAAGGTTATTTATTAACAGTATGGTGTAATATTACTTGCAAATTTCACTGTATTTCGTTATTTCGTATACATAGACGTGCGACATGAAACATTTATGGATACATTTTAACTGAAAGAAATAGTGTAATTTACTTAAAAATTATGTTTCTTTTTAAATAATGCCTTTCTCAAAGATTTATGCTCTTCATCTATGTTTTCGTAAACACAAAAACTTAGACTTGATAAAAATCATGGAATAATAATTTGATTTTAATGTCAACGTCACTGGGTACATATTTGCACAGAGGGCAGTGTAGTAGATAATTAGACATCTGTAAATATACGACATACGTAATTATTATTTGTAATGTGTTAGAAAGTAATGTCACCATTTACGTATATCTGTCACCCAACATAAACTACATAGACATACGTCAAATAATATTCCTCTTTCTAACATGAAATGTTGCTAAGCTACTGCGTATTCTTTCTTCGAACAAGTGACCTTGAATAGTCATCTTTCCTGAACCAACGTATATATAATAATCTGTTGTAATAAATCTCAAAGCCCAAATAATGTCATCGAAACCAACTGAAAAATTAAAATGTTTGTAACTGACAGATAAATGTGAGTGTCAAAAATCCAGAGACATTACTGAAGATTGATTCTGGGAAGTAGTGATTTCCCAATTCCATGTGGTTTATTTTCATCGACAAGTAAATTACACACTCCTGGTGACAAATTAACTAGGTACGTGAATTTAGAAAATCTTGAAATTTTAATGAAAAATCTGCACATTTCACATCTATGTACATAATTACTAATTGTCTTTCTGACACGGGTCTCCATATCTGCTTGTCAAGGCCAACGATGTCACATGACTTCTCGCGCCCACTTATGTAACCAAAAACCGAAGTGGCGAGAGGTATTGTGCTGGCCACAACAGATTTTTAGTATACAGTTCTTGAAGAAGTAGCAAGTGTTGCACAAAACCGGTCGACTGCGATTTTAAATAATTTTTTTTTACTGCATTCCAGTATTTTTTTTCTCCATCAAAATATTTTCTCAGACAAGGTACAAATGTTATGGCGAACTAATGCATAAGAGTGTCATTGTTTTGAAAATTAATAGCTAAGTTAATTTTTAATTAAATTCAAGTAATTTAGTATTACTGTATTATTTTCAGAATATATTCAAGGTACAGTAAAATTTTTGAAAGATGTCCGGTCAAGGTCGTCTACGAATTGTATGAATTCAGATTTTTGTTTCGCGCATTACGACAAATTCAGTAGTGTCGTTTGCTTAGTTTTTATGAGGGTACATAAGATACTACTGCTATTTTATTATTATAAAATTATATGTTACAGTAAAATCATTCAAAATTCAAAAATAAGTCAACTGGTAAGTTTATTATCAAATGTAAAACCAAATATGTGAAAAATAAGATACTGACACAATGTCAGTGTCAGTGACTTTGACACGAAATAACGTTATTCGTGTGGCTATGAATTAAGGTAATGTATTTGAAATAATAAATAAACTTACGTTACAGCAAAAGTATTATCAACAACGAGCATCGTTTTAAAGTGGAATGTCCTAACTTAGTCGAAACAATATGAATTTTTGAAAGACAAGCGTGTTATATCTATCCTTATTGCACATGCGTTATAGCCTTTGCAAAGGAAAGAGATAAATGTATGGCAATTTGTTTATTCGTTCATGATACAGATGATCTTGATCGGACATCTTTCAAAATTTTTACTGTAGTTGCATCGGATAGCGCATTATAGCGAATTCAGTGTTAATTTTGAAATATTCAAATATTGTCTCTCCTAATAATTTTTCAGCAAAACGGTTAAATATTTCCTATAATTTATAATTTCCTATTATCCGAAACAGGAAAAGTCGAAGAAATTTAACGGTTATTATAAATTATAATAAAATAAATCAGTAGTGCCATAGAATGATAAACAAATGCGCACACGGACAGTTACACTTTTTATTTGACATTTTGTGCTTCACATTAATTTTAATTATTGTAACTATAGTGTTATACACAAATATACAGGATGAACAATGAAAACCGTGACATAGGCGTTAAGGCGTTTAAGAGAGAAAAACAGTTTTCTTCCAATATGGTGAGAGTTTTAATTTGGTATCAAATAGAATCTAAATACTCCTAATTGAATGGCTATTTATTGAAATATTTGCAAAAGTATAATGCTATTTGACAGTTACATTGTGTTAAGAAAATACCGGGAATTGTATATTAAAAAAACTGACGTGGCCAACACAATACCTCCCGTTTAATTTAATTTATATTCATGTAAATACTTAAAATTAAGTTAAATTTAAATACCGGGTTCGATCCCGACCGACGCCAAATATTTCTTATTTTAAATGGCACAAAAATGACCCATGTGGTACACTATCCACGCCAGCAATAAGTGCTTGTAAGGTGACACCTGGTAAACGCCCGCACGGTACAAATATGTCATCATCGTTACCGAAATCTGTGTACAAACCAGATTGGCAGACCCAGCATGGGTAACATGCCGTGATGATATATTTATTTTATTTATTTATATACTTACCTATATTTACTGCTGGCGTGGAGAGTGCACCGCAGGGGTCAATTTTGTGCCATTTAAAATTCTAAAATATTTGGCGTCGGTCGGAATCAAACCCGTTCCCAAGATTCGCGTGAAGTGACGCCTGGTATAAGCCTGCACGGAACAAATTATTACCGACATCTGCGTACAAAGCAGAATGGCTCACTCATCAATGGGTAATGCCGTGATGATATATGTTTTTATTATCTTACCTATATTTTTATATATTTACTAATGCTGGAAACTGTATTAAGTTCCTTTCCATATAATTATTGTTCCATTTACTATTTTCTTTTTAAAACGTTAATATTATTATTTGAAATGATTAGTTTGTTGACAGTGACATATATCTGTCAGTTACAAGCATTTGAGATCTGAATTGTGTAACCATGTGTATGAGTTGTGTTTAAAGCGTAGGCTCCGGGATTAAAATTATAGATTTATAAATTTATCCATAAAATATATAGAAAAAGTATTAACGCAAACCTGTAGAAAATTAATAATCTTTAATTTTTATATAACATAAATCTCGAAAAAATAACATTTAAAGGTATTTTTCGACAAAAAACTATTTTGAGCTTCCAGTAAAGTGCCATTTCCGATTATTTGATTTATTCCAAAATCTAATGGCATTTTTTCATATAAGAGTAAGGTAGAAATACAAGGTTTCAAAATTTTCTGAACTATAGTATTTGAATTACACACACACACACACACACACACACACATACACACATACACACACACATACACACACACACACACACACACACACACACACACAACACATACACACAGACAAGGTACGTGAAGCTGGCACAACCATTCCGGCACAATCACACGAAATTCATCAGAAAATTTAGTACTCATTAATTACTAATTAATTACCCAAAAACCAAATTTATTACGGCTGCTTTTTTAAAAAAAAATAGGGTTGTGCCAGCTTATGCGTTAAGCTAGCACAACCGCAAAAAAAACAATATAAAATATCAAACACCATGCTACCAATTAATTACTAATTTATTACTAATTTATTACTAATTTATTACTAATTTATTACTCATTTATTACTAATAGATTGCAAATTAATTATTAATTAATTACTATCATTGCATTGAGAAGGGGAAGAACACATACAATATAGTTTTTAGCCATTAGACAATAATGAACTATTAAATTCGTGAAAAAATATCGTAACTCAATTTTCAATATTGTTTAATTCATATGCATTTTACGATTCATTAATCGATCAGTCAATGTAGAAAACGACTGACCAATTACTACACTTAAAAATTGTAATTAATTCTAAAGTTGATTTTCGGTATTGATTTATCGATTCAAATTGCATCACAACTGGTTGTGCTCAAGTATGCAATTTGAAACTTGTGATTTGATGTTGGCTAATCGAAGAATTTTTCACAACGTACATTTCAGGTACTCGTGTTCGAGTAATCAATTCGAAACTTCATATTTGATATTAATCCATTAATGCAATTCAAAAATGTATTACAACTGGTTGTACGCAAATAATCAAATCTAAATTTGAGTTTCGATATTGATAATCGACAGAAATGCATTAGTACTGGTCGTGCTCGAGTAAATAATACAAGACTTGAGTTTCGATATTTATTAATAAACTGATGCACATAGAAGTGCATTAGATCTGGTTGTGCTTCGAATAATTAATTCAAAACTTGAGTTTCGCTATTGATTAATCGACTGATGTACTTAGAAGTGCATCAGACCTGGTTGTGCTTGAGTAATTAATTCAACACTTGAGTTTTGATATTGATTAATCGACTGATGCACTTCGAAATATATTAGAACTGGTTGTGCTCGAGTAATTAATTCAACACTTGAGTTTCGATATTGATTAATCGACTGATGCACTTAGATATACATTAGAACTGGTTGTGCTGGAGTAATTAATTCTAAACTTAAGTTTCGATATTGATAAATCGACTGATGTACTTAGAAGTGCATTAGACCTGGTTGTGCTCGAGTATTTAATTCAACACTTGAGTTTTGATATTGATTAATCGACTGATGCACTTAGAAATACATTAGAACTGGTTGTGCTCGAGTAATTAATTCAACACTTGAGTGTTGATATTGATTAGTCGACTGATGCACTTAGAAATACATTAGAACTGGTTGTGCTGAAGTAATTAATTCTAAACTTAAGTTTCGATATTGATAAATCGACTGATGTACTTAGAAGTGCATCAGACCTGGTTGTGCTCGAGTAATTAATTCAACACTTGAGTGTTGATATTGATTAGTCGACTGATGCACTTACAAATACATTAGAACTGGTTGTGCTGGAGTAATTAATTCTAAACTTAAGTTTCGATATTGATAAATCGACTGATGTACTTAGAAGTGCATTAGACCTGGTTGTGCTCGAGTAACTAATTCAACACTTGAGTTTCGATATTGATTAATCGACTGATGCACTTAGATATACATTAGAACTGGTTGTGCTGGAGTAATTAATTCTAAACTTAAGTTTCGATATTGATAAATCGACTGATGTACTTAGATATACATTAGAACTGGTTGTGCTCGAGTAATTAATTCAACACTTGAGTTTCGATATTGATTAATCAACTGATGCACTTAGAAATACATTAGAACTGGTTGTGCTCGAGTAATTAATTCAACACTTGAGTTTCGATATTGATTAATCGACTGATGCACTTAGATATTCATTAGAACTGGTTGTGCTGGAGTAATTAATTCTGAACTTAAGTATCGATATTGATAAATCGACTGATGTACTTAGAAGTGCATTAGACCTGGTTGTGCTCGAGTAATTAATTCAACACTTGAGTTTCGATATTGATTAATCGACTGATGCACTTAGATATACATTAGAACTGGTTGTGCTGGAGTAATTAATTCTAAACTTAAGTTTCGATATTGATAAATCGACTAATGTACTTAGAAGTGCATTAGAACTGGTTGTGCTCGAGTAATTAATTCAACACTTGAGTTTCGATATTGATTAATCGACTGATGCACTTAGAAATACATTAGAACTGGTTGTGCTCGAGTAATTAATTCAACACTTGAGTGTTGATATTGATTAGTCGACTGATGCACTTAGAAATACATTAGAACTGGTTGTGCTGAAGTAATTAATTCTAAACTTAAGTTTCGATATTGATAAATCGACTGATGTACTTAGCAGTGCATCAGACCTGGTTGTGCTCGAGTAATTAATTCAACACTTGAGTGTTGATATTGATTAGTCGACTGATGCACTTACAAATACATTAGAACTGGTTGTGCTGGAGTAATTAATTCTAAACTTAAGTTTCGATATTGATAAATCGACTGATGTACTTAGAAGTGCATTAGACCTGGTTGTGCTCGAGTAACTAATTCAACACTTGAGTTTCGATATTGATTAATCGACTGATGCACTTAGATATACATTAGAACTGGTTGTGCTGGAGTAATTAATTCTAAACTTAAGTTTCGATATTGATAAATCGACTGATGTACTTAGATATACATTAGAACTGGTTGTGCTCGAGTAATTAATTCAACACTTGAGTTTCGATATTGATTAATCAACTGATGCACTTAGAAATACATTAGAACTGGTTGTGCTCGAGTAATTAATTCAACACTTGAGTTTCGATATTGATTAATCGACTGATGCACTTAGATATTCATTAGAACTGGTTGTGCTGGAGTAATTAATTCTGAACTTAAGTATCGATATTGATAAATCGACTGATGTACTTAGAAGTGCATTAGACCTGGTTGTGCTCGAGTAATTAATTCAACACTTGAGTTTCGATATTGATTAATCGACTGATGCACTTAGATATACATTAGAACTGGTTGTGCTGGAGTAATTAATTCTAAACTTAAGTTTCGATATTGATAAATCGACTAATGTACTTAGAAGTGCATTAGAACTGGTTGTGCTCGAGTAATTAATTCAACACTTGAGTTTCGATATTGATTAATCGACTGATGCACTTAGATATACATTAGAACCGGTTGTGCTGGAGTAATTAATTCTAAACTTAAGATTCGATATTGATAAATCGACTGATGTACTTAGAAGTGCATCAGACCTGATTGTGCTCGAGTAATGAATTCAACACTTGAGTTTTGATATTGAATAATCTACTGAATCATTTGGAATTGTATTAGTACTGGTTGTGCTCGAGTAATTAATTCTTCATATGAGTTTCGATATTGATTAATCGACTAATGCATTTAAAAGTGCATTAAACCTAGTTCTGCTCGAGTAATTAATTCGACACTTAGGTTTCGATATTGATTAATGGACTGATGCACTTATAAGTGCATTAGAACTGGTAGTGCTCGAGTAATTAATTCAACACTTAAGTTTCGATATTGATTAATCTATAGACGTACTTAGAAGTGCATTAGAACCAGTTGTGCTTGAATAATTAATTCAAGACTTAACCGAGGTTCTGGTTAAGCGTTCCGTAATATAACTTAAACATAATTTAACGATCGCGGTTCCATTTCGGAATGTGATTCGTGAAAGTTTTGGTTACTTTTTCATGACCATAACGACCACATAATTTTTGTGGTTGTTATGGCCATTTTCTTTTTTCGTATAATAAATAAAATTGTATAAACATATAATTATTATTTAAGTATAATATTTACGTTAACATAAAATGGACAAATATAGCTATGCTGTCACGTAAAAATAACATTTTCCATAAAATGCCAAAATTTACCTACCTCCATTTTACAGGAATCGTATTAGGTGTTTGAGGCGAAGTCAACAAGCATTCATGGTAGAAAAATAACGTAAACATTTTTTTATTAATAATATAATATTTCAAATATCATTAAAATCACTTTTTAGACAGTTATTTATCTGAAAATCACATGCTTTCAGTATCTATATTCAATACCAATTGTAAATAAAAACTGACTATATCTTAAAACTATTTAACAGCTTCTACGGGCCAACATGAGAAGTACGATACAAACCGCCAATCATAAGTAAATCAAAGTCATTATTAACGATCCGCAGTGTGTACAATTCGTAGAGATTACTTGGAACAACGTTTGCGAAACCCTAATCAATATCGCAACTCAAGTGTTCAATTAATTACTCGAGCACAACCAGGTCTGATGCACTTCTAAGTACATCAGTCGATTTAACAATATCGATACTTAAGTTTAGAATTAATTACTCCAGCACAACCAGTTCTAATGCATTTCTAAGTGCATCAGTCGATTAATCAATATCGAAACTCAAGTGTTGAATTAATTACTCGATCACAACCAGGTCTGATGCACTTCTAAGTACATCAGTCGATTTGTCAATACCGAAACTTAAGTTTAGAATTAATTACTCCAGCACAACCAGTTATAATGTATTTCTAAGTGCATCAGTCGATTAATCAATATCAAAACTCAAGTGTTGAATTCATTACTCGAGCACAACCAGGTCTGATGCACTTCTAAGTACATCAGTCGATTTATCAATATCTAAACTTAAGTTTAGAATTAATTACTCCAGCACAACCAGTTCTAATGTATTTCTAAGTGCATCAGTCGATTAATCAATATCGCAACTCAAGTGTTGAATTAATTACTCGAGCACAACCAGGTCTAATGCACTTCTAAGTACATCAGTCGATTTATGAATATCGAAACTTAAGTTTAGAATTAATTACTCTAGCACAACCAGTTCTAATGTATATCTAAGTGCATCAGTCGATTAATCAATATCGAAACTCAAGTGTTGAATTAATTACTCGAGCACAACCAGGTCTAATGCACTTCTAAGTACATCAGTCGATTTATCAATATCGAATCTTAAGTTTAGAATTAATTACTCCAGCACAATCGGTTCTAATGTATATCTAAGTGCATCAGTCGATTAATCAATATCGAAACTCAAGTGTTGAATTAATTACTCGAGCACAACCAGGTCTAATGCACTTCTAAGTACATTAGTCGATTTATCAATATCGAAACTTAAGTTTAGAATTAATTACTCCAGCACAACCAGTTCTAATGTATATCTAAGTGCATCAGTCGATTAATCAATATCAAAACTCAAGTGTTGAATTAATTACTCCAGCACAACAAGTTATAATGTATATCTAAGTGCATCAGTCGAATAATCAATATCAAAACTCAAGTGTTGAATTAATTACTCGAGCACAACCAGGTCTAATGCACTTCTAAGTACATCAGTCGATTTATCAATACCGAAACTTAAGTTTGGAATTAATTACTCCAGCACAACCAGTTCTAATATATATCTAAGTGCATCAGTCGATTAATCAATATCAAAACTCGTGTTGAATTAATTACTCGAGCACAACCAGATCTGATGCACTTCTAAGTACATCGGTCGATTAATCAATAGCGAAACTCAAGTTTTGAATTAATTATTCGAAGCACAACCAGATCTAATGCACTTCTATGTGCATCAGTTTATTAATAAATATCGAAACTCAAGTCTTGTATTATTTACTCGAGCACGACCAGTACTAATGCATTTCTGTCGATTATCAATATCGAAACTCAAATTTAGATTTGATTATTTGCGTACAACCAGTTGTAATACATTTTTAAATTGCATTAATGGATTAATCAATATCAAATCTGAAGTTTCGAATTGATTACTCGAACACGAGTACCTGAAATGTACGTTGTGAAAAATTCTTCGATTAGCCAACATCAAATCACAAGTTTCAAATTGTATACTTGAGCACAACCAGTTGTGATGCAATTTGAAGTGCAGTAATCAATAAATCAATACCGAAAATCAAGTTTAGAATTAATTACTCCAGCACAACATTGACTGATCGATTAATGAATCGTAAAATGCATATGAATTAAACAATATTGAAAATTGAGTTACGATATTTTTTCACGAATTTAATAGTTCATTATTGTCTAATGGCTAAAAACTATATTGTATGTGTTCTTCCCCTTCTCAATGCAATGATAGTAATTAATTAATAATTAATTTGCAATCAATTAGTAATAAATGAGTAATAAATTAGTAATAAATTAGTAATAAATTAGTAATAAATTAGTAATTAATTGGTAGCATGGTGTTTGATATTTTATATTGTTTTTTTTGCGGTTGTGCTAGCTTAACGCATAAGCTGGCACAACCCTATTTTTTTTAAAAAAAACAGCCGTAATAAATTTGGTTTTTGGGTAATTAATTAGTAATTAATGAGTACTAAATTTTCTGATGAATTTCGTGTGATTGTGCCGGAATGGTTGTGCCAGCTTCACGTACCTACACAGACATCATCGCGAAAATGTTAAAATTGGATTGTAGGGACCTTAAAACGAGGTCATTTACCAAAATCTCGATATGTGATTTTTAGCATGAGCCCTATACCTCCCTTACCAAGGGTAGCGGGAGGTAAAAAGCCCGCTTAAAGGGAGTGCTGAAATTATTTTTGTCGCTACGTTGGCACAACTGTCCTCTATGCTCACACGGAGTTTGGGCGCCATCTGCCATTTAGTTTGTTTACAGTGCTCTATTTGTCAGTTCATCTAAAGTGTGTTTTGCGATGTTTACAATGGATAAAAATATTGAACAAAGAATTTGTCTCAAATTTTGCATTGCAAATGGAATTTCGTGTGCCGTAGCGCTGAAAATGTTACATAAGGCTTACGGGGAATCGACTTTATCAAAAACACGTGCGTATGAGTGGTACAGTTCATTCAAAAGTGGTCGAGATATGGTGGAAGATTTGCCTCGCTCAGGTCGGCAATCAACGTCTTCAACTGAACTTAACATCGCTAAAGTGAAGGAAATGGTGACTGAAAATCGTCGTTTAAGTCTGAGAGAGATAGCCGCTGAAACTTCTGTGTCTCACGAATCAACTCGTATTTTAAACGATTGTTTGGGCATGAAACGCGTTGCCGCTCGACTAGTGCCTAAAGACCTGAATTTTATGCAAAAACTCAATCGCGTAAGGATCGTCTTAACGGTCGCTGAAGACATGCTAGAACGAGTCAATTCCAACACCACATTCATAAAACGCATTGTAACTGGAGATGAGACATGGGTTTACGAGTTTGACATGCAAACCAGTCAACAAGCTTCGGAATGGCGCCTTCCAACTGAGCCGAAACCGAAAAAAGCACGTCAAAGTCGATCAAAAGTGAAAGTGATGTTGACAGTGTTTTTCGATTATTACGTTGTTGTGCACTCGGAATTCTTGCCAGAAGGTGAAACAGTAACTAAAGAATATTATCTGAGTGTTATGCGGCGTTTGAGAGAGCAAATTCGTCAAAAAGACCAGATTTGTGGAAAGAAAACTCATGGATTTTGCACCACGACAACGCACCATTTCACAAGGATATCATTGTGAACGAATTTCTGGCCAAAAACTCAAAAAATCTTATCGGACAACCACCGTATTCCCCTGATACGGCACCGGCCGACTTTTCCTCTGTCCAAAACTCAAATTACCACTTCGAGGCACCCGTTTTCAGTCGAGAGAATATATAAAAGAGAATTCGCGGCGAGTACTGAAGTCGATTCGTGAAAATGCGTTTAAAAAATGTTTTGATGATTGAATTGATCGTTGGCATAAGTGTATTATTTTGTGGCCTATTTTGTAGGCGATAAAATAAATTTCAATGAACAATGCATATTTTGTGTTTTATTGACCAATTTCCGGTACTTTTTTACTTATAATTTAATAAAACAATAATGATGGAAACGCTTTCAGTAGATGAGTTGGTTAGATCGAGACACCGTAATAATTATTCACGAGTTCAAAACCCGTCTGCTATATGATTTTTTTTATTTTGTAAAATGGATTATTAAATAAATTACAAAATTAACAAATTAATTGTTTGGTAAATCAAGTATTTTCTTGAATTTACTATTTTTATATAAATTTTAGTTTTATAGGTAGGTACTATAAATTTTCATATTAGACTTCTAGTAGATGTAGTCAATTAAATACTTGATTTACGCACAATTTGTTTTCATTTTCTAATTATATCATACATTTTACAAAATAAAAAAAAAAAACAAAATAAAAATATAAGGCGGGCTGGATTTGAACTCGACAATAATTATTACGGTGCCCCGATCTAACCAACTCGGCTACTGAATGTGTTTCCGTGATTACTGTTTTTTCAATATTTCAATAATAAGCCATTAAATTAGAAGCATTTAGATACTCTTCGATGCCAAATTAAATAATCTTTCTAACCATACTAAAAACTCCCAGGGGGATATATATTTGGGAAAAAAAACTGTTTTCTTATGTTGGACGCCCATGTCAAAATTTTCAGTGTGCACCTTGTATATTATTTCATTTAAAAAATCAATTATGATATCGCTACCGGAAAAACCAGAACCATGTAATTTATAATATAGTTCTGAAATTAATAATAATAAAAAAATGTCTCTAATTATTTCATTCCGCCTGTATATAAAGGGCTCATTTCACTATTTTATAGAATTTGACGTCAACTTTATTATAAATTAAGATTGTTTTTTATCCTCTGATATGCTGTCACACTATAAATGAATGAAATAAAAATGTGAAAACAATGGAGTAATGGACAGCGTTCTTTCATGTTTTCGTTTTCATTTTAGTTTATTACTCTAGAAGTATTCATGTAATATTTCATTTTAAACTAAAACTGTTGGCGTGGAACTTACAATAACTTTCAACAAATTTCAAAGTGTCATTTCGTTTTTGCTATAAAGTGGAGCATAGCAAAACAAAAAATCTGATGTGGCCAGCACAATACCTTCCGTCAATCCTGTGTATTATGTACAAATTCCATACATAATTTTTCTTGCAAAAGATTCTAAATTTTTGTTATTTTATGATTCCCTTTCTCGGCAAATGAAATCCATACTCCTGATAACAAACAAACCACATGAAATAAGAAAACCATGAAATTTTGAATGAAAAATTATGACACTTGTAAGTTATGGACATAATTAATTGCTGTCATTTTGATACGGGTCCCCATATCTGCTTGCCAAAGGCATCAAAGTCATGTCAGTGCACGCGCCCTATACATAATTTTTTTGCAAAAGATCCTATATTTCCAGTAAAGTTATTTCATAAACAACAAATTGCACTTGACACTGACTTCTTTAGTTTTTCCCATTCGTTAGGGGGTCGCTATTTTATATTTTCTTCTTCCACTCATTTTTGTTTTTCATGTCGTCCTCATTCAGTTCCTTTTCTCTCAAGTCTTCTGCAATACAGTCTTTTCATCTTATATTTGGTTTTCCTATGTTTCTTCCACCTTCTATTAATATATTCATCTCTCCTTATGACATGTTCAAATCAATGTAATCGTCTCTATTATATCTAAAAACTTCTAACACTAGAGTTACTTCCCTTATTATTTCATTCAATTACTTGCTTTTTATTGATACTTACATCTGTCAATTTGAATTACCTGAATATATCAGCAGTTTCCATGGTTAAGTTAGCATAGCTGGCTGAATTATGAAATTTATATGATTTTTTTATCTTTATTATTCTTTTACTCTATATCTGTTGAATATCAAATATAAAATGCAATAAAATCGTATAGAGAATAATATATTCTTTAAGTTATAATAACATATAACTGAGTTTTTCAAGAAAAACTGTTAAAATCTTCAAATGAGAGTACTTCCGGTTGACCAATTATAACCAAAATCTAATCAAGTCTGCATATGGTTGTAAGGAAAAGGAATACGCAAGAATTTTAATTTTTGGAATTCTAGTATTGGAGATATCGTTGACGAAACCGCGGTCACATACACACACACAAACATACACACACACGCACATACGAACACACACACACACACACACACACACACACACACACACACACATACAGACATCATCGTAAAAATAGTAAAATCGCATTGTAAAGACCCTAAAACGTGCTTATTCAATGAAAACTCACCACCGAATTTTTTGACCAAAGACAATACCTTCCTTACCTATAGGTGACGGAAGGTAAAAAGGGTTCGTAGTTGGAGTATTAAGGCAACGACCTTCTCAAGATCTTGGATTTAATACGTAGGTGCTTATTGTCTACCTCTGGAGATAGAGCAAAAAAAAAATGTTTGTCCATTATTTTAAGAATGCACTTTTAATACCCCATATTTTTCTTGATTCGTAACAGAAGGTGTAAGAGCCTTTGATTTGAGTTTATATCAGCTTTTTATTACATTTTTTTGTAACAAGAATAAATGTAAATATAAAACAATTCTTCTTTTTGTAAAAATAAATAACACAATAATTTCTACAACTTATATTTCATTTTAAAAGGTTTCTTTCAGGTTGTTGATGTGCGTCTTCTGCCTATTCTTTTTTACTATAACATGCAATACCTGTGCATTGCATAGCTTATTTTATTTAATTTAAGTGTATACTACCCAACAGGTATAGCCCAATGAGAGGGTAGGAATAATAATGAAATAAATACAATATATATATATATATATATATATATATATATATATATATATATATATATATATATATATATATATATATATATACAAGGTGTAACAGCTAAACGAGCTACCTCAAATAATTCCTATATTATTAAAGATACAATAATATACTATTAGACAATCTTATCGAAGAAAATATTTTTTTAAACCCGTGGTTCTCAACTTAGAACACAAAGTTATATTTTTTTAAATGAGATGGTATATATTTTTTAAGCCCATTCGATAGAGTATTTTTTTTCTGAATTCAACCATATAATCATTTTATATCCTTACATGATAAAATATTGAGAGAAATTCAATTGTAATTTAAATAAATTTGATTTTTATGGCTATTTTTCAGTAGGCTATGTATGAAAAAAATGAGCTTAAATTAAAAGGAACATAAATATTTGTTAATAAACTTTATAAATATTGTTTTATTTGATTTCCATCATAAATAATTCAAATTGGCAAATAGCAGTTTTTGTTTTTCGTACATAGCCTACTGAAAAATAACTATGAAAATCAAGTTTATATAAATTTCAATCGAATTTTTCTCAAAAAAATTATTATGTAAGGATATAAAATGATTATATGGTTGAATTCAGAAAAAAATACCCTATCGAATGAGCCTAAAAAATATCATCTCATTTAAAAAAAAATCTGGTGTGGCCAACACAATACCTCCCGTTTAATTTAATTTTTATTCATTTAAATACTTAAAATTAAATTAAATTTCAATACCGGGTTTGATTTCGACCGGCGCCATATATTTCGAATTTTAAATGGCACAAAAATGACCCCTGTGGTGCACTCTCCACGCCAGAAATAAGTGCTTGTAAGGTGACACCTGGTAAACGCTCGTACGGTACAAATATGTCATCATCGTTACCGAAATCTGTGTACAAAGCAGATTGGCAGACCCAGCAATGAGTAACATGCCGTGATGATATATTTATTTTATTTATTTATATACTTACCTATATTCACTGCTGGCATGGAGAATGCACCACAGGGGTCAATTTTGTTCTATTTAAAATTCTAAAGTATTTGGCGTCGGTCGAAATCAAACTCGTTCCCAAGATTCACGTGAAGTGACGCCTAATAAACGCGTGCACGGAACAAATATGTCATCATCATTACCGACTTCTACGTACAAAGCAGATTGGCTCACCCATCAATGGGTAATATGCCGTGATGATATATGTTTTTATTATCTTACCTATATTTTTACATATTTACTAATGCTGGAAACTGTATTAAGTTCGTTTCCATATAATTATTGTTCCATTTACTATTTTCTTTTTAAAACGTTAATATTAATATTT
This sequence comes from Harpalus rufipes, assembly GCA_951394225.1. Classification (NCBI taxonomy): domain Eukaryota; kingdom Metazoa; phylum Arthropoda; class Insecta; order Coleoptera; family Carabidae; genus Harpalus; species Harpalus rufipes. Next base: position 14,272,214 of record OX596286.1, read on the forward strand.
GAAATGATTAGTTTGTTGACAGTGACATATATCTGTCAGTTACAAACATTTGAGATCTGAATTGTGTAACCATGTGTATGAGTTGTGTTTAAAGCGTAGGCTCCGGGATTAAAATTATAGTTTTATAAATTTATCCATAAAATATAATAGAAAAAGTATTAATGCAAACCTGTAGAAAATTTAATAATCTTAATTTTTATATAACATAAATCTTGAAAAAATAATATATAAAGGTATTTTTCGAAGAAAAACTATTGTGTTTTCAATAAAGTGCCATTTTCGGTTATCTGATTTACTCGAAAATCTAATGGCATCTTTCCATATAAGTGTAAGGTAGAAATACAAGGTTTAAAATTTTTCTGAACGATAGTATTTGAGTTAGAGCGTAAAGAGGATCCACACACACACATATACATATACACACATACATCCTCGTGAAAATGTTAAAATTGGATTGTATTGACCTTAGAACGTGGTTATTTACCAAAATCTCGATATTTCGAAATTCATTATACAAATTAAAGAATTCGTCAATTCTGTCAGAAAATTTATTACTTAAGTGGCACATACGTATTATTGGAGACTGTAAAAAAATATTTGGATTTGCAGTTGGCACATGGAAAATATTTTGTGATCTGGTTTGAATTGCAGAAGCAAGAAAATCGAGGATACTTAGGCAATACGGGTCATCTATAATGCTGTGAATAATTTTAAAAAGATACATGAGGGTATTGAAATTTCTTCTATGCAAAAGAGACCTAATATTAAATATAGTTAGGAATATTTCATAGGAAACTCTAAATCAGGATAAGATCCCATGATTTTGAAATAGATATATTTTAAGTTTTTTTTTTTGTGTAGTCAATCAATTTTAGGTAAATACCATAGATTGGACTCCAAATTACTAGCAATACTCTAGTTGCGCGTGTTACGGATAACAAATTCAAGCATTTTATAAGTGGAATTTGTGTTTAGTTGAATATGAGGAACAAATGTTAATTTAGAATCAAAAAAGACACCAAGATCGCGCATTGTATCGCAAAGTCTGCTGATTAATGCTGTAATTAAAAATGGTATGTGACTTTTTGCGCGTAAATGTTATTCCAGTATTGTAACATTATTTTCAATTTTTTGACCTTCCTCTTAATCCCTACCTGGCTACGGCACTATTAGGGACCCTAAAACGTGCTTATTCATTAAAATCTCACCTTCGACTAAAGGCAATACCTTCTTTACCTAAAGGTGATAAAAAAATCTCGGTATTACATAACTTGGAAATTTAAGGTCTCGTTATTCTTACAAATAAAGACGATTATTCCTATAATTTTAAGGTAGAAAACTAGAAATGTCTATCTTGTCTTATTTTGCTAATTAAATGTCGTCGACTTTTGATCTTTCCTCTACAATCAAGTCTAACGACTCGTATAGAGCCATTACATATAATAATTCGTAATTACCCCACTTTACCCGGCACAAAAACTATGATCGCATAGTAACCATTTAATTTCCTCATCATTACCCGCCCCCAATTCGGAAAAACAAGCATGATGCGCTACAATGACGAGTGGGCTATACCGTGCCGTGGTGGAAGTGAGTGTAATTGACCGGAGGGCGTCGGGATGCTGTACTTACCGGCGTCGCCTGCGTCTGGCGTCGGCGTCGGATGCTGGTGGGGCGACGCGACATGACACCCGGCTTACAACGCGCACTCCGCCGCCGATTTATGGGAAGAGGGTGGGATATAGGATAAAGGAGGTGATATATGGGAAGATAATTGGTATATGAGGGATTTCGGTGATTCATTAGATGTGATATAAGCAGGAAAATTGTTAAAAATAGGCTGGTGAAATAATAAATAGCAGGATATGAAATAACGTAGAAACATTTTTATGGGGGTCGCAAGATTGTGTGCGTTAGGTGACCAGTTGTGATTCAGATGATCCACGTTCATTCCAGTCGAAGTTAAACTCGAAACTTAATAATAATAATGCGATAAATACAAAGAAAGTTACTTACCTTATAGACGTATCAGTACCACCGGATGAAAAGATTATTGCAAAGACTGCCGAGAAACTTCTCAAATATAAAAATTTAGAAATAGAAATTAAAAGAATGTGGTAAACAAAAACTATTGTGTTGCCCATAATAATAGGAGCTACGGGTTTCGTTGACGATGAGTTTCTAAAGAACATTGAAAAATGCCTGGTAAACATGACCCTACCGAAATCCAGAAAACGTCAATAATTGGAACAGCACATATCATAAGAAAGGTGCTAACATAGACACCCATACCCAAGCTGCTTGGTAAGCTGCCGGATGGAGTGGTTCTTCCGAACTGCGGAATACATATTTGTCCAGAATATCGGGACCAATAATAATTAATAATAATGATTTTCTAATGTATAAATATATGTATTAGCTGTTTGTGAATAAACGAAATAAAAGAGATAATAATAATAATAATAATAATAATAATAATAATAATAATAATAATAATAATAAACCCGCAGGGGTAAACTGGCCTACAGCAGTCTATTTGGGCTTTGTGACCCCGCGTACCCAAACTAAGAGGTTGGCAGAACCAAGCACTAGTTACCTCCCATATGGGTGCGTAGTGTTGGCGAAGTGTTGCCTCCCGTTGTGTGGAGGCCCATCTGCAGCCTGTATGTCTCATGAGGTGACGGCACCTGTGCATGGCAGAGACTTGATATTTAGGGGCAATAGCATGGCTTCAACACACCCATCAGTCTTTCTGTCCTTTCGACCTGTTTCCAGAGGCCCGCTCCAGTATGACCACGAAATACTGGTATCAGTGTTGTGTTGCCTGTATGTCTCATGAGGTGACGGCACCTGTGCATGGCAGAGACTTGATATTTAGGGGCAATAGCATGGCTTCAACACACCCAACCGTCTTTTTGTCCTTTCGACCTGTTTCCAGAGGCCCGCTCCAGTATGACCACGGAATACTGGTGTCAGTGTTGTGTTGCCATTGTGCCCACCTACTGCCCCAGCTCCTTGGAACTGGCTGCGACAGAGGCGCGATTATGATGGGTTACATCCTGGCTTCGCCGCACCTTCTGGTCCTTCCGTTCTCACCTATCACCATCCTCCACTTGGTTACTTGGTGCAAACCCGTACCAGGTGTGTATACCGTTGCCTCACCCTGAGTACTCGTCTGTAGGCGTACTATATAAAGTCACCCTGACCACCTGAGTGGCTGCCCCGATCATCTGGGCACATCGTCCGCCTAGCCTATCCAGCAATTGCTGAGGGACAGGTCAATGGTACTCAGGATTCCTGAGGTAGTGAGAAATAAAAGAGAGGAAATAATAACAATAATAATGATTTATTATTTAATACGAAGAACCCAATACATGTAAATGAACAGAGACATGAGAATAAAAATATTATAAATTACATGTTGTACACAACAAACACATTAAATAAACAGGAGACAACTAAAATATTAGAATGACATAATGGAAAATAAAAGGTGTTATGTGTACGAGATGTTGATCTGGGGACGTGGAATGATAACTTACTTATTATTATTATTTATTTAATTTGCTTCCGGGAAGTTCCCATACAAATAATTGACAACCCAATTATAATACAAAATTATGTATTAAATAATCATAAAAATTAATTATTTTTATATATCATAAACATATATCACATTTATTTTAATATATTATTTAAATAAAACCAACAAAAGAAAGAATGTAGCAAAGAGATCAAGGAAAAAAAACTATTCAAATAAACAAAAGCTACTTACTTAATAAATATGGACAGTTTACCTTATTGTCCCTAATATTGAATAGTGTAGATAAAGCGATACTAGTATGTCAGTTTTCAATTGACTCGATAGAGAACGTTTCTAATAGAATGCGTTGGTTACGTCCCCTTTCAGGGTATATACAAAATCTTTTCAACCAAAGATATTTTAGAAAGCGACACTGAACTTGCTCAATACTAATCTTATGAATACTATATGGTATATTCTAACTTTGAGCGTACAAAAGCAAAATACAATATTTTTAAAGGCTGTACATTAAAAAAAATCATAGAATTACGTATAATAAAATCAAGAGTTTTATTACATGCTAACACCGTTTCAGTTATGTGCATAGTAAAAGCTACATTGTGTTTAAAAATAACGCCCAAATATTTTTTATATTCACATTTATTTAAAGGTACTGTCTCGATTTCATAAGTAAATGATTTTTTTTTTTCGAGTAAAAGTCACAAATGAGGATTTCTCTATGTTTAGAAGTAAATTATATCTTCCACACCATGAGTGAATACAATTTAAATTATTTTGTTCAATTCTGCTATTGACACTAGTTGTTTCTTACTTGGATACGGAACTTGAAACATTCTGTTTTATCCATTCAACTTATTCCTATGGCAACGAGTGGGTGAAAGTAGTGAGCGAAAGTGAACTTTCGTCCACTCACCTGCCATTACCGAAAATAGAAATAAACTACAATAGAATTCATAATATTTATTTATTTACATGAAAATTACCTGCAAAGTTATTGAAAACAGCATTAACTTAAACTAAACATGTCAGCAAGTGACATTTTATCAATCTCAGTGTCTTCCATTACCTCTACCTACGCGAATTTTCTAACTGGTATTGGCGCCCGCTTCACGTTTTAACTATTTTTCTTGCAATTTTATCTTATCGATCGCTGACATTCCTCTTTGTTTTTCATATTTTCAAAATGTTTATATAAGATCTACAGAATATGACAGCCAAAAAATAATTTTGTTGACAATTGCAAATGTTTATAAACACAAACAATAGCAACGTACCCCGCCGCCTATGTTAATTTACACTCCATGTATAAATCTATTAGTACAAATTTTAATATTTTTTCTAATATTTCAATAGCAGGACTGAACAAAACGATATACAACACTCATGAAGAAACGAATTCGCTCACTTATGTGCCTTTGACCACTCGGCTACCGCCTCGTGTTCAAAACTGGCACATGCGTGAGCGAAATTCTTAGTTTCTTCACTCGTATTTTAATATACTATTGTAATTCATGACAGTCTTGTATGTTACGAATTTCCTTATATATCTTAATATCATCATCCTATAATAGAATATTACATTCAACATGTCTACAAATATCATTAATGTATAATAGAAATAAGAAAGGTCCTAGATTCGATCCCTGTGGAACACCGGATTTAGCACTGTAACTATTACTCTATTGTCCATTATAGACGTATTGTAGCCGATTCGTTATATACGGTTGAATTTTTTTTATTAGTATGAATATTATTTTCAATTTTTAAATAACACAAAAATGACCATTGACAGCTTTGATAGTTCGTGAGGTGACGCCTGGTAAACGCCCACTATGGTACAGATACATCGGTGTATTGCAAATTGGCACACCCTCTGAAATCTAATCCCAGACAGTGAAGGTTATGGGACAAGGAGGTCTTGACTGAGGGATCTGAACATTGATCACTTGAATTTGATGCTCTTTGAGCTTGAGCTCCAGACGCGCATCTGTCTTTAATAAGCCGGGATGATAATATTTATTTATTGTAATTTATACTCAGAATAGTCATTTTTCAAGTGCGGAATATTAATGATTCTGTAACGAATGTATGTTTCCGAAAGAACCTCATGAATTTTGAAATTTGAATGGAGTTTCAGAATCATGTTTTCCGCATTTATTGCAAACAATATTTTTTCTGGAATTGTCCATAAAAATAAGATTATGGTCACATACCCCATTGTAGAATAGTGTTTGAGTGTGGTGCGAAAAACAACATCACTTTGCAACTAAACACATAAATAGCTAATTCCGTTTCATAATGTCAACTTTTTGTTCGTCATTTTAAATGCTTTTACAAACGATGTGTTTCCATTTAGTACGAAAAACACCATCATTTTGCAAGTAAATACATAAATAGCTAATGGTTCGACATAATAATGCTAAAAATAGTACATTGTTCTTTAAAATTAAAGACGCATAAGTTACTACATGTGTAGTTTATCCAAGTGAAAATTACAAGTTGAAAGATATTGGTTATTAGAACAGAAATAAAGTTAACTTATTCACTAGTCGCACCAGAAACGAACCCCAGTTGCACATTTCTGAAGTTCAATAACGGGATTTCCATTTGTCACTTGGTTAAACTTAAGATCAACAACACTTAACTTCCCCTTTTCTGAATTTATTGTTTCAATTGACTAGGGTAAAATAATACGTAACTCCACTCGCTTCGTCGTTGTTGCTGAAACACCAATAAAATTTATAGAGTGAACCACATCCATCATACAAGGAATTTTAAGCCAAATATCAATTTACTCTAGTCTAGCAAATTTATTATTTTATTATTATAAAGTACCTATATAAAATTAGGAATTTGGCTGAGACCGCAAATTTGATGGCTTTTTTTTTTATAAAAAAATTGTAACGTCTATTAAAATTCTTAAATAATATAATTTTCAATAATTCTGTAATAAAAAAGTACTTGAAAGTATGAAATCAATTTAAGGGATGGGTATACAGGTGTCCGGATTTCGAAGGCCACCATTGGGATCTTGGAAACAATAAGAGATACGACTTTGATTAAATGAGATATGTGGTGCGCCTTTGGGGGGCCATCTTAGATTTGCCAAAAATTCTCATAGGTTACAAGGTAATGGCGAAAAATTGAATTTGGTCGATTATTTCATTTTGAAATTACTACTTCTAAACTATCAGTAATCGAGAAAAATATTTCAAATAAAAAAGTTAGATATTTTTATTATCTATCCAGTGGCGTACTTACATTTTTACATACTTATTTTTTTTCTTTTTCGATTGGTATAAGGCAATAAGGGTTATTCTGTATTAAATATTTTTTTAGATCATACCTGGTATACCTACTTACGTTAACTTAAAAATATAATTAAATTATGAAGCAATAAGGTAGGTATGGAATAAGTTGCTTAAGTAAAATAAAATATTTTGAAAAACTAATGAAAGGCTTGACAAAAAATAAGAAATTTCATGAAAAACATAGACAAATCTAAGATTTGAAGAGTAAATCAAATTTGACATACATGTTAGAGAACGTGGTATCAACATTGTGGTATCAATGTGATGAAAAGTTCGAAAACAAATAACGTGCCTTATTCAAAAATTCGCGTTACTTTTTGTTAATCCTGTGTTTTTGTTTTTAGAAAATCTTTGTGATAATATTGTTACAAATTAAACGCTTTTTATTCGTAACAAACTCTTTATTATTCGTAAGTACAAATATATGTATATGACACTTTTTTTATCTCTTCACTTATTTGACTATATTCATGTTACACTCCCCCTCTCAAATTTTGACGTTCTCGGAGAAAAGTGAACCTCTTTCATGGTATGGCTACAAACGGTCACTGTACACTACCTTCACTTTTCTACGTTGTCCCATAATTATGTAGGCGGAAAACTACGTCGTTCAAATATTTAACTACTTCATACGGCCCTTCCCAATCATGCTGAATCTTCGGACATCTTCCTTTTCTCTTTTTTACTTCCTTGTACGTAAGTAAAGGAAGTATTGTAATCGCGAAAAATTTCGGTTTTCAGATTTCAGCGGAAATATCCATTTTGATCATCCCTGAATCCATTTTGACTAATTTCGTCGTGACGTCTGTACGGACGTACGTACGTATTTAGGACTCCTATAACATCTAGTTGTGCACCTCCCTTTCTGGTTATTACACAATTTCCAGAAGTGGCACTTTACATGAAGCCTATAATAGATTTTAATGAAAAACTGTTTTAAAATATAATCCTAAACTTTTCAAATTTGGTATACAAGACTTTTATGTCAATCGAAATAACATAATAGATTTTGGTTAAAATAGGCTAACCGGAAGTGGTACATTACTGGAAGTTGTTAACTTCCTTTCCTTAATCTCCTCGGCAGCACCAATTTTTCTTTCATTTGATTCCCATTAGCATTTCCTACGTCAATTTTATGTCGAACGAGATGAGTGCGACCAAAATTTCCCCTGTCGTTGGCAATAATGTTTTGGAACTCTCTCAATAATTCCAAAATCTTCCTTTTTTGAAAATTCGTTAGAGATTCGCAACTTCTGTTATACAATTCTTCTAATGAATTTAGTAAATGTATATAAATACTTCTTATCTTCCCATAAACCTTCTGCATCTTCCAATGTTCTGATTATAGCTACTGGTTCCAATATTCCTAATGATGTAGCTTTCTTGACTTTTACAGGGTATTCAGAGATGTTTACAATTTTTGAAAGAAATTTTGATGTCTAAATTATTGTTGCTAAAACGGCAGATTTGTACCAAGTGATTTATCAGGCTCAAAAATATATGGTGCATTTATTTTATTCGAAATTTCTTTTATATAAATAGGAACTACAAACTCTTGTAAAGGAGGTACAATAAAATTGTTAGGAGCTAATACTCTTAAATCCTCAAGTTGAATATTTCTGCAGTAGAGTGGTACTTTTTCTTTATTGCTAATGCATAAAACATTATCATTCGGGTCTATCATACAGTTGAGATTTCGAAGGAATTTTGCTCCAAGAATACAGTCATCAACAATTGTGGCTATGAAGACGCATTTTCCACCCATTTTACCTTCCTAGACATGCGCGTTGCTTTTGAATCTGCTATTTCAAGAGCTTTAACTAAGACATCCTGAAGAGTTCGAGCACTTGAAAGTCTCACAATGCGTTGTACATCCATATCAGCTATACCATCCACAAACTGTCAAGCTACCACATATTCTTGAGTATTTGTTGGGCTACTTGAAAATGCTCTTCTTACTAAATTTTGTACCTCGTAAGCGAATGTTGTTAAATCCTCCGTTGGTAACTGTGTTCTATAGTGGAACTGAACCATGAAGAAGCTATGTGAAGTGAGCATCCCCAAACCGTAATTTTAGTGCTGATGTTATAACAACGATCTTCTTGTAACAAATTCTCAAGGACATTAGATGCAGTCTCTTGCAACATTGAAGTTAACATTCCAGCCTTTTTTCATTAGTCTAACCATTGGCTTCAGAGATACATTCAAATTGAATAAAATAAACTTCCCAGGAAGACCTGCCAGTATAAGGAAAGGGTTTCGCTGATATTTTCCCGCTGTGCTTATCAATTTCGTGTACTGACGTTGAAAATCCACCAATAAATCTACTCTTAAAGTACTCAGTTTTTTATTAACAATGTCAGTGATTTTCTGTTGAAATTCCCCTTCTACTTGTACAAACCGTTGTTCTATATTAACATTTATTTTCTATGGTGATAATAATATCTTTTACTTATACTGCCAATTTCCTCTTCAATTACAATAAACTTTTGATTAATTGCATGTAATTACAATGTAGTTCATTAATTTGCTTTTCAATCTTCCCTTCCAATATGTTACGTGTTTCTTCCAATATCTTCCAACAATCACAGCTTTTAATTCTTCCAAATTATTTGTGGTTGTTTTTCTCTGTTCCTCAGCTAACTGATCTTGCCTTTCAGTTTCAGCATTACTTCTTATTAACACCATCACGGCGATCATCTGTTCTTACATTTCCGCCGCAATTTCTCTTGTTACTGAAATTCAGTTTTTATCTCATCTATAGGTCTCCAGATGACATTATTCCACTTCCGACACCAATTTGTTACAAATTAAATGCTTTTTATTCGTCACAAACTATTATTACTAAGTACAAATATATGTATTTGACACTTCAACTTTATCTTTTTTTTTTCAGGCCACCTTTTTTATTTCTTCACTTATCTGACTACATTCATGGTACATTATTTTACATAATAACCTACTGTTTTGTAATTAAGTTTTGTTGCTCTAAGGCCTCATCGTACCACCTCTAGTTAAAGTGATAGTTTATTTACCATTAGATAAGAATTAAACTGAAGTTTAGAAGCGATGCGAACAACAGTATTAAATTCCAGTTAGCTTTAACCAAAGGTGATACGAACAATTTTGCAACATAACCGCTGGTTATCATTAGCTGTCGCTTTAACTAGATGTGATAGGAGCCGGCTTAAGTTGAATAGTTTGAGATTTTTTTTCGAATTAACAATATAAACTTTTCCTTGCGTACAATTATTAGTAATCATTTTTAATAGAAAATTAAAAAAAAATATTCGCAGATTACTAGTACAAACATTAGGGGTTAATCATGTATAAGACATCATCGTGAAAATGTTAAAATCGGATTCTAGGGACCTTCAAACGTGGTCATTTACCAAAATCTCGATATGCGAAGACACGTCATCAACCCGAAAAAAACTTATAAAAAGAAATATAACTTGTAGTAATTATTAGTTGTTATTAATTTAAAAAAAATCTGATGTGGCCAGCACAACACCTTCTGTCAATCCTGTGTATTATGTATAAATTCCACACATAAATTTTCTTACAAAAGATTCTAAATTTCCAGTAAAATTATTTCATAAACAAACTATGCAAATTGCATTTGACGCTAACATCTTCTTCTTTAGCTTTCCCCATTCGTTAGGGGTCGCTATTTTTTTATTTTCTCCTTCCACTCATATCTGATTTACGTGCCATTCTCATTCAGTTCCTTTTCTCTCAAGTTTTCCGCAATACAGTCCTCCCATCTTATCTTTGGTCTTCATCTGATTCTTCAACCTTCTATTACTAAGCAATTCATTCTTCATCCAATATGTATATTCTTCATTTCTCCTCATGACATTTTCAAACCAATGTAATCATCTCGCTTGTATCTTTCTAGAAACTTGTAACACTAGAGTTATTTCCTTACCGTCAGTGGCGGCTTGTCAGGGTAGGCAGGTGAGGCAGTGCCTCACCAGAAAAGAAATAAAGCTGCATGTAAAGTAGTATGTAAATTAAATTTTAACTTATTCCGTTAATGCTTGTCTTTATAAATATCAAAATAATAATTTAAGCCACGACCATAACTAATATGTAATGCAGTTCACCCTATAAAGTGCTTCTCGAAATGAATAGTATAGTAACCTAATGTTTTTGATAAAGCATTCATTCCGGTAAGAAATACGTGCGCTAGACAAAGAGCCGTTTGAGGCACTGCTTCAAATGCTAAATGCAATGAGTGCGTAAAGGATAAAAGATAGTCGCTTTACCTTATACATGCCGTTACCATATACATGAATACAATCAACGCCACGTACTGATAAATTTTGGAAGTAGGTTCACGACATTACTGCATACTTTTGCAAGCAAGATTAAATAGTTACAAATTAAAAATTCAATGATGAGTTTTTACTGAAAAAGCACGTTTTAGGGTCCATATAATACGATTTTACCATTTTTACAATGATGTCTGTATATGTGTGTGTGTATGTGTGTGAGTATATATATATATATATATATATATATATATATATATATATATATATATATATGTGTGTGTGTGTGTGTGTGTGTGTGTGTGTGTGTGTGTGTGTGTGTGTGACAAAAGTTCCGGATCCCATAACTTCAATACCACGATTCCAAAAATTATAATTTTTTCGTATTCCTCAAGTTTACATCCAGTAGAACAACTGATTAGATTTTGGTTATAATTGGTGAACCGGAAGTGGCCTCATTTGAAGATTTAACAGTTAAATTTGATTTATTGACATGTAACGTTATTATAACTTAAAGACTATATTATTCTCTATACGATTTGATTACATTTTATACTTCATATTAAATAAAAACCGAGATAAATACAGAGTTAAAGAATTTTAAAGAAATTAAATTTTATAATTCAGCCAGCTATGCTAAACATTGAAACTACTAATATATTCATATAATTCAAATTGACAGATGTCAGTATCAATAAAAAGTATATTAATGTGGCAGAGATGAGGATGTTGAAGTAGATGTTGCGGAAGACACGGAAAGATACGGTAAGAAAATAACTCTAGTGTTACAAGTTTCTAGAAAGATACAAGAAAGACGATTACGTATACATTGGTTTGAACATGTCATGAGGAGACATGAAGAATTATATTTCAACAAGAATGAGTAGTTTAGTAATAGGAGGTTGAAGAAACAGAGGAAGATCAAAGATAAGATGGAAGGACTGTATTGCGGAAGACTTGAGAGAAAAATAACTGAATGAGAACGACACGCAAAACTAGGGACCTCTAACGAATGGGAAAAGCTAAAGAGGAAGAAGATGTCAGTGTCAAGTGCAATTTGAATAGTTTGTTTATGAAATAATTTTACTGGAAATTTAGAATCTTTTGCAAGAAAAAATATGTATGGAATTTATACATTATACACAGGATTAACGGAAAGTATTGTGCTGGCCACAACATATTTTTTCTTCTTTTAAAAATAAATAACATCCAATAATTTCTACAAATTATATTTCATTTTATAAGATTTTTTTCAGGTTGATGACGCGAGTCTTCTGCCTAATCATTTTCACTTTATGGTATGCGTACGGGTTGCCGAATGACTTACACTGGTATACCCCAAGTGAAATATGAAAATCCCCTAAATCAACAAAATTTAAAGAAAAAATACCCCAAATAAAAATTATTTATTGCACTGTACATCTACAATGCTACGCCAGTGAAAGGAATTCGCGGAATTGGGAATTCAAACAGCAATCATTGTATATGAAACGGGTGGGGAAATATGTTTGGAAGAAATTGCATTCCATACGGATTCATGTCATGACGCACCTGTACCAATATAATTTTTAAAAATAAATAGACTTTTTCAATTTAACCGCTATCTCTGCATATAGTAAGTAAAATGGCGTCTACAACTGCCAGCTAGCCCATCAAACAAAACGTCAAAAATATTTGCAGTTATTAAAATACCTGTATTCTCGGTGAATATTTGCATCGTTAGACATTTTAGCTTCAATAGAGGCTTTTGTAACTTCTTCCGAGAAGTTTTTTAAAGTGGTCAAACACTTTCTCACACTTCATTTATAAATATCTAAAGAACAAACGCCACCGATCTCATGACACGCGCGTAACGATGACTCCCGCCAGTTGTCTTACTATGCGCAGAATCCCGTTGCGCATATCTTCTATCTCTTTAAATTGAAAAGGTCTATTTGTTACATACTTCTGACTTGGTTATAATATACGGAAACATTAATTTTTTGTACATTATAATTATATAACTCAGCTCCTGTCTGCTGTCCCCTATAAAATCCCCCAGAACAACTGTTCCCCTGTTTTTACCCCTATTAGAGATAAAATCCCCTAAAAATAGGGGAAAATCCCCCAATCTGGCAACCCTGCGCTCGGGACATCCGGACGTCCTGTACGGAACGCGCAACTCCAGCAGGCGGGAAATATCCACGTTCAGTGTTGCTTGTACTAGAGCATAGCGGTATGGACTGCAAACATTTGATGGTAATGAAAATTCTGAATCAAGCGATTCAGACGACGATAATTTCAACGACAATTTACTTTTATTAAATTGTCAAAAAGATAAGAGAAAACATAAACGGTGGGTCAGTCAGTAACGTGGTAAAAGAAAGAGAAGTACACGGTCACTATTTAAAATTACTTCCAACGTTGGACGACAAGCAATGTTTTAATTACTGTCGGGTGAGCCGTGCATTTTTTTTTAAATTTGTATAAATTAATAAATGATACGATAATGAAACCGACACTAATATAAGAAAAGGCTATATCCGAAGAAAAATTAGTAGTCTGCTTGAAGTAATATTTTTATTATTATTTAATTCTTATAAAAAAGTATATTCTTAATACTGTGTATGAAATACTTATACAGGGTGTCCCTTAACTTCGAGCAAAAACTTTAAGGGCATATAGTACTGACCAAAATGAATAAAAAAGCTTCATCAACATAGGAATGATCTTCAACTGTTTCCGAGAAAAGCGAAAAATCTAAGAAAAACTGACAAAGATAACGATCGAATAAAATTTTGTCTATGTCAGTAAAAAGACTATAAAAAACAATAAAATTTTATATGAAACATTTTTCTCAATTTCTTATAGTTACGTAGTTATATGAAAATTAAATATTGACCAAGGTCGCCACAACATTTCACTTTTGATTTTTATAAAATAACAAAAGGCCATCTAAGATTACCTCTCAAAGGTAAACAAAAAGTCTCAATTAATCAAAATCGTAATTCTTATAGTTTTTGAGATAGCAAAGGTAAATCTCGTAAAAACTCATTTTTCACTGCGTTATATCTGGGAAACTATTAAAGATCGGACACATTTTGACTGAGCTTTTTTTACTCATTTTGATCAGTATTATATGCCCTTAAAGTTTGTGCACCAAGTTAACGGACATCCTGTATAAATACATGCAAAAAAAATTTGAACACATACAAATCACAGCATAAGTATAATTATTAAAAAAAAAAAAAAATAGTAATATTTAGTATAAGTATATGTAGATATATTAATATTCCATTAACTTTTCTTTGTTTATTTCTACACTAATTTTCGAATTTTTTGATCTAATGTTTTCAAAGATACACGATCCACTGTATGTTACAACAATTCTATGATATTTGAAGTAGTGGGGGAAAGCAGACTCGTGCGAGGCAGGGAAAAACTCGCTCAGCGACGGAGTCGACAGGGAGTCGAAGCTGAGTCAGCGTGGACATTGCACTAGCTCGCGCAGACTCTCCTCGCTTAGTGGAGTTACATACATAGATTATAACGTGTGCGGGATTTTTCCGTACCCATTCCATACCAACCTCGCGTGCCGTGGAGTCTAGGCTTTACCAATGGTAGCGAAAGGTAAAAATGAAAAAAAAACTTGGGAATGAGAACCTCTCTTAAACAATATTCAGACATGGCTTGAAAATATTTGAGCGTTAGGTTGGTGACCTTTGAATTCATTCTCGCATTTTCTACATTTGCTCAATCTTTTCTGTTTTCTTTCGCAAACTTGAACTATTAATATGGTTTATATTCAAAGTTTCCTGATAAAAGCACATCTTAAAGATTCTTTGAAAAAGATTGTGTGTTCAAATTAAATAGAAAAACTTCTGATATGGAAGAAGAAAGGGAAAATAGTGCATTTATGTTTTATATTCATCACAGTAATTCTTCCTAGTTTTATTTTTGGCAAGGTTATGTATTGACAGTATGAAGATATTTGCATATTGCATCTTACTGTCGCTTATATAGGCACAATGGATTCTGAATCAAATGTACATATTGATGTGTGTACTCGTACGTCCTGCATTGATTAACTGTCTATTGGTTCTGCTGGATTCTAATTGAAGTTGCCCATATTTATTCATTAATATTAGTTTATTAAATTAACTCAACGCAAATTAAGTTAACAAATAAAACAAATATGAAAATATTTACTGACGAAAGATTTTTATGAAATATTCATGACTTCACCGGGAATATTCAGGACCTCCCTATGACTAATACGATGCTCTATCAATTAAGCAATAAATTACCCTTGCAGAGAATTAATTTTTCACGTGTCTTAATATTAGTCTATAAGGTGAGTATACCCTTTTAACCAGAGCATTGAATACTTATCAGATAGCGCGACACACATGGTGGTTAACCCTTCAGCACACACCTGGTCTCAGGGACCGACGGTAATTTAAATTTCTATTATTTCTATAATCACAAGTGTCATTCCACTGTATCGCACAGTTATACACAGTCGCTCATACAGTGACAGATTTAACTTTCAAGGGGCCCGAGTCCTTACACATTTTTGGGGCTCTACTAAAATACATAAATAAATTATGGATTTTGTTTTATTGTCACAACCATTGTTCTCACCTTACAAATTTAAAAAATGTATTTTTGTTGTTTGAAACAAATGAACATTTCAAAGCGTGTATACAGGCTGTTATATTTTAATAGATCCAGGAAATATCTCGCTTATTTATTAAGTTAGTAATTTCTTTCATATAACATGATTTATACAGCAACATGTAAGCTACTTGATGACGAATGTACATTCATGATACCACTTCCGGTTTATTAGTAATTAATATCAACTTTGAAATATCAAATGGAACATACTATATTTTTTTACAAATTTGAAAAGTACATCAAATTTGCTTTACAATCGTATAAGAAATTATTATTTCGTTTAATAATAATAGTTACAATTGTTTTATTTCAAGCCACAGTCATGGCTCACTATTCTCTCTTCGACTAGGTGTATAAAAAAGTGCCCGTCAATTTACTTTTTAATAATGTAACATATGGATTATTTTACATGATTGTAAAGCAAATTTGATGTACTTTTCAAATTTGTAAAAAAATATAGTATGTTCCATTTGAAATTTCAAATAAACCGGAAGTGGTATCATGAATGTACATCCGTCATCAAATAGCTTACATGTTGCTGTATAAACCATGTTGTATGAAAGAAATTACTAACTTAATAAATAAGCGAGATATTTTCTGGGTCCACTAAAATATAACACCCTGTATAAAACTAAATAACTAGATATCTAGAAGTGATAAAAAAATTGAGCATCACCAATCAAAAGAGCTTAAAAATTACGAATCAAAATCCAGTATTTTTCCGTACATGAATGTTATTTGCAAAAATAAAAACTGCAAAAAAATTATTTCTTTATATCTTATTGACCTATGAATTATTTCCGGATAAATAAAACACTGCTAAAATATAATGGGACACCTTTTGTCTTATTTAACCGACTTCGTATCTCTTCTGGTTCTCGAGTTCCTGGACATATGTATATATTTAATTATTTTGTGCAAAATTAAATGCATGTGTCAGTTTCTATAAGCATTAAAGATATTTTGTTGCAAATTATTCTGACCAAGATTTTTTCTTGCTTAACTAATTCTTTCTTCTCTTAAGAACGGGAAAAGATCGTTCCCCAGTTCCATTAATATTGGTAATCTTAAAAAAAATCGTTGCCCATTTCATCGAATATTACGGTATATAATATATGTATATGGTTTTATTAATTATTTTATTAATTTGCTTATTTTTGAGTGCCGGCTCGTCAGAGGAAGCGCTGCGCTTCTCAAGAAATAAATAAAATGTGTGATTTAATAAATATTTTATTTTCTGCAAATAAAAAATGGAATATTATGAATTATGTACTATTTAATATGTAATATTAAAAAAATATATTAGTTTTGTTCCATTATATGCGTTGTTTAAAAAGAAAAATCAATATGATTCAAAGAACCGGGTGACCGGAGACAAAGTTAAAATTTGATTATCAAATAATTTTCTAAATATTTACTCTACTTGTCTAATAACTACGAATAAATTACCTAGTAAAACAATATTTATGAAACCAAATGTCCAAAATAATGCAAGATAAATAGCAGCACACGAAATTTTTAATTTTTTTCCAGTGCATGCCCCTTCTGTAAGGAATTTGATATGCATTTAAATGCTCATATAAACAATATTCCCATAGCAAAAAAATTATATCGACAGGTATGGAATGGAATCAGTTTCTCGTTCCACGATCGAAAAATCAATAATATTGATCATGCGCGCTAGATTAAATTGCGATTTCTGGTAGTTTAGAAAATATTTAATCAAAAATGTATTTGTAGGAAATTCAGAGATTTAAAAACTGTTGACGCTATCAAATCATAATTAATGTAAAATACCCTATTCAAAAAGTAACACATTTTTGAAATATACCACAAAATTTCTTGAAATCTGATTGGTCAATTGAACAGTCGATATTATTGATTTTCGCCTGTTTACACAACATCATCGTACTTGTTTACTACAAAACATTAAAAAATAGTGCACAATTTTCACCATAGAGCACAGTAATAGAATTAAGTTGGTATTTAACAATTTTGAGAAAATCCATATCCTAGCTAAAGTAAAAATATTTCGACTATGTTTGTCAGATAAAAAATATTTCATTAAAAACTATTATAAATTATATCATAATTCAATGATTTTGAATATTTTAGGATACATAAAAACAATTATAATTTTTTGTAAAATTTTCACGTATGTAGTACACATTTGTTGACTACAAATGTTAGTACAGATTTTGAAATTTCCATAATTTAATGCAAAATTAATGAATTTATTGTTTTTACTTAATAAAAAAAAATATTTCGCTAAAATATATTATAAATTATAATATATTATATATTTTTAAATATGTTACCTCTCGCCAATGAATGAGTGGTTATTTGTTACCCAAATCGGGTGGAGGTACATATTTATCGATAGCACCATTGTATTCTATATACTTTCTTATATACATATCCCAATTTTCAAAATACATAAATTCGTAAAATAATATTTACCACTATTTGCAAGGATTAATGAAATTATGATTATCAAATAATTCATTTAAAAATGCATCTGTCAAAATATTTTAACAAAAAGTAATGTAGTTTTACTTATGGAATCCATTTTTGGCAAAATTAAAGCTATATATTCAACTCATAAATGGGTAGATATTCACCACCCAAAGCTGGGTAGAGTTATACAATTTTCAACAACCAAGGTAGGAATATTCTTTAATTCGTTTGATTTTAGTATAATTTTTGTTGTTTCGTATCTTGGCCAAAAGTTCAAGAGATGTCGCTACCAATACAAAGCAGGGAAATTTTTGTAACTTTTCCCCAATTTTCAAAAATAAACTTCAAAATAGTTTATATTTATTTATATTATTGCTGAATATAAATTATCAGCATTTATAATCATCAAATAAATGGAATAAATATGTTTGTTAATTATTTTGACGTTTAGATGAAAATGGCTGTGATTTGTGTTCTGTTTAAACATTTGCAAGTAACATTATATGTATAAATAGACTTTAAGGACCTTTTCAAGGACATTTTTAATAAAGTATAAGTATAATGATGAAACAAGATCGTCAAACATGTGTTTAGTGTTTTACTTAACTTGGAAATATAATATTAATTATTATTTATTTATACAAACAATGATACCAAATGTTATTAGTTAGAAGTATTGATTTATTTTAACAAAATTTCGACTAGGTTTGTGTGTTTCAACAATGCAAGGTAGGTTATGGAAATAAGTAGGTCACTTCATTTTTGGCAAATTGAAAGGGTTTAGACAAAAAAAATATTAGGAAAAGTTGTTTATCTTTTAAGTTGAATTAGGGTTTATTTGAAACTTTTTTTCCAAATTTTGAAATATTTTATATTGACAACAGATTTTTTTTCCATTTTATAAATAAAGCTTGGTAAAATTTTATCCACTGGTTAAAATTAATTAATTTTCATACATCACATGCAGAAACCTTCAAGGATATCAAATTTGAAATAGAATTAAATTATCTCTATTAGTTTTTGAGATATAGACCAGTAAAGCGAAAATTTGTTACAATTTAAATTTTTTAACCATTTTTACCTTCCGTTATATTTAGGTAAGGAAGGTATTGTCTTTGGTCAAAAAAAAAATGGTGGTGAATTTCCAATGAATAAGCACGTTTTAGAGTCCCTAGAATACAATTTTACTATTTTTACGATGATGTTTGTATGTAGGTATGTGTGTGTGACGATTTTTTCGGATCCGATAACTCCAATACTACAATTCAAAAAATTACAGTTTCTTCGTATCCCTCTTCCTTACATACATATGCAGACGTGATTAGATTTTGGTTATAATTGGTGGTCAACCGGAAGTTCCGTCTTTTGAAGATTTTAACAGTTTTTCTTGAAAAAAAGGTGTTAAATATCATTTTTCACATTTAATGTTATTATATTATTATATATTATATTGGCACACCCAACAATGGGTAATATGCCGTGATGATATATTTATTTATTTTATTTATAAATATTAAAGAATATTTTATTCTCTATACGATTTGATTGCATTTTATGCTTCATATTCAATGGATTTACAGTTAAAGAAATTAAATTTCATAAAGCAGCAAGCTATGCTATAACCATGGAATTCTGATTAACAGATGTCAATATCGTTTTATGAAATTGTAACCATCGGTCAATATTAATTAATTAATTTTTTATGTCTAATGCAAAAATCTACAAGGATTACAAATTTTCGAACAAATATTTGTAGGTTTTTTTTTTAAATCTATATTTTTCATGAATTTTTTGACTAAGTAGAGTTTATAGTTTTAAGTACAAAATTTGCCTCCTCATTCCTAAAAGGCACAAGCCGCCTCTCCTTTTTCATGTATATTTTCAATGACTGACAACGAAAGTTATTTGAAATAGATCAATTTATGTCCATTTATTCATGAACAAACAAACTTTATTGTTCGAGAACGAAATACACTAATTATTTACGTCATAGGATATTAAAAATCTTACAGCTTAATAAATAACAATGATGACTTTCTAGAACTACATACCTATTGCTTTCAATTTAGATGACGTTTCATAAACAAGAATAAAAAAATGTAGGACCCTCATTAGTAACATTTGTAAACAAAATAGCATAAAAAGTCAAGTTTCACAGAAAAACGCTGCCGGTATTATTATATATTATACTTAAAGTTTCTTGTTGATTTTAAATACGTCATTCCCAAATTTACGAAATATTGAAATTAGTTTTTTTACATTAATCCATTATCGCATGATAAATAAATAAATAAATATTTCATCACGGCATATTACCCATTGCTGGGTGTGCCAATCTGCTTCATACACAGATATCGGTAATGATGGAATATTTGTACCGTGCGGGCGCTTACCAGGCATCACCTCACGGGCACTCATTGCTGGCGTAGAGAGTGCGCCACAGAGGTCAATTTTGTGCCATTAAAATTGAAGTAATTTTTGGCGTCGGTCGGGATCGAACCCGGGTCCCCAGATCCGCGACCAGATACTCAGGCACATGGCCACGAGACCCCATGATAATAAATCATAACGATATTTATTTATTGTATAATAATGAAAAATATGATGTGACCAGCACATTATCTTCCGTCAGTTTTATATATTTTGTACAAATTTCATACAGAAAGTTTCTTGCAAAACATTATATATTTCTAGTACAATTATAACACAAACATACTACGAGCCTAAACTCATATTAGATTGGCCGGTTAACATTTTCAAGAAACAAATTATAAAACCTACGCAAAAATATAGACTTTTAGCTTACCAAATAGTATATGTTCAAATATTCCGCCATTTAATATTAGGTTACATCGCCTTTATTAGTAATCTCAGCTTTAATTCTATTAGGCATTGTATCCGTAAGCCCTGCACATTTTCCTGCGAGTATTGTCCTACGAGCATATTATGTCTTGCAAGGTAGGTTTTACTGTACGCACTGGATTTTTAAGAAGTTGTTTTCCATTGAGTCAAAAGTAGAGGGTCGCAGTACAAACTAAATCTGGAATAGAAGATGACCCTTACAATGCCGGTCGATTATCACCAGTTGATCCACAGTTCTTTTAAAGTTTTAAGTCTATATTTGAAGAAGCCGAAAGAAATTTGTAGGAATTTCAAACCATTTGTGTAGATTTTATAATTTGTTGAAAATGTAAACTAGCCGAATTATTATGAGTTTGGGCTCGTACATCAATTGCACTTGACGCTAACATCTGTCAATCAGAATTTTTTTATAGTATCTAGCTGTTATAGCATATTTGGCTGTTTTATGAAAATGGTAAGCGCCCCCACGGTACAAATATTTCATCATTACCGAAATCTGCGTACAAAGCAAATTGGCACACCCAGAAATGGGTAATATGGCGTGATGATATATATATATATATATATATATATATATATATATATATATATATATACATATATATATATATATATATATATATATATATATATATATATATATTTATATATATATTTATAATAACATGCTTATTCATTGAAATCTCACCACCAATTTTTTTGACCAAAGACAATACCTTCTTTACCTAAAAGTGACGGAAGGTAAAAATTATTCATCGCATAAATTTGATATCTTTGGTCTACTAACAATTCAAAAGGAAAAATATAATATACGAAGATGATGCTTCTTTGGTTTATTAATATGCAGCAGGCATATTTTTGCAAACTTTCTTACTATGATAAGAATGCAAAAAGTACGAAGAATCTCACATTATGACGTCACGAAGAGATTCCCGAGGGCCTGTCAATAATTCAGTATGGTGAGGAGCCGTGTTATGCAAGCTGACGCAAAAAAACATGTGAAATTCTTCCTTGCAGATATTTTGACATTTTTACATATTTTTGTGTAATGGAATAACATGAAAGCTATAATGCGTCTTTTCCAAAAAAATGCTAAATTTATTTAGATGTAAACATATGAAAGAAATAAAAAAAAACATTTATTTACTAATGATTCTTGTCTAGGCACAAGACGGAAAATTTGGCGCCTTAGCCGACAAATATACAAAACACGGAAATACATTCCAAATAATAATATTAATATTATGTATAAACTAATATAAATAAAACACCAATGATAAAATTACGATAATAATATCAAGCAAAAAATACAAGTGAGACTGAAAAACGGGCCACTCAAAATAACTTTTTTATTTATAATTATTTTTTAATTTTGTTGATATATTTATAAACTAGGCTTAGAGGCTCACAATTTATGATATTTGAATGATTGTAGCGCTTCTGGTTTAACTAGAAATGACATTAACTTTCATATTTCAATTGGGATAGCATATATATTTTTACCTCTCGCTAAGAGAGGTATTGGATTCATGCTAAAAATAGCAAATCCAGATTTTAATGAATAAGCTCGTTTTAATGTCTCTACAATCCGATTTTAACATTTTTACGATGATGTCTGTGTGTGTATGTACGTATTTCCCAATCGGACATTAATGGGAAGAGCTGAAAAGGTTTTGGTAACAATTGAATAACCGGAAGTAGCAGATTCTTGAAAAAAAATCTTCTAAATATTATTTTTTGAATTTTTTTCTTGGAAATATTAAAGCACATTAAATTGTCAATCTCGTATAGGTTTGGAGATATAGTATATAATAATATAGAATAATCTGTTGTAATAAATCTCGTTGCCCAGAAATTGGTTGAGATATTTAAATGTTTGTAATTGTCAGATAAATGCAAAATGTCAGTGTCAAAAATCAGATTTTTCTGAGAGGTACGAGTACATTTAATATATATTATTGTTTTATTAATTAAATATATTTTTAAATTATAGGTATGTAAATATTACATATTATATCCCTAAGAAATACCACTAATAACTGTCAATGAATTTGAAGAATTTTGAACATATTAGCACAGTAGGACAAAATTTCTCATAGAACGAAGGAAGAAATACAAAAATCAAATTGCGAATTTCTCTGTGAAACAAATACACAAAATTAATTACAAAGTTACGTCTAGTTTCACTAGTTTACGAACATCTGAGTCAACTCTCATGGAGCCTTTGTCAGAAGTCGGCAAGCACAAGTAACCACAGACGCGTTTCGCACTTA
This sequence comes from Harpalus rufipes, assembly GCA_951394225.1. Lineage (NCBI taxonomy): Eukaryota > Metazoa > Arthropoda > Insecta > Coleoptera > Carabidae > Harpalus > Harpalus rufipes. The sequence goes on from OX596286.1 coordinate 14,295,597, forward strand.
TTGGTGCTCATCAATGTGGTGTAACCTGTGGTCTCTGTCCGGTCTACAGTGTGCTGGCCGACTTCTGACGATGGCTCCACGAGAGTTGACTCAGATGTTCGTAAACTAGTGAAACTAAACGTAACTTTGTAATTTATTTTGTGTATTTGTTAAAGATAAATTCGCAATTTGCGTTTTGCAGTTTGATGGTAGTTAAAATATTTCTCGGTAGAGGGTTCTGATGGTATTAACATACCTCTACAGGCCTTTTGTCATTATAGATGATCATATGATCACCGCCAGCGCCAGCGCAACGAATCATTGTCTCTGCTCCAGGAGTCCACTCTCTGTGGACCGGACAGAGACCACAGGTTACACCACACTGATGAGCACCAATAAGTGCGAAACGCGTCTGTGGTTACTTGTTGTGCTGACCGACTTCTGACGATGGCTCCATGAGAGTTGACTCAGATGTTCGTAAACTAGTGAAACTAGACGTAACTTTGTAATTTATTTTGAAGAAATACAATTTCAATTATTTGTGTGTACAAGAAATGTTAAATTCGTTACTTATAGGGCGTGAGCAGTTATGTGTCTTTCTTGGCCTTGGCAAGCACCTGAGGATCCGTGTTATTTACATAGATGTCACAATTGTCATATGTCATAATTTTTCATTCTGATATTTATTTGTCATCAATTATATGGAATATACTTGTCGAGGAAAGTAATCCACATGGATTTGGAAAATCATAATGTTTTGAATGAAAACTTATGAAACTTGACACCTATGTACATTATTACTAGCTGTCATTTCGACACGGGCCTCCATATCTGCTTGCGGCTAATAAAGTCACATAACTGCTCGCACCCTATGCAACAGAAAATGGCGAGAGGTATTGTGCTGGCCACAACAGATTTTTGTATATTTGGACTTTACAACGAATTCAACGGTATGGTTGAAGTGAATTTTTATTCAAGAAATAAAGTAGAAAAACGTAAGAGAAAATTTTGAATAATTAAACTGGTAAGCCATATCAGGTATGCTGTGATAACAAATTTTTGTGTACCAAAATATAATTTACTATTTAAACAATTAACTTAAATGTTATTCAATATTATCTCAACTGTTTTAACAGCCTGCCTAATTTCACGGTAGCAGGGTAATTATTCATAATTTTATCTTACGTTTTTGTAATTTATTTCTTCAATAAAAACGCACTTTATGCAAGTCGTTGAATTCGTAATTTTACGTAGATTCCAAAAATATAAAAATAAACAGGATGTTCTATTTGAAATATGAAATTTAATGTCACTTTCGGTTAAACTGGAGGCGCTACTATCATGCCAAATACATACTATGATTTGTGAGCCCCTAAGTCTACTTAAGTATATCAAGAAATTTAAATAAAAAAAGTTATTTTGTGTGGCCCGTTTTTCAGTGTCACCCTCAATGTTAATTTTTAAATGTTCAAATATTTTCTCCCTTAATTATTTTTCAGTAAAACAGTTAATTAATATTTGAAGAGAAAAAAATTAGAGGAGGCAATATTTGAACATTTCAAAATTAATATTGAAATCGATATGGTGCGTCTTTTGATGCACCATAGTGAAATATGAAAGCTTTGTTAATCATTTAAGCGGACAACTCTTTAAGGCTGATATCTTTGTGGAACCCAATGCAATTTCTATATTTTTATTAATAAATTAATCTCAAACGGAGTTTTCTTTTAAACGGTCGCGAACAAAATTTTCTTACTAGTTTTATTCTGAAAGCTTTCTTAACCTCGTGTTTGCTTCACTGAAACCAAAAGAATTTAGTAATTTTCTTTGAGTTGAGTATACATCATTAACGTTCCATTTACATAATATGTTTTAATAATTGATTATTATGGGGTGTAATGACCGATTGCACTAATATTTTAATTGAGCATTAAACAAAAAATAAATTCAAATCAGCATTTGTATAATTTATTTTTTTATGTATTTAAACCTTGATTTTACTTTAATTTTTGTTTAATTTTCAGTTAAAATATTGGTGCAAATCGGCCAGAAGGGGTTAATCATACCCGTGATGTCGGGATTGCCAGTCGAACAGTTCATGTCATCAAAATTGACCGTGTATGGGCAGCATTAACTTTAAATTAAATGAAACGAAAAACTATATACATATGTAATTCGAGAACATTATTCTCATCGTTAAGAACAAATTAAACGCGAAATCGTGTTAAGAAAGTAAAGAGAGTTAAAATCTCTGGCATGGCATTGAGTAATCTTAACCACTCTCTGGGAAATAAACTGGTAGGATTTCTGCCATATACATGTTGAGTAATCCTAATTTCTTTTCACCTTATTAATATTATTTCGCGTAAAATATTACTACTGAATGCAATGAATCGAATTCAGCACTCTAAACTAAAGAAGCTTATCTAAAAAAAATTCATAATAAAATTGTATTCGAACTTAATTTAATAGCATCTGAATATTATTTAATTTGTTCTTATATTGTTACGGGGTCTCGTGGCCGTCTGCTTGAGTATAGTCGCGAATCTGGGGACCCGGATTCAATCCCAACTGACGCCAAAAATTGCTTCGAATTTTAATGGCACAAAATTAACCCCTGTGGTGTACACCTGGTAAACGCCCTCACGGTGCAAATATTTCATCATTGCCGATATCTGTGTACAAAGCAGATTGGCACACCCACCAATGGGTAATATGCCGTGATGATATTTTTTTTTTCTGTAGATTACATAAATAGCAACGATATTCATTTATATATTCCAAAATACAATATTTAATATGAAATAATATAATTTTCTTTAAATACGTAAAAAGATTATTTGTTGGAAGGTAGTAACGATTCCCTTAAACCTTTTGCTTTTGAAGTGATATTCAAAATGCATTGTAGAATGTTATGGAAAAAAAGTTACAAAAATTTATACATTCAATAAAAAATAGTTGTAACTTACAAAAACTACAATATTTCATATTGTAACGAACATTTTACTTGGGAAGCGAATTTTAGAAATAGTAAAATTGAAAATTTAGTGGAAGGATCAAAAATGATCGTGGTATGAAGAGCTATGTATATTTCTATAAAGGCATCTTTAGTAATGAAACGAAATATTACAAAATTAAAAATATAAATAAACAAACGTAATCCGAATATATTTATTTTTAGTAAAATTATTAGTCAAACATTCCTTAATTTCAACTTGATTTAATTCTTTCAATAAACTTTTGATTTATTAGTTTTCTTGTGGTAACTGCTCCATTATAATAGAAATTTTGATGTTCCTGAATGATATTTGTGTACTTCTAATAATAAATTTATAATGTGTTTCCGCATGTATCACATTTTCATTGCCATTCGACATTTCTTTTTCATAGTGTGGTATTTTCCAATCATTGACTCAAACATGATTTTTTTCTGAACAAAATCTTTGTCATTAAATTTTATACCTACTCATTGTTTCAAATTACTTGTATTTTGAACTATATAAGTTTAAAATTTTGTACAAACTACTGGTTTATATGCTTCTCACTCTTGTCAAAATAATTGCGCCTACTTTTAAAACATAATTTTTCTATATAAAAAAGTCTTTTCCTCGACTCATACTCCACTCAGACATGAGTGAGTGACTCAATATTGACGTTTATGAATTTCATTTATGAGTAAATGTTTTACTCAATCTCGACTCATCCTTGGGAAAGGATGAGTGGAAGAAGAGTCAAGGAAATGTCTATGAATTTCACCCACATACAATGATGTATATCCATGGTTAAGAGAGAGACGATCACTAATCTAAAGAAGAGTGCTCAATGCGGCCCAATATTTTTATTTTCACTTAATAGTAAGGTTAGTAATTTATAATTTTACTATCAATAAAGAACAAGACAGCCAAATCAGAACTAATACCAAATAGCAAATGTTATATAGGAGAATGGTGACAAAATGTTGCCATTTTATATAAAAAAATCTGATGTGGCCAGCACATTACCTTTCGTCAATTCTACGTATTTTGTACAAATTCCACGCAGATTTTTTTTTGCAAACTATTCTATGGGCGTTTTCTTTTTAGAGGAGAAATGAACTGATCTTACCTCGTACTAAACTGAACTGAACTACTCCTAGAAAGAACAATATGTTTTTTAAAAGCAGAAAATAATAGTTATTTATGTACCAAGGGTATTACTAAGATGTTTATGCCCGAGGGCTATAAACATCAAGTAATACCCGTGGTGCATACAATATTTTATGTCTTACTAATGTATCTTTCTAACATAAATAATAAATAAAATGGATTAAAAAAAATTAAGAATGTAGGCTATGAATAAATAAATGCGGTAACTAAGTACAACTCTGTTTTTGTAAACAACAAAAAAAAATCCTTTTTTCTGTCACTGCGTCAAGATGAACAATCAATTTAGTGTAATTCCTGAAAAAATACTGGCACAAGCTGCAAAAGCTACTGAAAATTTGTTGCCCAAGAAGTCTAAAGACATGTACGATAAAGAATACAATAAATTTGAAAACTGGATGGTAAATAACTCTGTGGAAATTATAAATGAGACTGTGTTACTCGGATATTTCGAGGAATTACTATGTTGATGAACGTTTTTGTTATAATATTACTGTAATGATTTTTTTTATAGTCAGAATAATTTTCCCCAAGTTCGTTGTGGACTAAATATTCCATGTTAAAGAAGACGATGATAGTCAAAAAGAATATCAATATTGGAAAGTTTTCTATGTTGGGGGAATATTTAAAGCAAAGTTCTAAAGAATATCAAGCGAAAAAGTCTAAAATTCTAACAAGAGAGGAGGTGTTAAAGTTCATTCATGAAGCACCGAATAAAACATATCTGATGATTAAAGTTGCCCTGTTGTTTGGTATATTTGGTGGATGTCGACGACAAGAGTTGGTGAATATGTTAGTTGATCATATTGAAGATAGAGGCACAGTCTTTGTTGTAAATATTCCTGAAACAAAGACTGATAAGAAGCGATTTTTACAATTATTGAAGAGAAAGAAATGAATAGTTTGAAACTGATAAAAGAATATGCGTCGTTACGACCGCAAGGTTGTTCCCAGAAAAGATTTTTCTTAAATTACAGAAACGGTTGCTGTACTGTACAGCCTGTAGGCAAGAACACATTCGGGAAGATTCCTAGCACTATTGCAAGTTACTTGAATTTGAAGGATGCTTTTAAATATACAGGCCACTGCTTGCGAAGAACTTCTGCTGCATTGTTAGCAGATGCAGGGGCTAGTATGACAGTTTTAAAACGCCATGGAGGATGGAGAAGTACAGCTGTTGCGGAGGGTTATCTAGAAGATAGTATTTCTTCAAAAAATAAAATCTCAAAGATGTTGTCTGGCGAGCCTTCTACATCTGCTTCAACTATTGAATCAATAGAATCGTCCAGTATTACTTCCGGTAATATCACTTTTACGGGATCATTTCATAACTGCAATTTTAGTGTAAATGATACCAAATAATAGCATTATTGGAGTTTATTCGTTACTAACCTTTTTATTTTCATTGTAATAGTTAATGTTTATATAATAAGTAAATGTATAAGATAACAAATAAATCAGATTTTGATACTATTATATCGCATTTTGACTTTTGAGGTTATTACATTGTTGCATTGAGCTAGGGTGCGTTCATGCATCTACCTTAAAATACAGAGAATTGAATAAAAAATGACATTTGGTTGTTAGTATTACCGTGGTAACTCTTAATGCCCTAGGGCTTTTAATATAAAATAATACCTGCGCGGGTATTAAATACTGTATATCGTATCTCGTATCTATGTCATTAAAGTACAATAATATACTAGTAAGACATAAAAACATATATAGCATTATATATATAAAGCAATAATTTGCTGAATTGGTTTGTGGCTATAATATGTTGTATTAGCTTATGTGATTTGTTTTTGTCACATTAATTTTTTTATATTTTCAGTAAAATCATTTCACAAAGATATTATGTAAATTTTATTTGACACTGACATCTGTCAATTAGTAATATTTGAATATTCTGTTTCCATAGTGCAGGTTTTAGCAGCATAGGTTGCAAGATATTTCTTTATAATTCTTTGTCTAAATTCATTGAATATGAAGAAAAAAATCTGATGTGGCCAGCACATAACCTCTCGCCGTATATTTTACCTGGCTGTATGCATAAAGCAAAGAATATTTTTATAAATACAAATAATATATTCATATAAATCTATGACGTATAAACTTCTTTATTATTCAATAATAGCATGTCTCAACATGAAGATATTTTACCATAAATTATGTTACAATAAATTACAAAGTAGAGTTTACCATATATAAATATTAGGCTGGTAACAGCAATTTTCAATTCGAACAACGTTGTTTACTTTCTCTTCATATTCTTCTAGTAAAAACATTAATTTTGGGCGGTCTAAAATGTATATATGGATTGTGCATCTATTCTTACATATCTTCTTTTACATTTTATTTTTTCATACATGTTATATCTAAATAACACTAATTCCCTTTAATAAAGTGACGGATAGATTGCACTCCGATTATTCTTATATCGATGTGTAATTTTGTCAATATTTACAACTTACTTGAGAAGAATTTGATAGCTTTTTCGCAATTCAAAGTTACTCTAGTCTACACAGTACTGTTGTACATTGTCCCATAATGTTTGAAACAAATTTAAGTCCTTCAACCTAGACTTGTCATCTCCATAATAGTCACAGATCAAGAATTAAGGGATTCTCCAAATACATTTTTCTTTCATTACTCATTATTTCTGACACTGACATTTATCTGTCAGTTACAAATAATTTAAATTTGCAACTATTTTTCATGGCATCCTTTCGGTTGTAAAATTAATTACAACATTATTTTATATATTATATTCCTTTTATCTCTAAATCTATAAAATATGTATAAAAATATTTAAATGTATCAGAAAGAGAATTTATTTTTCTTTAATATTATCAAGAAAAATTTTCAAAAAATAATATTTAGAAGATTTTTTTTCAAGAATCTTCTACTTCCGGTTGTCCAATTGTTACCAAAACCTTTTCAGATCTTCCCATGAATGTCCGATTGGGAAATACGTTGTTAAACAAATTTTAAGTCTTATAGTTTTTGAGTAACCGTCCTTCCAACATCCCACACACACACATCCACACACACACACACAGACATCATCGTAAAAATGTTAAAATCGGATTATAGGGACCTTAAAACGTGCTTATTCAATAAAATCTGGATATGCGATTTTTAGCATGAATCCAATACCTCTCTTAGCGAGAGGTAAAAATATAATTGAATTGAATAGAGAATAGAATATTCTTTAATAAAACGTCAAAAAATGATAATTATCGCAGCGTTTTTTTGAAGAAAAACAGTAAATTCATATTCTAGGGACTCTAACGTGCTTATTTCTTACCTAGGTGGTATAGGTACGGAAATAATTATTGGTTATAAATAAAGAAAAAAGAAACCCTTGCCGGTTCCTGCATTCATCTTTTATTTCAAGTAAAATATTCGCATTTGAAATTCCTAAATAAATAGATTCGTGTGTAGACTGTCAAATTAGTGGGAAAAATCAACACATCGTTTGAGATTGTAAAAGCGTAAAATTTCCAAACTGAAAATTAGAGAAATAGAAGCGGCAAGATGTTTGATGGCACGGAATCCACATTATACAGTGGAGAACGATGTAAAATGTTCAAATGTAACTTCATTAAATATTCACATGTTTAACCTAGTATTACGGTGGGATTCACAGCTTTGGAATTGAAGAGGAAGGAAAACTATTTCCATATTTCTCGCAGCAATTTGTACTGTAAGATATAAAATAAAAAGTGCATGATTTTAATTACGAATGACGAAGTTTACTCTTAATATTTCAAGCAATTTATGAAATTTTTTTATTTTAAAATAAAATGCATTCAATTTTTAAACATGATGTCATCCAGTGAATGAATACTGGAAAATATAATTAAGACTGACATGGGTTAATAATGTACTGTTGTGACGTTTAATTTGATATATTGTTTTTGATTTTGATGCAGATAAATTTTGCATTACATTAAATATTCTACATTCATCATCATCAGTTATAATTGCTATAATTGAAAACTGAATCGCTCCGAATTATATCGAACAATAAAATAATCATGTTTTCGAATAACTAAAATAATATGAAAACTCGAATAATAACACACATTCATTTAATAATGATTATTCACATTTCTATTGTAATAATAATTATTTATGGTACAAGTGTGTTATATTACAAATACGTTACGCGAGAAAAATGTTACTTTTTTCAAGTGAAATTTTGACACAATTGTCAAACTGTCTAAATTTCAAATAATATTCTAGTTAGTCATATTTACTTAATTTGTTATATTGGTTACGTAATTTGTTTTAATAAACAAAGTAGAAGAAAAGTTGCAGCCACAAAACGTTGCAGCTTTATGGGTCGATTCTGTTCACATCTGTAAGTCTTACAGATCTGTAAATCTGTAAAAATTGACGAAAACACACCTATTCTTGTTGATTAATATAAAATTATATATATGAGTGCCAGCTTTCGTTACCATTTTGTTCATTACTTACAGATTTACTGATCTGTAAGACTTGCAGATACAGATGTGAACACAATCGACCTATAGAATTTGAAATGGAAGACGATAATTTTATTCCCAAAACAATCTTGAACGAAGCGAATGAAACTGCTCATGATATTTTACCAGAAAATCTGTTGTGATGTTTCCAATTCATTGTCGGTATTAACAGTATTTCTGAAGGGTATGTGTAATATACCTATAATTTTAAATATTTAACTATTTATACAATACGAAATAATATATGTGTGTACTTCCCAGAAAAAGTCTGCAGTAATAGGTGCGTTCAATAAGCCCAGCAAAACAAGCAACCGGAAGTAAAATTTGTTGAACGACTTTGCTAGACTAGCATTTGCTTGATTTGCTCGCAAGCAATCCAAGCGCCAAATTTCTCGCTTGTCTTGCTAACTTATCAAATATAATGGCGGGAAATACAAATTATACATACATGAAGTTACCTTGTACTGTTTTTATATCATTTTGTGGTGTTTTTATATGAAACACATGTCAAAAAGGCTTTCAAAATTTTGTGATGAATTACATTAGTAAATTTGAATTATTTTCTTAGACCTAAGGAAAATCTTCAAAATTAATTCCACTATCTGCAAATTACTGTACCTATCTATAAATTCATTTTGTATAACTTTCCAGACCAATAAAAGAGATATACTTGTTATATTTGACAAATGTATAACATTCTCGATGACAGTTCGTCATATAGTTAGCAAATCGTTCAGTGTACTAAGCAACAAGTCTCGTTTGCTTACCTAGCATTTGCTTGATTTGCTTACTTCATTGAACGCACCTAGTGTCCCCTGATTTCTGACACTGACATTTATCTGTGAGTTACAAATATTTCAAGTTTTCGATTGGTTTCCATGACATTATTTGGACTGTGAGATTTATTACAACAGATTATTATATACCTTATTACTTTATTTCTAAATCTATAAAAGATATAATAAAATATTTATATGTATCAGATAGAGAATTTACTCTTCTTCTGCGATACTAACTAGTATTCTTCAAACAAGAAACAAGTACCTATAGCTAAGTAGCGAATATATAAAGACACATCAGTGACTTTTTGCTATTGTTAATAAGGTGTATGTACTTATGTGTATTAGTTCGACACGAATAAATAAATACAACCAAGAATAAAAATTTTCAAAAAATAATTTTTAGAAGATTTTTTTAAGAGTCTGCTATTTCCGGTTGTCCAATTATTACCGAAACCTTTTCAGCTCTTCCCAGTAATGTCCGATTGATAAATACGTAGTTAAACCGATATTAAGTATTATAGTTTTTGAGAAATCGTCCTTCCAACCGACCCACATGCACACACACACACACACACACACACACACACACACAGAGAGAGAGACACGACATCATCGTAAAAATATTAAAATCGGATTGTAGTGGCCTTAAAACGTGCTTAATCATTAAAATCCGGATATGCGATTTTTAGCATGAATCCAATACCTCTCTTAGTGAGAAGAAAAAAGTACAGAAACTCTTATGTAAAAGAGCTTAATATTTTTGAAGACTGGATGGCAACTAGAAACGTCAAAGGTTAAACAAAATTATTTTACTGGCTTATTTTTCACACCTTCATAAGAAAATGGCTTCTTCTCCCATACGGACGAAGTATTCAATGATAAAAACAACAAACGTTTAACCGAGACGACAAGTTTTTGAAAGATGCATCTGACCAAATTTTTTTAATGTGAAAACCGCAACATAGCAGTTGCTGGGGCCACTATGACTACCCAGAAACGTCATTGGGGGGGGGGTGCTTATGGAAGTCTACAAGCGTGGCGGAAGGCTATTTTGAGCAGTTGATCAATAACAAATTATATATAGCCGAAAAGATTCAGAGTGTATCAGATGTTGAAAGATCAAACCAAAAAACTTCCAATGAAATGGTTGAGTTAATTTCTTCAAAATGTCAGGTCGAGGATATGATTGCTTCAACATCAACAAATTGTATTGTTTTTTCAATTAATGTAAATATTCATGTACAGAGAAATTAACTTTTATACATTTTTCATAAAATGTCTTAAAAATTGTATCTTTAATTTAGATAACAGATAGTTATAATTATGCACGATTCATATTTTTTAGAACTTTATTTTAACATTTGTTCAAAGTAGTTGCCTTCAACAATAGTACACTTCGCCATTTTTTCCTTCTGCTTCTTAAAAGCTCGCAACTAATCTTCTTTTGAAATGAGGAAAGCTTTCAAAGTAATCCTAAATTGCATCATCAATCACTTCTTCATAGGAAAACCTTGGCAAAACAGATAGATGACTATGGCAAGTGTTCTCTTACTTTAAATTTGTTTTTTATGCAAAAAGTGAAGGAAGTGCTCTCTGGTTAATTCCATATTTTCATTCACGACCAGTGGCGGATCATGTCTTTTCAATCGGAAGGGCGCAGTAATTAAAAAAATGAAGACTACTTTTTTTACCTAACTGGGTAAGTAGATAAAGAAATTTAAACACAAATCACTTCTTAAAAGTAAATTCAATTCCTCTGCCTTTCGTAGATCGAAAAAAAGACGAGTAAATATTTTGTTCTGGATTTTACTCTTACTAATTTGTGTTAATTTTAAATCAGGCAATGGCCTATCCAATTCTTTAATTTTTAATTTATCTTCTAAAGGAAGTCTATTAAAGTGTGTTTTTAACAAAACAGCGCTATTCAATGCCATATTAATTTATTTGTCCGCTGACCGTCCAAGGCTTTATAGCATGTTGCGTCAGGTTTAAATGTTTTATACATAATGTAATAGAAATAAGTACATTAAATTTAACCAGTGATAGAACTCGTCGAGAGCAACAATATTTCTTAATAACTTTTTTTGAAATCTCACTTCTTTAAGCATTTTACCCCCCCCCCCCCCAATAAATTAACGAGTCGTTTAGGTATTTTCATAATAATTTGATCCAGTGGCAAGAACAATGAAACAATTGTTTTTGACAAATGTGAGTTGTCAACTTTTTCAAATGAATTTTGACAAATAAATCTATTAATAATTATTATAAAAGTTATAGTCAGTAAAAATGGCTGCCTTTACGAATAGCGAGTATACAGACATTGTGCTAGCCTATGGTGAAGCTCAGGAAAACGCTGCCCAAACCCATCAAATTTATTTGGAACATTTTCCGAATCGTCATCTTCCAACTGTTCGTATCTTTGTACATGTTGTTCAACATCTCCGAGATCATGGGTCCTTTAAGCCTGCTGCTTAAGATCGTGATAGAACACGCCCACGGTCTAGTACACGAAGAATAGCAGTACAACAGAAAGTGTCACATATGACAATGTGGAGGATATTGAAAGAACAACAGTTACATCATTGAAAATGCAGCTACAAGCATACTCAATAACAGGCAGATGCTGGAAAGAGTAGAGGGTTCATTTCGTTGTCGCCTTCATTAACAATAACCGCGATCATTTTTAACATTTATTGTGATTTCATTTATGCCTGCATCACTTTTAATCATCTTTATGCATTTTCTTGTTCCGTCAATTGTAGTGTTGTTCTTTGTCGACTTCATCCTATAAATATCCTACCATTTTTTGATTGTTCAAGCTGTTATAACAAAAATTTGACGCATGATTTTTATGTTACCTTAGTCGAGATATCTTTTATGTTTTCCGATTTGTGTATAGTTCCATCTTCTGGTGTATCTGTCAATTTATTCAAAAGTTTCTAATCATTCTATTCAGTCACAACCACAGACCAAAAACACACTCAACGCGCTCTACGTTGCCGAAATGCATTTGTTTATTTTATATAACCATAGACGGGTAATGAAATTTTGACGAAACTTTGAAGAATTTTAACTCAATATCTAGAAAGTTTATAAGAAAAAGTTAATAAGAAATATTATTGCACTGGATGAGTTCTATCACTGGTTAAATTTAATGTACTTATTTCTGTTACACCCTGTATTTAACTATTAATTATGTTCATTGAAATAGAACCGTTTTATGTTTTACTATATGATTAAATTATATTCTTAATTTATTATACTAAATAAGTTATTTTTACCGTTTTCTATTAGGGGAGCGGCCCCTGTACAATAATTAATGTGAGTATTAAATAGGTTTATAAAATATAAAATGGTGGCCTGTTTTCGTATTCTGCGACTATGCATCTCAATCTGCATGTAATTAGCTGTAACCGAAATATGCGTAGTGCAAATTAAACGCAGACAAATGACAATACAGACGCCGGCTGTCACGGCTGGTATGCGTTATATTCATTGTCATCCACCACGGTTTACAACCTGCAGCGCTTCTAAGCATTTGGTGGTTGGTGGATACGCCATCATAAAAATTCAAATTATGTACCACCAAATTTTATGTTTTGCAATTTGGTGATATTGATTGATATTTTATTGAAAGTAAATTGTTATTTAAAGTATGCAAGGTTGAAAATATTTGCTTAATTATAGAAAAATTTAACAAAAAATTCTTAAAAATAGGTATTTTTATTTATATTGACTATTGCCTTTCTCGTCTTTGCTGTTATGACAAGAAAGTTCAAAGGAATTTCGTAAAATTTTGCAGAAATATTATTAAAGAACCTACTCAAAATATAAGCTATGTTTGATTCTAAAATAGTGACCTCAAATGGATATTAAAAAAATCTGTTGTGGCCAGCACAATACCTTCCGTCAATATTATGTATAAATTCCATACATAAATTTTCTTGCAAAAGATCCTAAATTTCCAGTAAAATTATTTCACAAACAAACTATGCAAATTGCACTTGACACTATCTTTTTCTTCTTTAGCTTTCCCCATTCGTTATTTTTTTTCACTCATTTCTGTTTTACGTGTCGTTCTCATTCAGTTCCTTTTCTCTCAAGTCTTCCGCAATACAGTCCTTCCATCTTATCTTTGGTCTTCCTCTGTTTCTTCAACCTTCTTTTACTAAGCTATTCATTCTTCATCCAATATATTCTTCATTTCTCCTCATGACATTTTCAAACCAATGTAATCATCTCGCTTGTATCTTTCTAGAAACTTGAAACATTAGAGTTATTTCCTTACCTAATCTTTCCGTGTATTCCCCAACATCTACTTCAACATCCTTATCTCTGCCACATTAATTTACTTTTTATTTATACTGACATCTGTCAATTTGAATTATCTGAATATATTAGTAGTTTCCATGTTTAGCATAGCTGGCTGAATTATAAAATTTAATTTCTTTAAAATTCTTTAACTCTATATCTATTGAATATGAAGTATAAATTGCAATCAAATCGTATAGAGAATAATATATTTTTTAAGTTATAATAACGTTAAATGTCAATAAATCAAGCTTAACTGTTAAATCTTCAAATGAGGCTACTTCCGGTTCACCAATTATAACCAAAATCTAATCAGTTGTTCATACATACATACATACATACATACATACATACATACATACATACATACATACATACATACATACATACATACATACATACATACATACATACATACATACATACGTACATACATACAGACATCATCGTAAAAATGGTAAAATCGTATTATAGGAACCCTAAAACATGCTTATTCACTAAAAACTAATCATTGAATTTTTTGACCACGCACAGTGTACAAAAAATCAAGCTTCACACATAAAAATTGATACGTGAAGTACTCACTTCACGCATGGGAGTAGAAACACTATTTCGGGCACAAGGTTGCACACAATATTTTTCTACAACTAAATTTAATATTTAGCAAACAGGTAAAACTATTTAAAAACAATAATCTCTATTTATATCTTGTCAATATGACACATTTAATTTTGAATATTTATACAAGTTTAATACAAAAATTATTAAATTACAAACATTTATTAATGGTAAAAACATTTTTAAACAATTTAAAATGCATTGTTTTGTTAGTTTTATGTCTGATTTTGTTAGTGGACGCGAAATAGTGCGCGAGGTAATGTGTACAGTGGCACGAAATAATGCGCGCAGTGCACGAAATAATGTGTGAAATACTCATTGTTGTGGTTATGTAATTAATGAAATAATATCAATCCACAAACATCAACTTTTTTTGACAATTGTAGAAAAAATGTATGTAAGTACTTGTACCAGACTGTGATACGACGGAAAAGAGTAAATTATATTTATTTTTCATCCAAGCGCTTTTAGTTACAATACAATGTTGGGTCTAATGTTTTGTTAGTCTCCAAATTTTTGCAGATCCTCAACGGAATTTTGGGGTTCTAGTTATGCCTCTGTTGCTATAAGCTACTGCACATTTTTAGGGAACGTTAAATATGTGTATAATAAAAGTATTCTAAATAATAATATATTATACATTAAGGGAGAGAAATTCATTTTTCTCTAGTTGCAATTTGAAACTCTAGAGCACAGATCGAAGGCTACAAATCACCGAGGGGAAAATAACATTCTCTTCTGATTAAAAGCTGGTGACAAATTCGACTGTCATCTTTGATAATTCAATAAATTTAAGAAATTTGTAGTCTTTCAGATTCATACCTTGAGAATACAGACATTTGTTATAAATTTTGAGTTGTACGTCGTTTTTTACCTTCCGTCACCTTTAGGTAAGGAAGGTATTGTCTTTGATCAAAAAATTCAATGATGAGTTTTTAGTAAATAAGCACATTTTGGGATCGCTGGAAAACGAATTTACTATTTTTACGATTATGTCTGTCTGTATGTATACAAAAATTATATTTTTTTCGTATTCCTCAAGTTTAGATCCATATGCAGACATGATTAGATTTTGGTCCACTGGTAGTACCCTCATTTGCAACATTTAACAGTTTTTCTTGAGAAAAACGCAGTTAAATATCATTTATTGGCATTTAACATACTTATAAATTTTAAAAAATATATATTGTAACGTTTATTTATTTGAGTGGTGTAAAAATCAAAGAAATATTGTTAAATAATAAAAGTTTATTAAGCGATAAATAATTAAGATAAAGATAATAAAAATAACTAACACTATGATTAAACAATTATAAACACTAATTTAAGAATAAGAATATTATTAAATACTTAAACACTAAGATTATTTTTTTAAACAATATTTATTTCACTATATTTTTTATGTTCGTCATCGTAGACTATTTATATTTACTATTTTTACGATGATGTCTGTCTGTGTTGTGTGTGTGTGTTTGCGTGCGTGCGTGCGTGCATGCGTGTGTGTGTGCGTGCGTGTGTGATCCTTTTGGATCGCATAACTCCAATACCACGATTCCAAAAATTATAATTTAAGTTAAAATCCATATGCAGACATGAGTAGATTTTGGTTATAATTGGTCCACCGGAAGTACCCTCATTTGCAACTTTCAACAGATTTTCTTGGAGAAATGCAGTTAAATATCATTTATAATATTATTCTCTATACGATTGGATTGCATTTTGTACTTCATACTCAATAGATTTAGAGTTAAAGAATTATAAAGATATTAAATTTCATAAAGCAGCCAGTTATGCTAACCATGGAAACTGCTAATATATTCAGATAATTCAAATTGATAGATGTCAGTGTCAATGGAACGAAAATGAATGTGGCAGAAATGAGAATGTTGAGATAGATGTTGAGTAAGACACGAAAAGATAGGGTAAGGAATTAAAGAACAAGGGAAATGGCTCGAGTGATCGAAATTTATAGAAAGATACAAGAGAGACGATTACATTGGTTTGAAGATGTCATGAGGAGAGATGAAAAAATATATTGGAAGCAGAATGAATAGCTTAGTAGTAGAAGGTAGAAGAAACAGAGGAAGACCAAAGATAAGATGGAAAGACTGTATTGCGGAAGACTTGAGAGAAAAGGAACTGAATGAGGACGACACGCAAAACAGAAATGAGTGGAAGAAGAAAATAAAAAAATAGCAACCCCTAACGAATGCGAATAACTAAAGGAAAAGAAGATGTCAGTGTCAAGAGCAAGTTACTGGAAATATAGGATCTTTTACAAGAAAATTTATGTATGAAATTTATACATAATACACAGGATTGACGGAAGGTAATGTGCTGGCCACACCAGATTCTTTTTTCTAACATAGAGTACTAAGAATACAGTGAAGAACCCCAAGAAATAATTGTGGTGCCTCATAAGTAAAGTTAAAGATGTATTTGTTTTGCTCGAAATATGCGTGGGTTACTAGGTAAATACAAAAATTCGAATGTAAATTGTATAATTATTGCAATTTTGCTGTTTGAAACGAATGTACATAAATTATACATTGTTGGAAATTTCCATTGTTGCCATATAAAAATCAGTGAGCACAATACCTCTCGCCACTTCCATTTTTGGTTACATAAGTATTGTATTTAATATTTCTTGTATACCTACACTCTACACTAAAAATTCTACTTATACCTATTATTTATAATTAGATTTTTTAATTTTAAATTTATTCTATGAAGAAATTGTTTCCTACTCTTCTAATTTTCGAGATATTTTCAATTCGTTGTCGGGATTAATAATATTTCTGAAGGGTATATGTCATATACCTATAATTTTAAATATTTAACTCTTAATACAATAAGAAATAATTTATATCCCAAAAAAGTCTTCAGTAATCTCTGGATTTTTAATACTGGCATTTATCTGTCAATTACAAACATTTTATTTTTTCATGTGGTTTCCATAGCGTTATTTGGACTGTGAGATTTATTACAACGGATTATATATTATATTTGTTTATCTATAGAAAATATAATAAAATATTTATATGTACCAGATCTTCTTTAATATTTGTAAGAACAAAATTTTTCAAAAAATTATATTTACGTTTTTTTAAGGATCTGCTACTTTCGATTGTCCAATTATTTCCAAAATCTTTTTAGCTCTTCCCATTAATGCCCGATTGAGAAATACGTAGTTAAACTGTTAAACAGAAAGTAAGTCTTATAGTTTTTAAGAAATCGGCATTCCAACATACACACACACACACAGACATCATCGTAAAAACGTTAAAATCGGATTGTAGGGACCTTAAAACATGCTTATTCACTATGCGATTTTTAGCATGAATCTGATACCTCTCTTAGCGAGAGATAAAAAATTAGACTTATATTTATGACATTTTTTTCATGAATTTAAGTACATCTACTTCCCATTGCTGAAGTTTATAACAGAGTTAACAAATTGTAGCGTGCGTAGACCCGACGCCACTGACTCTAGGAGTACGCGACCGCCGTCGATGGTCAAACATTTCTAGAACGCCGTATCGACGGGGTAAACACACACATCTAGACCTGCTTAATTACTTCCGGTCGTCTGACCCTTTTTATTCGATGTTATTATTGTGTCGAATGTTCCAGAAAGGACGTAGAATTATACAAACACAAATATCGTTATATAAATAAATATTGTTTAAATAAATAATCTTAGCGTTTAAGTATTTAATAATATCTTTAGTCTTAAATTAGTGTTTCTAATTATTTAATCATAGAGTTAGTTATTTTTATTATCTTTATCCTAATTATTTATCGTTAAATATACTTTTATTTTAATTAATAATAATTCAAGGTGTTTTCCGAACACCCAGAGGTAAAAAAATGTCTTTTTTATTTATCTCCATTTTACACTAAAACTCATTTTAAAGAGAATATATTACACAGATATTTAGTTTTTATTTTGTGAGCGTCTTGTATGTATACCAAACGCAGAGCTAGATTCAGAAAGAAATTCTGACAACATAGTCTAGCTAACATGTGTGTATGCAGGGAGCGGGCGGCGAGTACGATGATATGGATACACTGTACACTAGTATAGCATTCGAGTCGAGTGTTCAACTGAACATTTGAACCTAAGCTGCTGGGAGAAATACAATATGTTAACTCATGCCTTCTGCTACGCACGAAAGCATTGCAATTCTACAATTTATTTGGGTATTTTGATTACATTTATTTTCTTCGTTATTATTAAACACAGCACAATTCTTATTTTTATTTTATATCGGTCTATAAATTCAAATTAATGCTTTTTAAAAAAGTCTTTAATTAAGATATTGTTTTAAAATTTGTGCAAAAATTAACAGTAAAAGTCGCGCCATATTCATGATTACATATATTTTCTTTATGTTGGCAATATCTTATTGCAGATCTACCCAGGGTCAAGAAAGATTTAATTTTTATGACAAAGTAATAGAAATTTTTGTATGTCAAAACCGAAGAGTAGAATTAATGTACAAATAAAAAAAAATGTCATATTTTGATTAAACAAAAAATAATTGCACACCCTACCAAAAAAGTCACGCTACGCCACTGGTTTTTACACTTCACCAAATAAATAAACTTGAAAATTATTGCACAATCTTGAATTGTTTGGTGTAGTTTGTAGTTTTGTGATTTAATAGGGTCGTCCTACTTGTAATCGTGAAGTTAAATTTTAGTTTAAATAATTAAAAATGCGTCTAATTTGTGTTTGTGTAACTCGCATCCCTTTATAAATAAGTTATAGCTCCCTTGTAGACTAACATTTATGTATATACTGCTAGTCGTAGTTCACTGACTAGCAATAAGGTTCATACTTTATAATTGGGTTTCTGTTCAAAATTTACAAGTATGATCTAATAAGTTAAGCATCTACAATTTATGCATAAATAATTTAGACCTTTATGTAAGGTAAGCTAGGAATAAATTCACGTAATATTTCGCTACTGCTGGGCCAAAAGGTCATAAGTCGTTTTTTTTTCAATTATTTCGTTTGGATTAAATTTTGTACCTAAAACTTACAATTAGACCCTTTCAACCGCATTTACACAAGCCACAAGCCCTAAACTTCCAAGATATACTTGCAGACAAAATTATGTATATTGGGACAAATTAAATTCAAATGCATTATAATATAGTCTCGATACAGTAAACTAATTAATGCAAGACTATGTCACAATATCGAGTTTGTACACTTTTTCGAGTTCTTATGAAATAATTACTTTATAATTTTAAACGTACATATTGGTTTTAATTACTTTAATACAAGGTAAATATAAAAAAATTCATTTTAAATTATTAAAAAATCTTTCGGAACTCATTATTCAATTGAAATGATACAACCTTTTTAGTTTTAGTTCTGTTTATTGTTATAAACGTCAGTTTTTATTAATTTTAGTTAATCAAATTAAAAAAATTGGTTAATTTCGTTTGTTTTTTAACATTATGTAATTTTTTAACAAGATTAGATCGCATGTCCTGAAGAACTAGAATTTTAGAAACCTATTTCATCTGGGTTTTTTTTTTAGCCCATTGCAGGACAATATTTAAGGATGTGAATATCTGAGTACAGGAAATTAAATTGTCATCATTCATGCCCGATTCTTCATTCGCTGTATACATTTCTGTAGCCATCCACTAGTAACATTAAATGAAGTCTTGTTGTAAAATTTTTGATGTAAATTCTTTGCCTTCTCTTTAATTATCTGTCCATCAATTGGTGCATGTTGTTGTCTTTGTTTTAAAAAGCACTTACAAAGAGCCTTTTCCATTTTAGGATATGCTTTTAATGTTTTACTTCTTCCAAGCCCAGTGAAAGTGCAATCGACGTTTTTTATATTTTGTGTCTTGTTTTTTATTGAACTTATTGTCGATTTAGCTACCGCATATTTTCGCGATAAAAATGTAGCTCCTGTCCTCTACCTGCTTTAAATTTTCCAATATTTCGGCTTTTTCTTTAAATTTCAAATGTTTTCTTTTGCTGAAGGCATTATGAATTACAGTAATTTGTATTATTAACACACACAACAAAACTTTATACGTATTACACTACATAGAGTAAGTTCTTAAGAATGTATTCAGATCAGATGAACTATATTACATTACATTATATTACAT
Organism: Harpalus rufipes; assembly: GCA_951394225.1. Lineage (NCBI taxonomy): Eukaryota > Metazoa > Arthropoda > Insecta > Coleoptera > Carabidae > Harpalus > Harpalus rufipes. The sequence continues at coordinate 14,316,069 of OX596286.1, forward strand.
TACATTAATTGTTCACATGGAGTTCAGTATGAAGTCTATGTGTTTATTGTTACCTCCCGCTACCCTTCGTAAGGGAGGTATAGGGATCGTGCTAAAAATCGCATATCGGGAGATTTTGGTAAATGACCTTTTAACATTTTCACGATGATGTCTGTGTGTATGTGCGTGGATCCTCTTTACGCTCTAACTCAAATCTATCATTCAGAAAGTTTTGAAACCATGCATTTCTACCTTATTCAAATATGGAAAGAACTGATTAGATTTTGGTGGCAATCGGATAACCGACAATGGCACTTTACTGGAAGCTCAAAATAGTTATTCTTCGAAAAATACCTTTAAATGTTATTTTTTCGAGATTTATGTTATATGAAAATTAAAGATTATTAAATTTTCTACAGGTTTGCATTAATACTTTTTCTATATATTTTATGGATAAATTTATAAAACTATCTATAATTTTAATCCCGGAACCTACATTTTAAACACAACTCATACACATGGTTACACAATTCAGATCTCAAATGTTTGTAACTGACAGATATGTCACTGTCAACAAACTAATCATTTCAAATAATAATATTAACATTTTAAAAAGAAAATAGTAAATGGAACAATAATTATATGGAAAGGAACATAATACAGTTTTCAACATAAGTAAATATGTAAAAATATAGGTAAGATAATAAAAACATATATCATCACGGCATATTACCCATTGATGGGTGAGCCAATCTGTTTTGTACGCAGATATCGGTAATAATGATGACAGTGCAGGCTTTTACCCGGCGTTACTTCACGCGAATCTTGGGAACGGGTTCGATTCCGACCGACGCCAAATATTTTAGAATTTTAAATGGCACAAAATTGACCCCTGTGATTCACTCTCCACGCCAGCAATGAATATAGATAAGTATATAAATAAATATATCATCACGGCATATTACCTATTGCTGGGTCTGCCAATCTGCTTTGAACACAGATTTCGGTAACGATGATGACATATTTATACCGTGCGGGCGTTTATCAAGTGTCATCTCAAAAGCACTTATTTCTGGCGTGGAGAGTGCACCACAGGGGTCATTTTTATGCCATTTAAAATTCGAAATATTTGGCGTCGATCGGGATCGAACCCGGTATTTATATTTAATTTACTCGTAATTTTAAGTATTTACATGAATAAAAATTAAGTTAAACGGGAGGTATTGTGTTGGCCACATCAGATTTTTTATTTTTGTGTTCATTACATTGGATAGTTCACCATACAGTGTGTTCACTATTTCGCGACTTTACTGTAATTGAAAAAATCGTTTTATGACTTTTTGTCCCAGTTGTAGCAATTTGTTACAAAAATAAATATTTCTACCTAATGTTCATTAGTTCCTTTTTCATGTACTCATCTTTTATAAAAATGTTTGCTACCACATGTTAGTTTTACGTTACTTGTATGTTGTCTGATTTGAAAATGTAATTTTGTTATCATTTTTCAACCTTTCATCATATGTTGAAGTTCAGCTTTAAATTCTAGTTTTATATTACATTTTAACGCATGCATATGTCAATATAATATTGGAGTACGATTACTCGGCAAGAAATTATATTATCTCTTACCAGAGTATAATTACAAAGTTGGATCATGTTTCAAATTATTAAATTGTTATTGTTGTTATTAATACGAGTATAATTAAAATACTTAGAATTTATATTTGTGCTAAGTACGAGAGAATTATATTAGAATAAATACATATAGTTCATATTTAGCTATTAGAATTTTATTTTCAATGTTCTCTAAGTAGATCTCTCTAGTAATATTTCGCTTCAACATTCCCTCCTTTCACTTCTTAAAAGCTCCCAACCATCAATCTTCTTCTGGAATGCTTTCAAACTAATTTCTGGATAAACTGTCAAAGCTGATCAATGAATAATCATTAATTGCACAATTGCAACATCATTCTTCTCTTCTGACGAAAACTGCCTACTCTGTAATTTTTTAAGTCTAAAAAATAGACAAAAATCGCACATTGTCATATAAGGTGAGTGTCATACTCACATGACAGGCGTTCTTTAATTTTATATTTTTTCATTAAAAACTGAAGAAAATGCTTTCTGATTTATTCCATATTTTCTCTCACAACGATACTCTAAAATTGATTGAATAATTTCCACTCAACCTAACTTTCATAATTTAATTTTAAATGATGAATAACTATTATTATAAAATGGTATTGCAATAGTATATTTAAGAACGAATGCCATAATTGACATTTTATTTTGTGAGATGGAAGTTTGGGTCATGGCGCAGGGCGGAGTGGCTCATCCCTTCGAACAAAATAGTCGACAATAATTTTTATGTGACTTCTAACTAATAATTAAAAAAAAAATTGTTCTTTAAAGAGCCTCGAATTTGAAAATATTACTAAATATCCATCCAAATAGCCAATATTGAAATTTGCGTAATATTTTGAAAAATCACATGATCTGAAAAAGAATGTGATGTCAAAGTACATACATTTTAACATGTGACAAAATATCACCTTTTATTTATATAAATTATGTTAACTGTTTTCCTATTGGCTATGAATAATATGCTGTATGTACTCCGACGTCACAGGAGTGGAAGATTGTTTTTCATGACTATTTTTGGCGTCAATCTTTTTATTTAATTATTTACGAAAATAGCAATAAATTATTATTGTTATTTTTATTATCTACTATGAAAAATATTTTCATTTAAAATCCTTTTTAAAAAATGTGAAACCGGCTTATTATGAAATGAGTCCTTTATTATTTTTTCTATTTTGCGCCTTTTATGCAATTTTTAAATAAAAATCGTAGTTTCAAAATTTAGGGAAGTTTATGTCAGTTGGTGATACTAATGTGACGATGGAAACTCTAACCTTATTTTTTTTTGTAACACCAACTATCTAAGATATTTTCTATTTCTTTTTAACTTTATTACTATATTTCTTTTCTTCTTCTTATTCTTACATTTAAATTTAACAATATATAAAAATAAAATTCTTAACAATCGTTTGTATTTGTTTATTTAGTGACATTTGACATTTAATATTTTTTGACATTCATATACACCTACCTTAAAAAAATAAATTGTATTAATCTATTATAGTACTAGAACTTTCATTTCGTTATGTAAATATTACATTTGTTCACACCAAAAAATGGCATTTAAGTTCGCTCCCAACTTTGTAATTTAAACTACTCGTCTAAAATTAATAATAAAGAAAATAATCATTTGTCTCTATTTTTTCAATTATTCTTGTTGACCTTAAAATTAATAAATATCTCTTAAGGATGTTCTCATTTAAATTAGTAAATTTTACGCGAAACCGTACTAAAATGGTAAAGAGAAATCAGTTTTTTTTAATGTCAGTCCTTTTTTCAGAGAGTAGTTAATATTGCTCAACATGCCAGAGGTCTTAACAATTCTGTTAGGACCCCCGTCATGGTTGACATGTTGAGTAATTTTAATTTCTCTTTACCCTCTTAATGCGGTTTCGCGTATAATGTAGTACTGAAGAAGAGAATATTTTTATCGAAATATGTACATATGTATATAGTTTTTATTTTCACTTCAATGGGATAATTTTTAATTTTATTATCAATTATTTTAACATTAAACTTCATAATATTCAATTACCCTGTAATATGACCGGTTTCGAAAGTTATTGCGTAAATAATATCCATGTTTATTTAGTACTTTCCATCACGTTTGAGGATCTTCTTCACATTGTGATCATGGCGCGTTGTCAAGTTGTTTACTGACTGCATGTAGTGGCGAAATACGAAATGGATCTGCACAAATCGAATTCAATTTTCCAGTATGGCTGGTGACTCGAGACATTAACCTTTATTTGTTTACTCACGAGTAAGGAGGTTGCGAGATAGATCACAAATTCTTCACTTATACTCTTATAGGTTATAGCTGCGCTTTAAAGGTTGCTGAACTTCCGCACAAAAGGAAGGATTAAACTGTTAAAGTTTAGAGTTATTGCCAGCTTAATTTAAATTAAATTTGCTAAGATTTTACTCAGATTACGTGCAAAGTTGGAATGCAATTGTAACAATGATTCTCTCGCGCATTTCTGAATTAACAAGTACAAATTTCGTTTAGAAATTCTAAAAATAAAAGATTCTATTTTCTTTTAATCGATTGCTGATGTTCCATTGAAAAGTTAAGTATGACTACAGACCAAATTAAGCTCAATTGAAGAAGTCCATGTTCCTAAATTTGAATGCAAAAAAATCCGAAAATAAATTGAACTTCGGTTTGAAAAATTTGGAATCAAGGCATTGAAATCCATAGACAGTCTTTTACACAACCACCTTGTATCCCCAAAAATTGGTATGATATACATACGGTTTCAACTTCACTAATAAATTAATCGTGCTGAAAATCCTATACCAATTTTTATGAACATATACGTTTCAAATTTGAAACTTGATTATCTTATGTAAAATTGTGTATAGATTAGAATGGCGAAGTTGCCATATTTGTATTTCTACCTATTTTTGGGTTATGGACGTTTTCAGGGAGAACTGAAAGAGATATCAACCTGCGGTTTGAAAAATTGTATTCTACGCTTCGAATCATACATAATCTATTCCAAATATTTAATTAAAAAAAAAAAATTTACTCATTTTTGGGTTCTGCAAACTTTTCATATCCAAAAGTTGGTATGAGCTACTGCTTCAACAACTTCAGCAATCTATGTATACTAATATACATAAAAATATTCTTATGCGTATCTACACTTTTTACCTTCCGTCACCTACAGGTAAAGAAAGTATGTCTGGTCAAAAAATTCAATGATGAGTTTTTAATGAAAAAGCACGTTTTAGGGTTCCTACAATACGAATTTACTGTTTTTACGATGTCTGTATGTGGGTGTGTGTTTATGTGTATGTGTGTGTGTGTGTATATATGTGTGTGTATGTGTGTGTGTATGTGTGTGTGTGTGACAAAAATGTCTCCTTCGATAATTCCAATACTATAATTCCAAAATTCGTATTTCTCTTTTGAACGTCCATATGGAGAGTTGATTAGATTTTGGTTACAATTGGTAAACCGGAAGTACTCTTAATTGAAGTTTTTAAGTGTATCTTGAAAAAACGCAGTTAAATATATCATATTTTAATAATTTACGTCATTATAAATATTAAAGAATATTTTATTCTCCATACAGTTTGATTGAATTTTTACCTGTATGTTTAATGATAAATGAAGTTAGGAAATTATAAAGAAATTATATTTCACAAATCAGCCAGCTATGCTATAACCATGGAAACTACTAATATATTCAGATAATTCTAATTGAAGTGTCAAATGCTATTTACATAGTTTGTTCCTGAAATCTTGCAAGAAAATTTATGAATGGAATTTGTACAAAATACATAGAATTGCCGGAAGGGATTGTACTGGTCACATCAGATTTTTTACTAAAGATTATTGAAAATGGCCAAAAAATTTTTTTTAAAAGGATACTTACAATTCATATTTCGTGGATTTTCAGATATTTGTTCATAAAAACAGAACTACTTGACCAAAAATTTGTATTTCCACCCATTTTTGGATTGTGAAAGCCTTTAGGGAGAATGAGGACCCATTTGACAATTTGGATTGTACCCATTTTTGGAAGTAGGGCCTTAAATAACCAAAAAATTACGTAAGTTTTAATCTGATGCTAATTAAATGAACATGGAAATTTTTAATGCGAAATGTCATTATTTCTGTTTTTACGTCACCTGCATCTGAATGAGCCCTTGTTCACAAGAGCGAGTTGATGCACGTTTGGAAAAGTGCACCATAGCACAAAATTTTCAATTAGGTTGAACCACGTCAGCTGTTTCTCATATGACACTTGACCCAGTGTTGCAAGCCAATAATCCACGATATCTTAATACTGTTAGCGGTTTCTGACGTACGTGATATATAGTTGTCATTTTTCACTGCGTTCGACAGACAAAGACGTAGTGCATTTACCCTTCCAAGCCGTACATCGTTAATCAACTAACGAAGGGATGTTTCACTTTTTTATTTATTTCGAATCCGTTTCAAGCTAATTAATGGCAGTGAGTTTTGCAAATAGTTGCTTTAATTTTACGAAACAGATAATTAGGAATTAGGCCTACTTTCAAAATTGACCCCTGTGGTGCATTCTCCAGATCAGCAATGAGTGCCTGTGAGGTGACGCCTGGTAAACTCCCGCACGGTACAGTACTGTAATGGGTAATATGCCGTGATGATATATTTTTTTTCTGTATTTCTGATCTTCTGTATTTGATGTTATTATCGTATAGAATAGTGGAGAACATTGTAGTAAAACGACGCCGGACTATATAAACACCGTCAAGGAAGCCAGCCGGGACATTCTGATATAGCCACACATCGTGAAATGAACAGTTGGTGCTATAAATAAATAGTCTACGAGTGGTGAACATAAATAATTATAGTTGTATAAATAAATGCAGTGAAATAAATATTGTTTAAATAAATAACCTTAGTGTTAAGTATTTAACAATATTTTCAAGCTTGAATTAGTGTTTATAATTGTTTAATCATAGTGTTAGTTAATTTTTTTATTATTTTAGTTAATAATATATTTCTCTGATTTTTACACTTCACCCAAACAAATAAACGTTACAATATATCTATGGTGGTGGTTCTCAACCTGTTCATTGTCGCGAAACACTTTTGTGAGCAAGATTTTTTTAGGCGGAACAGTTGTTAACTAAAATAAAAAATCTGTTGTGGCCAGCACAATACCTTCCGTCAATCCTGTGTATAATGTATAAATTCCATACATAATTTTTCTTGCAAAAGATTCTAAATTTCCAGTAAAATTATTTCATAAAAAAACTATTCAAATTGCACTTGACACTGACATCTTCTTCTTTAACTTTTCCCATTCGTTAGAGGTCGCTATTTTTGCGTGTCGTTATCATTCAGTTCCTTTTCTCTCAAGTCCTCCGCAATACAGTCCTTCCATCTTATCTTTGGTCTTCCTCAGTTTCTTCAACATCCTATTACTAAACTATTCATTCTTGTTCCAATATAATTCTTCATTTCTCCTTATGACATGTTCTATATAATGTAATCATATTTCTTGTATCTTTCTAGAAACTTGTAATACTATAGTTATTTTCTTACCGTATCTTTCCGTGTTTTCCCCAACATCTACTTCTACATCCTCATCTCTGCCACATTAATTTACTTTTTATTGATACTGACATCTGTCAATTTGAATTATATGAATAAATTAATAGTTTCCATGTTTAGCATAGCTGGCTGAATTATAAAATTTAATTTCTTTAAAATTCTTTATCTCTGTATCTATTGAATATGAAGTATAAAATGTAATCAAATCGTATAGAGAATAATATGTTCTTTAAGTTATAATAACGTTAAATGTCAATAAATCAAATTTAACTGTTAAATCTTCAAATGAGGGTACTTCCGGTTGACCAATTATAACCAAAATCTAATCACTTGTTCTTCTGGATGTAAACTTGAGGAATACGAAAAAATTATAATTTTTGGAATCGTGGTATTGAAGTTATGGGATCCGGAACTTTTGTCACACACACACAGACACACAGACGCACAGACACACAGACACACATACATACAGACATCATCGTAAAAATGGTAAAATCGTATTATAGGGATCCTAAAACATACTTATACACTAAAAACTCATCATTGAATTTTTTGACCAAAGACAATACCTTCCTTACCTAAAGGTGACGGAAGGTAAAAAGAAGTAAAGTTATATATAATCTTCAGATTGTTTTCTGCTACTCGCTTTTTCCAAAGAATAACCTTTTGAAAACGCTGAGGTGAAGAACAATGTACTGCTGTTAAAAGTTTCGCGATGCCATAAGTATAAGAAAAAGAGACATAAAGGAAGATCTAGGAACGATATCGATAACGATACTAGATTTTTTGAAGAAAAAATACTTGTTTATCCAATTATTACAGTTTATAAGAAAAAGCTGCATAGTTGGCTATTATAATTAACGTTAATAATTAAACCGATTACTTAGTTATGTGAATAGCCGGATTTTGCAGTTAACCAGATGTTCCTATAAGTTAACATATTATAGTTGCCCTGTTAACGACGCTTAGAAATCACTTTTAACCGGCTACATTTTTTTTTTTTGTTTTTGACAGTACTAGTTTGATTAACCAAAATAAGAGAAAAGAGAGGATGAGAAGGAGAAAGTAAAACTATGAGCAAGAGACAGGAAACTTTTGAAAAAGTTTGCGCATGAAGAAAGACGGATATCCTATTCCTAAGGGTACAAAAGTATCTTAGTACCTATATACAGTCGAGTCCGATTAATTGGGACGCATTGGGCCTAGGAAATTTTGGCCCATTTAAGCGAATTCGTTTTTTCAATATTTTAGTAAATTCTTGAACAAAAATATACATTATAAGAAAATAATATATACGAAGATAATAACTACGAAGAAAATACATTAAAAAAAATATCTACAAAGTAGCTATATAAAATTTAATTCTTCAAAAATTCACGTATAATATGTCTTTTGTTTTTGTACGTTTACATTTCTACAAAAGTAGCACTAGGTACAAGAATATCAGACTACTTATAGTCGATTCCGATTAATTGGGACACATTGGGCGTAGGACATTTTGGCCCAAATAAACGGCTACCTCGAAACCGGTGGCCGATTTAACCGGAATCGACTGTGTATAAAACTAACAGAATTCGCACATAGTCGGTAATCCAATGTAGCAGTATATTTTCCTTTCGTAATATATTTGAACAGTTTGTTTTCATTTTAAACTGTTTAGTTTCTTTTGAAATATTTGTGTCATTTGTTTTACATGTTTTCACTTATTAATAATACAAATAAACTTTACATTATTATGTAATATGTTCTATATTTGATCTTTGAAAATATTTTAATAATATCGTATGTATCGAAAATAATTAAATCATAAATTCTGTCTTAAAACAATTACTGACGTTTCACTGCTCAAAGTTCAAAAGTTCAAAGAGCCAAAAATTTGTGTTTAAACATGATTTGTTGAGAAAATATTTTAAATTTATTTCCTCAGAGATCTAATTCAAAGTTTTCTCATCAGCATCCTGCGAAATGAAGTTCTGGTTTAGTTTAATCTGAAATTCAATCAAAATAACAATGCAACGATTAACATTTTGGAAAACTAAATCCAGTTTTAAATTACTACTGCAAGATTATCAATCCTACATATATCAGATTTAAACCATCTACGTGACACTTCATATTTTAAATCAAACCGCGAAAATATAATATTTTGTAATGTATGTGATTTATAAAAATCATTAAAATTCACTGGAAATACAACAATTTTTTTTATATGGTTCATAATTTAACCAATGGAAAATAAACGCAAATCGTCAAAATATTCAAGTATTCATGCATACTTAATGAAAGAATTGGTCTAAAATATGTATAAAAATTGCCAAAAGTTCTTTATTTACCTGAAAATTATAATATATAATTCTTGAATTCAGCTGTTAGTAGCATCACTAAACATTTAAGATATTCAGCAGACAGCTGTGAAAATTTTAAAAAAATATTTAATTTCTTTTTTGCATGATCAGTTTTTTACCTCCCGCTACCCTTGGTAAGGGAGGTATAGGGATCATGCTAAAAATCGCATATTGAGATTTTGATAAATCGTACTTTACTAGAAGCTCAAAATAGTTTTTCTTAAAATGTCATTTTTTCGCGATTATGTTATTATTAAAATTAAAGATTATTGACTTTTCTACAGGCATGCGTTAATAATTTTTGTATATATTTTATAGATAAATTAATAAAATAATCAATTTTATAAATACCGGAGTCTATGTTTTAAAGATAAACACAATTTCTTAGTTACACAGTTCATATTTCAAATGTATGTAACTGACAAATAAATGTCACTGTCAAAAAAATAATCATTTCAAATTAATAATAGTAACATTTTAAAAAGAAAATTGTAAATAGAACAATAGTTATATGGAAATGAACTTAATATACATAGTTTCCAGCATTAGTAAATATACAGGTATGTATTTAAATATAAAAAAAATATCGGCACGGCATAATACCCATTGCTGGGTGTGTTAATCTGCTTTTACCAAGCGTCGCCTCACTCATTTCTGGAGTGGAGAGTGCACCACAGGGGTCAATTTTGTGCCATTTAAAATTCGAAATATTTGGTGTTGGTAGGGATTGAATCCGGTCCTCCAGATTCGCGACTAGACACTCAGACACGCGACCACGAGACCCCACAGGTATATGTATTTAAATTAATAAAAATTAAATGACGGGAGGTATTGTGTTCGTCACAGCAGATTTTTTTGTAAATTTTTAGCGATGGGGTTTCCAAGGTAGTAGATTGCTAAGATAACAATGGCAATAAATCGTATAAAATGTCCACCGACGGTAAGTGAATATTATTTTAAATAATTTGTACAACAACATTAGAATCATAGTCGACTTTATTAAAACAATTTAGCACCTGACGCCACGATTTTTCATTTTTAACTTTAATCGATCGAGTAATGAAAAATAATGGACTCGTATTTTTTATTTTTCCTCAAATCGATCTTAAATAATGAAAAAAATGCTATTAAAAATGACATTGTTCAAAACGCAGCTGATTTTCTCCGCCCTTTCCGTCGCCCATTAACATATGCAGTTTATCAACGGCCATTTTGATTTTCAACCTTGTTTGTGCCAAAATAAAGAATAAAAAAAAAAAATTGCAATATATTTAGTGTCTCGCGTGCGTCTCTATAGCTAAACAAACTTCTAGCGTCTAATCTCATATCTTTACGTAGTAAAGTGAAAGAAATACAGATGTTGTGACGCATGGATAACTTCAGGACATATGAAAATTATATTTATAGAAATGTATAGAATGATGTTATATTAATACAGCATTTCTTTCAATGTTGTTCATATGATAAGTCTGTATGACATGAGTGTCAATTGCAGTTCGGAACCGCTGACGTCACATCATAGCTGGTTTTTGCAACTATTTAAAAATATCATACTTTAAAACAATTTTATACAACGGAAAATGTAAATAAAAAATAATTTAATCATACAGAACGATAAATTAGGAACATTTAAATTTCGCGAGAAGCTTAATTATTCGCGCTCGACTAATCTTTTTGTATTCAATGTCATCACATCGAATGTTCGAGGGCTTTCTAGGAGAGGAGGTATAGAGAGCGGGTATATATGTCAGTAAACAGCTCTGGACAGGGCAGTTCAGTTAGTGAAGTCAGTCAGTTCAGTTATATTTATTTAATCATAGTGCTCGTTGTTTTTATTATATTTTTCATAATTATTAATTGTTTTCATACGTCACCCAAATAAATAAACGTTACTGTATTATTTATTGTCATTTTCAATATCTGCAAATAAAAACAGATTGACATCCAGAAATGAGTAAAAATGCCGTAAATAATATATTTATTTGTATTGTTATACTCAGTCTAATGACAGTTCCAAACTGCAAGAAACACACAGCTTATAGTGTAAACTACTCGGATTTATGTACATTTGATAATTAATTCTTGTTGAAATATACTATTGCATTAATTAACATGACGCTCTGCAGTTAATTAAAAACAAACTATACAATCAAGTGAAAAATTACACATTTGAAAAACTTTTTATTGTTGCAATCAAACGTCAATTGTCTCTTTATAATAAAACATATATTTTTCGCACCAATTATTCCACTATTCAACACATTTTCGCAAGAACTAACCAATTTTTTATTAATTAAATAGTTTGCTTGCAAAGTGGTAGTATTACAAGTTGTCAACTACTTAACGTAGTCATTTAAATCCTGTTGAAACGAGGAAAATAAAAAGAACAGTAGATAATTAGAAAGAAATTCGAACTGCATTACTCCAGCGACGAAGTAGAGTCCATCCATGCTCAGCGTTGAGGTAATTAGAGCAGGTAATCGAAGTAGAAATTTTAGTAAAGTTTTAACAGCTTCAACTAATGTAACAGCAAAGTTGCCAAAGTTGAAATCGTGGTTAATTGGATGTTTTTTTATTGTCTCACAGTTTAATTAATACCTTGAAGATTATGTCACTGGTAATCAAAAGTTGGACTCTAATGCGAGTTAGACAATTTTGCTTCCTAGTTGTAAACGGGACGTAATGACAGCGACTTGCATTTAAACAACGACAATAGTGTTATGTAAATGTCTGTTGGGATTAGAATTTGATTTCAGATTTTTCCCTTTTAAATTGGGAAGATTTGGTGTAAGTTCTTGTGGCTCCAGCCTCAGTAGGGGCGCAGAATTAGCCTTTTACTTTCTACTTAATTGTACCCTAAGTAATATTGTTCAGATTAGTCAATGTTACGGAAATTCTAATACGTGAGTGATGTACTTATTTATTATTATTTTAAATAAATCATACGAAAAGGAACAATAACGCCTTCTGTCTTTGTGGAAAAAACTTAAAACATTGTCTAATATTAAAAGTAATAAATCAAAAGAAGATATTCCATCAGAACATACCGACCAGTCAAGTTCAGAATGTGATGAATTTCAAAATTACCGAACTATTTATAATAAGGAATCTCTGGAAACGAAGTTTCAGATGATACATTTGTTCTGTTGGGGAATTCCTCTTAGTTTATATAAAATATTTTTGACGTATCTATTTTTTTCTTTTTTGTTTACCCTATTATTGTATTTTTTAGTGACTAAAGTATTTTTCAAATATTCGTTTTAGTTTTTAATCCACATTTAAATATTGTTAAAAAACAGATATTCTAGATAAAATCTAACACGCGAGTAATGGCCGTTCCAATAAATTGCACGAGTGACGGCGGGTTAAACTTAATTTGTTCAAGCGGTGAAAGATATTCTAAAATCTAGCCATATGGTTTGTCACTGTGAGAATCTGAGAGTATAATTTTCACATTTATTCCAACACGTAAATATATCTATTTTCGGTGATACATATATCCATTTGGATACAAAATATACAGAAGAGTTTTATAAATGGTTCAGATACAGGCGAATTCGTTTTTTAAGAGCACGGAGGTAGCAAATATATGTATTTTCAATTCAGTATATATCTGATATCAGATATTTATACTTTCTTCATAACGATGTTGTTTACGGATATAGCGATTTATATTTATGCTTAATAACAATTTGCTTGAAAGCAAATAAATCCTAGAGAGTAAAATGGTTGTAATTTAGTAAAAAAATAAGAACTCATAATGTTAAAATAAAATATTTTTTTAATTAAAGGTCTGTATGTATTTAATAATGATGCAACAGATATTGGTTTTTGCAAAAGCCGGATAACGAATATTCGGACCAATCAAAAAGCCAGATAAAGGATTATCTGGCTGGGTAATAAAATTGTATAGTATAACTATGGGGTCTCGTGGCCGTGTGCCTGAGTGTCTGGTCGCGAATCTGGGGACCCGGGTTCGATCCCGACAGACGCCAAAAATTACTTCGAATTTTAATTCACTCGTGTGGTGCACTTTCCACGCCAGCAATGAGTGCCCGTGAGGTGACGCCTGGTAAGCGCTCGCACGGCACAAATTTTTCATCATTACCGATATCTGTGTATAAAGCAGATTGGCACCCCCAGCAATGAGTAATATGCCGTGATGATATATTTATTTATTTTATTTAACTAATATTTCATCATAAGTGGATAAGTTTTAACATCAATTACGTATTAAACTTTTACGCTTTTTTGCACTATAATTATCTATCATAAAGACATTATTAACATACAAATTAATTTTTATTAGTGTTTTCTTCTCTGAATGTTATGCTAGATTGGATTACTTTTAATTATTTGTATTTCATTGGAAACATACAATAAAGTTCATTGAAATAAAATAATTGTAATGTTTAATTTTATTTTACAAAATAATTACAGAATTCCAAATTTTAAATATACAATTATCCATTGCATACCTAGTCTTTATATAAGCCATCGTTTCGGCAGCACAGCTGCCTTTTTTATTATAATTTATTTTTGTATCCTGAAAAATGCAGCAGTATATGCTACCGAAACGTAGGTTCATATAAATATAATGCAGAATTTTAACTAAAACGTTCAATTTTACAATGGTTGTCGCAGATTGATTTTTTCTTTATGAAAATTTGGTGGTTATTACATAATAGTTGTTTTACGTATCCTTTAGCAAACGTATACCGTATAGTCACTCATATGTTTAAATAATAAATAAATTTAGTATTAAACAGTTGAAGTATTGAAAAATAGTTTGGTAGTAATAATATTGTGTATAGTGGGGCAAGAGGGTTCACTTACCCCTTCCTGCAAGTTAAGTGAACCACTAATTTTTATTTTTCTCCGAAATAATTTCAGATTTAGGCTATAACGGCCCAAATTCGACTCTGTTACAATATATGAATTCTACTTTCTTCTATATTTTGTATATGCCATTAAAGGCGGTATATGAATAGTTAATTTAATATTAGTACGCAAAATGCAAGTGCACAAAATAAACAGTTCCAGTTCGAACATAATACGAGCATATATTTCTTTTGGATTTTTTTCTAATATTTCATGGATTAACAGCACCTATGAGCAAAGCACTCTGCAAGTGACGCGAATTAATTATATAAAATTTATTTTTATATAATTTGCTTTTGCCTCTGCTTCAAATTTCATATTCGGTCAAGAAAGATCACTTTTACAGCCTTGATATACAAATAACTATTACATGGTACAATGAGATGATATGTTTTTTATAAAACACATTTCAGTTTTTTTTACGTTTGAAAGGTTTATGATTTATAGTTTGATTTCACACATATTTCTTAAAGAGCTTGTATGTATTCTTTCAGCAATAAACATTTCTGAAGAACAGAATATTCTATTTTAAATTTTATAAAGAAATATTTTTTTTATTTTCTTTCATTTTTATTGTAGGTTGCGGGAATTTTATTTTTCCTTCACACGGTTATAACAAATATCGCTATATTCATTTTCTTCAAGTTTGTTGCAAATAGTAAGAATAACGAGACCTTAAAGGACCAGGTTGTATTTATTATAAGTTGTTATACATATACTGAAGGTTTCCGGTAAATATAAACCCATAAATAAAAAAAAATATGTATGACATTTCAACTCACCAAAGGTTCTATAGTACGTAATAGAAAAAAAATGCTACATTTCTTTAATTTTACATTGTTGTCTAAATTTAAATGCAAATAACCAAATATTTACTGGTAATGTATTCTAATTTAAGCTAGAAATTAAAAGAAAATATACAAATTACAGTTATTTTAAAAATGTCCTATCAAGGTCATCTACGAATTGTATGAATTTAGATTTTAGCTCCGCCCATTCTGTGAAATCAAGTTGTGTCGTTTACTTAGTTTTTATGAGGGTACATAAGATACTACTGTTATTTTATTATTATAAAAATATATGTGACAGTAAAAGCATATAAAATTTAAAACTAAGTCAAACGCAAATGTAAAACCAAATATGTGAAAAATAAGCGTGTTATATCCATACTTATCGCACACGTTTGTAGTCTTTGCAAATGAGAGAGATAAATGTATTCGTTCATGATATAGATGATCTTGACATCTTTAAAAAAAAATACTGTACCTATATATTTCAATATAATGAAAAACGGTACTGAAAGTGAAAAAGAACATGAGATAATCAGTCCGTTGTTGATTCAAACAAAAAAAATAATTTTTTCATCATCCAATGGCGTCTTAATTAAAAATTATGGATAATTTTCTTCATATCTTGCGGAAAATTTTGAAGGAAAAATTAAATTAGCGATATTACGATCCGGTATATCATTAATAATTATTACACAGAGCTTCATCAGCGTGACAGGTAAACGGACAAGGTCCCCCTGGAATATGAGGTGGAGCACATGCATTGCGTGTCCTGTTACTTACAATTATTAATGAAATTGGGTAAGGTTATGTATTTTATGTCTTACGTATACATTTTAGCTTGCTTCCTTTGAACCCTTTCGATCTTCTATAGGTAGGTAGAGGTAGATCAACCAATGTTAATCAGTTTTGAGAGAATTTATAGTTTTGTATATTTTTTTATTGAGTTATCCCGAAATTATAAGATGTACTTACATATATCCATGTTTGGATGGTACTGTAAATTTTTATTCTACAAGACCATAAGTTATGTTAATGTATAGAATATCATTCATTAATGACCCGTATTGAAAAGTTTACGTATTTTGCGAATTACGGGCCTCAAATATCTACTAGCCCTTGGCCTACACGAGCACTTTGTTTCACATAAGAAAATACATAGCAGATGGCATTTGAGAGCCAACCGTTTTTATATGTACGAGGTCTGTTCAAAAAGTGTCGAACCTTTGGTCAGCAAAAAATACAATTATACAGTTCGAGATCTGTAACCCTAATCCCCTTCAAAGTAGTCTCCTTGGCAAGGTACGCATTTATCCCAGTGGTTTCGCCATTGTTAGAAACATTTCTGGAAGGCTTCTTGTGAAATGGTGTTTAGCTGGGTTGTAGCATTTTGCATAATGTCTTCTTTTGACTCAAATCAGTTCGTTTTCAATTTGAGAAAGAGCTAAATCACAAGGAGCCATATCGGGCGAGCAGGGATCCTGTCAAATGAGGGAAATGTTGTGACAGTGATACGACGATCCTGCATGACCAAAGTCCTCACTTGGTCAATAACAGTGTCATTTCAGCTTGTTGTGTAGCGTACCGGGACGTGATTCGATGTCCACTGACATGTGCCATCTTTGAAATGGTTGTATCACTTCTTTATTCGTGAGCTGCTCATGGTATCGTTTCCGAAAGCCTGTTGATTTTTCCGAATGTTTTCCGCTTGGGTTTCGCCAACCTTTTGGCAATATTTTATGCAATATCGCTGCTATAGTCGTTTATTCTTCATTAGCAAAAATTGAAAATCTGACGAGCGTTGAGCGTTCCCTACACTTGTTCGCTCATAAGCTTACTACCAGCGACACATGTATTTTGCGACTGGGGAAAAATGCACAAATATGCATGAATGTCCTTTACACATCTCCACTGAAGGACACCACCCGTACTTCATTTGTTTACGCGAAAAAAAAAAAAATAAAGCTCGATACTTTATGAACACACCTCGTATTAAATAAATAATTCCTGAAACAAAACTTTGTCAATAGTAATTTTTTTTTCTGTCAAAATATACGGTACTACCGGAATATTAAAAATTACAAAGTCGAAATCAAAAACATGATTATTCATTCTGACCAGTCAAAGGGCGGAATTTATTTTCTTAAGTGAAATGAATATTAGAGAAGAAAAAATCCAACAATAAATTATAATCCCAAGGTATTTATTCTGTACTTCAGAGCGTGAAACATACTATCCCTTTTTTAAAACTGACTGAAAACAAAGGAAAATAGGAAAATATCAAGGATGAAAAATTTCTTTTAAAATTCACTGCGGACTGCGAGTGTGTACAGAATATAAATATTTGCGAGATTGACAGACAGAGCGAGCGTCCCTATACGTAACATACTATTTGTGCCGTCAATGCAGTCAGTGAATGTATTTTATACGCCGTATAAAGGAAATGTATGTAAACATAAATAAATTTAATATCAGAAAAACGACAAGTTTTCTATAATGTATAATAAAATTTTCCGAATATTAAAATGAGTTTAGAAAAGTTTTTATATTTTTCTACGAAAATTCACTTTTAAACTTGTTCAGATATTTATGGAATTTGAGACTCTGGGGTCGAAAACCGATAATACCAGCCATATTTTACACGTTGGTAATAAAATATCAGAAAATTAACATTTCTTGACTATTTTTACGATCTTAGTTTTATTGTCAGATGAAATGAGACAATTTTCTCTATCTAGATTGGAAAGTAGATCTGAAAGAAAAGTTAATGTTATGTTTCCTTATGTAAATTTAAAGTGTAATAGAAGTCTAAATTATAATATAAAATCTAATAACAGAGCAGAATAATAAGGAGACTATTATTAAACATATATATGGCAGCTAATTTTGTACTTTGAAGCAACTTTCAAAGGAGGTACAATTTTTCTATTCAAATAAAAAAAATATCTTATTCCTTTAGATTTTATTAGAATTTGCTGAATTTTGTGATTACAAAATAAAATTCGTATTTAATATAAAGTAACAAAACAACTATTTATTATTTCGTAATAATTTTTTGTATAATAACTTTATTATTTATTATAAAAGGTTTTACTTTAATGTAAATATATGTCTATAAATAATACATAGGTAATATTTTAAAAACATAGGTTTTAGATTTCATACAATATCGGCACTGATATGTTAACACTTCAATGTCCGATAGTATTTTAAAATATATTTTATATATTATTTATTACATTTCTTGCCGACTTCTGCCCATAGGTATGGTCGTTCCACGATATCAACCGATTTACGTTGTCTGTAGAAAGTTGTTAAACTTTTTAGCTAATTCTATGAGACTGGATCGTTTTATGTTATGATTGTTACCTAATGTGCGAATTTTTTTCATTGAGTATTAATCAGGGGGAACGCAGAAAATATTTCGGATTGGGGCCCAAGAGTTCTAGTCAGTAGCGGATTTAGAGGGGGGCTCCAGTAAAAAAAATGTGGGATTTAGTCAGTAAACTGGTTTCATTTTATCTCGATCGGTTTCGATGCCACCCGCAGGAGAAAAATTGGGAAAACATTATTATAAATTGTATGACCGCGACCCCGGAACAAAGGACTTTAACATGTAAAATCAGATTTTCGTAATTCCCTAGTTCCCTAATTAGTTTAGGTAAAATAGCTTCAAATGTGGAACCCTAATCCTCTTCAAAAGTTGTAGGGCATAAAATTCTTCACCTGAATCTATAAACAACATTAATTTTGTATGCCTTGTAACAGCATAAATTAGGTATGAAAATGTCGAAAATCACCACAAAAATAGCATTAGCCATGGAACTGAGATACCAATTGAAAAACAATTTTAGTAGCAAAATTAAAATGTACTTTTCAACAAGATATTATATTTTTTATAAAGTTAGGTTTGCAAGATACGATTATCAACTTTTATTTTTTAAATAGCAACCTATAATTATTTTAGTAAAATATAAACCGCCATATTTTTTTTTCGAATTTCACATACATCAATTCATCTTTACATATTCAAAATTCTAAACACGCATTTTCATGATTAAATATAAACATGATCTCTTTCTTTTTTTTTCCTAACCTCACAAATTAAAACCACCTTTCATTTTTAATCTCCTCACATTTCTAACCTTATTCAAACGCAATTTTACTCTCATTTCGAGTGTTCAGGTCAAAAGCCTCATCGCAATGAGAAGGGTAAGATTTAGGCGCTGAAAGGGACAACGAAGTAGAAATGTGAGACGCGTGGTCTACTCCTGCCACACAGGATAATGATTATACTGTAAAATTCTTCACAGGATGCGAATGCGATACTTCTACTCTTATTTACAACTTGCCAGTAGTAATGATTCACAAGGAAAGAAAGATGGGGTGTTACAATGCGTGAAATGATATTTGACAATGGGCAGTAGCGGATTTAGAAAATTATGATAGGGGAGGCACGAAATTAGGAAAAACAAATTTTAAATATATAGTGGCTCACAAAATTATTTGTACACTTGACTTTTATTGGTAAAATGCAAAATAAAAAGATTTACCAAAAAAGAAATTCATTTAAAAAATTAAACGTAGTCTTCTTTCAATATTTCAGAAGCAAATGATGGTCATCAATTTATTTCATGTAATATTGTTGAAAACAAATTACAATACAAAAATTGAGACACAAAATTATTCGTACGCACCTACAGTTATAAAATTATTTAACACATAATCATACATTTTAATATTTAATAGGATACTCATTGACTTTAAATACACCATCCTCCAGTAACCTAGGCATTGATTTTATTAAATTCGATTTGATAAGGGGAAATTTTCCCATTCTCGATAAGGTTGAAATCAGGAGACTGGGGAGGTGTTATAAGTTGTTTCGGTATGTTGTAGAACAGCCATTCCTTAACAATAAGTGCTGTATGTTTGGGATCATCTTGCTAGAATATAAAATCCCCTCCCAGTCGAAATTTACTCACAAAAGATTGCATTTTTTTAAAATTAATATTTATTCATAGTTTCAGTAATAAAACATAAATTTAACAACGCGTCAGCAAACATGCAGCCCCAAATAATAACGTGTCTTTTCGTGTTTTATCGTACCACACAGCACATTATTTGTATCTACACGTTACATTAATAATTTTAGTGCATATTTTAATTATTTTATGTATCTATTATGTATACAATACGTGAATGATGATAATAATAATAATAAAATTTTAAAATTACAAGGGGGGGGTCCGTGCCTGAGTGCCTCCCCCCCTCTAAATCCGCCACTGAAATGGGATTCTACGAAGAGAGAAGATGAGAATAACATATAGGATGTTAATAAATACATGGTCACTAACGTCATTGTCAAAATGATAAAAATACATGTTTCTCCATTCTAAATTAGAATCAGTTCTATAAAAAAAATGGGGCACTATGTCTAAATTAGGAAAATAAAGTATTGTTTTTATTACAAACCCTATCAATCTTTCTCTGAAAGGGATTTTCTCTGTAGAAGTTTAATTAATTAACATTTTAAAAAATCTGTTTTCGACGGCATAATACCTTCCGTCATTTCTAGGCATTTTATATAAATTCCGCACAGATAATTTCTTCTATTTTCAGCAAAATTGTTTCACATACAATTAATAATAATAATTGTTAATAAATTTGGAAACTTTAAGATATAAAAAAGTACAAAACTATGTTAATGATTTATCTAATGAAATCAAACAGTTATAATGATATAGTTATTCCTGAAAATATAAACAAGAATATTTTTCCACAATTTGTGATTGACAATTTAGATTTTCAGGAGTACTCTTTAAATGGTTTTACAACTAACGGTACCACACATTTAATTATATAGTATCTACCAGAAAATGTAATAACTTCAAATTGTACTTGACATTGACATCTGTCAATTAGTAATACTGAATTATTGAAACTGTTCCCATGGTGACGCAGCAAAAGTTTATGAAAATTGATTTCTTTATAATTTTTTATCTCTAAATACAGGGTGGCCCCTCTAGTGTTTGCATTTTAAACTACAGGTTATTTTCAGTTGGTAACACCAATGTCAGCTGTGTTATGACAAGAAGTTAGTATAATATATGCGGTTTACGAAATGAGTCGATTTACGCTTGAACAACGTTGGAAAATATTAAAAACTTATTTCCAAGGTGATGAATCTTCTACCGAAAGTGCAAGAAAATTACGTTTAAAATTCGATAAAAAAAGCGCCTTCTAGACAATATGTGGACAATTTTGTCAAACGTGTGCGTGAAACTGGATCGTTATTGGATAAAACAACTTCTTTGATGCGAATTTTTCATAAAGATCTCGGTATGACGCCATACAAAGTTCAATTAGTGCAGAAGCTGATGCCGCACGACCATCCGCAACGTTTTCAGTTCTCTAATTGGGCTACGGAACGCTTGGAAGAAGATGAGCATTTTTACCGAAAAATCATCTTTTCTAACGAAACTCATTTTCATCTCGATGTACGTATACAAGCAAAATTGTCGCATCTGGGGCATAGAAAATCCACACATGACTGCTGAAAAGCCAATGCACCCTGAACGATGCACTGTTTGGAGTGGTTTTTTGGACCGGCGGTATCATTGGGCTATTTTTCTTCGAAGATGCGGAAGGCAAATGCGTTACAGTGAATGGTGAGCGCTACAGTGCAATGATAACTGATTATTTGTGGCCCATTTTCGAAGATATGAATCTGGACAACATTTGGTTTCAACAGGATGGCGCGCCCTGCCACACAAGCCGTGAAACAATCGATCTTTTGCGTAGCAAGTTTGAAAATCGCGTTATTAGCCGTTTTGGCGATGTGCATTGGCCACCGCGTAGCTGCGATTTGACCCCGTCGATTGAGAAAAAGAAATTACTGCAGTCATCGGTAAAATACAGCTCCATACTGTCGAAAATGTACTAAAAAATTGGGCCAGCCGAGGAAGTCATTTGAATGAAATAGTGTTCCATAATTAACCGCAAGGATTGTACTTTCGAATAAAAAAACCCGAATGAAAAAAAATTATTAGTTTTTTATTTATAGCAAAATCAAATTGCAAAACTTATATGGTCCACCCGTTACAAAGAATATGAAGAAAACAATGCAATCAAATAGTATAGAGAATAAAATATTCTTTTATATTTATAATCACATTAAATGTCAAAAAATGGCATTTAACTGTAACTATGTAGCTAAAATAAGTAAAGTATACAGTCAGATTTTGATTATTATCCCTACAGTTGTAACAGAAACTTTGTAATTAATATTTTGTTTTATATTATTTATTAAACTTTTTTTTAATGTATGTACTTGTATTAACTAAATGCTATTATAATTTACAGGAAATAGCGAATTAAATAAGTTAACATTTATTAATCTCTTTTAAATTAACAATCGCGAAATAATATTGACATTGTTGAGTGAGGAAAATGTGAGGAATGTTCAGCACTCAACGATTGATCATTAGTTGCGTCAATAGTATGACGTAGTATCCCAATCCTTTTATTGTTTTATCATATTACAGAAGCCCTTCTCTCATTTATACGCGTGGACAATCACTCATTGCTATTTTTCTAATTGCATTAGCTGTTATTATCTTTTCCTTGTATTTTACTTTAAACTTTTAAACACAAAAACGCTATTAGAAGAGTCGTGGAATACTCTTTCGCTAAAAAGGTTTTCTTGTAGACCGAAATTAAAATTTAAGATTATTTTTATGAAATAGGTAAATTACTTCCATTTCTATGGCTTTTATTACTTTCATTGTCAATTTTTACGTAAATTTTAGTAATAGAAATTGTCACTGAACAGATTTTGACACAAAAATTTAGAGTGGGTTCTGGACCGCTCGAACACCACGGTTTGTAGGGCGTTTAGTATTATACGTTATGGTATAACGACAATTTTACAGAATAAATGTAAATCAACTTAGGTCATTTAAATGTATCATATTAGTAGACTGAAAAATAAGGAATTTGTTTAGTTAATTTTACTACAATTTAGTTAGTATATTCAATTATTTTCTTTTTGTGTAGTCGTAGCATCATGGTGTCGGTAGTACTCACGAGGCTGACTACAGTGACGACAATTATATTAGCGTTCAAAACACATTATTGATGTTACATACACGTGAAATTTAATTACCCACCGATTTTGTGTTATGAAGTTAGGTGGGTTTGCTTTTAGGGTTTAAAATAATTATGTAGGGTTAGCGCAGTTGTATGGTATATTCAATGATTTTTTATTTTTTATTAATTTTAGCAAGCATCGATATAGGTACAGAATTTATATTATTAATTTTAAATGGCAAAAAATGACCCCTGTGGTGCACTTTCCACGCCAGCAATGAGTGTCCGTGAGGTGACGCCTGGTAAACGCTCATACGGTACAAATATGTCATCATCATTACCGAAATCTGTGAACAAAGCAGATTGGCACACCCAGCAATGGGTAATATGCCGTGATAATATAAAGGGTTTTCCAATAAGAGGTATTATTTTGATATTCAAAGAAAAATTCCATTTTTTAATATAAATGATCGGATGTTTATTTCATTATAAAGAGGAAGGTATGCCGTTAATAGTGGAAAATAACATCAGGCAAATGACCACCACGACCACGCTGATAGGACAATATCCTTTTCATGAAATTTTCCATAACCAAATCGCAAAGTGGCTGTCCTATGTCCTCGATAGCCTCACGAATTCCATCTTTGAGGTCTTGAGTCGACGCTGGGCAGTTGGCATAGACCTTCTCTTTCACGTGGCCCCAAAGAAAGAAGTCGCAAGGTGTTAAATCACAAGATCTCGGTGGCCAATTGTGATCACCTCTTCGAGAGATAACACGGTCCGGAAACTTTTCCCGTAAAAGATCAATGGTTTCGTTGCTTGTGTAGCACGTAGCGCCGTCTTGTTGAAAGTAAACGTTGTCCAGATCAATACCATCCAATTCCGGCCATAAAAAATCGTTAATTATCTCTCGATAGCGCAATACATTCACCGTAACTGTTGCTCCAGCCTCATTTTCGAAAAAGTAAGGTCCAATGACTCCGCCGGACCATAAACCGCACCAAACAGTCACACGTTGAGGATAGAGAGGCTTTTCAACAATAACTCTTGGGTTTTCTGAGCCCCAGATGCGACAATTTTGTTTGTTGACGAAGCCACCGAGGTGGAAATGGGCCTCATCACTCAAGATGATTTTTCGATGGAATTCCGGATCATTTTCATGCATTTCAACGACCCAATCAGCAAAGACACGACGTTGTTGATGATCGGCCGGCTTGAGTTCTTGTGTTAACTGGACTTTATAAGCCTTAAGACCCAAATCTTTATGCAAAATACGGTGTAATGACGTTTGTGGAATGCCTAATTCCAAAGAACGACGAGGAATGGACAAACCTGGGTTTTCTTCAACACTTTCGGCTACAGCAGCAATATTCTCGGCTGTTCTTGAGCGACGTGCACGGGTTTTATTCTTCACATCACTAACTTGTCCCAACAGCTCGAATTTTTCCACTAATTTCTGTATTGCGGTCCGACAAGGTGCTTCACGACGACCCAAAAATTGTCGAGTTTTACGAACCGTCTCTGCCAAATTTTCACCATTTTTATAGTGAATTTTAATAATTTCAATGCGTTGTTGAAGCGTGTATCGTTCCATTTTTATTAATGGCGTAGTTTCTACTTGTCAAATGTCAAAAAATGACAGCTTCAAAAGCGACATGTACCGAAATAGCGGGCTATTCAAAATAACACCACTTATTGGAAAACCCTTTATTATTATTATTATTTATATTATTGTCGCATATTTAAATATATTTTTTTTACCTCAGATAGTTGATGTGACGCTTTGTTTGAGCCATAATAAATAAAATGCGCTCAAATTTGACAGTATACAAGGATTGAAACCCGTCTAGCAAAGAGAGGGCACCACAATTGCGACTTACAGGCCTATTCTACTAAAAACACATATAATGATATCGTTACCAAACGACTGTCGCTAAGCATTTGGTTTAACGATGTTAATAACGACAAATGCTAAAAAGCTTTTCTACTAATCATGTCGTTATAAATTGCCGTTATCATGATTTTTACGATAATATCTAACTTTATGTTTATTTTGACAATAATTTTTACCTTCCGTCACCTATAGGTAAGGAAGGTATTGTCTTTGGTCAAAAAATTCGGTGGTGAGTTTTCATTGAATAAGCACGTTTTAGGGTCTTTACAATACGATTTTACTATTTTTACGATGATGTCTGTATGTGTGTGTGTGTGTGTGTGTGTGTGTGTGTGTGTGTGTGTGTTCGTATGTGCGTGTGTGTGTATGTATGTATGTGTGTGTGTGTGTGTGTGTGTATGTGACCGCGGTTTTGTCAACGATATCTCCAATACTAAAATTCCAAAAATTACAATTCTTGCGTATTCCTCTTGCTTACAATCATATGCAGACATGTTTAGATTTTGGTTATAATTGGTCAACCGGAAGTACCCTCATTTGAAGATTTTAACAGTTTTTCTTGAAAAACTCAGTTAAATGTTATTATATTATTCTCTATACGATTTGATTGCATTTTATATTTCATATTCTACAGATATAGAGTTAAAGAATAATATCTTTGAATATATAATACATATAAGATTGGCAACGTAATGTATTTAGATTAAATATTTCGAGAGAAGGTGCCATCTATCCCTCCATATACGAATTATTTCTGAGTTAGTTCAAAAAATACATAATAGGTGGATGTTGCACAGTATTGCCACGTAGCTAGAACAGCAAGTTAAGACTTTATAAAAGTTTTTAAGTTTGCTACTGTAAGACAAGTACATTGAAGATTCAAAATATATTATCTGGTTATTATGAAACAATATTTTTGAATTATTGATTATTGAATACCTCTAACAAATAGTATCTGGCAATGCTGTCAGCACGATTTACCGTAGTTCATAATTTTATGGTAGGAGTCACTAGCTATCTATAATAATTTTGTGAATAAAAAGAGACAGATATAGTATGTTGCTAGGCCATATGCGTTGCCATTCTTATATGTATTATATATTCAAAGATAATATAGATAAAAAAATTCATATAAATTTCATAATTCAGCCAGCTATGCTAACTTAACCATGGAAACTGCTAATATATTCAGGTAATTCAAATTGACAGATGTCAGTATCAATAAAATTTAAATCAATGAAAGAATAAGGGAAGTAACTCTAGTGTTAGAAGTTTCTAGATATAAGAGAGACGATTACATTGGTTTGAACATGTAATGTGGAGAGATGAATATATTAATAGAAGGTGGAAGAAACATAGGAAGACCAAATATAAGATGAAAAGACTGTATTGTAGAAGACTTGAGAGAAAAGGAACTGAATGAGGACGACACGCAAAACAAAAATGAGTGGAAGAAGAAAATAAAAAATAGCGACCCCCTAACGAATGGGAGAAACTAAAGAAGAAGAAGATGTCAGTGTCAAGTGCAATTTGCATGGTTTGTTTATGAAATAACTTTACTGGAAATATAGGATCTTTTGCAAAAAAATTATGTACAGGGCGCGTGCAGTGATATGACTTTGCTGCCTTTGGCAAGCAGATATGGGGACCCGTATCAAAATGACAGCAATTAATTATGTCCATAACTGACAAGTGTCATAATTTTTCATTCAAAATTTCATGATTTTGTTATTTCATGTGGTTTGTTTGTTATCAGGAGTATGGAATTCAGTTGCCGAGAAAGGGAATCATAAAATACCAAAAATTTAGAATCTTTTGCAAGAAAATTTATGTATGGAATTTCTACATAATACACAGGATTGACGGAAGGTATTGTGCTGGCCACATCAGATTTGTTCAATATAAATTTGACATACTGATTCATTATATTCAAATAATGAAGTGGATTTACATGAAATGTAATAAGAATAATTTATAAGTAGGTACTCTAGAATTTTTCGACAAAACATCACTTCTTAATGAATTCCTCATATTATATGAAGCAAGTGACGTATTATCGAAGAAGCAAAATTTTACAGGGGGATGCAAAAATCCCACAAGCCCAGGATGCATAATTATTTTAGGATCAGGAGATGCTGAAAAAAATAAGAACCGAGACGTAACCACGGGGGTGCAAAAATTCAAGAGCTTCTGGTGTCAAACTGTGTACGTTAATACGCCACTTAATACATAAGTGTATAAACAAATCTATATATCACACTTCAAATATTCTATGCACCTCCCTACACATATATTTTTACCTCTCGCTAAGAGAGGTATTGGATTCATGTTAAAAATCGCATATCCAGATTTTAGTGAATAAGCACGTTTTAAGGTCCCTAGATTCCGATTATAACATTTCTACAATGATGTCTGTCTGTGTGTGTGTTTGTGTGTGTGTGGAAGTGTGTGTGTGTGTGTGTGGATGTGTATGTGTGTGTGTGTGTGGATGTGTGTGTGTATGTGTGTGTGTATGTGGGGTTGTTGGAGGTACGATTTCTCAAATTCTACAAGACTAAAGACCTATGTAACTACGGATTCCTCAATCTTACAGTAATGGGAAGAGTTGAATAGGCTCTGGTAACAATTGGATTACCGGAAGTAGTAGTATTTTAACAAGTCTTCTAAATATTATTTTTTGAAAATTTATGTTATGTTAGCACATATATTAATAAACAAAATTCTCTATCCTACGCATTTAATTTTTTTATTATATCTTTTATAGATTTAAATATATTGAAATATAATTTATAATATAATCTGTTGTAATAAATCTCACAGCCTGCTCACAGCCCAAACATCTCCATGGTAACTACTTGGGAAATTTAAATGTGTGTAATTGAGAGATAAATGTCACTAATGTCAGTGTCAAAAATTCAGAGATAATATTGCAGGCTTTTTCTCTGGGAACGATATTTAATATTTCTTATTGTATTATTAATTATATATTTAAAATTATAGGTATATTACATGAATCCTTCAGAAATACCGCCAATCCCGTTAATGAATTGGAAAAACGAACATTTATAAGAAATGGAAAAAACTTGCTCATAGAATGAATTTAAAATTATAGAAAATACGTAAATATAAAGATTAGGTGTAATTATATTTTTTTGTGTCTACAAGAAATGTTAAATACAATACTTATATATACCACAATGGAAAGGGCGAGAGATATTGTGATGGCCACAACAGATTTTTTTATGTATATTTTTGTACTTTTTGTACATTTACTACATACTTAAACCCTTTCGCGCTCCCTTTGGAAAATTTCGTGCCTCCCTCCTTGGAAAATTTCGCGCCACCCCAAGTGGGATGCGCGCCTCATGAATCTTTCTAAATCTAAACAATTTTCTTTTGATATAGTAAATAAACTTGAAGTATCACGCAGAGTACGATTATACGTATAATCTGACTTCCCTACATGAGTGTATACTATATCAAATACATACTGCGTATTTACAAAATAGTTAATAGATCAATACATACGTTAAACAACAGTCAACTTATATTTAATTATTTATCGAAATATAAATTTTGAAATATTTTAAGAGGAAAATAACGTCCACTGATTGAAAAGTATCTAGTAGTAAACAATTGGAATTTGGACAGGGAATTTGAATAAAACGACACTGAAAAGAAGAAATTGAAAACTTATCGTTTTATTAAAATTCCTTGTTCAAATTCCGAATATTTACTTCTAAATTAAAAATTATAATTAATAAAATTCTAAACGAGTGAACAAATACACACCTTTGCAGAATAAAATAATTCCTATAGCCATTTTTAGTTTTGTTTTTGAAATATATCAAATTTTATTACTTTAATGAGGCATTGTGAACTTGTCGTTCATAAACGATATAAAATAACGATACATAACAATAAATATTTTAGCAGAATAAGGTTTTGACCAAAATCGTTATTATAACTACATGTCGCCTGGTAACGACTCGTAACGATACATAACTATTTAGTAGAATAGGCCTGTTAGTCTTTTGACATTTTTGAGAGGTGATGTACTCCTGTGTTTTCACTTTCCACGCTTTCGTCTGATAGTAGCGAATCTACGTCTCGTCAGTAGCATCAAATCTCCTCATGAACATTTCAAAATCAGCTTCATAACGGAACAGAAAGTTAGACGACGTCTGGAAATGAATATATTTCTGATCAACCGCCAGACTCCGAGAGACCTACCTGACAGAATTTTGTCATTCCTAACCCATTGGTCATTGGCTATACATGTTCCAGTTAAGCGGAGTAGATACTATTAGCACAGTTTACAATTCTTTTTTTTTATTTGCCTTATCGAAGAAATATGATACAAAAAGATAATAAAAAATAGTTATGTATTAGAAGCACCTTTATGCAGCACGCTTTTTACATTACATTCTTATGAGAAATATGCTCCATTAAAGCGCTTTTATTATAAAAATGCGGTCGTAATACGGGCCCTCACATCGTGAAATAAACACTATTTACTATACATGTTTTCTTTTTCGCTATAATATCGTAAAAACAATGAGAAAACATAAAACAGGTAAGGATTATAAATACGATAATTACAAATAGAAGATACAAATAAAAATTAATCCGATTACAAGATTTTGAGGTATCGCTATTCTCCAAAGATAAATTCTATTTACTAATTGTATATTCATCATAAATCAAGAAAAATATTATTATTGTTATCTATAAATACGAGGTAAAAACTAACCAGATTAAAAACATTTGAAATACCGCTAACCAAAAATAAGATGTTATAATGCTTACACAAATTTTATGAAAATTGTGTTCTCTATAGCGAGAACAACAGGACACCGTTGTAAGCATTATAATAATTCTTTGTCGGTGGTTAAGTCATACCGCGGAGCGACATAAAACTTGAAATATACCTCTCAGCTCGGAAATACCTTATTGGGGGCAGATGAGAAGTAAAGTCTGGCAAAGGATTTCAGATTCTATGACCTGTGTAAAAGTACTAGTGGCGCCTTCAGAAAGCATCCAACGGATATTATGAATACTAAGAGGGATGCACCCATAACCATAAGCTCAATCTGTGTCCGACGTCGCATTTGGCATTCAGTATTTAGGATTTAGGTTTACTTTACATTAATAATGGGTTTTTCAATAAGAACTCTTTTTATCAATAGGGTTGTATTTGGTTAAGACGACAGAAAAATAAATTAATCAACTGTGTTAGTGCACGTAGTAACACCAAAACGTACTCGTACCGATCGTTTGCAAGAAAATATTGCTGCTGTGAGCGATAGTGCTATCAATTGCGCAAGGATTTGGCTCTAAAGCTTTATAAAGTTCAGTTGGTGCAAGAACTGAAGCCACCAGATTATGATCAACGTCGACAATTTACAATTAACAAACACAATTGTCGCATCTGGGCATTTAAAAATCCAAGGGCAGTTGTTGAACAACCATTATATTCATCTCGTGTCACTGTTATGGGAGTTGCAAACATCGAGCGCCTAATTCGTGAGATTGAGCCACAATTATGTACAAATATGATTGAAAATTTTGTCAAAAGAATCGATGACTGCCAGCGTAGTCGTGGTGGACATTTATCGGATATTGTTTTTCATTCATAAATTGTAAAATCTTTACAACATATTTCAATTAAAATATTCCGAGCTTTAATCCAAAACATGTTTTATTATATACAGGGTGTAACAGAAATAAGTACATTAAATTTAACCAGTATTTCTTAATAACTTTTTTTCGAAATCTCACTTTTTTTTAGCGTTTCCCCTCCCCCCCATAAATTAACGAGTCGTGTTGGTATCTTCATAATAATTTGATCCAGTGGCAAGAATAATGAAACAATTATTTTTGACAAATGTGAGTTGTCAACTTTTTCAAATGAATTTTGACAAATAAATCTATTAATAATTATTATAAAAGTTATAATCAGTAAAAATGGCTGCCTTTACGAATAGCGAGTATACAGACATTGTGGTAGCCTAAGCTCAGGGAAACGTTGCCCAAACCCATCAAATTAATTTGGAACATTTTCCGAAACGTCATCGTCGAAATGTTCGTATCTTTGTACATGTTGTTCAGTATCTCGGAGATCATGGGTCTTTTAAGCCTGCTGCTTAAGATCGTGATAGAACACGCCCACGGTCTAGTTCACGAAGAATAGCACTACAATAGAAAGTGTCATATATGACAATTTGGAAGATATTGAAAGAACAACAGTTACATCCTTGAAAATGCAGCTAAAGCACAAAGTGTCACATATGACAATTGGAGGATATTGAAAGAACAACAGTTACATCCTTGAAAATGCAGCTGTGATTTCATTTATGCCTGCATCACTTTTAATTATCTTTATGCGTTTTCTTGTTCCGTCAATTGTAGTGTTGTTCTTCGTCTTCATCCTATAAATACTGTAACGTTTTTATTTATATGGGTGAAGTGTAAAACATAGACAAATATTATTAATAAAAGAATACGTTTATTAAATGATAATAAATTATGGATTAAATATTAAAAGATAATAAAAACAACTAACACTATGATTAAATAATTATAAACACTAAGAATATTATTAAATGCTTAAACACTACGATTATTTATCTAACTAACATTTATATCACTACACTTATTTATATAACTACATTTATTTATGTTAACAACTGTTAAACTGTTTATTTATATCACTGAGTTCATTTCTGGTTGCTTGTATATATGAGACTGTCCTCCCGCTTTTCTCCCCACGGTATTTATACAGCGCACACCTTTCCAGAAACCTTCGAAGCGACAATGACCCGTATACAAAGGAATGACGTCACGGCGTAATTAGAGTCCAGCCGCTGCGGCGCCAGGGATTGCGTCATTGCTCTGGAACGCTCTGTCAGTGGCGCCGTTGTATACTCTTCTCCCAGGGGCGCTCGTCACAATACCCTACCATCTTTTGATTGTTCAATCGGTTGTAACAAAAATTTAACGCATGATTTTTATGTTATCTTAGTCGAAGTATTTTTCTATCATTTATCTTCTCCAATTTGTGTATTTCATCTTCTGGTGTATCTGTCAATTTATTGAAAATTTTCTAATCATTGTATTCAGTCGCAACCACAGATCAAAAACACTCACGGCGCATAACGCTCGTCACAACCACAACGTAAACACAGCTGGACAGCTGTTTGTAGACGCACGCGCAAATAGAATTTTGGCATTATGCAACGCGCTGTACGTTGCCGAAATGGATTTGTTTATTTTATTCAACCATAGGCGGGTAATGAAATTTGTGACAAAACTTTCAAGAATTTTAACACAATATTTAAAAAGTTTATAAGAAAACGTTATTAAGAAATATTATTGCACTTGATCAGTTCTATCACTGGTTAAATTTAAAGTACTTATTTCTGTTACACTCTATATTAAAGAAAAAGTTCTTATTGGAAAACCCTATACAACTCCAAATAGCACAGTAATGATATCCATTTTATCTTTCGCTAAAAGAAGTATTGGATTCATGCTTAAAATCGGATATCCAAATTTAAGTGAATCAGCATGTTTTAAGGCCCCTAGAATTCGATTTTAACATTTTTACGATGGTGTGTGTGTGTGTGTCTGTGTGTATGCGTGCGTGCGTGTGTTAAGACCTGTTCAACTGCATATTCACATAAATGCAAAATGTCAGCGTTAAAAATCAGCAGTTTTGCTGACATTACTGAAAGATTTTTCTGGCACGTACGTGTACATTTAATATATCTTATTGTATTATTAATTAAATATGCAGTTAAGCAATACCACTAATACCGTCAATGAATTTAAAGAATTAGAAGTAGATCAAAATTCTCCATAGAACGAAAGAATAGGTACAATTTGAATTATTTGTGTGTACAAGAAATGTTAAATTCGTTACTTATGTAACATAAAATGGAAATGGCGAGAGGTATTGTGCTCGCCACAATAGATTTTTTGCATGGGAACACTACAACAACAAAAAAGTGCATTATACAATTCGATTTAATTTTTATGCTTCAGATTAAATGGCAATATTATATTTCATAAAATAGAAGCTAAGAAGCTATTCTTTGACAGTAAATTTGACATTTTGCACAAATTATAGTAACGGATATGATTTGTTTAATTATTGCGCGTCAACTTCAAGGTATACTTGCTCCTACAAAACCCTAAAATCTAATTCCTAAAATCCAAAATAATGACGTTATTTAGGGCATAAAGGTAGGTATTAGGGTGATAAAAGTACAACATCGGAAACAGCCTCAGGCTTGCCTTACGATACGCCTTAACAACTTGCTATCGAGGTACATTTTCTGTGGTGATGTTGTGATTATGACATCAACAGACGGTACTCTTCCTATTGTTGGTTTGTTGATAAACCTACAAAAAAGAAATGTTAACAGAAAAGTTTGGTAAATTTGTTAAATGACCAAGATTCATGTCAAAAGGCGACTAGCCTCAAGGCAGTCCTCTTCGGTAAAACGAAGCGTGTGTAGCCGCCTCCCTTAAAAAATAACTGTGCTTCTAGAGCTGCCCTCTCTGTATTAGGCTGCTTTTTAATCCACACTCGTAGAGGGTCGGAAGCAAGGACAGAAAGAAACTTGTACTGCAGTGTATCACCTCTAAATCAATGGTAATTAATTATCTAAAATTTAAAGCATTGGATTTTCGAAGGAGGCTATAATAAGAGAAAGAAAAGTGGCCAATCGCTTTGCACTACTTCTCTTGTCGATCACAATATCCGCTGCTGGACATTGCGAAGGAAATATGAACTTCTAAGTAGTCAAATACACCTTCGCATAGAAGTTGTAAAAATAGATTCAAGATTGTGACAAGTAAACAAGAACTTTCCTTTTATGCTTTCAGCATGTTTATATATAGTTCTATTAATACGAGGGATATATCATAAATATTGCACACAATTGTTAGTTTATTCATTTGTTTATTTTTATTACAATATCTCTTTATAATCCTTCAATATAGTCTCCCTGCTTCATAATGCCCGAGTTCCAACGTCTGGGAAGCTTTACTATTCCACCCAAGACACCATTTTTGTTCATCTGTCGAATGGCTTGGGTAACGGCAGCATGAAGCCCAGAGACCTAAAACGATGTCCACGCATAGGCTGTTTAAGCTTTGCGAATAGGTCGTATTCACGCAGTTTTTCGGTTACAACATTCCCGATGTGGGGGGCGAGCATTGTCATGGAGAATGAGTGGCCCAGCCTCGAGCAACTGAGGTCGGGGTTTGTGCAATTTTCTACGCATTTTTGCGCTTGATAATAAACTGCTGTGACACTTGTTCCACATGGAACTCTGTCTGTCATGATGATTCCTTTGTAATCATAAGCAAAGATCATCATTTGTTTGATTTTTGATTGAGATCTTCGAATTTTTTTTGGCCTCTCTACTTGTTGGACTGTGATTAGCCCAACGAAAAACTGTACTGCGATCTACTGTTAAGTTACTGCAACTTCAATTCAAATACTGTGATTTTTTTTAGTTTTCTGTCACGTAAAGTTACGATCTTATTGTATGACCCCTGATCTTCAACAGTCATAATACCCAAGACCGGTCCATTTCTAGTTGACGTTTGTGAAACACAGATTACGCTATTGTTGAAAACAAAACACACGCTTGTTCCCCAAGCCTTCTACTACAACTGACGTAAATGTCACTGTTGTTGCATCATCCAAATCGCAGTATTGACAACCCATGCATTATTTATAAAATGATCCTTGTGTAGGGTTTTTTAAACAAAATTGATGAATGAACTGTATCAAAATGTAAGATATTATGATGTATTGTTTCGAAAGATTAAAATAATGGTTGTATGAGAAAGTCGAATTAAAATGCGGGCTTACAGATAAGTATGTGAAGTGAAAACTATCAATAAAACAAAATCCGTCTCGAAGGCAGGAACAGGAGCACAGGATCGAAGGACTCAGGATGCACGTTGACTCTGAAGAACCAATTCACGAAGGACTCGAACGCTGCAACCGGGCTTTTATCTGCCCGGTTGATTATTCTGACGAATTCAGAATGACGAAAATATTCGGGCAAGGCTGGCCCAAATCTATGAATCTACGACGAAAATATTCGGGCATAGGGATGGCCCAAATCTACGAAGTCGACACGCTATCGAAACACTACACTTTCTCTTTAAAACACTCTCACTTTCTCATAACTCAATGCTGAATGCAATAAAAACTAAAACACTCGATTGCCAAAAATCGAAGTTTAATTTTGAAATTATGTGACAAACATCAGTAAAATATTTAAAACTGCAACCTTATTTATGAATTTTGAATTATTGAGAAATTTTAAACATTGGACTAAATTTTACATGAAACTGTCGCGAAACTCAAAATAAAAAAAAACTATATATTTACATCTGTTTTTGTTCAATCACTATGGATTCTAATTGTTGCAGACTTTAATATTTTTAACACGCTACTATATTTTTTAAATGCAATACATGGATGGTTTAATTATTTATAATATTATTTTTCCGTATCGGCAGCAGCCGTAATCTAGTTTTATTAACATTTCTCACTTCACAACTTTATACCACCTCGTAATATGCACTTAAACTTAAGTTTATATCTTATTTCGTGTACTTGCTCTTAAAATAAAACAGATAGTTAGTGCGAACTTAACGAAGACTTATTATCACTAAAGTTATTCCCCGTCATGGTTACTCATACATTATTCAACCGCGTGCACACATTTACACATTGTTACAACTATTGACATTGTTAACTGATATTACTGATATTCAAGTTTAAGTTACAGTTCTGACAGCAACATTTGTGTTTCACGTATTATTGACAATTGAAGGGCCCAAGTTAATTATATGTTACGATAAATTGAAATGTTAGGTAATATTATTGGAGTTTGCTATTGCTATCACATCTTTATCGACATCAATGTCTGTTGCTGACGGAAGGATGATTCACAAACGTAGACACATTAAAGTAAGAATGGCATTGCGCAATAAAGAGTATATTATAATTAACGTAATTGAAGTAGTTCCTTTTTGTCAAATACATCATGCCCATTCCGCTGTATATGTTATATGTATAATACGGAATCTCGATAAAAAACCTGATTTTTTTTAGCGACAATTCATCCTATATCTGTATTATTTAACCGACTATCGAGTGGAGATTTCATGAGTCCAGTGTTCTTGAGTGAGAGATAATTAAAGTTAGAAGCGGGTAAAGAGATCAGCGAACGCGTGATTGGTTGTATTAAACAAGAGAGGGAAAAGCGGAAAGACAAAAGCATTAACCGGACGGAAGTTCGTTTGAAACGCTACTCTCTTCACGTTAATGATAACCTTCTTAAAGCCAGTTTACAACAGGTTTAGCAAAACAAGTTACAAGTTACTTTGCCTATCCTATGTTAACCTATCTTAGTAGCATAATTTAGAGATTGTCAAGCGAGTTGAGAGAAAGCTGATTTGTCAAATAAAAGTCACTAGGATAGGAAAACCCTGGAAGGTAGAGTTTCCGACTTCTGTCTGGGAAGAATACAATTACTCATTTCGAAAGTTGAAACCCTCAAATTCCATTCAAAATCGCTTCCTGGCAACTGCTAACATTTCTTCAAGTGGAACCGTCATTGATAGACGCAGTGCTGGAACAATTATACCCGATTTAACATTTATTCTATTTACAAGAAATATAGGGCCGGGTCAGAGGTCGGATTTTTGGGATTTTGCCCGAGGCCCCGCGCTCAAACGGGCCCCGCACTTTCATATTTCTAAGAATATTTGGTAATAAAATTGTTTACAAATACATACTAACCTTTATTCCTAGAACTATATAGGTCGGTTTTTCATTAATTATAATTAAATACAACAGTAGCGAGTAGGCGTTCATATGGGTTTGACGCAAAGAAAAACTGATTTCCCCAGATGAACGACTATGGCCCGTATATAAGTACACAAGCTGGTAACAAATTCCCGAAAATGTAAAATTATACTTTCGTAATTTCCTTGTTCCCTAATTATTTTAAATAAAAAAGCTAGAAATAAAAGTTGTAGAGCATAAAATTCTGTGTCTGAATCAATAAGCAAAATTAATTTTTCATGCTTTGAAACTGCAGAATATTACGTATGAAAATATATCGAAAATCATCCCAAAAATAGCAACTTGGCGATCTTCTATAATAAATGCCGGGAACGCAAAGTCATCCCTTTTCATAATGAAAAACGTCATTTTAACGTTTGTATAAATATTTCCGGTATTTTTAAACTAAAAAATTATGTTTCTCGTCGTTCTTTGAGGAATTTCTTTTTGCAACTCAATAATATATTTGAAAAAAAAATTACGCAACACTCTTTTGACCAAGATATAAACATTTAGCGTTCGAGGTATGGTCCAATTAATATACGATGCACATAGACCGCTAGTATGAACAAGTGATTAAGGGTGATTAGTGAGCATTTGACTAGCATTGTTTTATCCCTGTCAATCGTTTATTTATTATTTTAGAGAAAAATATTTCAAATAAAAGTTATAGAAAAATTAATTGCACACATCTTTTATTTGAAGTATTTTTCTCTAAAATAATAAATAAACGATTGACAGGGATAAAACAATGCTAGTTAAATGCTCGCTAATCACCCTTAATCACTTGTTCATACTAGCGGCCATAATGTTTTCTTTATTTTGTTTTTTATAATTATTGTAATTCGAATACATATTAAATATTTTTAATTAATTGCTAAAACTATTGTGTATTTAATATACTTCTTTGTTTTTCTATAAATAATTTGTATATCATAAATTTTAATTTTGGAAAATTAATTTTCTGTACAATATTGGTCTAATTCATATGCGACTGGGCTTGTAAATGTTTGTCATTTATGTTTAATGAAATTATATGATACTCATATATTCACAAAAAAAAAAAATTACAAATA
The DNA here is from genome assembly GCA_951394225.1 of Harpalus rufipes. Lineage (NCBI taxonomy): Eukaryota > Metazoa > Arthropoda > Insecta > Coleoptera > Carabidae > Harpalus > Harpalus rufipes. The sequence goes on from OX596286.1 coordinate 14,354,199, forward strand.
TTTTGGGACCCCGTTAATAACGTTTACCCAAGGCCCCGCGAAATTTCCAGCCGGCCCTGAAGAAATATAAAGTGGGTTAACTGTTAATCAGGGAGATCTCATATAAATAAAAATAATAATTATAAACAAGAATGATTTCTTTTATTATTTACTTTTAAGTCTGATATTAAATTAATTTTCGTTGTTATCTGACTTTCAAACAATGAACAAAAAACTAACAGTGTGTGATAGCCCTGATCACGTATAATTAAAATTAAATACTGCATGCTACCATAATGTAATTTTAACCAAGTCTTTAAATGAAATTTGTTCGAGTAGTACTAGCGCAAATTTAAGAAATTTAGTATTCAAAAATTCAGAATTGTGTTCTTTAAAACTTTATGTTATACGGAACAGTTACTATTTCCCATGTAAAAAGGGCCCTGTCATGGTTTCTCTTGTTTACCTGTATAAAATAATATGGACTCTGTATTTTTACAAAAATGTTTGGGCAGGTGTTCCAATCAAGATTACTAATGAAATAGTAATTATTTTTCAGCACGCAACGTCTGACATTATATGATTATCTACAATGTTTTTTTATATTTTTAACATCATAGGGTTGATTAAGCTGTGACTAATATAACAAATTCAATTATAATTAATGATTAAAATTTTAAGTCAATACTACCAGTCATTAAATTTAATTAACATACTTTATTTGTAATGGAGATGTTTCCATATTTTTAATTTACTAAAAAAAATTTAATGAATATAAATTTCTGGGTGTGCTAACCTGCTACTATTTGCAAATATTTAAAAAAAAACCTAACTACCGGGCTTATTTTGTAACAGAATAGTTAATTTTTAGCAACTAGTTAAAATAATTATCCAATAGATATGGATTTGGCAACGCAAAATTCAACCTACTTGATTGGTGAATGTTGAAAATTTTTAAGGACTTACAAAATTAACCACTGGGTTAGTTAGGCCTGTTATTACCAACATATTATTGTCCGTTAGTTCTATGTATTTTGTATAGAAAGTTTTCTGCAAAAGATTTTACATTTCCGGTAAAAGAACATCCTCAGTAAAATGTACCTAACACTGTAATCTGTCATAGGTTGTAAGATTTATGAAATTTGATTTCTTTATAAAATTTTAGCTCTATACTGTATAAATTCCATACATAATTTTTTGTGCAAAAGATTGTAAATTTCCAGTAAAATTATTTCATAAACAAACTATGCAAATTGCACTTTCTTCCTCTTCTATAGCTTTTCCCATTCGTTAGGGGTCGCTATTCTTGTTCAGTTCCTTTTCTCTCAAGTCTTCCGCAATACAGTCGTCCCATCTTATCTTTGGTCTTCCTCTGTTTCTTCAACCTCCTATTACTAAGCTATTCATTCTTCTCCCAATATAATTCTTCATTTCTCCTCATGTCATGTTCAAATCAATGTAATCGTCCCTCTTGTATCTTTCTAGAAACTTGCAACACTAGATTTATTTTCTTACCGTATCTTTTCGTGTCTTCCCCAACATCTACTTCAACATCCTCATGTCTGCCACATTCATTTACTTTTTATTGATACTGACATCTGTCAATTTGAATTATTTGAATATATTAGTAATTTTCATGGTTAGCATAGCTGGATGATTTATGAAAATTAATATCTTTATAATTCTTTAACTCTATATCTATTGAATATGAAGTATAGAATGCAATCAAATCGTATAGAGAATAATATATTCTTTGTGTTATAATAACGTTAAATGTCAATAATTGAAGTTAGGCGATCCGAAACTTTCGCCACGCACACACACACACACACACACACACACACACACACACACACACACGCACAGACATCATCGTATAAAGTGGTAAAATCGTATTATAGGGACCCTAAAACATGCTACATGCTTATTCATTAAAAACTCATCATTGAATTTTTTGACCAAAGACAATACCTTCCTTACCTAAAGGTGACGGAAGGTAAAAATCTGACGTGGCTAACACATGATCTTCTGTCAATTCTATGTATTTGTTTTAATGCGGAATTTTATTTTTTACCTTATTTTATAGAAAATTGTTATTTTGAAAATATTGGTAACAATTCTATTGAAAAATATTCGTTTTAATAAATAATTTATTTTGTTAAACAAAATTAGTCAAATCAAAAAATATTTTTATCAGGTTACCCTTGACGTGTTATAGTGTAAATTGTAAGTTATGAATTTAAAATAGTAATGTTGAGCAAGAAAGTCATTAAATGAATGATACCAATCAAATAGAATATAATCAATAAAAATAATGGTGTTCTTCGTGAAATAATTAGAAAATTCGGGAAATATAATGTAAAAAAATAAATTTTGGTAATAAAATAAATAAGAAACACAATAACCTTTACATTATTGAAAAGAGAAAAAAAATAGTATTTTTTGAGACTAAAATCAGATATGGATTCCATAAAAAAAAAACTTTTTGTTATATCTCGGAAATGTACGGATATAAAAATTTATTTCGTACGCCACTGGTTAGGCAATAAAAATATCTAATTTCTTTATTTAAAACATTTTTCTCGATTACTATAATAGTTATTTGAAAAAGAAAAAAACTGTAAAATCCAGATTTTCGTCATTATCTAGTGTCCTATATGAGAATTTTTGGAAAAACAAAAGCACATCTGACATAGCCCCCTAAAGGTACATTTAACCAATATTGTATCTCTTATAGTTCTCGAGATCCTAATGGTGGCAGTTCTAAATGGGACAAACTATATACAGACTGATTAAAAATTAAACAACATTAAATAAAGGACCTACAAATAAGTGAATAAGTTCATGTAAGACATTGTCACAGATGTTTCGTTTTAAAGATATTTACAGTGTTATAAGGACGTTATTATATTCTTACAAGAATTTTTAGTTTTCATAAAATATTCATAAATTTTTAAATTACAGTTTATTGCATAATCCTAATTAGTTTATTCTAATATAAATTTCTTTAAATTACTCATTGTTGCTATTTTTACTTCCTTGTACATAAGTAAAGGAAGTATTGTAATCGCGAAAAATTTCGGTTTTCAGATTTCAGCGGAAATATCCATTTTGATCATCCCTTAATCCATTTTGACTAATTTCGTCGTGACGTCTGTACGTATCTCGCATAACTTATACAAAACGGTAAGCCGTAGAAAGTTGAAATTTTGTATTTAGGACTCCTATAACATCTAGTTTCTGGTTATTACACAATTTCCAGAAGTGGCACTTTACATGAAGCCTATAATAGATTTTAATGAAACACTGTTTTAAAATATAATCCAAAACTTTTCAAATTTGGTATACAAGACTTTTATGTCAATCGAAATAACATAATAGATTTTGGTTAAAATAGGCTAACCGGAAGTGGTACATTACTTGAAGTTGTTAACAGTTTTTCTTGAATAAAATGATTTTATTTTGATTTTAGAAATAAATGCTTCAAATAAAAGTTTTAGAGAATTAATTTCTGCGTCTAGCACATCAAGTATTATTAAATTAGCCCTTTGTATAAGCGAGATATGTAAATTTAAAAATTGTATACTTTATTGTTTTTGTAATAAAGCTTGCTATGGATTAGGACAAAAAAATAAAAAAAATGTTCATGTCAAATTACGTTAAATACGTGCAATTTTATGATTTGTACAATAACAAATATATTTTTATTGTGAAATTAGTCATATTCATTGTTGTAATCAAATATTTCTTTGTTGTAATCCAAACTCTCTTTAAAAAGAACCGGGTTAGATTATGGTCGCTATATATCTTACCGTTTTGAAGTTAAAATTAATATTTTGTAATTTAGTTATTAAAAAAATATGTATAGTTTAATAATCGTACAAGGAAGTCGTGTGGTGTCCACATCAGATTTTTAATAAAATAAACTCGATAATTAGTGAAGTGTAGTGAAGTAAAATCCACATGGTACAGGTATGTCGCCCAGCAACTCCGGTCCAACCTGCACGCCACGCTGTAGGTGGTTCCGAAAGAACCGTATCCCTTCGCTAACCACCGGAACAGGTTGTAATAATCCTCCCCTATATCTTTGTTACATTGGCATTTGCCGATAGAATCGCGGGAGGATATATTACGGGTGGACCATATCAGTTTTGCAGTTTGATTTTGCTATAAATAAAAAACTAATAATTTTTTTTCATTCACGTTTTTTTATTCGAAAGTACAATCCGTGCGGTTAATTATGGAACACTATTTCATTCAAATGACTTCCTCGGCTGGCCTTGCATCTAGCCCATACGATCTACCCAATTTTTCAGTACATTTTCGACAGTATGGAGGTGTATTTTACCGATGACCACTAATTTCTTTTTTCAGTGCCTCAATAGACGCTGGGTGATTAACGTAACACTCATCTTTAACAGCTCCTCACAAATAATAGTCCAACGGGGTCAAATCGCAGCTACGCGGTGGCCAATGCACATCGCCAAAACGGCTAATAACGCGATTTTTAAACTTGCTACGCAAAAGATCGATTGTTTCACGGCTTGTGTGGCACGGCGCGCCATCCTGTTGAAACCAAATGTTGTCCAGATTCATATCTTCGAAAATGGGCCACAAATAATCAGTTATCATTGCACGGTAGCGCTCACCGTTCACTGTAACGCATTTGCCTTTCCCATCTTCGAAGAAATTTTCTTGCACTTTCGGTAGAAGATTCATCACTTTGGAAATAAGTTTTTAATATTTCCCAACGTTGTGCAAGCATAAATCGACTTATTTCGTAAACCACATATATTATACTAACTTCTTGTCATAACACAGCTGACATTGGTGTTGCCTAACTCAAAATATCCTGTAGTTCAAAATACAAACACTAGAGGGGCCGCTCTCTCTCTCTCTCTCTCTCTCTCTCTCTCTATATATATATATATATATATATATATATATATATATATATATATATATATATATATATATATATATATTTATATTTATATATAAGCCGTGTTCCTTCGGACAGTGATTGTGATTTTGAGAATCCTGATTAGTTTAATCGTGATCCTTTTCAATTATGATTTAAAAATTATATCAAGAAAACAACTTGAATAATGTAAACACCATCTAGCGTCAAATGTCATATGCAGACCAATGAAAACTAATTTATTTTATTTTATAAATAATCTCCTGTCAAGTGTTGTAGTCAGCACATTGAAAATGGATCATATAGAAATAATAAAAATAATATATTCTTGGTAACATATGAAGTAGTATGTTTATTTAAAAAAAATCTTTTATGTAACATATTTTCTTTGTTTTCAAAAGTATGGTGAGTCATTACATGCTTTCGTAGGAAAATCATATTTCCTTTGATGCAACAAACCCCATGTTGATAAATTTCTACTCTCGAAAACCTATTGTCGTTAGTCATTTTTAAATTTGTTCTGAAATGAATCTGTGTGATCTCTCAAAAAGGATGATTCAGAAGGGAAAGGGAAAGGTTGCCTTGTGATCACAAAATGAGAAAGTGGGGATAACTAATAAGGAACGAAAAAACATACTTCTTCTTAATCATGATCACGTTGATGATTTAGAGTGTGAATCACGGCTATATATTACACGCATTAAATCTGTTACACATTCTAGGGATCCTAAAACGTGGTTATTTATTAAACACACATAGATTTTTTTTAACAAAGACAATAAACAAACAAAAAATAGTAAACTTGATGGTATACTAAATACTAGCTAGTATACCGTCAGATTCACATTATTCTTAGTGTTACAAATAACACTACAATTTATTTTAGTATTCGCCAGTGTTAATTAGCTAAAATTATGAAAAAAATAGAAATTGAACACTGGTGTAACTGTGTACTTTCCTTACCTGTAGGGTACGTCACGGAAGGTAAAAATGATTGTTTGTGAATGGAGTTCATATCGTTCTTCAATCATTATTAGCCCACACATTAGTTTCAGTTGAAAAATATTTATACTGCGAAACCCACAAACAACAATTTCCGCATGCACGTAGGCAACCACGAAGCCAACGTGGTGGCAATTTAAATTACAAATATTCTTTTGTGCTGTCGATCGGTGGTGTACTGTATTAGCCTTATATTTGATTATCATCGACAGGAAGGGGGCGTCACAGACATTCTTTGTACCACCTAAATTCCTATTTACATTTCATTGGCTTCTTTGGCAAACATGCGCTGCTGTATGAACTCAAAGTAAAAATAAATAATAACGACTGTTGTTTGCGCTCGAACAAGATCTGTTTGGATGACAAAAACTAGGGCTTGGGTTTACTTTGGTCGCTCCTAGTTCGACATTTATAAATATATTTGCGGTTCTAGGATCAAGGGTAAAAGCAAATATGTCACTTTCGGCCGGCGAACATACAAACAGATCTTTGGGAAATAGATTATCCTGTCCAACAATACAGATTTATTACTTTTTACTCCAATGTAAAATGTGCATACTGTGAGTATGTCAAAAAGTGGAACCAGATTTAGTTGACATAGGCAAGCCGTTAATGTATAGTATGTCGCCCATATTATACAAAATGCATTTGCCTAATTTAAAACGGCAAACAGAATTTGGAAATGAAAATAAAAGTTAACGATATAGTTCGTTTATTCATTTTATAAGCAAAGAAGACATTTTTGAAGTTAGGGCATCATGTACCTGTTTATACAGAGTGATCATAAATGGCTGAAAGTCACGTGACAACTTTTGTTCCAGTTCTGACAAATTAAATATTTGACGTTTGTTCTATTTTCTGTTTTGTTGAGCTTGGTAACTACAATGGACCTAGTCTATTTAAATTTCTCGTGGACCTGATGAAATATCATTTTTGTACTTCTGCTCTGAAAATACAATTTTCTGGTTCGTTCTCATGTTGCAGCACGCTTCGATATCTAAGCAACGAATTTTACTTATGAATGTTGTATAGACTGTTGTTGTCATAGATACGCATCACAAATAGAAAAATTGACAATAAATTTTAAATTATTAAAAAAAATTCTGATATGGCCAGGACTTACCTTCCACACACAAAATTTCTTACAAACGATTCTATATTTCCAGTAAAACCATTTCACAAATAAATTATGTAAATTTTACTTGATACTAACATCTGTTATATTTGAATATTCTAATTGTTTCTATGGTGCAGCTTTTAGCAGCATAGATTGCCAAGATATTTCTTTATAATTTTTTATCATTAAATTCATTGGATATGAAGAAAATACTCTGTAATATTTATAATAACATATGAAAAAATATATTTAACAGCGTTTTTTTTAAGATAACTGTTAAAGTCTTCATATTAGGGTACTTCCGGTTGAGCAGTTGTAATCAAAATATCATCAACTCTTCCTATGGATGTACAAAAGACGAATATGAAAAAATTATAATTTTTTGAATTGTAGTACTGGAGTTATCGAAGGAGATATTTGTGTTACACATACATACAGACGGCATCGTAAAAATAGTAAAATCGTATTCTAGGGATCCTAAAACGTGCTTATTCATTAAAAACTCTCCATCGAATATTTTGTAAAGATAACGGAAGGTAAAAAAATAATTCTTTATTTCCTTATTTGTTTTATCAGGAGTAAAAAAAAATAGTGTGTATAAGTCCTTTATCGAACACAAACGATTGCAGCCTTCGCTTCGCTCAGTCTGGTTCGACAAAGAAACACTTTCAATACTTGGTATACAAATAACTATTTCACTACAGGTAGAAGTTATACCTATAAAAAAAAAATTAACAAGGTAGTATTTTTTTACTGTGTAGCCAGCCATCCTGTAAAAATCGAGAAACCGAGCTGTCCACTTGATCTCATCAAATTCCAAACACAATGTCCCCCTCTTAACTAGGATGAGAAGCTGTAACCGATACGAATTCAAACTTTTATTTGCATTCGATTCCATTAGTGGTCAAAACGAGATTGATTGAAATGAAAGCACACATTCGAACAATCGATCGATTGGTGGTGTGGTATGACCACCGCTTCATGTGTAAATAAGTTCTAGTTGCAGTGCACTCCTTCATTTTGTTTGTTTTATGTTGGTTTGTGCAAGCGGAAAATTGATGTGCTTTTATTTCACTGGGTTCGAAGACGTATAGTGTTGGTTCAGAATTTGTTTTGTTGTAGTTCACAGCTCCACAGTAAATATTGTGTGTTTGTCTTTAATAGTTTATGCAATGTTCGATGTAGTTTGCTTAATAACAATTGAAATATTACACGCAAGTGTTTTTGTTATAAAAGACAATTGGAAAATGCTAATTGCTCCACAAAGAAAACTTCTTACCATTAGATTACGTTACTTTTTTGAACGCTCATAATCTCGCTGGCCAACGAGAACTGGTAAGCAGAGGTTAAGTGATTTTGACCGTTAATATAGTAAGATTAGCGAATGAAAGTTGACATTTAAATTATTTTATAGATGTGGTTTCTTTTCATACTTTTCCCTATCATTCAAATACTGGACTAGGATATCCCAGAAATACATTATATATATCTTGCTCAAAATAGATACATGCCTACTGAATGATGAAACATTTTAAATGCACCCTTGTCTTGTTATTTTGAGTTATTCTGAAATGGTGTAGGTGCCGCAGTCATCCATCTGTTTTGCGCAAGACATGCTAATATATTTCTGGGATATCCCACTTGCAATATTCAGCAATTTAAGTAATTTTCAAAATTATTAAAAAAAAACAGATGTGGCCAGCATAATACCTTCCGTCAATACTGTGTATTATGTATAAATTCCATACATAAATTTTCTTGCAAAAGATTCTAAATTTCCAGTAAAATGATTTCATAAACAAACTAAGCAAATAGCACTTGACACTGACATCTTCTTCTTCTTCTTTAGCTTTTCCCATTTGTTACGGGTCGCTATTTTTTTCTTCTTCCACTCATTTCTGTTTTGCGTGTCGTTCTCATTCAGTTCCTTTTCTCGCAAGTCTTCCGCAATACAGTCCTTCCATATTATCTTTGGTCTCCTCTGTTTCTTTAACCTTCTATTACTAAGCTATTCATTCTTCTTCCAATATATTCTTCATACCTCCTCATGACATGTTCGAACCAATGTAATCGTCTTCTCTTGTATCTTTTTAGAAATTTCTTACACTAAACTTATTTCCCTTATTCTTTCATTCCTTACCGTATCTTTCCGTGTCTTCCCCAACATCTATCTCAACATTCTCATCTCTGCCACATTCATTTACTTTTCATTGATACTGATATCTGTCAGTTTGAATTATCTGAATATATTAACAGTTTCGATGTTTAGCATAGCTTGCTGATTTATGAAATTTAATATCTTTATAATTCTAGAACTCTATATCTATTGAGTATGAAGTATAACATTCAATCAAATCATATAGAGAATAATATATTCTTTCAGTTATAATTACGTTAAATGTCAATAAATGATATTTAACTGTTAAAATCTTCAAATGGGGGTACTTCCGGTTGACCAATTATAATCAGCTCTTCTTCTGGATGTAAACTTGAGGTATACGAAAAAATTATTAATTTTGGAATCGTGGTATTGAAGTTATGAGATCCGAAACTTTCGTCACACACACAGATATACATACATACAGCAATCATCGTAAAAATGGTAAAATCGTATTATATGGACCTTAAAACGTGCTTATTCACTAAAAATTCATCACTGAATTTTTTCACCAAAGACAATACCTTTACCACTTCAAAATATATTTTATTTTATAGCCAAGGATCATACTTATCACCCGCATATCCATGTAGTTGGCCACCCCGTAGGGGTGCAGCATTTGACCATTAAAATAAATTGACTATTTAGATTTAATATTTTGTCGTCTTACTTTTGCTTATATTTTAATTAATAACTAGGGGCACTAGTGATTACCCCTATATCGTGTAATCATTATATATTACGTCTAGGTGATATCACCCTTAAAAATCTGATGTGGCCAGCACATAACCTCTCGCCGTATATTTTACCTGGCTGTATGCATAAAGCAAAGAATATTTTTATAAATACAAATAATATATTCATATAAATCTATGACGTATAAACTTCTTTATTATTCAATAATAGCATGTCTCAACATGAAGATATTTTACCATAAATTATGTTACAATAAATTACAAAGTAGAGTTTACCATATATAAATATTAGGCTGGTAACAGCAATTTTCAATTCGAACAACGTTGTTTACTTTCTCTTCATATTCTTCTAGTAAAAACATTAATTTTGGGCGGTCTAAAATGTATATATGGATTGTGCATCTATTCTTACATATCTTCTTTTACATTTTATTTTTTCATACATGTTATATCTAAATAACACTAATTCCCTTTAATAAAGTGACGGATAGATTGCACTCCGATTATTCTTATATCGATGTGTAATTTTGTCAATATTTACAACTTACTTGAGAAGAATTTGATAGCTTTTTCGCAATTCAAAGTTACTCTAGTCTGTAGTACTGGTGTACATTGTCCCATAATGTTTGAAACAAATTTAAGTCCTTCAACCTAGACTTGTCATCTCCATAATAGTCACAGATCAAGCATTAAGGGATTCTTTAAGTACATTTTTCTTTCATTACTCATTATTTCTGACACTGACATTTATCTGTCAGTTACAAATAATTTAAATTATCAACTATTTTTCATGGCATTCTTTCGGCTGTCAAATTTATTACAACAGATTATTTTATATATTATACTTCTTTTATCTCTAAATCTATGGAATATATAATAAAATATTTAAATGTATCAGATAGAGAATTTAATTTTCTTTAATATTACCATGAAAAATTTTCACACACACACACACACACACACACACACACACACACACACACACACACACACACACACACACACACACACACACACACACACACACACACACACACACACACACACACACACACACACACACACACACACACACACACACACACACACACACACACACACACACACACACACACACACACACACACACACACACACACACACACACACACACACACACACACACACACACACACACACACACACACACACACACACACACACACACACACACACACACACACACACACACACACACACACACACACACACACACACACACACACACACACACACACACACACACACACACACACACACACACACACACACACACACACACACACACACACACACACACACACACACACACACACACACACACACACACACACACACACACACACACACACACACACACACACACACACACACACACACACACACACACACACACACACACACACACACACACACACACACACACACACACACACACACACACACACACACACACACACACACACACACACACACACACACACACACACACACACACACACACACACACACACACACACACACACACACACACACACACACACACACACACACACACACACACACACACACACACACACACACACACACACACACACACACACACACACACACACACACACACACACACACACACACACACACACACACACACACACACACACACACACACACACACACACACACACACACACACACACACACACACACACACACACACACACACACACACACACACACACACACACACACACACACACACACACACACACACACACACACACACACACACACACACACACACACACACACACACACACACACACACACACACACACACACACACACACACACACACACACACACACACACACACACACACACACACACACACACACACACACACACACACACACACACACACACACACACACACACACACACACACACACACACACACACACACACACACACACACACACACACACACACACACACACACACACACACACACACACACACACACACACACACACACACACACACACACACACACACACACACACACACACACACACACACACACACACACACACACACACACACACACACACACACACACACACACACACACACACAGACATCATCGTAAAAATGTTAAAATCGGATTGTAGGGACCTTAAAACATGCTTATTCAATAAAATCTGGATATGCGATTTTTAGCATGAATGCAATACCTCTCTTAGCGAGAGGTAAAAATGAATATTTCTGTTGCGTTGTACTTGGTTGAACGGTACTAACGGTAGGCCTATACTCCCTCGTCGCTAGCTTCACCTCGATAAATTCATTTGCAATTACTGAAACTCGTATCCTTGTCAAAACTATTTTTTTAACTTTTTCAATGTTCTTCGTCCTTGCAATTTTAAAGAATTGTTTATTCACCGCTATCAACATTAATTACCTATATTGCAATCAATAAGATTATTTACTAAGTGGAGTAGTAAAATTGTTCCTCTTGTCATATCCTTCCCTGGTTGTGTTTATTCATTTGTAAAAGAGATTACATTGTTACTTTGTACCGTCGATCTGAAGTGATTCAAAATCAGAACGTTAGAAGTCTTATGAATTACAGTCAGAGATGAAAAGCTGAAATTCGAAACCGCAAATTTATTTTCACGTTACAGTTAGCCAGAAAATAATTTATTTTCGATGACACTTCAATTTTATTGCGTCAAAAGAAGAGTGGGTTTTTTAAAAGAATTTTTATTTGTGCTGAAAGTTACGATGAAACTGAAGTGGTTATTTGCTTATTTCATGGTTAATGTGTAGCTTATGAGAAAAGTTCACTGTGGTTTTATTTATTTACTTAATATTCAATTTTTCTCTTTGTTCTAAATTACGTTTTATTTTTTAAATATTTGATGCAAATCCTGGGGTCATGTGCCGTCGAAGATTGGTGAATATGGAATGGTATTTCCTCCAATGGGATTCATCTCAAGTCGACAGGTTATTATTATTTACAAATACTTATATTAAATATAAAGATGAGATAGTTTTTTTTTTTTTTTGGATGAAAGATTAGTAAGAGAATAAATGCCAAGTCCAATATTTGGTACATGCCAAAAAAATTCAAACGTGATTGAGATGTAAAGCCAGAGATGGAACTAATTTTAGGAACAAAGACTTGTGAAGGTAAAGAAGTACAAGAACAAAATGGATAAGAATATTAATAAAAGAAAAAGTTGCGACTGCCGTTTTGTTTCGCGTAGAAACTTCAAAACAAAAAAAAAATGTTTTTAATTCCTTTAGAATTTATATGTTTCAATTATTAAGTATTCATGTGGCACAAAAATCCCTTTATACAATAAATATTTGATAAATTTAAAAATTTAAACCTTCAAGAAGATACGAATTTTTTATACACCACACATCTTAATAGGGGAACTATCCTTCTTGAAAGATGAGATCTTAACACTGTCCACATCAGCTCTGAGTACTCTTGAGGTGATATATACTTTAAGTAAATTTATATCAACCAGCAGTGGGTCAAAGCCACCATTATAAAATATTATTTATTCACAATAATAATATGTCGATTCCTAACCTTTTAGAAGTTAGGAAATACGTCATTCCTAATTGCAATGACAATGTCTTGGGTGGGAAATAACAGATTTCACTTACACTCCACAGGTTGGAAACTTCTCATTTAACATTGTGATCCTGATTTATAAATGAAAGTATTTTTTTTATTTATTGGGATTTTTCATTATATCGTAGATAAAAAAATATTGTACGATACACATACGTAAAGCATCTCCCTACTCACTCAGGGATCTTAATTCTGACCCATTCATGACTAAAGACTAGTTTTACGTACTTGTATCGCAAATAACTATTTTCAACATAATGATATTTTTAACATAATGAGAAACATTGAAATGTTCTTTCGTAGCCTACGTTATTAATACGTATGAGTGATTCAATGGAACTGAATGTCATTATGAGTTTCATAATGACATTCAAATTGGAGTACATACAGTTACGTGCAAAAGTTTTGAGCTAAACAGTTTTTTAAATTGTCAATACATATTGTAAAGGTGATAAAAAATGAAACAGTAATATTATAAACGAGAAACTATATAATAGTACATTAAAACACAAGTATCATAAGGCAATCTGTTAACGTACGAGTCCAAGTTTGGAAAACGAGCTGCCAGGCGAGTTTTACAAAGGACGAGTGCGTCAACAGGCCTTATGATACGTGTTTTTTATAATATTTTTTCTATTGAGGTATTTTTATGATTAAATTTATTTAAATTGCGACGTCAAATTATGACTAGGTATTTTTTTGTTAGTTATGTTTATGTTGGTAACGCTTCTCGCTAACAATTGAAATTTCATATTTTGTCAACTATTGATTAATTAGTGTATTGCAAGGTGTATTGTATTTATGATTCAAGGTCTGATTCTGGTTGTGAAATTAATATTATATTTTTTTCTAGTCCTATCACCTAAAGAAAGTATAAAAATCCATAATTAAAAGTAATATGTTGAAATATTATCAACAACTTACCATTTTGAGGTTACCTTTCATCTGTCAGTTATGAAAGCATGACTACCAACTCTAGAACATGAAAGGCGCCAAAAATAGTACGCTTATAGATCTTCTAAACGTCGTGTTTGCAGTACAAAACAGTGCGTTTATAGAAACATAAGAACACCGAAATAGAAAAATAAACTTATGTGTCAAACCAAGCCAAACATTTGTTAATTTATCTGTTTTAGTTGCATGGCTATCACTATTTTCGGGATGATTTTCGCCATTTAATTTCTACCATTACAAGCATGTAAAATTAATTAATTCATTGATTCAGGTTCAGAATTTTAAAGTCCACAATTTTTATTTGAAGCATTTTAACCTACAATAATTAGAGAAGCAGGAAATTACGAAAATACAATTTTGCATAAGTCCTATGTTCCGGTGCAGCGATCAACGTACATCTTCAGCTTATATAATTTTTACCTTCCGTCACCTTTAGGTAAGGAAGGTATTGCCTTTACTCAAAAAATTGGATAGTGAGTTTCTAATGAATAAGCACGTTTTTTTTTGGGGTCTCTGGAATACGAATTTACTATTTTTACGATGATGTCTGTATGTGTATGTGTGCGTCTGTGTGTGTGTGTGTGTGTGTGTGTGTGTGTGTGTTTGTGTGTTTGTATGTGTGTATGTGACGATCGTTTTGGATCGCATAACTCCAATACCACGATTCCAAAAATATAAATATTATTTATTGACATTTAATGGTTATAAATTTTAAAGAATATATTATTCTCTAAATGATTTGATTGCATTTTATACTTCATATTCAATAGATATAGAGTTAAAGAATTATAAAGATATTAAATTTCATACAACTGCCAGCTATGCTAACCATGGAAACTGCTAATATATACAGATAATTCAAATTGCAGGTGTCAGTAACAATGAAAAGAAAATGAATGTGGCAGAGATTAGGATATTGAGATAGATGTTGGGGAAGACACGGAAAGATAGAATAGAATGAAAGGTAAGGGAAATGGGTCCAGTGATATAGTTTCTAGAAAGATACAAGAAAGACGATTACGTAGCTTAGTAATAGAAGGTAGAAGAAACTGAGGAAGACTAAAGATAAGATGGATGGAGTGTATTGCGGAAGACTTGAGAGAAAAGAAACTGAATGAGGACGACACGCAAAACAGAAATAAGTGGAAGAAGAAAATAAAAAATCTGATGTCGCGAGCACATTACCTTCCATCAATTCAGTATATTATGTACAAATTCCATATATAAATTTCCTTGAAAAAGATTATATATTTTCAGTATAATTATTTCATAAACAAACTATGTAAATTGCGCTTGACACTGACAACTTCTTCTTTAGCTTTTCCCACTGATTAAGTGGTCACTATTCTTGAATTTCTTCATCCACTCATTTCTATTTTGTTTGTTGTCATCATTCAGTTCCTTCGCAATAAAGCATTTCCATCTTATCTTTAGTCTTCCTCTGTTTCTTCTACCTCCTACTACTAAGCTGTTCATTCTTCTTCCAATATATTCTTCATCCCTCCTCATGACATATTCAGACCAACGTAATCGTCTCTCTTGTATCTTTCTAGAAACTTTTATCACTCGAGCCATTTCTCTTATCCTCTCATCCCGTATCCTATCTTTCCGTGTCTTCTCAACATCCATCTTAACAATCTCATCTCTCTGCCACATTCATTTTCTTTTCATTGACACTGACATCTATCAATTAGAATTTTGTTAATATAGCGCTGTTTTCATGGTTATAACATAGCTGGCTGATTTATGAAATTTAATATCTTTATAAATCTGGGGTCTCGTGGCGGTGTGCCTGAGTGCCTGGTCGCGAATATGGGGACCCGGGCTCGATCCCGACCGACACCAAAAATTACATCGAATTTTAATGGCACAAAATTGACCCCTGTGGTGCACTCTCCACGCCAGCTATGAGTGCCCGTGAGGTGACGCCTGGTAAGCGCCCGCACGGTACAAATATTCCATCATTACTGATATCTGTATACAAAGCAGATTGGCACACCCAGCATTGGGTAATATGCCGTGATGAAATATTTATTTATTTATTTATTTTATCTTTAACTCTATAGCCATTGAATATGAAGTATAAAATGCAATTTAATCGTGTAGATAATAGTATATTCTTTAATGTTTATAATAACATTAACAGCGGTAATAATAAATAATTTTCTATTTCCAGATTAGGTATTCCAAGAATATCTTAACCCTATGTTAAAATGACGTTTATGGAGAGTTTATTCTAGAGTTGGTTAAGTCTTATTACATGTTTACTATTATACATTCGTGGGTTAAGCTCGTGATAAACTAGGAATAGCTATCACTGTGTTGTAAAGAAGCTATTCTGAACTTAATCCTTGTTTATTATTACCACTGTGTGTCAAAAAATGATTTAACAGCGTTTTTTCAAGAAAAACTGTTAAAAACTTCAAATGAGGGTACTTCCGGTTGACCATTTACCCAAATCTAATCAAAAAATCTAATCACCTTTTCTTTTGTATGTAAACTTGGGGAATACGAAAAAAATATAATTTTTGGAACCGTGGTATTGACGTAATGCGATCCGAATTTTTCGTTACACACACACACACACACACACAAACATACGCGAATGCACACATACACACTTACACACACAAACACACACACACACACACACACACACACACATACACATACATACATACATACATACATACATACATACATACATACATACATACATACATACATACATACATACATACATACATACATACATACATACATACATACATCATCGTAAAAATGGTAAAATCGTATTATAGGGATCCTAAAACGTGCTTATTCACTAAAAACACATCATTGAAGTTTTTGGCAAAAGACAATACTTTCCTTACCTAAAGGTGACGGAAGGTAAAAACAGCGAGCCCTAACGAATGAGAAAAGCTAAAGAAGAAGATGTCAGTGTCAAGCGCAATTTGCTTAATTTGTTTATGAAATAATTATACTGGAAATATAGGATCTTTTGCAAGAAAATTTAGGTATGGAATTTATACATATTACACAGGATAGACGGAAGGTAATGTGCTGGCCACATCAGATTTTTTTAATGTTTGTAATTGTACGACTCCCGAATTGTAATACTATAAATAAATGCGTTATCTCACTGGCGCTAAAGTTGTCGGTGGGATTGGAACTCAAGCCGATCGTATCACAAACGGTCACTTAACGCACGTACCATTATTTTATTTATTATAATTCGTAGTGATGTGGAGTTGTTTAAGTTTTATGATTAAACGTGTTACATTATAAATTTACGTATAAATATAATCTATAAATCCATAAACTAATCCTAAAATAAACTGTTATCTTCACTTTAATACGTATATGGAAATTTTATTTATTCATAATAATGAAGTTATAAGCCATGGATTTTAAATAAATTTACTGAAATATTAAATACTCGTTGGTCATCCTGATAGAGATCAGGATTATTTTCTGTGCTGCGGGTATTATTACTGTCGTTTATTTATAGATAATCATGGTTGATATAGGAGAATACGCTGCAGGAAGGAAATATATTGGGATAGGGTTCTGTAAACCTGTAAACTTTGTTTTCAGTTGATCCGTTTTGAATTTAGCCTAAGTCAACATTCTATCCAACATGCTTCTACAGTACATTTTCACTTATAGTTTCAATAAGGATAAAAAACAGAAAAAAAACAATGGTTAATGGAAATCGAAAATGTAATACTCGTAATTTTTCAAAAACAGATGTACTCTTTATTAAACTAGTTTGAATAACCGGTTAATTAAAGCAGTCATAATCTTCAGGGAAATAAAAAAATCTTAGTTATATAAATTGTGTTTTCTACGCCAGAAAAAAATGTTTTTTTTTTCTTTAAGCGAATTATAATATTCATATTATGCTACTGATCATATACTGTATAAGATATTCATTATCTTACTATTAAAATAATGTTCATTATTATACTAGTAAAATAATGTTAGGAACTCAGACCATATTGAAAATTGTTGTTTGACCGTTACATGTCTATGTCTAAAATTGCAAGCTCTACAATTAAAATAATTCCTACAAAACATAAAAAACAGAAAAATCTTGAAAGCTCTCTTTGAAATTCCGGAAGAAAAAAATTGTATGTCATTCGGAATAGAATGCTATTCTTGTGTTTCACTCAGTTTAGCTATGGGTTCTACACAACTAGACCGCTTTCTACTCCTATTAACATAATATTCCATTTTAAAACGATGCTCGTTGTTGATAATACTATCGCTGTAACCTGTAACGTAAGTTTGTTTATTAATTGGGATATACAGATTTAAAATTAAAAATCTAAATATAAAGAATAGATGTAAGTAGAATTTTTGGTGTAGAATGTAGGTATACAAGAAATGTTACATACATTAGGGCGCGAGCAGTTATGTCACTTTGTTGGCGTTGACAAGCAGATGTGGGGGCCCGTGTCAGAATAATATCTAGTAATTATGTACATAGATGTCAAATATTATAATTTTCCATTCTAAATTTAGTGATTTTCCAATTCTATGTGGTTTATTTTCCTCAACAAGTAAATTCCACACTCCTGGGGACAAATTGACAATGTGAATTTAGAAAATCTTGAAATATTTAATGAAAAATTCTTACATTTGACATCTGTGTACATAATTACTAACTGTTATTCTGACACAGACCCCCATATCTGCTTGTCAAGGCCAACAATGTCACATGACTGCTCGCGCCCTGGGCCCGTGTTCTTGAGCGTTCGTCATTTCGTTCGAATTCGTATTCGCGTTCGTTTTCATGTTAATAGTCACAGTAGTCTGTGTTTCAAAAACAATATTGGATATGTTAAAAAATTATTTATTAATCGCCCACTTATGTAACCAAAACGGAAGTGGCGAGAGGTATTGTGCTGGCCACAACATATTTTTAAATTTATTTTACAGTAACAATAAAATAATCAAAGTAAATATTTAAAATAAAACCTATCATTTCTTAGGCACATTTCAACTCTTTTGGAAATAGTTTCGATTGTTCTACCGTTCTACGAAACTTATCAAATTACATATTGGCAAGCCTGTAATTTTTTGCCAAATGGCAACAAGTTTGAGAAAGAAACTAGAGAATTATTTTCTAATTTATCGAACTCTCGAATTATATTTAATTAGATTATTTTTTGATCTACAAATTTGTTTCAAACGGTAAGACACAACTGTCATGTTATTGTGACGCCATCTACTGTCGTTATTAATTAGCTTCATTCATTTACACAGTACAGTGTACAGTTGGTAAGTCTGTTTTGACTAGAACAGAATTATTTTGACAAGGCCAAATGCCAAATAATTATAAATAATCAGGATTTGATTTATACATATTTATGAAGAAACTAAATACATGACATTTGTCAACAAAAACAAAAGCTACAGAGATTATTCCCGGGCATAATCTCTAGAGCTTTATTCTCATACGTAATATAACAAGTGATATGATTATCATCGATGATATTCTCGAGTGAAACCGAGCTGCAGATTTCACGAGTCCGAAGGACGAGTTGAAATGTGCTGCTTCGGTTTCACGAGCAATATCTTCGATTATTAATCATATCACGAGCTTATATTTAATGAGAGAATATAATGAATTTTTGCAATCTAACCTAACCTAACTTTTGATATACATATTCATATTGTATTAAAACATGGTACTTACGAGTTTTATTTTATATTTCGGAGTTTAAATTATTGTTATTATTTATTTTTATATTCAAAATTAACTGTCAATGTCATAAATAAAGAAAACAAATCCCTTAGTAACGACTATAAATACGGTGTTTATTTCCTTGTTTTTTATCATCGCTGTGATAAACGCGTAGCTAGGGAGATTCTGAATGTTGATTGGCGGAAAACATGTCACGTGATTAAGGACTTATATTCTCAGTATAATAATGACAGGATTGGTTAAAACACAAACACGTGACAAAAAAGAAACATTTCATTGGTTTAAAGAAATGTCAAAAAATAATCTTTTCAATAAAAGAATAAAAAATATATGGTTCCATTTAAAAAATATATATTTTGTCCTAAATTTTGGGAACCGCTGATACATTTTATTTTTGTCAACATGACCAATTTTCTAATGTAAAATGGCACAATTTTGCTCATTTAACCAATCTCATATCTCTTTAAATAAAAAAGTTACAATAGTGAGCAGGCTTATAGAGACACCCTGTATTACCATGATTCATATCCGTACGAATAACGTTATTTTCTGTGAGTGTCACTAACATAGTATCAGTTCAGTATCTCATTTTTCACATATTTGGTTTTACATAAACTTACCAGTTGACTTACTGTTAAATTTTGAATGCTTTTACTGTAACATATATTTTTATAATAATAAAATAACAGTAGTATTTTATGTGCCATGATAAAAACGAAGTAATGGACACTACTGAATTTGACAGAATGGGTGGAGCTAAAATCTTAATTCATACAATTCTTAGATAACCTTGATCGGACATCTTTAAAAAAAATTACTGTGAGTATATTTTTATACACCAGAACAACCAAAGTCGACCTGAAAAATCTGTTGTGGCCAGCATAATACCTCTGGCCACTTTCATTTTTGGTAACATAAGTATTGTATTTAACATTTCCTTTATACTACACTCTACACCAAAAATTCTACTTATACTTATTCTTTATATTTTGGTTCTTTTAATTTTAAATTGATTCTATGAAGAAATTTTGTCCTACTCTTCTAATTTTTCGAGATGTTTCCAATCCATTATCGGGATTGAAAGTATTTCTGAAGACTATATATAAATAAAATAAATAAAAATAAATATTTCATCACGGCATATTACCCATTGCTGGGTGTGCCAATCTGCTTCGTACACAGATATCGGTAATGATGGAATATTTATACCGTGTGGGCGCTTACCAGGCGTCACCTCACGGGCACTCATTGCTGGCGTGGAGAGTGCGCCACAGGGGTCAATTTTGTGCCATTAAAATGCGATGTAATATACCTATAATTTTAAATATTTAACTATTAATACAAAAAGAAGTAATATATGTAGTTCCCAGAAAAAGTCTTCAGTAATTTCTTCGGATTTTTGACACTGATATTTATCTGTCAGTTACAAACATTTAAATTTTACAATTGGTTTGAATTACATTATTTGGGCTTATTACAACAAATTATTTTATATAGGTATTATATTTTTACCTTCCGTCACCTTTAGGTAAGGAAGGTATTGTCTTTGGTCAAAAAAATCAATGATGAGTTTTTAGTGAATAAGCACGTATACAGGGTGTCACCGAAATCGCCGTCTTCGATATCTCCCTTGTCGTTAGAAATACAGCATAAGTTTATTACAGAATTTATTCGTCTACTCAAAGAGCATAACGTAAAATTATTTTCACATATACAGGGTGTTGCATTACGGCTCGGCGAGAATTGTTTGTCTTTTTTTAAATAGAACATCCTATATATTTTTATATATTTTGAATTGTATTTTATTCACCTATACGAACATATGAATTTTGTTATAGTTTCCCACGGCGTTGCCAAGTTATTCCGTTTTTTCTCTAAAAAAGACCGAATACACGCATTGCTTTATAAAGGCTTACTGAAGTTATTTTAATAGTAAGAATTATGAATTTTCTTTTCTGTATAACTGTAATTATACTCTATGTTCTGACATATATTTTTTTAAATGTAATTATATAGGCTGTTCAATAAAGCGAAACAAATGTGCTCCATTCCAAATGACCATAACTCGTCATTTTCAAATGGAACACCCTATATTTTATTATTCAGTTGTGTGTATTTATGTATTATCTTTATATGTTATTAAGGGCTATGCCTAAAACCAATAATTTCGGAGATTTTCACCATTTTTCTCTAAATTTATACATTTAACTAAAAATTAAATCTAGTATGCCATTGATATTGTTTTTTGAATAAGAAACAATTGCAATAATGACTAGTTTCATTAGCCAGGTTATTATTAATAACAGTGGGATTAAGTAAATTAATTTATTAATATGAGTCTCTCGCAAGAAGAACTTACGAATATGGTGTACGCACTTGGAAAAGCGGAAAGAAACCCTCTTTTGTCGTACTGAACATGACCAGTTCTTTCAAACCTTTCCCTTAGTTTTTCAAAAGAACGCGGATTTGAATGTCGTCATCCCGGAAACCGTTGTGCATAAATTCTTGATGCCAAAAGAAGGTTTGTTGTCGCTTCTTCAAGTACGTATACCATATTCGTAAGTTCTTCTTGCGCACTCTCCACGCCAGCATTGAGTGCCCGTGAGGTGACGCCTGGCCCGACCAGCATACACCATATTCGTAAGTTCTTCTTGCGAGAGACTCATATTAATAAATTAATTTACTTAATCCCTCTGTTATTAATAATAACCTGGCTAATGAAAATACTATCACTACTACAATTGTTTCTTATTCAAAAAACAATATCAATGGTATACTAGATTTAATTTTTAGTTAAATGTATAAATTTAGAGAAAAATGGTGAAAATCTCCGAAATTATTGGTTTTAGGCATAGGATACTCTTAATAACATATGAAGATAATACAAAAATACACACAACTGAATAATAAAATATAGGGTGTTCCATTTGAAAATGACGAGTTATGGTCATTTGGAATGGAGCAAATTTGTTTCGCTTTATTGAACAGCCTGTATAATTACATTTAAAAAAATATATGTCAGAACATAGAGTATAATTACAGTTATACAGAAAAGAAAATTCATAATTCTTACTATTAAAATAACTTCAGTAAGCCTTTATAAAGCAATGCGTGTATTCGGTCTTTTTTAGAGAAAAAACGGAATAACTTGGCAACGCCGTGGAAAACTAAAACAAAATTTATATGTTCGTATAGGTGAATAAAATACAATTCAAAATATATAAAAATATATAGGGTGTTCCATTTAAAAAAAGACAAACAATTCTAGCCGAGCCGTAATGCAACACCCTGTATATGTGAAAATAATTTTACGTTATGCTCCTTGAGTAGACGAATAAATTCTGTTAATAAACTTATGCTGTATTTCTAACGACAAGGGAGATATCGAAGACGGCGATTTCGGTGACACCCTGTATAAGCATATAATATGATTTTACCGTTTTTACGATGATGTCTGTATGTATGTATGTATGTATGTATGTATGTATGTATGTATGTATGTATGTATGTGTGTCTGTATGTGCGTGTGTGTGTGTCTGTATATGCATGTGTGGGTCTGTCTGCGTGTGTGTGTGTGTGACGAAAGTTTCGGATCGCATAACTTCAATACTACGATTCCAACAATTATAATGTTTTCGTATTCCTCAAATTTACATCCAGAAGAAGAGGTTTCTAGAAAGATACAAGAAAGACGTTACATTGGTTTGAACATGTCATGAGGAGAGATAAAGAATATACAGGGTGATTCATCGGTCTGTCCTCTCTTTATAACTCTTTTATTTTAAGTCAGATAGAAAAACTCTTCAGATAAAATTTATATGATATATTATTGTCTATCTACGTACTATATGCACTTGTATACAGGGTGCTCCGTTGAAGCGCAACAATATGTAACTTTATATTTCTTAATGGAACACCCTATATATATTTATTTATTTTGATAGTAAATTAGATTTCCTTTAAAAAAGTATTGAGTAATAAGGGGTCTAAAATTATTAATTAAGAAGTTATATATATATATATATATATATATATATATATATATATATATATATATATATATATATATACCGGGTGTTCACTTTTTTTATAGGACATAGGAAATACAATGTTAAAATTTTCATTATGCGATAGTTCGTTCCCTATAAATTTTAGAACAAAAGTGTAAATACAAAAAATGTTCAGAATTAAAAACTGCATCGAACAAGCTTCAATTTATTGATATAATTGGTTCCTGTCATGAGATAAACGTAAAATAAAATTTATAATTTTTAGCTATTTACAGTGTGCCATGTAAAACAAAACATTTGTCATTGTCATTAAGTTATTACCATGATTTAATTAATACAACTGGATTATTAAGTTTATGTAATTTTATTTATAATAATAACTCCTTATTAACAGTAGTACTTAATACGATTAAAGAAAATAATAATTTTAAGTTTCAATAATTCCTTATAAATATTGTTATAAAATTAGATGATATTTAGATTAAATGTTCAAACAAATCCCCATCAACTGCTAAACAATACCCTAATCTTTCATAAAATTCCCGTCGAACATGACTTAGTTGTCTAAATGTGACATTATTACATTCTTCAACAATTGCATTTTTCAGCTCATTAATATTGTCATATGAATTTTTATAAAGATTTTCTTTTAAGTACGGCCATAAAAAAAAATCACACGGTGCTAAGTCCGGAGATCTTGCTGGCCAATGGATTGGACCTCTTCGACCAATCCAAGCATTTGGAAAACACTGGTCCAAATACAACTTAGTTTCATGGGTGGAATGCGCCGGACATCCATCATGTTGATACCAGACAATACTGTCAGCATTTGAATATTGCTCCAATTCTGGTCTAATGTCATTTTCTAACATATTTAAATATTTATGTCCGTTTAATGTTTCCTCGATAAAAAACGGTCCAATAATGTGTTGACCAAAAATTCCGGCCCATACATTCACTTTTTGTGGATACTGCGAATGAGTATTTATAAGTAAATGCGGATTTTCTTTACTCCAGTATCGAAAATTTTGCACATTTGGTTCGCCATGTAGAGTAAATGTTGATTCATCAGTGAAACAAATGTTTTTCAAAAAATTTCGATCCAAATTTGCTTTATTCATTATATTTTCACAAAATTCAATTCTGGCCATTTTATCTGCTTCAAATAATTCCTGGTGTTTGGAATACTTGTACGACTTATATTTTTCTTTTTTTAATACATTGTATACAGTGGTCGGTTGTACATTTAATTCAGCAGCAATCTGACGTACACTTTTATTTGGGTTTTCTGTCACACATAAAAGTATATTTAGTTTATTCTCGTTCACTCTATTTTCTTCATTTGGTTCAACATTTTCGTTTATTCCTCTGCACTTGTTACAAAGAGGAATAACACTTCCTGTTTCATTAAAAAGGTTTATAATTCTGCTAATAGTTTCACGTGCAGGAATAGGTCGGGCCTGATAAAATGCACTAAATAAATCTCTCACTTGATTTAACGAAATTTCCAGCCAAATACCATTTTATCCATTGAATTTTTTCAGAGATAGTAAATGTATCCATAATTACTGATAAATAATTTAAATGAAGGCAATAATTATTAAATCTTTACGACAATAACAAATTTCATCTGTCAAACTCATACAATACGACTGTTTGAATTGTATGTTTGTTTTCCATGGCACACTGTAAATAGCTAAAAATTATAAATTTTATTTTACATTTATCTCATGACAGGAACGAATTATATCAATGAATTGAAGCTTGTTCGATGCAGTTTTTAATTCTGAACATTTTTTGTATTTACACTTTTGTTCTAAAATTGATAGGGAACGAACTATCGCATAATGAAAATTTTAACATTGTATTTCCTATGTCCTATAAAAAAAGTGAACACCCGGTATATATATATATTTGATTTTGATCAATAAAGTTATTCTATTCTATTCTATTGGAAGAAGAATGAATAGCTTAGTAATAGAAGATTGAAGAAACAGAGGAAGACTAAAAATAAGATGGAAGGACTGTATTGCGGAAGACTTGAGGGGAAAGGAACTGAATGAGAACGACACGCAAAACAGAAATGAGTGAAAGAAGAAAATAAAAAATAACGACCCCAAACGAATGGGAAAAGCTAAAGAAGAAGAAGATATCAGTGTCAATTGCAATTTGCATAGTTTGTTTATGAAATAATTTTACTGGAAATTTAGAATCTCTTGTATGTATGGAATTTATACATAATACACAGGATTGACAGAAGGTATTGTGCTGGCCACATGAGATTTTTTTATCTATTAATTTATAGAAGACATGATAAAATATTTAAATATATCAGATAGAGGCTTTAATTTAATCTTCTTTAATATTTGCAAGAACAAAAATTTTCAAAAAATAATATTAAGAAGCATTTTTTTAAGAATCTGCTACTTTCGGTTTTCCAATTGTTACCAAAACCTTTTCAACTCTTCCTATTAATGTCCGATTGAGAAAAACGTAGTTAAACAGATTGGTTGGTACCACAAGGCTGGTTTTAACTAAAACGCTGTTTTAAGAAATGCCAGATTCAAATTTCAATATTTAATTTCACCCTTACGTTTAAAGAGCGATTTTTTGTTTGAATATAAACTATATTCTGCTTTAAAATCACATTTTGATGAATTTAATATTATTTATTATTAATATTAAATAATGAAATTTGACAACATTAAAACATCGTTTTAGTTAAAACAAGGCTTGTGGTACCAGCCAATAAGTCTTATAGTTTTTGAGAAATCTTTCTTCCAACATACACACACACACACACACACACACACACACACACACAGATAGACATCACCATAAGAATGTTAAAATCGGATTGTAGGGACCTTAAAACGCGCTTATTCATTAAAAACTGGATATTCGATTTTTAGCATGAATCCAATACCTCTTTTAGCGAATGGTAAAAACCATAGGAAACAGCATTTAGTGAACCTATGTTATGTCATAAAACAAGAATATACTTACTTTATGAATAATCGTTATATGGACTTTAACGCCATAGCCAATTTAAATTATAGAATTAGTCATTTGTAATCAACATTAATAGTGCAAAATGTCAAATTTCACAGAAAGATATTATTGGTATTATTAATATTGTGTCTTGTTAATTTTAAATCACTCATTCCCAAAATTGCGAAATGTTGATAATGGTTGTTCTTACATTAAGCCACGTAATTTATATAAAATAAAAATTACAATCTCATTGTTACTTATTCACCCTAATGCGTTTTTTTTTATTTTTTTTAATGCCACTGTTTTATCCCAGTAACATCATACTTCTTTTCGGCAGCAGCAGGGTGTTTATTAAATTTAATGGTCGGAAAAAGTAACAGAAAAGTAAAAAAAAAAGAAATGTTCCTGCTAGCTGACACAGCAATTCAGGGAACAGTTCGCAGCAGAAGTAGAACTGTGCAGCCTCACACAGTAAGCCTATTATGTCAGTGCTCCCAAGGCACAGGTCAACCCCCTCACAAATGTTGTCCTTTTACCTCCTGCTGCCGCGCCGTTGCCTCGCTCTTCCTGCTTATGTGAATTCCTGCTGAAATATAGCCGAGTTTCACTGCGCGATCTGTTTTTATTTATGTCGGTAAATTGAAAGAATAGAAAAGATACGGGTTTATTGTTATTATTTACAATAAAGCCACTAAATAAATATGTGGTTGGAGGGTTTATTGTTTAGACATCTCGAAGATGTTTTTCAAGGCTGGAAGGGAATGTCTATAGTTGATTTATTATATTTGAGATGATGTAATAAGGTTAATACGCCAAAGAAAGAAAAATACTGAAATTATGTTTACACATTAGGGTTCTTATTTGTTTTGTTGTTTTCTTTGTAACTATGACAAACTACTTGATAATTTAGATTAATAAAGAGAATGATTTCAGCTTAAACATATTTTTACCAGGAATAAAAAATATTACTTATTTTAATTTTAAATTACATAACATAACTGTAATACATAACACTAATTGATTCTAAATTCTTGATCTACGAACATATTGATTTAATATTTAATTATTGGTAGAGTTTACAAAATATTGAGATTCATATATAGATGTAAGCAATTCACAAAATTGAATCACTGTTTTTAAATAAGCAACACAAATTTAGAAACCGGTTTATAAATAAAAATCTATTCAGAAAAGTTTCATAAATATGCTAAAATATAAATTATTTTCTGATAATATAAACTATCTCGATATTTTAAAAAAATCAAATTTACAATCACTAGAAAAGAGAACTATTGCTGATATTTATATTCCTATTATTTAAAATAATAATTTTCACCTCCACTATCTAACAGGAGGAACAAAATGTAATACAAATATTTAAAAAAATGTCCTTTAAACAGTAATAATATTTTTTTAGCTATCAAGAAGTATTATATAAATAAATATACGGGATAAATATACAAGTATACAAGTATAACAACAAATATCGTATGTAAAAAAATAATCGAATATGTAAATAAATATACAAAGTAAATATATACGTATACGTGAACTACAAAAACCATATGCATAAATTATAATATTTAAAAAATATTTACGCATGCTTATGTATTCGTTTAATGGGAAAAAATAGAGAAGAAAATAGGAATCAACTATAGAAAATTTAATTAAGATGAAAATAATCAAGTCTATAACGTTTCATACATATTTAACGCACGTAAAAACTTCAGAACATTGCAAATCGTACGAGAGTCTGTTAGAATGAAAGAAAACTCTTGATCCAACTGATATAATCCCCTGAGTAGATCATACTTTGGACACGCAACAAGAATATGTTCAACTGTCAGAGCAGTATCACATCTGTTGCATATAGGGGCATTATCCCAACTTAAACGGTACCCGTGTGCCAGACTTGTGTGACACATTCTCAGGCGATGGATCTTTGACTTGATCCTTTCTTGTAAGATCATTTGGCAAGAAAATTCGTGCAACCGAAGCCTTAATGGTTTTGAGATAGTTCTGAACCCCATCCCATGTGCGCTGCTACATAGCCAATACCTCTTCCTTAAGATAAAGAGTTATATTCGAAGATTTAAACATTATCACATCAACAGAGTCACTATCAGCGGCAGAATGTGCTGTCTCGTCAGCCCTCTAGTTCCCGTTAATGCCAACGTGACGTGGCACCCAAATATAGTAGATATCTCTCCCTGTCTCATGAAGATGTTTCATGAGGGACAAGATATTCTGAATAATTGGGTCAACGGTAAAAGGGTTGGAGATGGCTTGTAGGACGCTCAAAGAATCGCTTACTACGAAGTAGAAGAATTAAACAGGTTTACTTAGTTTGCCCAGAGGCCAACCCTTCTTTTCCCTTTACTGCTGCGAAGATACAGACCAAAAAGAAAGATCTTCGTCGGAAGAAGAAACAATACGACAAATATTTGCCCTTATCTTTTCCTTAGTAGGAATGATAGAAGGGGAAGGGTCAGGAGAAATAGACACAAGAGAAGAAGAAATATTGTTTTATTTTTCTCTTCTCTTGTGTAGGAATTTTTGATGGTGCCGGGATAGAGTACAGGTAAAAGAGGCGCACTTTGTTTGGCATTAAAAGTTTCTGGCGTAACAAAGATATATTTCAATCCTTGAACTAAGTGACGAATTATTTCTTTGGCAAAGGAAGTAGTATCCGGTTTTGCTGAGGCTGATGTTTAATTAGCATAAGAGATACCGGCCGGTGTAGAAATAATAACCTTCTGCCTTGTCTCAAAATATGTAATATTCTCCTTTATTTTAATCTCTTTTATGGCAACCTCTTGCTTATAGATAGGACATTTTTGGAAAGAGGCGAGTGGTCTCCCTCGCAGTTAATACAGTTAATGGGTTCTATGCACGGGGTTCCTTCATGGAAGGCCTTTCCATATATGCACATCTGTGGACTTTTGCATCGTGTGTCCGAACTTTTGACACTGGAAATGGCGCATCGGTGCAGGCACAAACATGCGTACATGGAAGAACATATATGCTACTTTGAACTTAAGTGGAAGTTTTGGGGTACAGAAGGTCAAGACATGACTAGGTGTGTCTTTATATTGACCATTGAATCTCGTCTTAATGCGTCGCACTTCAATAACACCCTGCTCCCGTAACTCGTTGCATATTTCCTCCACTGTACAATTTAAGAGATCTTTACAATAAATGACTCCCTTGCATATATTAAGTGTCCTGTGAGGAACCACTTCTATACCCATATTTCCCATTTTGGTCAGTTTTAATTTTTTTTTTTTTGCTTGCGAAGCCGAAACAAGTTAGACCGTCTCTAATTTTCTTTATGCTTTTTAAATCGCCGAAGTAATTTTTGTATAATAAAGGAACTAGCTTTTTCAAAAATATTAACAAGCCTTTGAATGATCAAGAACCGGGGTACTACCACCTTTTCTTGCTTCATCTCAGTAGTAGGGTTATCGGACGTACCCGCACAAGATGTGTTTTTTGATGAGGTTTTCTCCCCGAGAGCTTTTAACACGGCTCCAAGCGTACCATTTTTGGAGGTCGGTGAACCAGAGAGCGGCTTTCAATGTTTCATGTGAAATTATCCCTCGGTCTTTGGTATCCCTACCCTCCTTGGAGTCTCAAAACGGATACTAATACCGCAAATTGGTATAGTGTCAGGGCTTCTTAAAGACTATAGCAGTCCCGGACGGTAGCAGGGCCAGTCCACGGGGGAGATCACGATGGGGCTGCTAAGTCCTCGTGCACGCCCGTTTCCCGGTGATCCCGCCACATCCCCAAGACGACTCACCCCCCAGCCTCGCAATGGGATGGGAACAGATTGGCCACAGGTGGGTCAGCCTGCAACCTCCTTCCACCACCAACACGTGTCACCGCACACGGCCAACATGCATGTAGTTATGAACAAAACTATGCACGGGCGATCACCTACTAATAGTCCGGTTATAAGAATGGGTACCACATAGGTCATGACACGTTAGTTTCACATTTGCTGGCAACAAAGGCTTCTGAGCCCCCCCCACGACAAGGTGGCCCGCGGGGGAGAGTAATAATAATTATAATAATAATTAAAATAATTATAGTAATAATAACAATAATAATAATAATACCATCACGGCATATTACACATTGCTGGGTGTGCCAATCTGTTTGTACATAGATTTCGGTAATGATGATGACATATTTGTAGCGCGCGGGCGTTTACCAGGCGTCACCTTACGGGCACTCTTTGCAGAATTACGGAAATATGTACAGAGAAATCTAACATACACTATATATACCGTGTCTATCTTAAAGGTGTACATAGGAGATTAACATGGGAAATCAGTTTTTTGCAATTCCCTGCTCACCTAATTATTTTAAGCAAAAATGCGTCAAATAAAAGTTTTAGGACATAAAATTCTGCATCTAAATCAATAAACAGAATTACTTTTACATGCTTTTTAACGACAGAAATTAAATATGAAAATGTCGAAAATTACGTTGAAAATATCGATAGCCATGGAATTGAACAAAAAATAAATAAATGCTTGACATTTTATCTGTCACAACGTAAGTTAACTTATTTGACATTTCTAACAATTTGATTTGGACAAATATCGTTAAGTATGACAATAACAGAAATATTAAATTAATAAATAAAGTTAAAAAATACAGTTTTGTTTAAATAATATGAATTTATTAAAAATTCAATATTTTGTAACATAATATTTTCAAGCAAGAAAAGTTTTATAATTAGTAAACGAATAACATGTTATTATAATTTAAAGATAATAGTTACAATAAATATTCAGTTAATAATATCCCCTCGTCCAATCCAGCGCCCAGGAAATGCCAGATCCAAATATTCCCTAACGTTTCTGCCATAGTGTGCAGGACATCCATCGTGTTGGAACCAGACCTCTCGATCTGGGCGCACAACATCGTCTATTGCAGGACCAATTTCGTTTTGTAGGAACAATTATGTGGTGATCTAAAATTCCAGCCCACGTATTAACTTTCTGGGGATATTGTGTCCTTGTTGAAATACTAATTCTAGGATTTTCTGTTGCCCACAACGTGTATTTTGGGTATTGGGTTAATTATTTAACGTGAAAGTGCATTCGTCGGTAAAACAAATGAACGATAAAAAAATTTCATCATTATTAGCCCGGTTCTGCATATCTTCGCAAAACACTCTTCTACTTTCTTCTTCGTATGGGAAAAGTTCTTGGTGACACTGCATTTTATAAGAATAGTACGATTTCCAATACATCTAGTACTACAGAAAGGGTTTACACTTATAATTCCTAACACTCTTTCTTCCAGCAAGGCACGTTCTTCTGCTCCTCCTACATTCTGATAACGCGGCTCACGTGTACTTTTTGAAGACACACTAGCAGTCTTTTCAAATTTTGTCACCAATTTAGCAATTGTAGTTGCACTGTTATTGCACTATTACCTCCATAAAAACATTTTATTATGAAAACACGCTCTTCATTAGTATATTCATTTTTTAATAATATCAGAGAACAAAACCACAGACAAAATCAAATTGTCAGAAACGTCAAATAACTTATTTGACAAATAAAACGTCAAAACCTTTTATTTATTTTTTGTTTAATTCCATGGCTAACGATATTTTCAACGTAATTTTCGACATTTTCATATTTAATTTCTGTCGTTATAAAGCATGTAAAGTTAATTCTGTTTATTGATTTAGATGCAGAATTTTATGCCCTAAAACTTTAGGTAAGCAGGGAATTGCAAAAAACTAATTTCCCATGTTAATCTCCTATGTACAGTAAAATTTTTGAAAGATGTCCGATCAAGGGCACCTGTATCACGAACGAATTAACAAATAGGCATACATTTATCTCTTTCTTTTGCAAAGGCTGTAAGAGTGTGTGATAAGGATGGATGTAACATGCTTGTCTTTCAAAAATTCATATTGTTTCGACTAAGTTAGGACATTCCATTTATAAACGATGCTCGTTGTTGATAATACTTTCGCTGAAACGTAAGTTTATTTATTAATTCAGATACATTACCTGGATTCATAGCCGTACGTATAACGTTATATTCTGTCAGAGTCACTGACACTGACATTGTGTCAGTATCTTATTTTTAACATATTTGGTTTTACATTTGCTTATAAACTTACTAGTTGACTTATTTTTGAATTATGAATGCTTTTCCTGTAATATATATTTTTATAATAATAAAATAACAGTAGTATCTTACGTACCCTCATAAAAACTAAGGAAACGACACTACTGAATTTGTCATGATGGGCGGAGCAAAAATCTGAATTCATACAATTCGTAGACAACCTTGATCGGACATCTTTCAAAAATTTTACTGTACACCTTTACGACAGACACACGGTATATACAGGGTGTTTGCGGTCTTTTTGTTTTATTTTTAATGGGTGATACTACAGGTCAAAAAAAGGCGAAAACATTAACACACCTTGGTAAAATATTTATAATAAAAGAGATATGATTTTTTTAGTTTTTATAAAGGGGAGGTAAATTAATGTTGAAAAAAGTTGTAGTAACCTGTGCAATGACAAATTTCTCTCTTTTGTTTTTTAATTTGTTTATCTGTCAGTTGCAATTTGTTACTATTTAATTGTGCACCGCCAGTTTCTAATTGATTATTGTTATTAATTGTGTAAAAGGTGAACAATGTACCATCGGTATTCTAATACGGAATTAGTTGACATGATGCTCATTTATGGGGAAATGCATCAAAATTCAGCTGCAGCAAGTTGTCTTTACAGAGGGCGATTTCCAAATAGGCAATGTCCTGTACCCCATCAGTTCACTAATTTAGTAATACGTGCTCGAGATAATGGTGATCTGCGAAATAATCAAGGGCGTGATGGAGGTCCTGGTGGGTTCCGACGAATTTTAGATGTGGATGTACAAATTTTAAACCTCGTTGACGAAAATCCTTCAACCAGTACACGGCAAATTGCTCGGGAAATAGGTGTCTCAAATTGCATTGTATGGCGAACACTACGCGAGTATCAACTACATACGTTTCTTGTACAGCGAGTACAAGCTTTACAACCTCAAGATCACCCTCAGCGCGTACGGTTCTGTAGATGGTTTTTGCGCAAAAATAACGAAGTCCTTAATTTTTCGTTGAGTGTGTTGACGACTGACGAAGCTACGTTTACTCGTAACGACATAAACAATTGCCACAATACGTATATCTGGAGTTTCGAAAATCCGCATGTTGTTCGTCGTGGTCATTTTCAATACAGATTTTCTGTGAACGTATGGGCCGGATTGGTGAATTCACAGTTGATTGGCCCCTTTGTATCAGGGCAACGAACCCGTCAAAAACTGGGTTCGGTTCAGGTTCAGGTTAATTCGTTTTTTGAAAAATGGGTTCGTGTGCGGTTCTGGTTCAAGCATTAAGAAAATTTTCGGTTTTGTTCCGGGTTCAGGTTCGGTTCGACCTAATGAAAATTGAATTAATGTTTTTTGAATAACAATCTTTATATAGAAATAATTTAAAATGCGTGCCGGAATTTATAAGTAATGCAACGCAAGACAAGAACATGAACACATTTTTACGAACAATCAACACATACAACAACTCGGGTTCAATTAAAAAATATATCTGAGGTTCGGTTCTGGGTTTGGGTTCGCGAAAATGTTACGGTTTGGTTCCGGTTTTGGTTCGGGTTCGATGCCCTGCTTTGTGTTACCAGAACGACTAAATGCTGATAATTATTTATTTTTATTGCAAAATAATTTGCCAGAACTTTTAGACGATATTCCCTTAAATGTGCGTCAAGAAATGTGGTTTCTCCACGACGGTGCACCGGCGCATTTCAGTCGTCTCGTACGTCATCACTTAAACCATGCATTTGGAAATAAGTGGATTGGTCGGGGCGGTCCTGTTTCTTGGCCTCCGCGGTCACCTGACTTAACACCATTGGACTTTTATTTGTGGGGGCATATGAAAAACATGGTACACACCACCGAAATTATCGACGCTGAAGACCTCCGTAACCGGATGGAAGCAGCAGCGGCGGAAATTCGACAAGGCTTGGGCCTTGCAACGTACTTTAATTCATGGATACGCCGAGCAAGACTTTGCATACAGCAGCAGGGTGATAACTATGAACATCTGTTATAAAAGCGCTTATCGTTATGTTTTAATTCCATAAAAATAAAAACTAAAAAAAATTATATCTCTTTTATTATAAATATTTTACTAAGGTGTTTCAATGTTTTTCGCCTTCTTTTGACCTGTAGTATCACCCATTAAAAAAGGATCGTAAATACCCTGTATATATAATTTCTAATATCGTACAATAAATTGCAGCGTGCTGGAATTTTTAACGTCAGAGATTTGTAAATAAATGTATGTTTGACTTACCTATGTAATATAAAACCATGATATGAAGCGTGTGCATTGTTGTATATTATTGTTATGCTGTTCATTGGTTATAGATAGGATTTGTTACACATTTATTTGATCACTAGAACTGTAATTGTTTACGAGGTTATGTTCCGCCGTGAATTGACATTTTCAATTCTTATTATTATTGTAAAATATTATTTTATAATATTTGTAACAATGTTTTTATGATGGTTTACGACAAACTGTGACGCCATCAGTCAGTCATATGTTAAAGTAAAGTTTATCCCCTCTTCATAATACGCGAGAATTTTCTTGTTATACCAAATGCCGGGTATAAAAGATCACGCACCGTCCAGAGAAATCAGTTCTTGGGTTCATGCGAAAGACTTCCTCTGGAGTCCTAGGGTTCGAGCTACGATACAGACCGCTTAGGCCGAGTCTGCAAGAACGCTTGAGAGAAGTTTCACCGCTGTCCGTCTTTCGTGGATAGAGAGACTCCGCCGTAATTTTTCTAAGTCGAGTTTGGGTGATTGAAATTCACCATTCACAATCCGCCGTCCGTTTTGTACTTCATCTTTTATTAGATAATTACAATTTTTACTTACCGCCGTAAGAGACTGTGCTATTGCCATGTCGCGGGAGCACAGTTCCCTTGTAGTTAAACTCAGTCTGTCACAGTTTTTGTTTACAAAGGGTTTTCATTCTATATTTGTTTGTTACATTTTAAGTTTACATTATGTTGGGAATAATAAAGTAGTTTGTTAATTTAACTACGTGCTTCTTCTGAGACAAACCCTAATCTATCTCCACAGTTAGCTATCCGGCAAACCATCCTCTCTCTTAGCATCCGCCGAAGGCGCCCGAGCAACCTGAACCTTGCTGGCAGAGAGGACAAGATGGCGCCTCATCCCACAGGACCGGCGTCACAAATGACGCTCAAACAAGCGCCGTCACAAATGGCGCCCGAGCAGAAATAGGGGCTACCGTCACAGATTTAAACATTTAGGATGGATCACAAATATTTATAATCTACGTGTGTGTGACGGCTTAAAGTTTACAATAATTTCTATATATGCGCATTGTTCGCGCTGAGTATTCATCTCTCCTGTTAAAAGAGTGTACTCGTTACGATTTGTAAAAAGACTTGTGAAATATTCATTGACTTCAATGGGAACTCGTGGCTCAGTTGGTTCCTACTAGATATAGGAAGGTCCTGGGTTCAAATCCCAGCGAGGTCCATGAATTTTTCACAATTTCTTTCTTCGTTTATTTAAATTCCCTTAGATCCAATTAGCCCATTTCTACGATTTAAACATTTAGGATGGATCACAAATATTTATAATAAAATATTATACTTATATAATTAATATGATGGTCACCTAAAAAAATGGTTTTGTTTCATAGATTAAAAATTTCCCTGCTTTTCTATTATATACAATAGTTATTTATGATATAAGTGATAAAATCACTTTTAATACGTAGGTACATTATTTTTTCTACGCACACTATTTTTTCCATTTAAATTTGTATTTCTAATATATTTTTTAAATATGCCAAAAATATTTGTTGTTCCATTCGTCATTACCAAGGCAAATAATTCATTTTGAACACTCGTGTTAAAAATAACAATGATCTGGCACATTTTTATCACTGCTGACAATAGTTCTTTATTTAATAAGGGAGTAATTAAAAGTTCATAGCACGAGGGAATGTTTAAAGCTCGACGCCCGAGTGCTATAATCATGATTATGCCTGTGGTACATACCTACAACGTTTTATTTTGGTTCTCAAAATTCAAAAATTCACTAGGTACTTATAGAGGTATAAAATTGTATGTTATTATATTTATACATTCTACGTGTATTTGTAATTATACATAGTTAAATATAAATATATTATGTATATTATTGTATGAGAATGGTTATCGGACGTCACCTCATAGTGGAGCAAACACCACAAGAATTATTTTAAAAACACATATAAAACACCATTTGTATTGTGACGTTATTTATTTGGGTGAAGTGTAAAAATCAGAGAAATATTATTAATTAAATTAAATTTTATTAAACGATAATTAATTAACATAATAAAAATTACTAACACTATGATTAAACAATTATAAACACTAATTTAAGACTAAGATTATTATTAAATATTTAATTAAACACTAAGATTATATATTTAAACAATATGTTCACCACTCGTAGACTATTTATCTATATCACCAACTGTTCATTTCCCGATGCTTGTCTATATCAGAATGCCTCGGCTGGCTTCCCTGACCGTGTTTTATAGTCCGGCGTCCTTTTTTAGAACATTCAACGCGACGATTACGTCATCGCTCAGGGTAGGCGCGTTCTAGAAACGTTTGACGGCGGCGTTTGTGTACTCGTAGAGTCAGTGGCGTCGGGCCCACGCACGCTACAGTATGTTATTTTATTTAAACATTTTATAAATCTAATAGTATAAATTTTTGTTACTTGGTGGCAGCACTGTGTTGAAATTCGCTATTTTTATAAATAAATTCAATAAAATAAAATATATAAAAATTAGGTATGAAAATGTAGAAAATCACTGCAAAAATAACTATAGCAGCCATGAAATTGAAACAAAAAATTAACAAATGTTAACGATTTATCTCTCAAGCTAGGTTAACTTAATTTCATTAATATTTGTAAAATATGGTCAAGTGAACAAATATCAATTTAAATTAACAGATCATTGTTAATTGAAACAGAAATTAGAAATAATATCTAATAAAAATAAATTACCCTAACGTGACAGATAAACCGTTTGACATTTGTTATTTATTTTGTCTCAATTCCATGGCTATTGATATTTTTGAGGTGATTTTCGACATTTTCATACCTAATTTCTGCCGTTACTAGGCATACAAAATTAATGTTGCTTATTGATTGATGCAGAATTTTATGCCTAAATTAATTAGGGAATCAGGAAGTTAAAAAAGTATGATTTTGCATGTTAAAGTCCTATGTCCCGGGGTCGCGGTCACCATCCTGTATATATATAAATTAATTCATAAATGAACACAAGATGGTACTAGAAGTTTCTATTTTAATTAATTAAATTATTCATTTAAAAATTACGAAATGGGGACATTGATTGATTAAACCACATTCATTTAAAATTATTTTGTGACAATATACATATTAGTTTCTTTCGTACGAGAAAGAATATGAAATTTTTTGAGTGGCGGGGTACAAAAAATGAATTTATTACGTTGTCTGATATTTATCCATAAACCGCAATTTGGATTTGTTTATATATTTGTTTCTTGGCAACACTATAGGCCTTCGGGTGATAAAAGCCAAATTGCACCCGCTTTTGAATACAAATAATTAAGTATGGTGTTTTAACATTTACAGTGTTCTTTGTCATAAATTATACATAAACGGTAGTACTTAACCATCATATTAATGAAAATGTAATATAATGCGCAAACTTATTATTATTTCTGAATTTAATGTAAAATACACTGTACATGAGCATGAGCGCTGTATATTTACAATTGAATATGCACAAAAGCTTTTATCCGACAATATTTTAATTAATTTAACTACATATATCTGAAAATACATTTTACCCATTTTATTTTAATCTTATTATGTAACAAATTATCTCTACATTAAATTTAAGCAAAAGTAAAAGTGATTTTGGAACAAATTTCCCGATTGCAAGTAGTTCAATTGAATTTACGATGAAATATCATGTTCGGTAAAATAAAATGTACGTTGCGAAATGAGATTTTCTTCACCACCAGTTTCAAAAAGCAGTGACCGTTGAAAAATAAAAGCTTTCCCACATAAACCTCGGCTAGCCTGACTCAAATAGATTCATATCTCTTCGCGACCGCGGCACATAAAAGAATGTCTGAAAGACGACGTGCGAGTCCTTGTGTGATTTAATGAAGATGAACACTGCAGGATCAAAGAGGGCTTGCACTTTTAATTCTGGTCAGGCATGTATTGATTTCTCAAACTTAAACTAGTTGGAGGGATGCCCGAACTATAAAAAGTGAACAGACACCGTGCAACTTTTGCGAATTTTGCCTTCGGTATAGCGACATTTCTAATATTAGATTTATAGGTGTTTTCTTGTATGCGGAACCGTCACATAAATTCGACTTCAGACATGGAGCATAACATTGTCTTATCTGGAAGAACTTTGCTATCTTCAACTTACACGGTAAATTTAATAATTAACATGTAAATCTACATGTGATATGTGATCTGTCTAAATTGACATTATAACACATTAAAATATAAGATATCTTAGCAGAATCCGTTGGCGGCGCTGTAAACGCACTTGTCATGGCGTCTAAAATAGGACATGTCAGATTTGTCTACATTTTGTTTGAGTAGGTACTTTCTACAAACCATTTTTGCACGATCGAGTTTACCGATATGGTATCCAAGACAGTAGGTTTTATTTACAAATTACTAATCGGTAAGTGATGTGAATCACTTACCGATCATGAGGCGGAGGCGGTAAGTAAAAAAAAACAACGATCAAAGCTTACTTTAAAAATGACAACTAAATCTCCAAAATCATCCTCAACCGGTAGGAAGCACTTACTGCCCTTAATACTTAAATACCTATTTTCACACTTGTACAGAGTGTTTAAGTAAACGTACAACGCTTGAGAAGAGTGACTACCCCTGTGAAGCGAAAATTCAAATAAATTGTTCCCTTACTAGAACTATTAATATTTTAAAAAAATCAACATTAGACGAACATCTATTATTATTGGACTTTGATTTTATAGGGAAAACCAAAATTTAGTAGCATTAAGTCTAATACTAATAATTTTCAATATCAATATTTCTGCTAGCTAAGCTTTGCGGTTTTCCTGATATATGGCTCTGCATGTGGTTAGTTACCTCTGATGGCTTGAAATCTCTTTGGGATGATTTATCATCTGTCCACTCAACTAGTCTCAGTGCCTCGAAAGAGGCGTCAGTACACCACACTGATGAGCTGCAAAAACAGCGAAACGCGTCTATGGTTCTGGTTGAGTGGGCCAGTCTCTGATAAATGACCGAGAGGTTGATTCAGAGATTGAAATTTTGTGAACTTTGCCGAGTGTAATTTAAATATTATTTAGAGCAGTTCACCTAGTGTCGCTTTGTACATTGTACATTGTACAGTTTTCTATATTTTTTTTTTAAATGCATGTTCATATCAGAAGCATGTTTGCCTAATGTTCTATTTTTTAAATTTTAATACCTAGTTCTAATACAGGAACAATTTATTTGAATTTTCGCTTCATATTTTAGTTCAGGAGTTGCCATTCCCCTAAACCGATGGTAGAACTAACCCCATAGATAGAGAAGCGCGCGTGCACCCGACGTCACTGAGTCTAGACCGTATGCGACCACCCCCGCTGGTTTCTCGAACTCGAACGATGACGTAATCGTCCTGCACAGGTCTCGACCTGCTTAATTACGTACGGTCGGCTGATTCCTTTATATTCAATGGAATAATGGAGAACACTCTTGAAAAGGGACGCCGGAGTATATAAATACCGTCAGGGAGGACAGCCGGGGCATTCAGATATAGACAAGCATCGTGAAATGAACAGTTGGTGATACGAGTGGTGAAAATAAATATAGCTATATAAATAAATATTGTTTAAATGAATAATATTAGTGTTTAAGTAATTAATAATATGTTTAGTCTTAAATAAGTGTATATCATTGTTTAATCATAATGTTAGTTATTTTTATTACTTTTATCTTAATTATTTATCGTTTAAAAAACTTTTATTTTTATTAATAATAATTTCTTTGATTTTTACACCACCCAAATAAATAAACGTTACAATAGTATTTGGCAATAATTTTTGTTTTGAATTTATTTCTCCAAGAAGTGCCCAGGGCGCCTAATACCCTAAACCCTAAATATAAAAAAGTCTTACCGTGGAAATGTAATATTTCATATTCCACTAGTGTCATATGAGTGGTCTTTTATAGCTATGGATACGCGCAAAATGTAGGTACAACAGTTGTAGGTAAAATAATATTTATACACCTAGTGACTTAAGATAATGTTTATTCATGAAAAGAAAATTTAAGTCATGAACCCGTAGGGCGAGTGGGTTAAATTATTTGAAATAATAATAATATAATAATAATAATAAAAATCATAATATATAATTTTGACAAAATGAAAACCTAATCAATTAGTAGGCTGTGTATGAATGTCGTCATTTATTTATAAATTATAAACAAGCTTTATTTTTTGTCATTTTGTCGTGAAAATTCATGAAAATGGCTGATTTGCCTGATGAAGACTGTGGTAAAAGTGTTATTTTCGTGCCTGATGTTATGTTAACTGCATTATTTGTTGCAGACTGAGTTAAAATTCTGTGAGAGTGACTTTTTTTAATTCACTAGAAAATAAACAGTTACTTATAGTTGTTGCTATGAATTTAATAATAACAGTAAAAAAATTGAATAAAAAATATAAGATGTTTGATTTGTATGTTAATTTGAAGAATACTTTCTAATATTATAACTTAGAGTAGACATATAAGAACAAAATATTTAAAATATAGAAATTCTCTTAAAACAGTGATATGAAATTAAAGCAACTCGTGTATGAAATTGAATCAGTTTTTCATTCCTAAATATTTTCAAAAATTCATAGTAAACAAAACAAACATCAAAATTAATGTATTCAATAAATATTTAACAAAAAAATAAATTTGTTATTTATGAAATGCTAACATAGTTTCATATGTCAACTAAAACAGAGTCATCTTTTTATTGGTGGCAACATAATAACCGCACGCATAACAGCGTTATATAATAAAACGTTATTTTGTGAAACTCAATTTGTTTGTTGTTGCGTAAAATTAAATTCGTTTTAATTCTCGTTATAATTACCACAGGGTCAAATTTCACATCGACGATGACCGGGATTATACTATTATAGCTTTTAATTTTGCATCCTGGATTATGCATTTTATACAGGGTGTTATTTATGTAAATGTACAATGCTTAACCGATGGTAAATCTGGCAATAATTTTTATTTTACATACTTTCTATATGAACTGGAACCCCTTAAAACTGATCAATTACGCCATAGTTCAAAATTTTGTAAAAAAGTAAAAATCAATGAGTTCTCTCGAAAAAATATTGATTGTTAAAACTGACATTAAACGTTTTTTGTATAGACGTACAATTTATATTCTGTTTATTTGATATTCTCAAAATGCCAATTATCTTCCCCAATAAAGAGTATGCAGACATACAACAGTGTTTATAAATATGTAGTTTTTTATGAAAGTGTGAAATGATTTTATATGTCAATTGTAACAGATGTGACATTTTTTCCAGAGAACACATTGATTTTTATTTTTTTTACAAAATTTTGAACTTTAACGTAATTGCTTATTTGGTCAGTTTGAAAAGGCTCCAGTTCTTGCAGAAAATATGTAAAACAAAAGTTATTGCCAGATTTACTATCTAAGGCAGGGGTCCTCAACCCGTCGGCCGCTACGACCAAAGGAGTCGATCTTTGC
Source organism: Harpalus rufipes (assembly GCA_951394225.1). Lineage (NCBI taxonomy): Eukaryota > Metazoa > Arthropoda > Insecta > Coleoptera > Carabidae > Harpalus > Harpalus rufipes. Next base: position 14,397,353 of record OX596286.1, read on the forward strand.
GATTGACAAAATGTTTGAAACATTCAAAATAATGTTCATTTAAAATTAGTTAATCAAGAAGTTGTTTAGAAATACACACACGAGAAATTTCTGATATTAACAAATATTGCTCAAAAAATTCTAGCTTGTTATGGATCAACGTATTTGTCAGATTCTGTATTTTTAAACATGAATAATAATAAAAAAAATCTGATGTGGCCAGCACATAACCTCTTGCCGTAGATTTTACCTGGCTGTATGCATAAAGCAAAGAATATTTTTAGGAACACAAATAATATATTCATATAAGTCAATGACGTATAAACCTCTTTATTATTCAATAAGAGCATGTCTCAACATAAAACAATTTTCACATATATTTACAAAATCTATAGGATATTTTACCTTAATTATGTACAATAAATTACAAAGTAGAGTTTACCATATATAAATTTTAGACTGGTAACAGGGATTTTCAATTCGAACAACGTTCTTGTTTACTTTTTCTTCATATTCTTCTAGTAAAAACATTAATTTTGGGCGGTCTGAAATGTATATATCTGGATTGTGCATCTATTCTTACATATCTTCTTCTACATTTTATTTTTTCATACATGTTGTATCTAAATAATACTAATTCCCATTAATAAAGTGATGGATAGATTGCACTCCGATTATTTTCTTATATCGATGTGTAATTTTGTCAATATTTACAACTTACTTGAGAAGAATTTGATAGCTTTTTCGCAGTTCAATGTTACTCTAGTCTACAGTGCTGGGGTACATTGTCCCATAATGTTTGAAACAAATCTAAGTCCTTCAACCTAGACTTGTCACCTCCATAATAGTCACAGATCAAGAATTAAGAGATTCTCCAAGTACATTTTTCTTTCATTATTCGATGAGATACAATTTTTCTGAATTTTACGTTGCAGAGTGGACACCATCTTCACTTTCATCTTGTGTTTATAATATTTAAATATCGCCTTCCTTCAAGCTGTATTCTCGCTCATATCTATACTTTACATGTAGATTTTTTATATATAAATTCATTCTACGAAGAAATTTTGTCCTACTCTTCTAATTTTTCGATATGATTCCAATTCATTGTTGGCATTAACAGTATTTCTGAAGGGTATGTGTAACATACCTATAATTTTAAATATTTAACTATTAATACAATAGGAAATAATATAATGTATGTACTTCCCAGAAAAAAACTTCAGTAATTTCTGACACTGACATTTATCTGTCAGTTATAAACATTTTAAATTTTCAACTATTTTCCATGGCATTCTTTCGGCTGTAAAATTTATTACAACAGATTATTTTATATATTAAATTTCTTTTATCTCTAAATCTATAGAATATATAATAAAATAATGAAATGTATCTGATAGAGAATTTAATTTTCTTTAATATTACCAAAAAAAAATTCAAAAAATAATATTTAGATTTTTACCTCTCGCTAAGAGAGGTATTGCATTCATGCTAAAAATCGCATATCCAGATTTTATTGAATAAGCACGTTTTAAGGTCACTACAATCCGATTTTAACATTTTTACGATGATGTCTGTGTGTGTGTGTGTGTATGTGTGTGTGTATGTGTGTGTATGTGTGTGTGTGTGTGTGTGTGTGTGTGTGTGTGTGTGTGTGGGATGTTGGAAGGACGATTACTCAAAAACTATAAGACTTTATATTTGTTTAACTAACTATTCCCTAACGTATTTCCCAATCGGACATTCATGGGAAGATCTGAAAAGGTTTTGGTAACAATTGGACAACCGGAAGTAGAAGATTCTTGAAAAATAATCTTCTAAATATTATTTTTTGAAAATTTTTTTTGGTAATATTAAATAAAATTAAATTCTCTATCTGATACATTTATTATTATTATTATCTTTTTAAATCTCACTCTACCCTTACGGGTGTAGAGATTATAATTCTTTTTACACTATATTATTTATAAAGTCTTTCCATTCTGTCCTGTTCCTTGCTTTCCTGTTTGCTTCTTGAAGGTTTAAGTTGTTCTTATTTAGAATTTCTTCTATGTTTCTTTCCCAATTCTTCGCTGGTCTTCCTCTTTTCTTTTTAATCCTTTCTCTAGCGTTCCAGACTATTTTTGCTTGTTTGTCTTCAGGCATCCTTACTAGATGTCCATACCAGGCTAGCAGTCTTTTCTCTATTGTCTTTTGCGTGCTTTCTAGCTGTAGCTTTGTTCTTATGTCCTCATTTCTAATTTTGTCTAATCTTGTGACCCCTTCTATTCGTCGTAGAAACTTCATTTCGGCTGTTTGTATTTTTGACTTTGTTTTCTGATTCATTACCCATGTTTCACATCCATACATTAGCGCTGGTCTGTATACTGTTTTAAATAGAGTTGTTTTTGTTTTACTTGATATTTGTTTGTTATTTAGTATTATTTTATTCAATGTATGGTAGCTTTTATTTGCTGTCTGTATTCTGTTATTTATTTCTTGTTCTTGGTTTCCTTTGTTATTTATCATGCTTCCAAGGTATTTAAATGTTTCTATCTGTTCTATTTGTTTTCCATTTATTGTTATATTGGTTTCCACCTCTTCTTTTGTGATCGCCATTACCTTTGTCTTCTCTATATTTAGTCATGTTGTGTTTTGTGAGCTCTTCGTTCCATATGTTCAGATTGTGTTGCATATCTTCTTCGCTTTTAGTTATCACTGCTATATCATCTGCAAATTCACACTCCGCTATCTTTACTTTTTCCATTCTGTAGTATCCAATCTCCATTTTTTTACCTCTCGCTAAGAGAGGTAATGGATTCATGCTAAAAATCGCATATCCAGATTTTATTGAATAAGCACGTTTTAAGGTCCCTACAATCCGATTTTAACATTTTTACGATGATGTCTGTGTGTGTGTGTGTGTGTGTGTGTGTGTGGATGTGTGTGTGTGGGATGTTGGAAGGACGGTTACTCAAAAACTATAAGACTTAAAATTTGTTTAACAACGTATTTCCCAATCGGACATTCATGGGAAGATCTGAAAAGGTTTTGGTAACAATTGGACAACCGGAAGTAGAAGATTCTTGAAAAAAAATCTTCTAAATATTATTTTTTGAAAATTTTTCTTGATAATATTAAAGAAAAATAAATTCTCTTTCTGATACATTTAAATATTTTTATACATATTTTATAGATTTAGAGATAAAAGGAATATAATATATAAAATAATGTTGTAATTAATTTTACAACCGAAAGGATGTCATGAAAAATAGTTGCAAATTTAAATTATTTGTAACTGACAGATGAATGTCAGTGTCAGAAATAATGAGTAATGAAAGAAAAATGTATTTGGAGAATCCCTTAATTCTTGATCTGTGACTATTATGGAGATGACAAGTCTAGGTTGAAGGACTTAAATTTGTTTCAAACATTATGGGACAATGTACACCAGTACTGTAGACTAGAGTAACTTTGAATTGCGAAAAAGCTATCAAATTCTTCTCAAGTAAGTTGTAAATATTGACAAAATTACACATCGATATAAGAATAATCGGAGTGCAATCTATCCGTCACTTTATTAAAAGGAATTAGTGTTATTTAGATATAACAAGTATGAAAAAATAAAATGTAAAAGAAGATATATAAGAATAGATGCACAATCCAGATATATACATTTTAGACCGCCCAAAATAAATGTTTTTACTAGAAGAATATGAAGAGAAAGTAAACAAAGTTGTTCGAATTGAAAATTGCTGTTACCAGCCTAATATTTATATATGGTAAACTCTACTTTGTAATTTATTGTAACATAATTTATGGTAAATATCTTTATGTTGAGACATGCTATTATTGAATAATAAAGAAGTTTATACGTCATAGATTTATATGAATATATTATTTGTATTTATAAAAATAATCTTTGCTTTATGCATACAGCCAGGTAAAATATACGGCGAGAGGTTATGTGCTGGCCACATCAGATTTTTTGTTTTGCTATTTATGTTTTTAAGCACGTTGTCCAGGAATATAGTGAACAGTAGTGGGCTCAGAGCGCCTCCTTGTCTCAGTCCTTGTGTGGTTATACATTCTTTTGATATCTCGTTTCCTGTTCGTATGTAATTTTTTGTGTTAGAATATATACTTTTGACTGCCTTTAACAATTGTTTGTTTACTTGTCTTTGTTCTAATATATTCCAAATCTTATTTCGTGGGACTCTATCGAAGGCTTTCTCTAGGTCGATGTATGTTATGTATAGTTTATTCTCTTGTCTCATTGTCCTGTCTATTAGTTTCCTTATTGTAAATATATGGTCTTGCGCTTGGTATCCTTTTCTAAATCCGCTTTGTGTTTTTTCCATTGTCGACTCCATTGCCAACCTTAGTTTGTTCTCTAGAATAGCTTCATATATTTTCGCCGCCGAACATAAAAGGGATATGCCTCTATAATTATTGCAATTCCTAGTATCTCCTTTTTTGTATATAGGAAATATTACCGCTTTCTGCCAGTCCACAGGTATTTTTCCACTTTCCCAGATTCTATTCAATACTACTAGTAGTAGTTGTTCCCCCTTCTCTCCCATGTAAGTCAGTTGTTCAGTTTTAATTTTATCATGGCCTGGCGCTTTTCCATTTTTTAATTTTCTAAGAACCCCTTTCAATTCCTCTTCTGTATTTTTTTCTAGTTCCTTACCCTCTTCTCTCCTTGGTAATTGATATTCGTCTTCCTTTTTTTCCTCATCTGTTCTTTTGTTTCCTTCCAGTAGCTCCTCAAAATGTTCCTTCCACCTTTCCATTATTTTATTTTCTTCAAGTAATATTTTTCCTTGTTTATCTTTTATCTGTTTGAGTGTCACTTGCTTATCTTTCTTGAATTTATTAAGTATCCTGTAAAATAGTTTCTGATTGTCCCTAAAGTTTTCTTCCAGCACATTTCCAAATTCCTCCCATGAGTTATTTTTTGCCTGTTTAATTTCTTCTTTCACTAATTTCCTTTGTTTTTTATAGTTCTCGTAGTCTTGTTGTTCTTTCGTAACCAGGTATTTCTTCCATAATTGTTTCTTTCCCTTCACTTCTTTTTTCACTCTCTCGTTCCACCAGTGAGTTTGTTTTCTATTTTTGTTGTCTCTTACTGTTCCACAGTTCCACTCTGTACAGTTGCCTTTTCTATTATATTCTTGAAAGCTTTCCATATGTCCTCTATAGTTTCCATATTTTGCTCTTGTAAGTTATCAACAGCTTCTTCTATGCAATTTTGATATTTTTCTCTCACCTGTTTATCTTGCAATCTATCTATTTTAGTTTTAATTATCTCGTGTTTCTTCTGTTTTATTTCTGTTGTCCTAGGATTTTCTTCTTTTATTTTTATTTTTGTCATTGTCAAAAAGTGGTCGCTTCCTATCTCACTTCCTCTTTTAACTCTTACGTCCTTTACATGTTTTCTTTGCTGTTTAGTAGTTATAAATTAATCGATCAGCGACTTTTCATTTCTTGACTTAACTTCTCTTGTATACTTGTGTATGTCTTTATGTGTGAAAAATGTGTTTAATATTTTTAAATCATTGATAATGCAGAAGTCTATTAAACTGTTACCATTGTTGTTTTTTACTGTCTCTCCTTTAGTGCCCATAACATCCTCTATTCCTGTATTTTTGTTCCCCACCCTTGCATTCAAATCCCCTATTATATAAATTGGTTCTTTTAGTTTTCCGAATTCTATTTGTACCTTATCCCAGAACTCGTCTTTGCTTTCCTTGTCTGCATCTTCGGTTAGCCCATATAGTACCATTATATTCGCAGAGAAATTGTTATCTGTTATGTTTACTCGGAGTATTCGTTCGTCTATACATTCCCATTCACTTATAGAATTTTCCAGTCTATTATGTATAACGCATCCCACTCCTGCCTTTGCTCTTTCATTAAGCTTCACTCCGCTATGTATTAATATGTGGTTATTCCTTAATCTAAGTATACCTTTCCCTTTCTTTTTAATCTCTGTTATGGCTAAAATGTCCAGTTTTGCTTTTTCAAATTCTTCTATTAATTCTTCTTCCTTCCCGGTTAAACTTTTAATGTTCCAAGTTCCTAATTGAATTATCCTTTCCTTTTGCCTATCCGCCACCATTTTATCTGTTTTTGTCATCGTATTTGCTACTAGTTTTTTGAAATTCGTTGTTTGTCCTTATCTTGCTCTACGACACCTTTTTCGAATTTTCTAGTTTCCCTTAGGACTAGATTTCCTTCATTGTCGTTCCAATCCCATACTTCATCGTTTTTGATTAGCTTCCTGTAGCCTATTTTAACTCTTCTTCCTTGTTGTTTTTCTTTTCTGGCTAGTAACCTTATTTTCGTTTGGATTTCTTTCTCTTCCTTTGTATAATCATCTTCTATATATATGTTAGTACCATTAAGTTACTTTTTTCCAGCCATTATTCTTTTTTTGTCGCTCCAGGATGCCAACTTCACTACTCTTATAGATTTATTTTGCCTTGTGTTTATTTCCCTTGCTTCATTTACTTTGGCTATAATGCCGATCTTATTTTCTATGAAATTTTCCACTTCCTGCTCGAGGTTCAGGTTTTGAAAGCTACTGCCTTTGATAACAATATGATTCTTTCTTTCCGTTTGTTCCACTTTTTCAATTTTTCTTTGTAACATGTTTAGTTAGATACATTTAATTATTTTATTATATATTCTATAGATTTAGAGATAAAAAAAATATAATATTGTAACGTTTTTATTTATATGGGTGAAGTGTAAATCATAGACAATTATTATTAACAAAGAATACGTTTATTAAACGATAATTAAATAAGGATTAAATATTAAAAGATAATAAAAACAACTAACACTATGATTAAATAATTATAAACACTAAGAATATTATTAAATGCTTAAACACTACGATTATTTATTTAACTAACATTTATATCACAACACTTATTTATATAACTACATTTATTTATGTTAACAACTGTTAAACTGTTTATTTATATCACCGAGTTCATATCTGGTTGCTGGTATATATGAGACTGAGACTCCGCCTTCTCTCGGCCGATATTTATACAGCGCGTAACAGTCTAGAAGCCTTCCAAGCGACAATGACCGGCACACAAAGGAACGAGGTCACGGCGCAATTAGACCCTAACCGCTGCGGCGCCAGGGATCGCGTGATCGCTCTCGTACATTCGTTCAGTGGCGGCGTTGTATACTCTTCTCTCGGGGGCGCACGTCACAATATATAAAATAATGTTTTAATAAATTTTACAGCCGAAAGAATGCCATGGAAAATATTTGAAAATTTGAATGTTTGTAACTGACAGATAAATGTCAGTGTCAGAAATAAATATTTAAAATTATAGGTATATTACACATACCCTTAAATGGAAAGAATAGATATAAGCGAGAATACAGGTCGAAGGAAGACGATATTGAAATGTTATAAACGCAAGATGAAAGTGAAGATGGTCTCCACTCTGCAACGTAAAATACAGAAAAATTGTATCTCATCGAAATAATGAGTAATGAAAGAAAAATGTACTTGGAGAATCTCTTAATTCTTGATCTGTGACTATTATGGAGGTGACAAGTCTAAGTTGAAGGACTTAAATTTTTTTTAAACATTATGGGACAATGTACACCAGCACTGTAGCTAGAGTAACATTGAACTGCGAAAAAGCTACCAAATTCTTCTCAAGTTAGTTGTAAATATTGACAAAATTACACATCGATATAAGAATAATCGGAGTGCAATCTATCCATCACTTTATTAATGGGAATTAGTAATATTTAGATACAACATGTATGAAAAAATAAAATGTAAAAGAAGATATGTAAAAATAGATGCACAATTCAGATTATACATTTTTGCCGCCCAAAATTAATGTTCTTACTAGAAGAATATGAAGAGAAAGTAAACAAGAACGTTGTTCGAATTGAAAATCCCTGTTACCAGCAAAAAATTTATATATAGTAAACTCTACTTTGTAATTTATTGTACATAATTTATGGTAAAATATCCTATAGATTTTGTAAATATATGTGAAAATTGTTTTATGTTGAGTCATGCTCTTATTGAATAGTCATAGACTTATATGAATATATTATTTGTATTTCTAAAAATATTCTTTGCTTTATGAATAGATGGCGAGACGTTATGTGCTGGCCACATCAGATTTTTTTTTCAAGAATCTTCTACTTCCGGTTGTCCAATTGTTACCAGAACCTTTTCAGATCTTCCCATGAATGTCCGATTGGGAAATACGTAGTTAAACAAATATAAAGTCTTATAGTTTTTGAGTAATCGTCCTTCCAACATCCACACACATACACACACACATACACACACATACACACATCCACACACACACACACACACACACACACACACACACACACACACACACACACACAGACATCATCGTAAATATGTTAAAATCGGATTGAAGGGACCTTAAAATGTGCTTATTCAATTAAATCTGGATATGCGATTTTTAGCATGAATCTAATACCTCTCTTAGCGAGAGGTAAAAAAACTAAAATAAAATTACAAATGATCATTTGGATCAATGCTGGCGATTAGCTATGTTATCATACGATCATACAAATCTGACAATGAAAGTTATTGCAATCAGTCAGGGCAATCCCACATTTCACATTGATTTACTTTATTATATAAATATTTCATCACGGCATATTACTCATTGCTGAGTGTGCCAATCTGCTTTGTACACAGATATCGGTAATGATGGAATATTTATGCCGTGCGGGCGCTTACCAGGCGTCACCTCACGGGCACTCATAGCTGGTATGGAGAGTGCACCACAGGGGTCAATTTTGTGCCATTAAAATTCGATGTAATTTTTGGCGTCGGTCGGGATCGAACCCGGGTCCCCAGATTCGCGACCAGACACTCAGGTACACTGCCACGAGACCCCATATTTATTTTATTTATTTATTTATATAAATATTGATGCACCTATTTCGGAAATGATTAATGTATACATAATTTTCTTCCAATTTATTTGTCTATCGTTAAATAATTTAGTATGCAAAAGTAGCTCGCTTAGTACAACAGATTGAACACTCCTGATCTATGGGGTTAATTCTACCATCGGTTAAGCGTTGTACACTTACTTAAATAACATCTGTATAATAACGCTAATGGATAAGTCACTATAAATAGTTACAACAAGGGACATACATAATTTGTTTAGTCCTTTAAAAGTAAATTAATCAAGCGCAATTTCTAATACTCTAAGTACAACATGCAAATTCTTGATACGGTAATGAAAAACCTTTTAACTTGTTATATTTTCTCGTAAAAGAGCTTTTACAAGTATTACCTTTCAAACATCCTGATTTTTAATACTGTTATTTTTCTTTTATTGCACGGACGTAAATTTGTATTTCTCAGAAAATTTATTTTTCACTACTTATGTACAAATATATCAAGATATATTTCATAATCTAAATCAAAATGCAGCAATATGATATCGATTGACGGATCTATTTCATAATAAAGATCAAAACTTTAGGTATTAACATACATCGTTCGCTTATCGCGTTGGTCTGAAGTCATACTAGAATTCAGAGCTATAGGAACTACTGAAATTAAAAGTATTTACAGTAACATAAATACTTTAAATACTAAAGACTCCTCGCATACACAAGGACATATTACTTAGTGTTTTGTTAACTACTATCAACACGGGTTTGAGCAAATATAGGTATGTACTACAGTTTTCGCTATCTATAGTTTTAATCGAATAGGTGAAGTCGTAAATATAGATAAATCAAGACGTATAATATAATGAAAATTTTGAACAACTTATTTATTAAAGGCTTTATCTATTTCCTCATCCATATTATAGAACTAAGTAAATATCTTTCAACTCCAATGCGTGAAGTAGTAGCTACACACATGAATCGCAGTACACGTAAAATGCAGGAGTTTATTTTAAAACATTTTATATGCTGAAGTCTTTTTTACACGCATATAGACATATATCTCCATACACTTGTCGTTGTTCCACCCGCAATATACTATTTTTACGTTCCGTCACCTTTAGGTAAGGAAGGTATTGTCTTTGGTCAAAAAATTCAATGATGAGTTTTTAGTGAATAAGTACGTTTTAGGGTCCCTACAATTCGATTTTACCATTTTTACGATGATGTATGTATGTATGTATGTATATGTATGTATGTGTGTGTGTGTGTGTGTGTGTGTCTGTGTAACAAAAGTTTCGGATCGCATAACTTAAATACCACGATTCCAAAAGTTATATTTTCATATTTCTGAAGTTTACATCCAGACGAACAAGTGATTAGATTTTGGTTATAAATGGTCAACCGGAAGTACCCTTATTTGAAGATTTTAACAGTTTTTCTTGAAAAAACGCAGTTAAATATCATTTATTGACATTTAACGTTATTATAACTTGAAGAATATATTGTTTTTTATACGATTTGATCGCATTTTATACTTCATATTCAGTAGGTATAGAGTTAAAGAATTATAAAGATATTGGCTGGTACCACAAGCCTGGTTTTAACTAAAACGCTGTTTTAAGAAATGTCAAATTCAAATTTCAATATTTAATTTCACCCTTACGTTTAAAGAGCGATTTTTTAAAAAATATTTGTTTGAATATAAACTATGTTCTGCTTTAAAATCATATTGTGGTGAATTTAATATTATTTATTATTAATATTAAATAATGAAATTTGACATTTCTTAAAACATCGTTTTAGTTAAAACAAGGCTTGTGGTACCAGCCATTAAGTTTCGTAAAATAGCCAGATATGCTAACCATGGAAACTGCTAATATATTCAGATAATACAAATTGACAGATGTCAGTATCAATAAGTGCATTCAATGAAGTAAGCAGATCAAGTAAATGCTAGGTAAGCAAACGAGACTTGTTGCTTAGTACACTGAAAGATTTGCTAGCTATACGACGAACTGATATTCACAAATGTCATCGAGAAAGTTATACAGTTGTCAAATATAACATCTGTATCTCTCATATCCCTTTTATTGGCCTGGAAAGTTATACAAAATTAATTTATAGGTAGGTACAGTATTTGCAGATAGTGGAATTAATTTTGAACATTTTTTAGGTCTAAGAAAATATTTCAAATTTAACAATGTTATGAACCTTCATCACAAAACTTTGAAAGCTTTTTTGACATGTAATTGATATAAACACACCATAATATGAGATAGAAACAGTACAAGTTAAATTCATATATGTATAATTTGCATTTCCCGCCATTATTTCTCATAAGTTAGTAAGACAAGCGAGAAATTTGGCGCTTGGATTACTTGCGAGCAAATCAAGCAAATGCTAGGCTAGCAAAGTCGTTCAACACATTTTACTTTCGATTGCTTGTTTTCGATACGGTAAGGAATGAAAGAATAAGGGAAATAACTCTAGTATTAGTAGTTTTTAGAAAAATACAAGAGAGACGATTACATTGGTTTGAACTCGTCACGAGGAGATAAAAAAAAATATTGGAAGAAGAATGAATTGCTTAGTAATAGAAGGTTGAAGAAACAGAGGAAGACGAAAGATAAGATGGAAGGACTGTATTGCGAAAGACTTGAGAGAAAAGGAACTAAATAAGAACGACACGCAAAGCAGAAATGAGTGGAAGAAGAAAATAAGAAATAGCGGCCCGTAACAAATGGGAAAAGCTAAAGAAGAAGATGTCAGTGTCAAGTACAATTAGCATAGTTTGTTTATGAAATAATTTTACTGGAAATATAGAATCTTTTGCAAGAAAATTTATGTATGGAATTTATACATAATACACAGGATTTACGGAAGGTATTGTGCTGGCCACATCAGATTTTTTTAAAATAGGTCTATAGGACTTTCAAATTAGTGGGCTACTTTAACTCTCTTATTAGATAGGAATGATATACCTAAATTTGATCATTTTTTTGTCATATTTTAACTGTTTTAAAAATATGCTTAGTACTAGTACTGTAAGTAGGTAAAAAAAATATACCTAAAGTATTATTTTACTGAGTATTTAAATACTTTTCTTGCAAGTATAAATACTTTTTTTGACTACTGGTCCCAGCTCTGCTAGAATTATTGAGAATAAAATCATATGGTTCATATTTTTAAAATTTTATTTTTAATATATCGAAAGCAGTTCCCTTCAACAATAATACACTTCACTATTCTTTCGTTCTATTACTTAAAAGATCCCAACCAGTCTTCTTTTGGTACGCTTTCAAAATATTTTTTGGTGGATTTAAAAACTATCAATGTTCTTAATTTCAGGTGACTTAAAACTACCAAAGCTGTTAAACATATTACATGGGGGACTTAAAAACTATCAAAGTTGTCAAATTATAAATCATGATTCGAAAATGCTTTGCTCAATTCCACATTTTCACACACATGGATACCTTATTGATTAACTAACTAACACAACTTACACAATTTATAGGACAATTCTGAACGTTCATCTGTAAAACCGTAAATTCGTAAATCCTTAGGATATGGTAAATCTGTAACTGCACAATTTACAGATTTACTGATTTGGCAATTCTGAACATATATCTGTAACGAGCCGAGTTACAGACATATCATTTACGATCTCGCAACGTTTTGACATTTGCGATTAATTCACAAATATTTTTTACTTTGTGGTTGCTCAGCAATGAGAAAAATGAAAACCTATTTTTTAGATCGTAGTAGTATGACAAAAAAAAGATACGAAATATATGTCAAAAAACTGATGTAAAAAACATGAATCTTGTATTACAATTATATTGAATAAATTGTGTTTTCTTGAATTATATACTGGAAACTTTGGCTTTAAGTTAGTGCGAGTGAACGCGAGAAAATAAGTGTGTATGCAGACACATTTTTTGGTGACCCCAAGACATGATCTTTCGAGCGCATTAGAGGTCAAGTTTCCAGCCCTGAACCTTGAATTTGAATCTACAGGAAGGAAAAAGGACGATATTTCCCTTACTTGGCTACCTGTCAATCATCCCAGTGAAGATCCTGAAGTGTAAAAATCACTTTAACTTTGCATATGAATATATCTGCTTAGTGTACAGCAGTATAAATAACAGTATACTTCCTACTCAATATGGACGAAGAGACAACTTCGGTTTCCGTCGTAAGAGAAAAACGAATTCAGCAACCACCATCTAGATTAGCCTACCCTCAGCTTGGCAACCCAACAGAGAATGTACAAATCGACAGAAAACTGAATATTGAAAGGCCGCAAACGAATAGAAACGCTCCATCCGTCAAGTCAGTACAATCTTCCACTTCTACCAGAATTATGCAGAATAAGTTAGAGACTCAGAAGAAAATCGCAGCTTTAGAAAAGGAAATCGAAGAAGCTTCCGAACATGTTGCAGATTTGATGGTAGACCTAAATCATGCCAGAAAAGAACTAACCTACTATAAGGGTGAAAAAGCTGATGAAGAGTCCAAGAAAGCTATACGAAAAGCCGAAGTGAAGATTTTCGATCTAGAGGCACAAATTACCAAAGGCGAAAGGAAACTTAATAGACTTAAAGCTAGTTTTGAACGCCGTAGAAAGTTAATTGAAGATGAAAGCGAAATAATTAATAATATAATCATAGAAGAAGATTTTAATTATGAAAAATGTGAACAAGATCACGAAGAAAGACCTACATTCGAAGAAGAAAATGAGAAACACAACCGAGTGAAGAACTGGATAGAAAATGGAGAAAAAACAGGCCATGACGACATCTCGACTTCATTTTCTCATACTCATCAGAAAAATCAGCATGATCCTGAACCACTTCCTGATATTTTTGAAAAATTCGCCACTGCTTTAACTCGAGCCATACAGAATCAGCAGCAAAATACTCTTGTAGTAATGAAGTCAAATGATAGCGACTTACCATACTTTGATGGAAATGCAGAAGATTGGTTAATTTTTAAGAATGAGTTTGAGAGAACCAGCAAGATATTAGACAACTCTCAAAAGATGATACGACTCAGGTCCCATCTAAAAGGCAAAGCTAAGTTTGCAGTGAATCATCTCTTGGCCAATCCTGATAACGTAAACAAGATTATGAAAACTTTAGAACAAGCTTTCGGTAATCCTGAAAAAATTATTACAACATTGATAGAAAAAGCTAAATGTGTTAAAGCCCCTGATCTCAATAGACCAGAAACCATTGTGGGATTTGGAACTGCAGTAGACGCACTAGTTACTAACGTAATATCTTTTCAACTTGAAGAATATATGAACAACATACAATTATTAAACGAACTTGTAGACAAATTGCCTAAAATTCTACAACGTGAATGGCATAAATTTGCAATGCAATCACAGCAAAAGAAAAATCTACAAATGTTCCAATCATGGATACAATATGAAGTGAACACTGCTTACCTGCAAATTAAACCTGAGCCGGTTCAAGAGAGATTTGCTGAAATTAGGAAAATGAAGAATCAAGGAATACATACAGCAAAAGAAAAGAAAATAATTTTTTGTCATAACTGTAACATCGAAAACCATATAATAACTTCATGTAGAAAGTTCATGAAGTTACCAATATCAGAAAAGCGAAAGAAAGTGGGAGAGAACGGATTATGTTATAAATGCCTTGAGAAAGGTCATCGTTCTGCAGATTGTCCCGAAAAACAAGTATGTGGCCTAGATTCTTGTACTAATATTCATCATCGTTTGCTTCATCCTCCTTCAATGAATAAAGAAAACAGTAGGAAAAACAAGAAACCTCCTGAGTTTAATTCTGATTCCTCAGATGTACTCAATGCAGTTGCTTCAGCTGGAAACGGGTTTATACCTATCATTCCAGTGAAAGTCACTGGTCCTCGAAAAACTAAAATCGTTCTAGCTTTTCTGGATACTGGGGCAAGCTTCACAATGATAAAATCTGACATTGCGAATGAAATTGGACTGTCAGGGAATGTGAAACCGTTGTCATTTAATGTATTTGGTAATGCCGTAAGAATTGATGATTCCAGGATGGTCGATTTGACAGTTGAAGGAGTTCTCCGAAATTCAAACAGATATTTAATTAAAAATGTACGTACTATCAAGAATTTGGAAGTTCCTTCATCTAAGTTGGACTTTGATGATATACGAGAAAAGTTTGTCTATCTAAATGGAGCACGTGTTAAGTCCATTCCTGACAAACGACCTCAAATGATAATCGGTTATGATAACTATCGCCTCTTCTGTCCACTACAAACAATTGAGGATCCTAATGAAAATGGACCATCTGCTCATCTTTGTCGATTGGGGTGGTACTTGTCTGGTGTTACGGAAAGAGAATACTGTTACTTCGCTTGCGAGTCAGGTCAGACTGAAACTGATCAGCATCTTCATACTCTGATACAGAACTTCTTTCAAATTGAAAACAGTGATGATAAAAACTGTGTTACTCCGTCTTCTTCCAAGGAAGATCAAAGAGGCACGTGGAAAAAAAGGATCATCGATCAAGTGTACCCTGGGAAAGATGGGCAAGTTCGGGTAGTAAATGTACGGGTTACATTTTCAAAGAAAGATAAAGATAAAGAGCCCATCACTAGAATTTATCGCCGACCAGTCGTGAAAATCATCCCTATAGGAGAGAATGTCGTTTTGAGGACAAAACGGGGAGGAGAAAATGTGGTTGCTCAGCAATGAGAAAAATGAAAACCTATTTTTTAGATCGTAGTAGTATGACAAAAAAAAGATACGAAATATATGTCAAAAAACTGATGTAAAAAACATGAATCTTGTATTACAATTATATTGAATAAATTGTGTTTTCTTGAATTATATACTGGAAACTTTGGCTTTAAGTTAGTGCGAGTGAACGCGAGAAAATAAGTGTGTATGCAGACACATACTTGATGTGGAAAGCTGTGACAGTGCTGTGTTTTGCACTAAATAAGTACAAATAATGAAGGTATACAGAAATTATTGCATTATTGTTTTCAAGGCCCAAATGACTACTAATTATTAATTAATATTATTAATATTACATATTAATAGAAAACAGAATGAAATATATCTATCAATTTTAGAAGACGAGTATGCGTTAAAAATAATACCATCAACGTTTCGGCAGAAATTCTGCCTCCAAAACCAGTCTGTCCAGTATCTTTTTCAGCCCCTCGTAATACTCTTTAATATTCTAAACTTTCTCCTACCTTTTCTCCCATGTATTTTCCCAACAATTATAATTTTCTGAAGACAATCCCTCCTAAAATTTGTCCAATCCAATTGACCTTCCTCTTTCTTATTTCTCTCAAAATTCTTCTCTCTTCTCCACCTCATTCCTTTATAGTTATTCTCCTCTTTCCTCAAGGACCATGTTTCGCATCCAAATAGCACAATACTTCATGTGAAGTAATGTTCCATCATTTTATATTGATGCGCATCGCTGTTTGCAGTTCCTGAATTTTAGTAAAAACTGTCTTTCTTGGACAATTTTCTTCGTTACTATTGCTATTCGAAGTTACTATACTTCCAGCTTCCAAAAATATTTGAAAGAGCTTACTTATTCTACCTTTTCTATTTCTAACCAGTTCTAAGTTTGCGGATCCGTCCTCCTTAGCTATCCTCATTTTTTTTTATTGCTTTATGCTTATTCTCTAAATTCGTCCAAAATTATAGGGAATTACACCAGATTTACAATTTCATGTAAACTACTACTCAATGACTAACGTGATCAGGAAACTGATTTAGAGTAGTAACAGAGGAGCCTAAAACTGCAACAGTTATTTTTCAATAGATCTTATAGGATGCAGTGACATAAGCGAAAATAGAAAATTTTATTAACAGGGAGATAAATTGCTATTAAAATGAATACTAAAAATAGTAATTCATTGTTAAAAGGTCTTCAAAAATAAACAAATATAAAATGAAATAATTTAAAAATATATTTTTTGCTTTTTTAAAAATCTCAGTTTATTTGAAATAACTAAAATGAAAATACGAATTCCACGTCTTTTTAGATAACCAGGTACTGAAGGAAAAAACAGTCATAAACGAAACAGAAAAATAAAAAACAAGAAAAACGAAATAACGGGAAAGAGATAGCACGGATAATATGTTTTCACTAAAATGCCATTAAAGAGTACGCTGTCTGTCTCTCAGAAAATAAAAACCGTCTTCCTCAGCTTTCTTAACGTCTTTTTTCTGCTTGAGGTTATTTGACACAGATATTATGACTATATTATGCGGATAAACACACAATAGTTTTCGACTTTTAAAATGTCATTAGGAAGTGTTGTAGCAGAAATTATTTTAAATAGTATTATTAAATTAACTACAAGTGTATATTGTTGTTCTTATGAATTATTGATATGTCAAGGAAAGGTTGAAATTTAACTATTTCCCAAATTAAACTCAATTTGAGAGGTCCATGTTCCTAACTTTGAATGCAAACAGCTCTAATACGAGAAGGTACTGGGACTTAGCAACAAGTACAATATAACAATAATAACAATTGACAAAATAAATCACTCCATTTTAATAGATAAACTTATAGCGTACATGGTACTTTATTAAAGACGTTTACATCATATGTAAATCATAGACAACAATCGGTCCTATTCTGTAACTTTTAACAACTGGTTAAAATTTGTATCCAGTAGATATTGATTTGGCAACAAAAAACTTACTTGATTGGTTAAATTTTTTAACCAATTGTTAAAAATTAACCACTGAGTTACGGAATAGGCCCGAATATGTTACAGTAAATGTATTTCAATTCTGACATCTAACCCATAACTTCTGAAGTACCTCAGGGATCTCACATTGGACGTCTCCTTTTTATATTATTTATTAATGATATTAGGTAATTCATGTTTTCAAAATTCTAAATTTATAATATAACTTAAGATGATCAATCTTAAGTTATATAAAAAAATGTTTCTTTGATAGATTGTCTTAGTCTTCATCAAGAACATCTAGATAGACTAAATATTTATCGTAAGTAGAATGACATGCACCAACTACAGTAAATGTTCCATTATCTCTTTTTCACGGAGGAGAAATGTATTTGAATTTAACTACAATATTGATGGAAATGATATCAGTCGTGTATCTTAAGACCACTGTATAGAGAGCTTCGATTTCTCATTATTTTTGTTCCGTTTTCTCCAGACATAGTAAGATAAATAAGTATTTTAATAAAAGAAAATAGCTTATACGAGGTTTGTTCAAAAAAGGTGACTTTTCAAATTTCGCGGGCGGCGTATATTATTCTCGATTTTCTTGTTTGTTACGTTGGTACACATGTTCCCAACATATGTTGACATGAGCAGCCATTTAGCATTTGTATTTTGTTTTTGACAGATATAAAGATTAGACGTATTTTGGTGTGCTTGGCGATTTTTTGCAATCAAAGAATCTGTATTAAATTTTGTGTGAAAAATAAAATTAAGTGCTCCAACGCACTTGAAATGTTGACTGTGGCATTTGGCGAGTCTACTTTGAGCAAAAAAAAACTGTTTATAAGTGGTACAACCTCTTCACAGAAAGCCGTGAAGATGTTAATAACGATGCCCACCGTTCGGTTAAATGTGAAGGTTTTGCTCACTGTTTTCTTCGATTACAATGGTGTGGTGCATCATGAGTTCTTACCAAAAGGTCATGCGGTGAATAAGGAATATTACCTTCAAGTTATGCGTCGTTTGCGTGAAGCAATACGAAGAAAACGCCCGGATTTGTGACAAAACAATTCATGGCTTTTGCATCACAATAATGCACCTGCTCACATATCGTTGCTTGTTCGTGATTTTTTGGCCAAACACAACACCGTAATCACGCCTCAGCCGCCGTATTCACCGGACTTGCCCCCCTGCGACTTTTTCCTGTTCCCAAAACTGAAAAGACCCATGAAAGGACGGCGTTTTGCCATGATTGAGGAGATAAAGACCGCGTATCAGAAGTACTTCGAGGATTGAAAAAACGCTGACACAAGTGTACTATATCAGAGGGGGATTACTATGAAGAGACAATATAGATATTTATGAATAAATAAATATTTCTCGAGAAAAATAAAAAGTCACTTTTTTTTCTAACAATCCTCTTATTTCATAAATGGTTCATTTACGGATTCAAGTCCATTAATTTTTTACCTCTCGCTAAGAGAGGTATTGGATTCATGCTAAAAATCGCTTATCCAGATTTTATTGAATAAGCACGTTTTAAGATCCCTACAATCCGATTTTAACATTTTTACGATGATGTCTGTGTGTGTGTGTGTGTGTGTGTGTGTGTGTGTGTGTGTGTGTGTGTGTGTGTGTGTGTGTGTGTGTGTGTGTGTGTGTGTGTGTGTGGATGTATGTGTGTGTGTGTGTGTGTGTGTATGTATGTAGGATGTTGGCAGGACGATGTGTGTGTATTTTTGTGTATTTTGTGTACTTTTTGTGTATTTTTACAACCCTTAATCTGGGCTTAGCCTGTTGGGTTCGTTGATAAATAAATAAATAAATCAAATTATTATTCCATGGTTTATTTCAAGTCTATATGTTTGTGTTTTGCAAATCAGTTGAACAACACAAATCTTTGAGAAATACATTATTTAAAAAGAAATATAATTATCAAATAAGTGACACTTATTTTTTTCAGTTAAAATGTATCCGTAAATAATATTTCAAATTGCACGCGTATGAATACGAAATGCAATGAAATTGTCTGCAAGTAATATTATATCAGAAAGAAATATTTTTACCTCTCGCTAAGAGAGGTATTGCATTCATGCTAAAAATCGCATATCCAGATTTTATTGAATAAGCACGTTTTAAGGTCTCTACAATCCGATTTTAACATTTTTACGATGATGTCTGTGTGTGTGTGTGTGTGGATGTGTGTGTATGTGTGTGTGTGTGTGTGTGGGATGTTGGAAGGACGGTTACTCAAAAACTGTAAGACTTTAAATTTGTTTAACTACGTATTTCCCAATCGGGCATTCATGGGAAGATCTGAAAAGGTTTTGGTAACAATTGGACAACCGGAAGTAGAAGATTCTTGAAAAATAATCTTCTAAATAATATTTTTTGAATTTTTTTCTTGGTAATATTAAAGAAAATTAAATTCTCTATCTGATACATTTAAATATTTTATAATATATTCTATAGATTTAGAGACAATAGAAATATAATATATAAAATAATCTGTTATAATAAATTTTACAGCCGAAAGAATGGCCATGGAAAATAGTTGAAAATTTAAATTGTTTGTAACTGACAGATAAATGTCAGTGTCAGAAATCCGGAGACATTACTGAAGACTTTTTCTGGGAAGTACATACATTATATTATTTCTTAATGTATTAATAGTTAAATATTTAAAATTATAGGTATATTACATGTATCCTTTAAAAATACTGTCAATCCTGACAATGAATTGGAAACATTTCGAAAAATTAGAAGAGGACAAAATTTCTTCATAAAATGAATTTAAAATTAAACACTCTAAATATAAGGAATAGATATATGTAAGTAGAATTTTTGGTATAGAGTGTAGGTATACAAGAAATGTTAAATACAATAGGGCGCGAGCAGTCATATGATTTTGTTGGCCTTGACAAGCAGATATGGGGGCCCATGTCAGAATGATAGCTAGTAATTATGTATATAGATATTAAGTATCATAATTTCTCATTCTAAATTTAGTGATTTTCCAATTCCATGTGGTTGATTTTCCTCGACAAGTAGCTTCCACACTCCTGGTGACAAATTAACTACGTGTATTTAGAAAATCTTGAAATTCTGAATGAAAAATTGACAATTGAAATCCATGTACATAATTACTAATTATCATCCTGAAACAGGCCCCCACATTTGCTTGTCAAGGCCAACAAAGTAATATGACTGTTCGCGCCCTATACTTATGTAACCAAAAAAGGAAGTGGCGAGAGGTATTGTGCTGGCCACAACAGATTTTGTTTTCATTCATTTGATTTGTACTTTATACTGTTAAATTTTTGGAACCCGAATTTTAATTTGAAAATTAACACACTCAGAAATGGGTAATGAACCATGAAGATATATTTATTTATTTATTTATAAACAGTTTATTTATCGTTTTCACACTTCACTGCGTACAATTGAAAGTTGATAGTGAAAAGTTTTTAAAAATTGTTTTGAAACAAACTTCTTTGTTCTTACTATCTGCTATTTCACCCAGACAGCGTCGAGTCTTTGCGTCTTAGCTACCACCTACGAACATTTGTAAGTTTCTCGATCAATTTAGAGCGATTCCGTGTCCACTCGCGATCAAAACAAACCGAAGCTGAGCAGACAACTTCGATACAGTCGTTGCATCCACAGATCTGCAATAAAATAAAATTCAGTGCAATTTAAATGTTAAACACTTTCAACAATTTTTACAAATCGATTTAGATGCGGGAAAATATTTACTTAAGTTGAATTGGAAAATACTGGAATACAAATAACAAGTAAAATAAAACATGCCGATATTGAAATCCTTTGCTGTATGGATGTGATCCATCTGTTTAGAGAAAACTTTACCTGAAATTTAATAGTGAATATAAATATGTGTATCTCAAAAATGTTGTAGGTACATATTTTTAAAAATATAATTTTTTACTTTCCGGTACCTAAGGAAGGTATTGTCTTTTATCAAAAAAATCGATGGTAAGTTTTTAATGAATAAGCACGTCTTAGGGTCTCTAGAATACGAATTTACTGTTTTTACGATGATGTCTGTATGTAAGTGTGTGTGTCAGTGTATGTGTGTGTGTATGTGTGACAAAAATTATCCTGCGGTAACTGTAATTAATACTATAATTCCAAAAATTATATTTTTTTCATATTTCTTTTCTGTCCGGCCATTTGGAGAGTTAATTAGATTTTGGTTATAATTGGTCAACTAGAAGTACTCTTAATTGAAGTTTTTCTTGAAAAAACACAGTTAAATATATTTTGACAATTTATATAATTATAAATATTAAGGAATGTTTTATTCTCTATACGGTTTGATTGGATTTTTTCCTTCATGTTCAACGTATATAAAGGTAGAAAATTAAAAAGAAATTAAATTTCATAAATCAGCCAGCTATGCTATAACCATGGAAACTACTACTATATTCAGATAATTTATTTTTGATGATACCACCAATTTTGTAATTCAGAATGACACAATTTTGCTCCTTTACCCAAACCCGTATCTCTTTAATGGCCTTTTGCACCACTTCGGATTAACGCTAACCTTTGGTTAAAGTACTGGTTATCTCTCAAAGTGCGTTGTACCGATCAGTAACTAGTAGTTAATTCGGCAAACTACTGGTTTATTTAAACTACCAGAATATGTTCTGTTTGAACGATAACTTGAAGATAACCTTCAATTTTCAAAATTATTTGTCACTTGTGACAGCCCCACGGACATTTATAATTTGTAATTTAAAATGATTGATAAATTTAACAATGGTTTTGACGACGATGATGAATTACTGGAACTGGATATGTTACACCGAATTCCAAGAAAACGAGTATATGAAAGAGCTAACCCTTTTTATGAATTGGACGATCATGAATTTTTTACAAGATTTCGATTATCAAAACAAACAGTAATGAAAATCGAGGGGCAGGATTTCAAGCACGAAGAAATGTAATTAATAATTTCTTTGCAAATTTAGTATAATTTTAGAACATGATAATGATAATGATAAATCAAAGGCAGGATCTTTCGTTGCAGTATCAGGGGGGCCAGATCCTGTTTTTCGAATGAAAAGTTTCTGATCTCTAGCTTCTTTTTTGATTTTTTGTTTTCAAATTATTAACATATTAGTTGTTCTGTAGAGCGATTAGGTGTACCTAATGACAAGTGATTATTTTAAAAATCAAAATAAATAAATGCCAATTTAGTAATAACCTGCTGGAGATACAGCATTGAAATCTTTTTCTACATTTTGCGAAGCTGTTTCCTGTCTTTCCAAGTGGCATGATTGTTTTTTTTTAATTGCAAATAATTGCATTATATTTTTACACAATATTTAGTAAAACTATTTTTTCGTCATTTGAGCAGTTTGGTTGTCGTGACCTTTTATCTGTCATCTAAATAAAAAAGTTACGAATAAGGTGCAAGCTTATTGAAGCACCCTGTATTCGAATATCGCTAGTAAATTATACACCACTACTTCTCGCATTTTGTGCAGTACTTTTTATATTTTTTGCAATGAATAATTTTTCAACGGGTAAACAGTTTTTAATTTGAAAAAATTGCGTTTCTTGTTTGATTTGTAAAATTTCGTCACATCAAAGTGATGTTATACTCGTAAAATGCGAAAATAAAAACAAACATAATTTTTATTTTAATTATCCTTGTATCTGCTTTGGAGGTATCTGTATCATCATCTAGCTTGTAACGTGTCATGTGACAGAAACGTGACGTATGGCTTTCATTCCACGATGAGAAATGAGTCAGGCTGCCCGGAACGCCGGAACGGTTAGGAGTGTGAAAGTGTAGGATATACGTCATTACTGTTTATGTACGTCTCTTGAGTTATGTTAATTTTGCCGGTTAATCATGTTGGCTCTGGCTGAAGCACGTTCAGCAAATAGTCCTACTGATAAATACGGGAATGGATGCTTAACGAATATTTAATTACTGTTCTAAATTCTCTTAAATGGAAAAGTTTGTTCATACATGGAATATATTTCAAACCATTTTTTTTAATTTTGTACTTTGTACTGTATATTTTGTTTTTATTTGCATTTTTTTTTCTGTTTATCTGTCAATTAAAAACACATAAATTATAAAGTATCTACTAAACTTTGCATTTTACAAATGTGAAAATAATATTTACTTTTTAATTTCGTATTTGTTTTAATTCGTTTATTATTTTATACCAATCTGTTTCTGTTTTTAGATTTTGGTAATGATGATATCGTTGAGGACGTTTGCAATGCGTCTCCTGACAGGCTATTAAAGCAGATTGGTACACCCAAAAATGGGTAATATGCTGTGATGATTTTAAATTCAGCCCATAGGTTGTAATTTGTTTGCTATAGGTCACGGGCTCATATGTGACCATTAGTCTGTAGCCAATCCATGTTTGGGGTGAGACTGTCACTTTTCGTTGGCGGTAATTTGAATATTAGTGTTCTGTGGGTGTAACCATCAAACCGACGTTTGTGATGTCCTTGTTCAGGGTCTACCGGGACGTGATTCGCTATCTTCTGACATGCAGCTATATTTGAAATAGTTGTACTATTCCTTTATTCGTGCGATGCTCACGGCAACGTCCCCTGTTGAATTTTACGCATGTTTTCCGCTTAGGTTTTATCAACCTTTTGGCAAAATTGTATGTAACATCGCTGTTTAAATCGTTCCGTCATTTCGCAAAAAATGAAAATACGACGATCACCCACTATACTGTAACGTTTATTTATTTGGGAGAAGTGTAAAAATCAAATAAATATTATTAATTAAAATAAAGGTTTATTAAACGATAAATAATTAAGATAAAGGTAATAAAAATAATTAACACTATGATTAAACAATTATAAACACTAATTTAAGAGTAAGAATATTATTAAATACTTAAATACTAAGATTATTTATTTAAACAATATTTCACTAGATTTATTTATATAGCTACATTTATTTATGTTCACGACTCGTAGACTATTTATTTATATCACCAACTGTTCATTCACGATGTGTGTCTTATATCAGAATATCTTCGCCTGTTCTCCCTGATGGTATTTATACCGTCCGGCGCCTCTCTCGTACATTCGACGAGATAATAACACCGAATACAAAGGGATTAGGCCACCGGATATAATTATGCAGGTCTAGACGGGTTTGCTACGCCGATTCTGGCGAAGATTCCGTCATAGTAAAACGCGGCGGCGTTCTCGAAATATTCTACCAGTGACGGCGGTCGCTTACTCCTAGAGTCAGTGGCGCACGTTAAAATACTTTACTTATAGGCTGTCCGCCAGTGACTGAGAAAAAAATTACGGATATGCATGAATGTCCCGTACATATCCATGCTGATGGACATCACCCGTACTTCATTTGTTTACGCGAAAAAAAAATAAAGCTCGATACTTCTTGACCACATCTCGTATGTTATCGTAAAAAAATGTTTCTCTGCTTTGTTCATAGGTTTTGCGTTTAAATTCTATTCAATATTTTATACACATATTTCTTCATTAATTTTATTTATTTCGTTATTTATTCCACTAGTAACAGATAATAAAAATATGTTCTAATGGGGTGCTGTAGACCCCACCGCACTAACTACGCAAAAATTGTCCACCGCACGAATTCAAGGTCGGGGTTAATGATGCTTAAAGGTACAGTTAATAAGCGTGAAAAATAGATAAATTGTATACAAAGTTTGTTGAATTAAAAAATTTCAAATGAGAAAGCATTATTTTCATTACATTTACCATTTTCTCTACAATTTAAATTAATTGGTATTAAAATCTTATATATATATATATATATATATATATATATATATATATATATATTTATTAATAATATACGAGTATTATACATATACGGAGCCGGGAAATGCCCAATTACAGGTAGATGACCGAGGTGCTCGTATACCGAATGAGCGCGCGGCTGATATAAGCATTCCTGCGAGGTATGTATACAATTTTATTTTCAATCAATTAATAATCATTCAGTCTTATCATAATTTCTTTAGTTGCTTTGGCAATGAGATCTATGACAGTGTTGCTTATAAGGTTGTAGATAACATGACAATTTTTTTATTGATTCTGTACATTTTTGTTAAAATGGCAAAACATTTTATCGGTTAGAAAGTGACATTTAGATAACCGAATTCGGGAAATATGCAATTCCAGTACTAGTGCGGGAAATAATTAAAAAATAACATTTTTGTTTTTTTGTTATGAAAACAATTGCCATGATCGCTTCGCTTAACAATACCTTGCATAATCTCCCAAGTAGTATTATAGATAATATATCAACAATTTTGAATACTTTTCGTAATTTTTCTTATTTTTGGACGATTGTAGAAAAAATATAGTTTGCAGCACAATAGGAAAAAATAATTCAGAAACTCCATGCAATTCACATTATTTCAGGTAGCTGGAAAGTGGCGTACACAGGGAGTCACCAACTTTTTGGTAGAGTAGAAACGTACTAACATATTACTAACCGGTTGTGATTAACCATATTTGGGGAATGCAGTTCTGAATCGTATTTTTTTCTGTATCTTAATACAAATGAATTTTACGTACAATTTAAGAGGTAAAATAGAAAGCAGATATCTTATAAAAATAGAAAATAACAGTGCATTAAAATGTCAAGTTAAACCATTAAAAAACTTTTAAAGTTATATGGACTATTTAATTTTAAAAAGTTAAGAAGTAAAACGAAACATGTCTTTTAGTTAGGAATTTTTAATTCATTTTCCCAGAACATCTTGTACTAGAAACTTGCTTACCTTTTGCAGGAAAATTACAAATTTTTGCTAATTAATTTAATAAAGACATTTTAATTAAGGAATGAAATGTAACACCAATTAATTTGACTTGTTTTTGTGCGTCAATTTCGGCTACAAAGCAAAGAGAAATTATAAAAACATTAATAAATACAAATTTCTACGATTTCTTATAAATATACTTTTTTGCACGCTCGGGGTTTTTATTAACGTTTTACATCGAGTAAGCTTTATTTAAAACTTACTGAACAGTAGTATGAATTACTTACCGATCAGGAGGTGTACGCGATAAGTAAAAACAACGATCAAAGCTTACTTTAAAAATGACAACCAAAATATGTCAAAATAATTTTCAAATCTTGTTTTTTTTTTAAATTTTATGCGCCGATAGTGCAAAAAACGTAATAAGCATTGCTCTTCTACCGATATTGAATATATTGGAGATCGTGACGAACAACAATATTGAAAATGAAAATAAGGTAGGTAATAATGACAAAGGCGATTACTTCTACTTGTTATTTTTAATTAATCTATTAAAAGATACGTAAACATGAACTTATAATAAATTACAGTTTAAACAAGTCGTAAAAATGAGATGTTTATCTTTCCTCGTAAAAGTAACTTTAATAAAATTAAAATCATTCATGGTTAACATGCATGTTACTTTGCACCGTCATAAATGCAACGGTACTTCAAAGGATATATTTAGAGTATAGTATACTGGCAGCTTTAATTACTGAATATGAATAGATTTTTTTTTATTTTGTATAAATGTACCTTTTTTGAGGAAATATTTTTACGTTTTCCTAATGTATCATTTTCTTTTGATTATTTTGTTCAATCAATAATAAATAAAATTTAATTTAATTCAAATAGAAATATTTTTTCTTCTACCGTTTCGAAAAGTCCTTTATATCAATATTCATATGAGTTAGGAAAAGCAATACTGTACTGTACAAGATGGCGACATGGCTGGAGGTGATGGAGGTTACTTGCCGCAAGGTCTAGAAAGTTCTGTGGTAAAAACCAAATAAAAATGTAACCGTAGACCTTAAGTTTTACCTAGTCCCAAAAAGCTGAAAATGTCCTGCATTGGCAGGACGAAACGTCTTTTTATGTAAACACTAATAAACAATGGATTCCTATAACTTCTACTCGTAATTACTATGAGAAATTAATGTTTTAAATAAATTCTGAATTTAAATAAATAATTTTTAGTTAATTTTACCGTTTCTTATATGTACAGGGTGTAAATTGAAAAGTGGGCCATAGGCATTTAACATGGGAAATCAGTTTTTCTTTGCGCAAACGTTACCTAAACCTTATTCCAGTTACGGAGACAATAACCAAAAGACTGATTTACCCCGTAGAAAACGTAAATTTTAGTTCTAAAATTAAGCGCTAAATTTGAACCTAGTGATATATTGAAAATGATTAGACAGAAGACTCATTAACCATAAACCTTATAAAATGAAATATATCTTGTAGAAATTTTTGGGTGTTATTTATTTTTAAAAGGAGAAGAAAAAAGTACTAGTATTAAGTAATGTATATATTAATGATATTTACAATTACTTCTAAGTCAATCGTTATTCCTTTTACGGAATATAAAATTATTTCAAATAATTGTAGTTTATTTTCGTACCATATTGTGTCAAATAATTTTATATTCCGTAAAAGGGATAAGGATCGACTTGAAAATAATTGTAAATTCATTAATATACATATACGTTTCTTTAATACTAGTATATGTTTTCTTCTTTTTTAAAAAATAAATAACAACTAATAATTTCTATAAGTTATATTTCTTTTTATAAGGTTTTTCTCAGGTTTCACCATATTTAATTATGAATGGACATATATAGAAAAAAATGTCATTTTAATTAATTAGTTTTATTATTACTTAATAAATATTAATATTTCATGCTAAAAAAAATGTAGAAAAATAGTTATTAATAAAGAAAAAACATAGAAATCTGAAAATAGCAGTTTTATGAATTAGATTATTTTCAAAAATTACATTTTAATTTAGATAATAAAGATAGTAATGTTCGCTTGTAGAAGCTAATACAAAGTAGCAAATTTTCTCCAAATGACAAATATAATTAACACAAAATCAAAATCTAAGGTTATCACGAAACTGACAGACAGTGGCGTAGCCATAGGGGGGGGGGGGGGGTTTAGGGGTTAGAACCCCTCTCTTTAAGCACTCTACCAACCACATCCATCCACTTACACCCTGGTCGGCCACGCAATCGAAAACCCTCAACTTCACCAAGATATATACGCTTAACAAGCCGTTCACTCGCCATTCTCTCCACATGCCCAAACCATCTCAACTGACTCACACTAACTCTCTTAATAACATTGTAAAAGAATATTAATTGTGGTAGAAATTTGTTTACACGCAATTACTAGCTACAGTTTGAAGCCTACAGATGTCCTCGTGAAAATGCTGAGCTTTACCGAAATTTACCGACAGCTAACAGTGAATCTCATGCGCTACGTTCTTGTTCTTGAGTAGAATACCTACGTTAATTTAATTTATTAGTGTTACAACTACAACTTTTCTTGTGTTTATACTGCGGTTTATATAAACATATTTAGGTGAGTGGTTTGAAATTCACTGCATAATTTAGCATTGTTGTTATTTACCTACTGATTTAAAAAAAATGCCTACTAATAAAAATTATATGTATAAAAATATTGTTTTTGTTGATTGTTGTTAAGCCTATTTAACCTCATATTTATTTTTAAAATATCCTAAAACCCCCCCTGTAAAAATTTTCTGGCTAGGCCACTGCTGACAGATGTATATGAACAAAAATTTACTTTAAAGTGATGAAATTCTTTTAATTTTACTTTGAAATTTTGTTTAATTACAAATCAATATGTTTGCTGAATAATAGTTTTCACTATAGAATTATAGTGTCAAAAATGAAAAATGGGTCATGCAGAAGCGTCCCCGTCGCGATCCTGGGTACTGGTTTTTAACCAGTAGATAATTGTGCGACACGAACTAGTATTCTTCAAACAAGAACCAAGTATCTATAGTCAAATAGCGAATATATAAAGACACATCAGTGATTTTTTGCTATTGTTAATAAATTAAAAATTGTAAATTTACATTACCGTATACTATAAATTTGTACACCTATGCAATTCCAGAGAAAGAGGTTATATAGGTAGATAAGCATAAATAGTTGTATGTAAACTTTCCCGCGATTTCGACCAATTAGAACCCAAGTTTTAGAAGCCGTTTGCTAGCCCACACTGTCTTCTAAATTGGAATAAAGTTTAATTATTTTATGCAAAAATACTTCAAATAAAAGTTGTACATATTTAAATTTTACATCTGAAACTGGCAATATTGCTTTGAGTAAATAAACATCAATTTAGACAGTTAAAAGTTTAAACAATAAAATATATAAATTTTATAAATAAATATTACTATTCATAAATAGTATTAATAAGTACTACCTTGGTTAATACTACATCAATAAAATTCAATGTATAAAAACTATCAGTGTTAATTTTACACTAATTGTAACCTCTCAAAACCACGTGCTATGGAAGGTAAATTGAACGAAGACCTAAAAACACTAGATATGCTCGATGAGATAAAGAATGAGATCTCAAACATAAATACAAAAGTAAACTCTCTTGTTACATTCATATATAAAATATGGAAACAATAGAGCAATTAAATAATAAAATAGAGACCCAAGCAAACCGCATTGAATTCTTAAAAAAAATCTCAATAACGGAAAAATATAATACTTATTGGACTGGAAAAAAAAAACGAAACAAACAAAAGAAATCTAGAAATATATATCACCAAGTTTTTAATCAACAACCTTAAAATTGATATTTCGGTGTATGATACAGAAAACACTTACAGACTGAGCAAACAACGTGAAACTTCTAGTCCAGTGTTTATTGAATTCCGCTCAGTAAAAACTAGAAATATGATTTTAGCAAAAAGAAATATTTTAAAGAGTTCAAAATATTTTCTAAATGAGGACTTAACCAAACAAGAATATGAATCGTATAAAGAACTCTTATCCCAAATGAAACAACTACGTACTCAAGGTAAAAAAGTTCATATTCACCGTAATAAAATTGACAATCAAAATACAAAACGAGGACATCAGTCTTCAGAATAAGCATCCCCAGGATACAACAAGTAACCAAAATTATTAAATTGTTTCCAACACCAGCAGGCAACCCATTAAACATATAAAAGGATTCGGCTGCAGATTCTTTTTACCTCTCGCTAAGAGAGGTATTGGATTCATGCTAAAAATCGCATATCCAGATTTTATTGAATAAGCACGTTTTAAGGTCCCCTACAATCCAAATTTAACATTTTTACGATGATGTCTGTGTGTGTGTGTGTGTGGATGTGTGTGTGTGTGTGTGTATGTGTGTGTGTGGGATGTTGGAAGGACGGTTACTCAAAAACTATAAGACTTAAAATTTGTTTAACAACGTATTTCCCAATCGGACATTCATGGGAAGATCTGAAAAGGTTTTGGTAATAATTGGACAACCGGAAGTAGAAGATTCTTGAAAAAAAATCTTCTAAATATTATTTTTTGAAAATTTTTCGTGGTAATATTAAAGAAAATTAAATTCTCTATCTGATACATTTAAATATTTTATAAAGAAGTATAATATATAAAATAATCCGTTGTAATAAATTTGACAGCCGAAAGAATGCCATGAAAAATAGTTGATAATTTAAATTATTTGTAACTGACAGATAAATGTCAGTGTCAGAAATAATGAGTAATGAATTAAAAATGTACTTGGAGAATCCCTTAGTTCTTGATCTGTGACTATTATGGAGATGACAAGTCTAGGTTGAAGGACTTAAATTTGTTTCAAACATTATGGGACAATGTACACCAGTACTGTAGACTAGAGTAACTTTGAATTGCGAAAAAGCTATCAAATTCTTCTCAAGTAAGTTGTAAATATTGACAAAATCGGAGTGCAATCTATCCGTCACTTTATTAAAGGGAATTAAGGTTATTTAGATATAACAAGTATGAAAAAATAAAATGTAAAAGAAGATATATAAGAATAGATGCACAATCCAGATATATACATTTTAGACCGCCCAAAATTAATGTTTTTACTAGAAGAATATGAAGAGAAAGTAAACAAAGTTGTTCGAATTGAAAATTGCTGTTACCAGCCTAATATTTATATATGGTAAACTCTACTTTGTAATTTATTGTAACATAATTTATGGTAAAATATCTTCATGTTGAGACATGCTATTATTGAATAATAAAGAAGTTTATACGTCATAGATTTATATGAATATATTATTTGTATTTATAAAAATAATCTTTGCTTTATGCATACAGCCAGGTAAAATATACGGCGAGAGGTTATGTGCTGGCCACATCAGATTTTTTAAAATGAAGTCAAACTCAAATCAATCAAAACCCGACTTATAAGGCCCAAACACTTCCCACAACAATGTAGCGCCAACAACAAATATTATTGCGCCTTGAGCAATGTATACTTTATACAAAATATAATGTAAAACATTGTAATAATGACAAATATAGACCACGGTTCCGCATTTCTTTTTGGAACATAAAAGGAACCAACAATCCATTCAATTTAGATGAAGATACAATACAAACATTGTTACAGGGAACCGTGATCTGTATTTATGAAATTTGGCAGCAATATGATTTTCCTCGTTTACCTATGTTTTTGTCTGAATATAAAAATCTTTGTTCCAGTAAAGCAACTAAAGAGAAAAGTGTCGGTCGTCCAAGCGGAGGTTTCGCTGTTTTTATCAGGCAAAACGTCTTTGATGAGAGTAATGTGATTGAAAATTCAGACTTTTGGTTGATCATTGAATTAATTTTCCACGAACGCAAGTATATTATTTACTTACTTAATACCAAGCCTCCCAACATGTTTCATTGATCTCTTTTATAATTTTATTAGTTTTCTGTATTCATTACCTTTCTAATGAATAATTGTTGATTCTCCATTGTAAATATATATGTTAAAGTTTACTTTTTTGGACCAGTGATATGATAATGTTCTGTTGTATAGTATTGTTCTATATATTATTTGTAAATGTATGCAATACAATATTAATATTGTCAATTATTTGTATGGGTCAAGAACCAGATGACAATTTGAATAAATAATAATAACAATAATAATATATTCTACATCTATATCATATGAAACGATTATTTTAGCTCTTCATATAAACGTAAAAATTAATTACAAAATTACAGTTTTTATGACAAAAAAATAAACAAATGCATGGTTTAATTTTAACAACTGTTCGCGGCTAAAAATTTATAACTGAAGTATGTTTACAAATGTATATAGATGGCAGTAGTTGTATGAGGTTTTGGGTGTGTGTGACGCTGTGACGCATATAGTTTGATCTTGAGTTTTCTTATTGTATTTGTATTGAAATAAAGTTTGTTTTGTTATTCTATTAACCACGAATAATGAGTTAAAAAACCCAGTTAACAAATTCAGAAGCGGGATTAAGAAACAAAAGCGAAGTGAAGACAAGTGAGGTGAAATTGAAAAAGTGAGGTTAATAATTACTGGTTTTGGTGGGAAATAAAAGCGGGAAGAATGAGCCTAAACCAAGGTAGAGAAGTTGAAAGCGATGATAGTTTGGAAGGTGTTTTTAATAATCCTCCGAGAGAAGTTTCAACAAGCGAAATGTTGCGAGTAATGATTGAAGAAAATCGTAGAAGAGATGAAATGATCGTGAACATGATGAGGTTGGTGACTACGGCAAGTACATCTGTAGTTACTCCGGAAAGAACGACAAATGAAGCAAAATCGTTTCATATCATGCCAGACTTGACTAAAACCATTATGTGTTTTGATGGTGATGCGGATTCCACGAAAGCTGAAGAGTGGATTGAAAATATTAAGAGTATGCAAACACTACATGCATGGCCTGATTCTTTCGCACTAGAAACTGCAAGGACTCATTTGATTTACGGTGCACGTAAATGGTACTTGGCCAGAAAGAATGATTTAGATACATGGGAAAAATTTCAAGCTGGGTTTAAGAAAACATTTTGCACTCAAATCCAGGTTTCGACTAAATGGCGATTAATGAACGAACGTGTACAAAAAAAGGACGAATCGGTGAGTGAATATTTCCACGATAAAACCAAACTTTGTTTTGCCGTAGGACTAAATGTAGATGAGACAAAAGAGCAAATTCTGGTTGGTCTGCAATCTCGTGAGTTGTGTGCAATAGTATTGCCGAAACAACATAATGATATCGATGATCTGCTGCATGACTTGCAACAAGCTGAACGACTAACAAAAGCTCGTTGTGAAAGATTTTCGTCCCAGCGTATAAGGGCTGAAACTGGAAGTTCGTCTAGTGGTAAACAGTATCAGAAAAGTGGAAATACTGTTGAATTTGTCCCGAAAACTAAACTTCCTCCCCGTGATGTTAAAGATCAGCCACTTTGTTTCAACTGTAGGAATTATGGACATGTTGCAAAATTTTGTAAAGCCCCTAAAAGCTCAATAATCTGTAATGGGTGTAAGAAAGAGGGTCATATATGGAAAAATTGTCCTGCAACGAAGAAAGAATCACTTTGTATTACGGACGGTAACGGTAATAATAGTGATACGAAATATTTTATGGAGAGTTTTATTAATGGAAAATTAATAAGTAGTTATATAGATCAAGGTAGTATAAGTGTAAATGAAGCTAGAATTAGTACTAGAAGAAAACGAGAAAAACCGAAGAGACTAGAAGACTATGTACAGTAGAATTAAGTATTAAAAATGTAAAATAATAACAGTCGATCGAGGTCGATCTAAAGTAGGATGGCCGAATGTTCGCGGCTAAAAATTTATAACTGAAGTATGTTTACAAATGTATATAGATGGCAGTAGTTGTATGAGATTTTGGGTGTGTGTGACGCTGTGACGCATATAGTTTGATCTTGAGTTTTCTTATTGTATTTGTATTGAAATAAAGTTTGTTTTGTTATTCTATTAACCACGAATAATGAGTTAAAAAACCCAGTTAACACAACTAATTAAAAAAAAAATCAGTAGTTATTGACAACTCAAAATCCAACCAGAATAGGCCCGGATTAGAACTAAAACAGTTTACCTTTTGGATTTTGTATTAATTTACTACTGTAATCAAAATTAAATTCCAATTGACAGTTAAAAATAACGTATTTGTTTATTTTTTGTCATAAATACATAACTGTCTAGATTAAAAGCTCATAAAAACTGTAACTTTATAATTAATTTTTACGTTTATATGAAGAGGTAAAATAATCGTTTCACATGATTTAGATACAGAATTTAAATCTCTATATATTTGAAATATTTTTGCATAAAATGATTAGTTAAGGTTTGTTTAAACAAAATCTTCGTCACCGGTTTCGTTCTCGTTCCCGGGCTATTGGGCGACATCTAAAAACTCTAATTGGAGGAAAATATGTCAACAGGAAATATAGATGAAAACAAACATATTTATTCATATTTTATTGTCAATTTAACAAAATAATATCAAGTATATAGTGAAACTAATTCATTAACAGTGAGTAAACAAACAATCTATGTAGGTGAGTCAATTCTTTATAGTGTTTACCACACAGCCATACCTCATAAACTGGGCAATAAATACCGTCGACTACTTCCCGTTGAGGGATATAAGTGCAGACAGAACATTAACTTTATGCATCGTTCGTAAAAGCCAAATTTCAGTTTGGCGTGGCGTTTAACTTATATCGTAAAGCTGCAGCACTGGACGATGAACATTGGCGAAAGTCTATAACCATCAGCGACGTCCAAATGGGGCTAGGGGGCAAACACCCTGCCCCTGCCTACAGTACAGTTTAGCTATATTACCGCTTGAGTAGCCGCAAATTGAAGTACCGTGTTTCCTTCGATGATAGTGTTTTGTCCAGCGGAAGTTATAACCGAATTTATGGACTACAAAGAGCATAAACACAATATTCGAGAGAATTCTTGATATATTTTTGCTTGTTTGGATTACAGGTGGAATTTTATGCTCCAATATTAACAAAGTAGTAAAATGTATACAAAACTTTAAAACAAAGACGGAGCTAGAGATGTATATTAGGGGGTGCCAGATACAAAATAAATATATATTATTATTAATAAGCGATTATTCTCACCTTACATGCATCGCCATCAAAATGTGCTCTACCACATAACATTTTGGAACTAACGTTACAAGTTAAATATCACTGTTTAATCCGGGCCTATGTGAATCAACAAGGTTGTATCTAATTTAGTGAATAGATATACGAGGTGTGTTCAAAAACTATCGCGAATTTTGAATTTTCGCGGGTTACGTATATTCGAATTTCGATCTTTTTGTGGCTTTATGTTGGTACTCATGTCTCTCACTTATGTCGACAAGCTCGGCCATTTTGAATGTTCACTTACTTGTTGACAACTGCTTTGCTTGCACGTGTTTTGGATCGTCTTCGATTTTTACCTAATGTGCTTATTCGTTAAAAACTGACTATGAATTTTTTGACCAAGACAATATCTTTCTTATCTAAAGGCGGCGGAACGTAGAAAAAAATAATTCATTTAAAATTTGTCATTGTCATAAAATGTTTTTATCAAAGAAGTTATTTCATTTCTACTCGTAGAAATGAAATAACGAATAAGCACATTAGGTAAAAATCGAAGACGATCCAAAACACGTGCAAGCAAAGCAGTTGTCAACAAGTAAGTGAACATTCAAAATGGCCGAGCTTGTCGACATAAGTGAGAGACATGAGTACCAACATAAAGCCACAAAAAGATCGAAATTCGAATATACGTAACCCGCGAAAATTCAAAATTCGCGATAGTTTTTGAACACACCTCGTATGTCCCTGTCCCTCCGATTATTTACTTTATGAAAAAATCTGTTGTGACCAGCACAATACCTTCCGTCAATCCTGTAAAATTATTTCATAAACAAACTATGCAAATTGCACTTAACACTAACATCTTCTTCTTCTTTAGCTTTCCCGATTCGTTAGGGGTCGCTATTTTTTATTTACTTTTTCCACTCATTTCTGTTTTACGTGTCGTTCTCATTCAGTTCCTTTTCTCTCAAGTCTTCCGCAATACAGTCCTTCCATCTTATCTTTGGTCTTCCTCTGTTTCTTCAACCCTCTATTACTAAGCATTCATCCAATATATTCTTCATTTCTCCTCATGACATTTTCAAACCAATATAATCATCTCCCTTGTATCTTTCTAGAAACTTGTAACAGAAAGAGGGGCTGGTATTTATGTTGGACAAAAGTTAGTTGTGTTGGACCCTGTAACCCTAATAAATATTTACAATTTATATTTTTATTTATTTACAAAAGTGACTATACAACAGGATAAGGTCCTAATAATAGTACAGTACAATAATAATTAATACAAAAATAAACAAACAACAAATAATCAAATATGGTGCAAATTAGCTAACATGGAAAAAGAGAAATAAACTCATTAAGAGGTAGATATATGAGTGAAGCTATTTTTT
Source organism: Harpalus rufipes (assembly GCA_951394225.1). NCBI lineage: Eukaryota > Metazoa > Arthropoda > Insecta > Coleoptera > Carabidae > Harpalus > Harpalus rufipes. Next base: position 14,434,289 of record OX596286.1, read on the forward strand.
ATAAACTTTTAAATAAAAAATAAAATACAATAGCGATTTAACGGGGAAAACATTGCAAAACTAGTCCTATACATTTTTAAAGCAAAAATATAACATGAACGTGTAGAATAAGAGGATACACGTAAAGATATTTTTCTCAAAAGAGTTGGAGTACCAATATGACCATTTATAATTTTATAAAGAAAAATTAAGTCCAACATTTCTCTACGATTTTATAAGGAGGTGAAGTGTATTGAATTATTCGGAAATTTAGAATTCAGTATTCAGTGCAGAAATAAATCTACGCTGAAGACAACTCTATTCACATATATTTGTTAATGTGGCGACCAACATGCAACAGCAAATTTCAGTTGAGATCTGACAAAAGTAAAGAATAAATGAACGAGAATGATAGGATTTTTAAAATTTGAACCAACTCGCAATATAAATATGCCTTTTTAACTACGCTGTCAATATGTACGTCATAAATTGATTTCTTTTCAAAAATAATCCCAAGATCTTTGACTTGATAGACACGACTGAGACCATTTCCATCAATATTGTAATTAAATTCAAATACATTTCTACTACGTGAAAAAGAAATAATGGAACATTTACTATAGTTGATGCATAGTCTTTCTGCTTAAGATAAATATTTAGTCCTTCAAGATCTTGAAGACTAAGACAATCAATCAAAGAAACATTTTTTTTTTATATAACTTAAGATCATCAGCATACATTATGAATTTAGAATTTAGAAAACAGGAATTAATATCATTAATAAATAATATAAAAAGGAGAGGTCCAATGTGAGATCCCTGAGGTACTCCAGAAGTTACAAGACATATGCCCAGTACTGGAACATATTACGCAAAATGTACATCATCCCACTATGCACTTTTGCTGTAACAAAACACTATTACACTATACGCGCACGTCGACAACTAAACTGTACTTTCGGTGATCAAATTTGGTACATCGGTTATACCGAGGGCTATACGCTAATTGAGAACTGTCAATTGACTGCCGGCTGCCATTTAGATTGTATCAGCGTAGCCGGCGTGTCGGCTCCCGTTGATCATCTTTTTGGGAACCGACGACGGTTGCGGAGGTACTTCCAAATCACCACATCGTTCATTTATATAAACTTTGCTAAATATTTCTGTAACTAATCAAGGAAAATGTGAAAAGCTACTAATTAACCTGCTGAATAAGTCATTTGTAACTTGAAGAAGATACATTTCTTTATGATTCATATTCGCAAATTAAATCTCCACCAGTAAAAGCAGAAATGAGCTGTGAATTCATACAATATTTTCCGTTTTTCTTTTTCGCTGAATGAGAAAAATGAAAAGGCTTTTAATTAACATAAATATCCTTAATTAAAGGTGCGACTTTGGATTCGTGCTAAGAATAAAAATTATATAACGATTAAAATTTATGCGACTGAAAATTTAATTAAAAAATTATTTCTTTGTTCGTTTTCCATTCATTTTTTTTGTGCAAAATTAATTGTGTAGCTTTACGAAGTTATAAACGTGGGGGATGCATTTAGCTTTTGTTTCGTTAATACTCTAAACACGTTGAAATAGAGTTCATATTGAGGTGGAGTTATTTCAGATATTTATATATTTTATTACAGCCAACCACTACTGAATTACTTATAGTTCATATCTAAACGTCATCGAGATAAAAATCGTTAGTTTTATTACGGGGTTACGAGTACAACACAATAGAATAGGAACGAAACAAAATGAATCTATTCAGTACTCTGAATCCAAATCTATGTATATTCCGGTGGTTGTTAAAAAAAATTCGGGCGTATGAGCGTGTGGGTGTACGGGCGTATGGGCTTACGTGCAATTAGCGTACACGCGTATGGGCATACGGGCCTATGGACAGGGCTATAATATCCAATAGGCTGACTAGGCTAAAGCCTAGGACACCGTAAAAGAAATAGGTGCAGAACCGAATCTAGTTTTTTTTATTTCATTGTAACTTGTAATTCATTTTACGCTTATGTATATGTCAGCTTTATTCAAATATATTTTTTTTCTTTAATCGTTTTAGGGATGTAGGGTAAGTAAAATAAAGAAAACAAAACAATATCACAATGGGCACATATGAAACCGTATCGCTATTATTTTCAGAATATACCCTTCCTTTAACAAACTACCCGCGAGAATGGTTTGTCTCCACAACAAAACAAGTAAAATTTACAAAATTCTTGAACGAATGACAAAACTCTGATCTCTTTATTATCTATAAAATCAGAAGTTTTAAACGTTAAATGTTTAGTGTTTTTATAAATACATACAAATTATTAACACATGTTTAATTTTAAGTACGTACAAATTATTGCGTAGGCGTTAAATATTTATCAGCCTAGGGCGCTCAAATGGCTTAATTCGGCCCTGCCTATGGGCGTACAGACGTAGGTACTATCTAAATTTATTCTACCTTCTTAACCAGAGAATAAGATTTTTGGGTTGCTCTATGATGTTTTATTCGCCGGATAGCCAACTGGCACATAGATAACAGAAAGATTAAAATTGTAACACGGTAGAGTTAATTTTAAAAATCTGTTGTTGCCAGCACAATACCTCTCGTCACTTCATTTTTTTGGTTATATAAAGTATAGGGTGCGAACAGTCATGTTACATTGTTGGCCTTGACAAGCAGATATGGAGGTCTGTGTCAGAATAACAGTTAGTAATTATGTACATAGATGTCAAATGTCAGAATTTTTCATTAACAATTTGAAGTTTTGCTAAATTCACGTAGTTAATTTGTCACCAGGAGTGTGGAATTTACTTGTCGAGGAAAATAAACCACATGAAATTGAAAAATCACTAAATTTAGAATAAGGAATTATGATATTTGACACCTATATACATAATTACTAGCTATCATTGTGACATGGGCTCCCCATATCTACTTGTCAAGGCCAACAAAGTCACATGACTGCTCGCGCCCTAATGTATTTAACATTTCTTGTATACCTACACTCTACACCAAAAATTCTACTTATACCTATTCCTTATATTTAGATTTTTTAAATTTAAATTCATTCTACGAAGAAATTTTGCCCTACTCTTCTAATTTTTCGAGATGTTTCCAATTTATTGTCGGAAGTAACAGTATTTCTGAAGGGTATGTGTAATATACCTATAATATTAAATATTTAACTATTAATACATTAAGAAATAATATAGTGTATGTACTTCCCAGAAAAAGTCTTCAGTAATGTCTCCGGATTTCTGACACTGACATTTATCTGTCAGTTACAAACAATTTAAATTTTCAACTATTTGCCATGGCATTCTTTCGGCTGTAAAATTTATTACAGATTATTTTATATATTATATTTCTTTTATCTCTAAATGTATAGAATATATATAATAAAATATTTAAATGTATCAGATAGAGAATTTAATTTTCTTTAATATTACCAAGAAAAATTTTCAAAAAATAATATTTAGAAGATTTTTTTTTCAAGAATCTTCTGCTTCCGGTTGTCCAATTGTTACCAAAACCTTTTCAGATCTTCCCATGACCACATCATCGTAAAAATGTTAAAATTTGATTGTAGGGACCTTAAAACGTGCTTATTCAATAAAATCTGGATATGCGATTTTTAGCATGAATCCAATACCTCTCTTAGCGAGAGGTAAAAAGTTGGCTGTCACAATTATAATAGAAGTTTGGTTATTTTATCGCTTTTCTGTGTTTTGGTGCAGTTGTGGTTTGAACGTTTAGAAGAGGTAAGAATACAATACAAAATAGTAGAAAGAGAAAAAGAGCAATTAATTTTATCTCCACGGAAATAACTAATCCAATTAAATTAGTCGACAAATACAAAAAAATATGTAATAAAATTATAATTGAAGCCTATAAGACAGATTCTGTCTCTTCGAACGAAAAAATGTGGTATCAATTAGAAAAAATATTTCAATTTTAGTTGTGGCTAGTATCCACGAAATAAAAAAGAAACACGTATTATTCTGCATGCGGTTGGTGTATAAATACCTCCAACATCACCTACATATATTATCATACAATCGTGAAATTCATAAAAACAAGTGTATATTTATAATAACATTAGTAGTAATAGTTGACACCTTTCCCGCTCTGGAATGCAGACTAATTAGTGGGGGTAATTAAAAACTCATTAACTGGCGCCAGTGACCTCTCTGGAATGCAGACTAATTGCTTTTTAATGACTTTTTAATTGCTTTTTAATGACTTCCTGGAATTTGTGGTGACGTATGTTTGCTTTCTAATGACCTTGGAATTTGTGGTGACGTATGTTTGCTTTCTATTGACCTGTTTTAATGACTTTTTAATTGCTTTTTAATGACTTCCTGGAATTTGTGGTGACGTATGTTTGCTTTCTCTGGGTTTTTTTTGTTTTCATTTGGAAGATATTTGTTTGATTTGATATATGCTTGCAGTAACAAGAACAACTAGGTAAGGTTATATTTAAATTAATTAATTATGCGCACTCTCCACGCTAGCAATGAGTGTCCGTGAGGTGACGCCTGGTAAGCGCTCGCACGGTACAAATATTCCATCATTACCGATATCTGAGTATGAATTTAAAAAATATATCGGGAAATATGCTCATAGTATAATAATTAGTCACATTGTGTCGGAAATGATAGAAAAATTTGGCATAGCTTCACCTCCATACTTATTTGTAACATGGAATAATCCAAAAGAGAAATAAATACTTTTAAATAATGTTTATACCATCAGTCTTTATCAAAACTAGCAGACCGATATATACAAGGAGAAACAATTTGTGACAACTACTTAAATAATAAAATTAATATTATAGAGTTTCTAATAAAGTAAAACTATAGAACTATAAATTGGATATCGAAGCTAGTAAATTCTTCGAAGAAGAAATCAAATTTAGATAAACAATCGAAACAGAACGAAAATATTAGTAATCGGGTAAGTTTTTTTTCATTTCTGTTTTCCAATTTGTTAATTTTTATTTTATTCTTTTCAGGACGACACTATTTCAAGGCAAAATGACTCAGCAAGAAGTAATAATAAACAATAAATCTCGCTTACTTAATCAACACTTGTTTACTATAGATGACAAAAATATATTAGCAGTGGGTATAAGTCCACTGAATTTAGAAATTGTTATTAAATTTGTACGTCAAACATCACAAAATAATATTACATTTAATATAGCAGAATGGAATAATTTTGTAAAATACATAAAAAGTATTGTAAATAGTGCTAATAATATACATCACATAGAATTTCATTCTTTTAGATTAGAATATAAAGTTTATATACAATGGCTACAAAATGAAATTTCTTTAGATGTATTGTCACTGAATGTAATCTGTGAGATATGTGATTTTGTAACTGTATTAACAAATTATTTAAAAGCCATTAATTTTGAAGAATATTACAGAGATATAAATACCCAAGCATATTTTACATCTGGAGATTCTATAACTAATGTTAAAAAATTGATATCTAAAAAAAATAATATTCAATCAATCATATACAAAGAAATGTTAATATTTTATCCTAATTTAATTAAGAATGATTTAATATCAAATATGTATTATGTACCTAGTAATTATAATAAATTTAAACATTTGTTAGAAACTGATAATGTACCGAAATAAAGTATAATATATTTATTTATAATCCTGCTTTGTTCTTCCCTAGTTTATATCATTCCTTCTGTTCAGTACGTAGAATAGAAGAAGTCACGTGATATTTCTGTACAGAGTATGGCGGCATCAAGGTTTCGCGCTGTTTGAAAACCCCTTGATTTTGTAAATTCGTCACAGTTTATATAACCGCGTCATCTGTATGACCTGATTGCCGTGCCAGTGTTTATAAAATATGGAAGAGTTTATTATTGATATACAAGGATTTAGAATCGATAATAATCGATTTATTATGAAAGAAATAGCAATTTTGACAAGAAATGATACGAAATTATTTCACATGTTGATTCAACCTCCATGTTCATGGAACGATGTCAGTTTTTCACTTCGGAAACAAATACGATGGTTAGAACGTTCGTACCATGGCTTATCATGGGATGACGGGCATATACCTTATTATACAGGCCCAAATATAATAAAGAATATATTATCCTGTGAATGTATAATATATTTAAAGGGAAATGAGAAAAGAAAACTAATGGAGAAACTACTTAAAGATGATAAAATATGTACTATAGTTGATCTGTCAGAAAGTATAGATGACTTTGAGGAGAAGCCGCCATCACTACGTACAAAGAATGAATATACTTCGATTTATTCGTGCTTTTATCATAAAAAAATTTCAACAAGAAGAGATTTCGCGGCATGTGCTCTAAAAAACGTATTTACAATTCACGCATGGCTGACAAGGAAAAAAGATGTTCTATTATAAATTTATTTCTACCTATATGCTTCAATATGTATTTTACTTCTTATTCTCAATCATGTTGTAAAATGAACTTGCACATATTAATATTGTATTTAAGAATAGTTAAAATAAAATTTGTAAATTGCATTTTGTAGTTATATTACTTACCCTGTGATACACTTTTTTTAGGCTATTGATACTACGTACTGAACAAAAGGCACAAGTTCTTATAAATAAGCGTATATAGCATGATGTGTAAAATTTGAATATAAATATATTTACTTATCTGCGAAAAGCAAACTCACCAAAAATTTTCAATTTTAAAATGAATCCGAGTATACATTCGTGGATTCATCAATTTCTACTTTAAAATGAACCGACTATATTGTTTGTTGTCGGTATGATTGTTAAGAATGTATGATGCCTAAATCTGCAAAGTAACAGAGACTCAGTTTTCTCCAAGTATTCACATTCTTGTATCGTCTGAAATTACAAATATTAAGATACAATTTTTGATTTTTAATTCGAAAATTTTAATACACGTAATATTCTTTCTTGGCACTATTTTCTTGAATATTAAACAAATTTCAAAAAACTTAAGTATTTCGAAAATATATTTTTAGAAGATTATTACTTTTTTCATAATTTTTCTGAAATACTTGACAGTCGTTTAGAAATTTATACAAATACAAAACGTACTTTGTATTATTTTCGGGAATGTGTAACTTTCTACTTGTGATAAATAAATATTTGTTTTAAAATAGATCGGGAAATATGCCCATAATATAATGTTTATACCATCAGTCTTTATCAAAAACTAGCAGTCCGATATATACAAGGAGAAACAATTTGTGACAACTATTTAAATAATAAAATTAATATTATAGAGTTTCTTATGAAAATAAAAACTATTCAACTATAAATTGGATAGCGAAGCTAATAAATTCTTCGAAGAAGTTATTCAATTTTTTTTTTTTGACTTCTTGGTGTTTCAATACTTAAATTGTTACAAGATATAAGGTCGTGATAGAAGCCAAATATTTGAAGATATAAGAAGCTGACAACTATAAATAACTGAAATTTTATCAATAATATAAATTTTAAATATGAATATTTATAAATTATTTTAATTACTTAACTTGTATTCTGTCGTGAATTAACATAGTATCAAAAATATTACAAAATAAATCTGTAATTTTATCAGAATGTGTCAGTATTTTGAGAAACATTCATTCTTTTGAAAGATTATCGTTTAAACGGTTTTAAACAAATGCTATGTTTGGCACAAGAAAATCATAATAATAAAAATGCAGAACAGTTTTAAATGTTATTTTGCGTGATTAAACTGCAAAGATAATTATTACAAAAATTTTGGCCTCAGGAAGTAAATTTCAACTTTTAAATGAATGCTAGTACATCCAATTTTCCAAATTTGCATGATATTCTGTTGTAAATTAACATAGGATCAAAAATATTACAAAATAAATCTGTAATTTTATCAGATTGTGACAAATTTTGAGAAACAGTCATTCTTTTTGAGAAACAGTCATTCTTTTTGAAAGATTATCGTTTAAACGATTTTAAACAAATGTTATGTTTGGCACAAGAAAATCATAATAATAAAAATGCAATACAGTTTTAAATGATATTTTCGCGTGTTTAAACTGCAAAGGTAATTATTACAAAATTCTTTGTCTCCGGAAATAAATTTCAACTTTTAAATGAATGCTAGTATATCCAATTTTCCAAATTTCAGATTTAAAATGAGCAGACATTTCTAAATATCAAATTACTACGCCGCTGATTACAAATTCAGCGTCGATATGACAACTGTCAAATATTGCTTTAGGAGCAATTTGATTTTTAGATTTAAATATCAGTAATTTTGTGAATATGAACTCGTAAATATGATTATTCAAATACATTCCAAATATAGGTATAAATAAATTTTACTAATATTAATTGATTTTTTAATTACTTAACTTGAATGTACCTATATAAACAGTTCTGAAGTGTTTGTCACTGTCCAATCCAAGTTTATGCTATTCACATAACCCAGCAATATTTTCAAACATGCCGCTGGCAAGTTTCCAAAAATTACTTCGTACAATCATCTGAGTGTTGGGATGATGAAGGTTCTTCCACTTATAATTCGGAAATCGGAAAATATACCTATAATATAATAATTAGTCACATTGTGCCGGATGTGAAAGAAAATAATATAACAACGCGTCAGGTTAAATATGTTGAAAGTTTTGAAAATAATCCATGTTTTAGTTTTCTAATATTTCAGAAATAGCTACATACCCAATCGGTTATTAATGACCAAATTTTTCATGTTTATTATATTTTCACTTATTTTTGGGAAATTTAAAAATGTTTATTAATAATTTGTAACAGAACTAATAATTACATTAGTATACTTTACCAACATACTGTTCCTAAAATAAATGAATCCGAGTATACATTCGTGGAATCATCATTTTGTACTTTAAATTGATTCGACTATATTGTTTGCTATCGGTGAATGTGTGACGCATAATGTTTTGTCTGAAATTAAAAAATATTAAGATACAATTTTATAAAATAATATTCAATCAATCATATATAAAGAAATGTTAATATTTTATCCTAATTTAATTAAGAATGATTTAATATCAAATATGTATTATGTACCTAGTAATGGGGTTATTTCACATTTCCTCTTGAAAGAATAGATCAAATTAAATATGTAGGTGTATGTTTACACTTTACAAGTATTTAGAATCAGAGATATGATTTTAAAAGTTGTTTTAAATATTTGAACGCTGACGTCACGTCTATACGTCACACTGTGTCGAATACGGGTAGCAGCTCTCTAGCGGATGTATTTTGAACTACGAGTGTTTGAGTTCTCACGTGTCAGCTTGATTTGCCGACATCAACATATTGTTAACAAAAAACATATTTTATACAACTTTTGCTATTTATTTTAATAAATATTTATTTACATACCTTAACTCTGCTGTCACATGTCACAATTTTAGGGGTATATTGTTTATTACAACAACAAACGGATATCACGTGGACTGTTGTGTTCGTGTGTGAGAGGAATGCTAAATAGCTGCGTATAACTTATCCATGCTAATGTCGTTTTAATGTGTTTCAGTACTTAGACTGTTACAAAATATAAGGTCGTAACAGAAGCCGAATATTTATTTTGTCGCTTGTTTTGCTGCATGTAAAAATATGGCGCACAAATTCAAATATCATTTGTAATATTTGAATATATTTTCAATGAAAATTAATGAATTACGTAAAAATAACATAAAATATTTGTACTTGAGTTCACTTGCGTGGAGTATCCTACTAAAATTAAATTATGTATGTAATTAATACCATTGAGAGTTTATTTTCTATTTATTATTTATCTGACACTGCATTCAATATATCAGTATAATATAAAATAATAATAATAATATATAATAATTAATATCCTTATTACTTTCTGTACATTCACATTTATTAATTTTACAGTAAGTTTTTATACAAAGCAAAACTTTTTGCAATTAGGTTAGGTTTGGTTAGGTTAGGTTAGGCTAATTGCAGCTTTTATATTATAAGTTTTGCAATTAGGTTAGGCTAGGTTAGGGTAGGTTAATTGCAGTTAGGTTAGGTTAGTCTAATTGCGGTAGGTTAGGTTAGGCTAATTGCAGTTAGGTTAGGTTAGTCTAATTGCGCGCAATTAGACTAACCTAACCTAACTGCAATTAGCCTAACCTAACCTACCGCAATTAGACTAACCTAACCTAACTGCAATTAACCTACCCTAACCTAGCCTAACCTAATTGCAAAACTTATAATATAAAAGCTGCAATTAGCCTAACCTAACCTAACCAAACCTAACCTAATTGCAAAAAGTTTTGCTTTGTATAAAAACTTACTGTAAAATTAATAAATGTGAATGTACAGAAAGTAATAAGGATATTAATTATTATATATTATTATTATTATTTTATATTATACTGATATATTGAATGCAGTGTCAGATAAATAATAAATAGAAAATAAACTCTCAATGGTATTAATTACATACATAATTTAATTTTAGTAGGATACTCCACGCAAGTGAACTCAAGTACAAATATTTTATGTTATTTTTACGTAATTCATTAATTTTCATTGAAAATATATTCAAATATTACAAATGATATTTGAATTTGTGCGCCATATTTTTACATGCAGCAAAACAAGCGACAAAATAAATATTCGGCTTCTGTTACGACCTTATATTTTGTAACAGTCTAAGTACTGAAACACATTAAAACGACATTAGCATGGATAAGTTATACGCAGCTATTTAGCATTCCTCTCACACACGAACACAACAGTCCACGTGATATCCGTTTGTTGTTGTAATAAACAATATACCCCTAAAATTGTGACATGTGACAGCAGAGTTAAGGTATGTAAATAAATATTTATTAAAATAAATAGCAAAAGTTGTATAAAATATGTTTTTTGTTAACAATATGTTGATGTCGGCAAATCAAGCTGACACGTGAGAACTCAAACACTCGTAGTTCAAAATACATCCGCTAGAGAGCTGCTACCCGTATTCGACACAGTGTGACGTATAGACGTGACGTCAGCGTTCAAATATTTAAAACAACTTTTAAAATCATATCTCTGATTCTAAATACTTGTAAAGTGTAAACATACACCTACATATTTAATTTGATCTATTCTTTCAAGAGGAAATGTGAAATAACCCCATTACTAGGTACATAATACATATTTGATATTAAATCATTCTTAATTAAATTAGGATAAAATATTAACATTTCTTTATATATGATTGATTGAATATTATTTTATAAAATTGTATCTTAATATTTTTTAATTTCAGACAAAACATTATGCGTCACACATTCACCGATAGCAAACAATATAGTCGAATCAATTTAAAGTACAAAATGATGATTCCACGAATGTATACTCGGATTCATTTATTTTAGGAACAGTATGTTGGTAAAGTATACTAATGTAATTATTAGTTCTGTTACAAATTATTAATAAACATTTTTAAATTTCCCAAAAATAAGTGAAAATATAATAAACATGAAAAATTTGGTCATTAATAACCGATTGGGTATGTAGCTATTTCTGAAATATTAGAAAACTAAAACATGGATTATTTTCAAAACTTTCAACATATTTAACCTGACGCGTTGTTATATTATTTTCTTTCACATCCGGCACAATGTGACTAATTATTATATTATAGGTATATTTTCCGATTTCCGAATTATAAGTGGAAGAACCTTCATCATCCCAACACTCAGATGATTGTACGAAGTAATTTTTGGAAACTTGCCAGCGGCATGTTTGAAAATATTGCTGGGTTATGTGAATAGCATAAACTTGGATTGGACAGTGACAAACACTTCAGAACTGTTTATATACATTCAAGTTAAGTAATTAAAAAATCAATTAATATTAGTAAAATTTATTTATACCTATATTTGGAATGTATTTGAATAATCATATTTACGAGTTCATATTCACAAAATTACTGATATTTAAATCTAAAAATCAAATTGCTCCTAAAGCAATATTTGACAGTTGTCATATCGACGCTGAATTTGTAATCAGCGGCGTAGTAATTTGATATTTAGAAATGTCTGCTCATTTTAAATCTGAAATTTGGAAAATTGGATATACTAGCATTCATTTAAAAGTTGAAATTTATTTCCGGAGACAAAGAATTTTGTAATAATTACCTTTGCAGTTTAAACACGCGAAAATATCATTTAAAACTGTATTGCATTTTTATTATTATGATTTTCTTGTGCCAAACATAACATTTGTTTAAAATCGTTTAAACGATAATCTTTCAAAAAGAATGACTGTTTCTCAAAAAGAATGACTGTTTCTCAAAATTTGTCACAATCTGATAAAATTACAGATTTATTTTGTAATATTTTTGATCCTATGTTAATTTACAACAGAATATCATGCAAATTTGGAAAATTGGATGTACTAGCATTCATTTAAAAGTTGAAATTTACTTCCTGAGGCCAAAATTTTTGTAATAATTATCTTTGCAGTTTAATCACGCAAAATAACATTTAAAACTGTTCTGCACTTTTATTATTATGATTTTCTTGTGCCAAACATAGCATTTGTTTAAAACCGTTTAAACGATAATCTTTCAAAAGAATGAATGTTTCTCAAAATACTGACACATTCTGATAAAATTACAGATTTATTTTGTAATATTTTTGATACTATGTTAATTCACGACAGAATACAAGTTAAGTAATTAAAATAATTTATAAATATTCATATTTAAAATTTATATTATTGATAAAATTTCAGTTATTTATAGTTGTCAGCTTCTTATATCTTCAAATATTTGGCTTCTATCACGACCTTATATCTTGTAACAATTTAAGTATTGAAACACCAAGAAGTCAAAAAAAAAAAATTGAATAACTTCTTCGAAGAATTTATTAGCTTCGCTATCCAATTTATAGTTGAATAGTTTTTATTTTCATAAGAAACTCTATAATATTAATTTTATTATTTAAATAGTTGTCACAAATTGTTTCTCCTTGTATATATCGGACTGCTAGTTTTTGATAAAGACTGATGGTATAAACATTATATTATGGGCATATTTCCCGATCTATTTTAAAACAAATATTTATTTATCACAAGTAGAAAGTTACACATTCCCGAAAATAATACAAAGTACGTTTTGTATTTGTATAAATTTCTAAACGACTGTCAAGTATTTCAGAAAAATTATGAAAAAAGTAATAATCTTCTAAAAATATATTTTCGAAATACTTAAGTTTTTTGAAATTTGTTTAATATTCAAGAAAATAGTGCCAAGAAAGAATATTACGTGTATTAAAATTTTCGAATTAAAAATCAAAAATTGTATCTTAATATTTGTAATTTCAGACGATACAAGAATGTGAATACTTGGAGAAAACTGAGTCTCTGTTACTTTGCAGATTTAGGCATCATACATTCTTAACAATCATACCGACAACAAACAATATAGTCGGTTCATTTTAAAGTAGAAATTGATGAATCCACGAATGTATACTCGGATTCATTTTAAAATTGAAAATTTTTGGTGAGTTTGCTTTTCGCAGATAAGTAAATATATTTATATTCAAATTTTACACATCATGCTATATACGCTTATTTATAAGAACTTGTGCCTTTTGTTCAGTACGTAGTATCAATAGCCTAAAAAAAGTGTATCACAGGGTAAGTAATATAACTACAAAATGCAATTTACAAATTTTATTTTAACTATTCTTAAATACAATATTAATAAGTGCAAGTTCATTTTACAACATGATTGAGAATAAGAAGTAAAATACATATTGAAGCATATAGGTAGAAATAAATTTATAATAGAACATCTTTTTTCCTTGTCAGCCATGCGTGAATTGTAAATACGTTTTTTAGAGCACATGCCGCGAAATCTCTTCTTGTTGAAATTTTTTTATGATAAAAGCACGAATAAATCGAAGTATATTCATTCTTTGTACGTAGTGATGGCGGCTTCTCCTCAAAGTCATCTATACTTTCTGACAGATCAACTATAGTACATATTTTATCATCTTTAAGTAGTTTCTCCATTAGTTTTCTTTTCTCATTTCCCTTTAAATATATTATACATTCACAGGATAATATATTCTTTATTATATTTGGGCCTGTATAATAAGGTATATGCCCGTCATCCCATGATAAGCCATGGTACGAACGTTCTAACCATCGTATTTGTTTCCGAAGTGAAAAACTGACATCGTTCCATGAACATGGAGGTTGAATCAACATGTGAAATAATTTCGTATCATTTCTTGTCAAAATTGCTATTTCTTTCATAATAAATCGATTATTATCGATTCTAAATCCTTGTATATCAATAATAAACTCTTCCATATTTTATAAACACTGGCACGGCAATCAGGTCATACAGATGACGCGGTTATATAAACTGTGACGAATTTACAAAATCAAGGGGTTTTCAAACAGCGCGAAACCTTGATGCCGCCATACTCTGTACAGAAATATCACGTGACTTCTTCTATTCTACGTACTGAACAGAAGGAATGATATAAACTAGGGAAGAACAAAGCAGGATTATAAATAAATATATTATACTTTATTTCGGTACATTATCAGTTTCTAACAAATGTTTAAATTTATTATAATTACTAGGTACATAATACATATTTGATATTAAATCATTCTTAATTAAATTAGGATAAAATATTAACATTTCTTTGTATATGATTGATTGAATATTATTTTTTTTAGATATCAATTTTTTAACATTAGTTATAGAATCTCCAGATGTAAAATATGCTTGGGTATTTATATCTCTGTAATATTCTTCAAAATTAATGGCTTTTAAATAATTTGTTAATACAGTTACAAAATCACATATCTCACAGATTACATTCAGTGACAATACATCTAAAGAAATTTCATTTTGTAGCCATTGTATATAAACTTTATATTCTAATCTAAAAGAATGAAATTCTATGTGATGTATATTATTAGCACTATTTACAATACTTTTTATGTATTTTACAAAATTATTCCATTCTGCTATATTAAATGTAATATTATTTTGTGATGTTTGACGTACAAATTTAATAACAATTTCTAAATTCAGTGGACTTATACCCACTGCTAATATATTTTTGTCATCTATAGTAAACAAGTGTTGATTAAGTAAGCGAGATTTATTGTTTATTATTACTTCTTGCTGAGTCATTTTGCCTTGAAATAGTGTCGTCCTGAAAAGAATAAAATAAAAATTAACAAATTGGAAAACAGAAATGAAAAAAAACTTACCCGATTACTAATATTTTCGTTCTGTTTCGATTGTTTATCTAAATTTGATTTCTTCTTCGAAGAATTTACTAGCTTCGATATCCAATTTATAGTTCTATAGTTTTACTTTATTAGAAACTCTATAATTTTAATTTTATTATTTAAGTAGTTGTCACAAATTGTTTCTCCTTGTATATATCGGTCTGCTAGTTTTGATAAAGACTGATGGTATAAACATTATTTAAAAGTATTTATTTCTCTTTTGGATTATTCCATGTTACAAATAAGTATGGAGGTGAAGCTATGCCAAATTTTTCTATCATTTCCGACACAATGTGACTAATTATTATACTATGAGCATATTTCCCGATATATTTTTTAAATTCATACTCAGATATCGGTAATGATGGAATATTTGTACCGTGCGAGCGCTTACCAGGCGTCACCTCACGGACACTCATTGCTAGCGTGGAGAGTGCGCATAATTAATTAATTTAAATATAACCTTACCTAGTTGTTCTTGTTACTGCAAGCATATATCAAATCAAACAAATATCTTCCAAATGAAAACAAAAAAAACCCAGAGAAAGCAAACATACGTCACCACAAATTCCAGGAAGTCATTAAAAAGCAATTAAAAAGTCATTAAAACAGGTCAATAGAAAGCAAACATACGTCACCACAAATTCCAAGGTCATTAGAAAGCAAACATACGTCACCACAAATTCCAGGAAGTCATTAAAAAGCAATTAAAAAGTCATTAAAAAGCAATTAGTCTGCATTCCAGAGAGGTCACTGGCGCCAGTTAATGAGTTTTTAATTACCCCCACTAATTAGTCTGCATTCCAGAGCGGGAAAGGTGTCAACTATTACTACTAACATTAAATGTGAAAAACTGATTAGCGTTTTTTTTTTTAAGAAAAACTGTTAAAATCTTCAAATGAGGGTACTTCCTGTTGACCAATTATAACCAAAATCTAATCACGTCTACGTATGGATGTAAGGAGGAGGAATACGAAAAAATGTATTTTTTAAATTGTAATATTTATTAGGGATCGAATCCGAAAGAATAGTAACACACACATACATACATGCAGACATCATCGTAAAAATAGTAAAATTGTATACTTGGGACCCTAGAACGTGCTTATTCATTATAAACTCAACCAAATTTTTTGACCAAACACAATACCTTCCTTACCTAAAGGTGACGGCAGATAAACAGAAATTAATAATTATAAAAGGTTGTTTTGTTCGGATTATTTAGATATTTATGACAATAAATAAGTATAACATGTTATTGCGAAATTTACAAATTTGTTAATAAATTTGAAATCAATATGAAAATGAAAAGCTTAATTTATTCCCCAAATTACAATTCGTTTCACTTGAATTATTTCATCAATGTAATTGATTAAGTAATTTGAAATTTTTATAAAATATTAACTTTTCACTTTTTGATTACATTTCTTTGACACAGTTTTTTCAAATTATTTTAAACAGGAAAAACGTGTTTTCCAAAGCTTTGAAACTTACATTTTAATTTCATTGTAAACAAAGAAAGTTTTCCATTTAGCTATCAATAATGTGGGTAGTTACACAAATATGTGCTTCAATTATCTGGCAGATAACAGCGATATTCGCACATAAGAGCTGATTGTGTCAAACAACAGATACGAGGATGATATCGATATCTGATAATCGAACATGCTCAACACATTTTAAACCACTTTTTTTCGCCAAACATCAATCATGGCTTCGCAATAATATTTCGCCAATAAGGAAATTGTGATTTCTAATTTTATACCATGAATCGTGCATCATCAATTAACATAGACAAAGTATTATTATTTATTTAAAGACATACATTGTTTTTAAATCAATCTGTCTAATAGAATATACCTATATAATTACAAAGAAATAAGAAGACGTGATAGCACAGTGCTCGCAGGTTTGAATCCGAGTGAGGTAGGGAATTTTTCAACAGGTCTTGATTAATTTTACCTTTCCAAGTTAGGATAGAATTAACTTAAATACAAACATAAAATAATTGCAAAGAAATTGTGTTTGGATAACTCTTACCTCTACTCTTACGCAGGGTGAAGTCGGAAGCTGTGAAATACGTCCAACGGGTCATACGATTCTTATGGGTCTTATGAGTCTTTCAGTTCTTACGGGTCTTGCGAGTCTTACGAGTGAGAATCGACTCCGACCCATATTCACTGAAATACGGGTGAGCGGGTGGTCTTTTAGATCCACCGGTTTCCGAGCACTAGAGTTAAATATTACTAATTTGTTCTCGATTTTAAGGTATTAAACCACTACCAAACTACCTTTTTACCTTCCGTCACCGTTAGATAAGAAAAATATTGTCTTTGGTCAAAAAATTCGATGGTGAGTTTTTCATGAATAAGCACGTTTGAGGGTCCCTAAAATATGATTTTACTATTTTTACGATGTCTGTATATGTGTGTGCGTGTCTGTGTGTGTCGATTCTTTTATAGACGATAACTCCAACATTACAATTCTAAAAATTATAATTCTTTCATATTGCTTTTCTTTACATCCAGAAGAACAACTGATTAGATTTTGGTTATAATTGGTGAACCAGAATTGTTCTCATTTGAAGAACAGTTTTTATTGAAAGAACGCTGCTAAATATCATTTTTTGACATTTAATGTTATAAATATTAAAGAATATTCTATAATCTACACGATATGATTGCATTTTATACTTCATATTGGATGGATATAGAGGTAAAAAATCTGACGTGGCCAGCACAAGACTTTCCGTCAATCCTGTGTATTATTTACAAATTTCGTACATAAATTGTCTTGCAAAAGATTCTAAATTTCCTGTAAAATTATTTCATAAACAAACTATGCAAATGGCACTTGACACGAACATCTTCTTCTATAGCTTTTCTCATTCGTTAGGGGGTCGCTATTTTTATTTTCTTCTTCCATTCATTTCTGTTTTGCGGGTCGGCCTCATTCGCTTGTTTTTCTCTGAAGCCTTCTTCAATACAGTCCCTCCATCTTATCTTTGGTCTTCCTCTGTTTCTTCCAACTTCTACTAAGCTATTCACTCTTCTTCAGACATATTTTTCATCTCTCCTCATGACATGTTTAAACCAATGTAATCGTCTCTCTTGTTTTCTAGAAACTTTTAATACTCGAGTTATTTCTCTTATTCTTTTATTGCTTACCGTATCTTTCCGTGTCTTCCCCAACATCAATTTCAACATCGTCATCTCTGCCACATTAATTTTCTATTCATTGACACTGATATCTGTCCACCATCTGTCAGTTAGAATTTTCTTAATATAGTAACTGTTTCCATGGTTATTATAGCATAGCTGGCTTATTTATGAAATTTAATTTCTTTTATATCCACTGAATATGAAGAATAAAATGCAATTAAATCGTATAGATAATAGAATAATCTATAATATTTACAATAATATTAAATGTGTAAATAATATTTAATAGTGTTTTTTTTTTTTTTTCAAGAAAAACTGTTAAAATCTTCAAATGAGAGTACTTCCAGTTGCCAGCTATGCTATAACCATAGAAACAACTACTATATTAAGAAAATTCTAATTGACAGATGACAGTGTCAAGTGCAATTTACATAGTACGTTTGTGTTGTAATTTTACTGGAAATATATCCATCTTTGGTAAGAAACTTTCTGTATGGATTTTGTACAAGATACATAGAACTAACGGAAGGTATTGTGTGCCACATCAGATTTTTTAATTACATGTACGTTTACGCGAATCTGGAGAACCGTGTTCGATCCCAATCGACGCCAAATATTTCGTATTTTAAATGGCACAAAATTGACCCCTGTGGTGCACACTCTACGCCAGCAATGAATGCTCGTGAGGTGACGCCTAGTAAACACTCACACGGTACAAATATGTCATGATCGTTACCGAAATCTGTGTACAAAGCAGATTGACACACAGCAATGGGTAATCTGCCGTGATGTTTTATTTATTTAATTTTATTATTTATTTATTTATTTATCAACGAACCCATCAGACCAAGCCCAGATTAAGGGTTGTAAAAATACACAAAATACACAAAAATACACACAAAGATCAGAAGACTTACAACATACTACATAATACTTTAATGAATTTATTAAATTCTATATGAAATATATCAACCCTCGAAAATTTACAATTATAAAGATGGCACATACGATTTAGAGGCGACAGCATTAAATAATTAGTTTTAGCAACCAATAAATAAAAAGTAAAGCTACTATGTACATTTCTTCATCTAAAAATGATCTATTTTCTAGCAACCGATTAAAACTACAACTGTATATTGCTGTTCTTGTGAATTATTATTATTGAGTCTTAATGGAAAAGGAAAGTGTAACTACATCACCAATTAAGCTCAATATAAGAGGTGAGGGACGGATTCCTAATTTTGAATGCAAATATTTGGAAAGCGATATCGAACAGTTAGTTATTCCCTGCTTAATTTAAATTATATTTGGCAAAGATTTTACTTAGATTAGATGTAAAGTTGGAATGTATGTGTAGAAATGATGCTCTTGGTAATTTCTGAATTAACAATTACGAATTTTGTGTTGAAACTCCAGAAATAAGAAAATCTTTGTTCGAGTAACTGATTACTGATGCTGTTAATAGGTTAATAATACACGTAATAATAACTCTTAACGCAAATAATGTACCCACGGATTGCTTGCATTTGTTTAGAATATTGGTTGTTTATTTTAGAAGAAAATTTATTGAGTAATGAAAATGAAAAATATTTTTAAACTCTCTGTTTATACTAAAAACAGTTTCTCCGTTTGATTCGTTCTTCAGTTCATGTTTTTCTTTTCGATCACAACCAATTTATTTCGTTTTTTGCGCTCGCTGTTTCTGTCTACGTCTACAGCAGTATGGTTTCTCCAGAATAAACTTATTCGGTCACTTTTGTCAACGTTCGTTTCTTTTGCCCTTCTTTTCAGTTAGATTTAATAACATTATTTTCAGATAATATCAAATATTGTTAAGGTCTTGAAATCCTGGACGTTGTAATGCATTTTATATTATTTTGTACTTTATTTATTTATAATCGAACAAAAGCTAAGCTAGTAGCTGTGGCTTAATGCAAGAGCAACCAATTCTAACATTTCGTAATTTTTGGATTTCATTGTTAATAATACCGAGAATACTATTGTATGAAACGACATTAATATTGGATATGCCTCTAATTCTGTGATTTAAACTATATCATTAAAACCCTTCAATATTTTACTGACATGTATATATTCTCTATTATTACAATAATAGTTATTGGTATATCAAAGCCGCGAAATCTCTCTTTCGCGTTCAAAGAGAAAAATATTTTTGTCCAACTCTAAAGAGTATGTAATTACAAATTTGATTGTATTTAAATAGTTTAATTTATGAAATAGAAAAGCGGCTTTGATGTGATTGACATTTGATAAGATAAACAACAGGTTTGTTGCAACATAAAATAAAATCAGGTACGTGAAGCTGGCACAACCATTTCGGCACAATCACACGAAATCAATCAGAAAATTTAGTACTCATTAATTACTAATTAATTACCCAAAAACTAAATTTATTACGGCTGCTTTTTAAAAAATACATAGGGTTGTGCTAGCTTATGCGTTAAGCTAGCACAACCGCAAAAAATACATTATAAAGTATCAAACATCATGCTACCAATTAATTACTAATTAATTGCTAATTAATTATAAACTAATTACTACCATTGCATTGTGAAGGGGGAGAACACATACAATATACTTTTTAACCATTAGACAATAATGAACTGTTAATCAAATTCGTGAAATAATATTGAAAAAACATCCGTTTCAGCTACAGTCTACTAGATTATATAATACAAAATATAATGAATTATTGTTTTGTTATCTAAAAATGTTATGTCACATATAAAAATATATTTTTCTATTTCTGATAATTAAAATATTTTCTCTGCTACAAATTGAGTTTTAATTAACAGGTTATGGACCCAGCGTCTTAACATTGTGTACAAGTTTATATATTTTATATTTTTAGAGGCATTCATTAATAATGACTGTAAATTTTGATAGAGTTAATTTTCCCAAGTTAACTGGCGAAGAAAATTGGCATGCGTGGAAGTACCAGCTAACATGCTATATTCGTGGCCACGGTCTTTGGGGCTACATAGATGGCAAAACCAAAAAACCAACAGATGGAAATGACGACGAGTGGAATGAGAAAAATTGGAAACTAATTTCAATTATTGTACAATCCCTCGACGAAAAACCGTTTACACTTGTCCAAGGTCTTGAAGATGCAAAGCTTGTTTGGGAAAAATTACAAGGAGCTTATGAAATGTCATCAGTTGATAGAAAAATGGCATTGTTAATAGAATTTTATGGGGCCAGTTGAGATAATGCAGACGACATTATTTCACATATCACAAAAATTCAGAATCTGCGAAAACAGATCAAGGATTTAGGAGAGCCCACATACGAAGAGACAATAATTGCCAAAATTCTGTCAAATTTACCCAGCTCATATGACAGTTTTCTTGAAGCATGGCGTGCTACACCAAAAATAGCTGAAACAGTCTCTCTACTAACTGAAAGATTAGTTGCGACCGAACGTCGACTGAAGATGCGTGAAGACGAAACGACATTAGCGTTTGCAGCATCGAAACAAACGTCAAATGGCTACAGGAAGAAAACTGAATGTGCTACAATGACCAGGCAGAGTCACCACAAGCAGCAACAGTTAGACAATGACTCCCCAAAGAAGAAAACCTGTCATTATTGCGGCAAAATAGGTCATTTTTCGGCTAATTGTTGGCATCGAAAGCGGGCTGAAAGAAATGACAATAATAAACAACAATCAAAAGGACCAAATGGAACAAGCGCAGGCAAGGTGTTTAACGTTTGTCGAAAGTCTGATTTTAGTGGGAGCATTGACATCTGGTATGCCGATTCAGGTGCCTCAGATCACATGACCAGCAGATTAGACTGGTTTGTTGATTATAGAAAGTTCGCACAAGTACAGAAAATCAGATGTGGAAATGGGACCTTTATGGAAGCCATTGGATTTGGACGCATCAACGTAGAGATCCGAATAAATGGAATCAGTACAAAGCGCTATTTTGAAAAAGTGCTGTATGTTCCGGAATGCTGTCAAAGTTTGATATCTGTGGGAAGAGCACTCTATGCAGGATATAAGCAAACAGCAGTTGGTCGAAGATGGTGGTTAACGGATAAATTTGGATCTACTATCCTAGAAGGTAACGTCACGGTCAGATGACGAAGATTCACGTATGCGTACTCAAGCCGAAGTATGCTGTTGCCTCCATCGCAGAAAGCAGAAATGATTTGCAATTCTGGCATGAACGCTTAGCTCATCAACACAAACGTCATGTTGCAAAATTTCTGCATGATCATGGGATAAAATTTAATGGAAGTATTGATGAAAAATGTGAAGCATGTATAGTAAACAAATTACACCAGAAATCTTACAAACAACGATTTCAAAAAGCAGATCAACCAGGTGAACTCATTCACGCTGATCTATGTGGACCGATGCAGACGACATCAATGAATGGTGCTAAATTTATGTTTTTATTAAAGGACGACTATTCACATTTTCGAGTAGTATATTTTCTGAAACAAAAATCAGATGTAAAAGAAGTCCTACCGAAATTCTTCAATAAGATAAAGAATGAAACAGATTTTCAGGTTAAAGTAATACGCACAGACAGAGGTACAGAATTTGCAGATGCAGAAATTGTCAAAGTGATAGAAGCATACGGAGCCAGTCATGTTATGGTCGCAAGAGCTACACCACAACAAAACGGGACCATTGAACGGGAAAATAGAACAGTCATAGAAGCTGCTCGTACGATGTTAAATGCTAAAGGACTCAGTAAAAAATTCTGGGCAGAAGCATGCAATACAGCTGTCACTACGTATACGTTAAATGTCACGGGTACGTCAACTATAAGAAACAAAACACCATTTGAATTATGGTATCGACGTAAGCCACGAATTAAAAATTTGAGATTTTTTGGATCAAGAATGTTCGCTCTTGTACCAGAAGCGAAACGTCAAAAATTAGATCCGAAGGCCAGAGTAGGAATATTAACTGGATATGATGATTGTGGATTCAGAATTTTCTACGAAGATTCACAAAAGCTTGACATCACAATGAATGTCGAGATTGATGAACAGCATGGTCCAATTTGCAATACCCAAAGCAATTTTGAAGTATATTTCAAACCAACGAAAGAGAAGAATGAAGATATGTTCAGTTGCAGTGGGAGCGAAGAAGAAGAAAAAGGAAAAGAAAGAAAAGATAAAGAAAAAGAAGAGCAAGAACAGAAAAATGAAAACCAAGAGCGAAAGACTCAAGAAGACGATAACATAAACACAGAAAAGCTTGAGCAGAAGATTGAAAACAAAGAAGAACAGAAAGCTCAAGAAAAACGATATCCAAGCTGAAATCGCCAACCACCAAAAATAATTTACGAACCTAGCTCATTTTTGGCTGAAATGATGGATGAACCTACATATGAAGAAGCGGTAAAATCATGTGAATTTGAAAAATGGATTGCAGCCATGAACAGTGAAATGCAGTCGTTATCTACAAATAGAACATGGTTACTAGTAAATCCACCTTCTTCTGCACGTATTTTGACAAATCGATGGGTTTTGCGTATTAAAAGACACGCTGATGGCTCTATCGATAGGTACAAAGCTAGATTGGTCGTACGAGGATTTGCACAAAGGCCAGGGATTGATTACGGAGACACATTCAGTCCAGTAGCAAGATTCGAATCAATTCGGTTGTTACTAGCAACAGTGGCAAGTAATAAACTAAATTTAAAGCAATTTGACGTAAAGACTGCGTTCCTGCATGGAGATCTTGATGAAGATATCTACATGTATCAACCTCACGGATTCAGCGATAATACAGGAAGAGTTTGCAAATTAATAAAATCTCTTTATGGGCTTAAACAAGCACCAAAATGTTGGAGTAAGAGTTTTACAGATTTTCTGAAGAAACAAAATTTGAAACAAAGTGGTGAAGATCCATGTATATTCACACGAGAGATAAACAAGAAAATTTTAATCCTAGCAATATATATGTGGACGATGGAATAGTTGCTAGTACAGACAAAAACGACGGTGAAGAGCTATTAGTCAAACTGAACAAAAAATTTGAAATAAAATCGAGCGACTTAAATGAATATTTGGGACATCAAATTAAACGACTTGAAGATGGTTCCAGATTTCTTCATCAAAATGGATATCTTCAACGAATATTAGAAAGACTCAATATGACAGATGCTAAATCTGTATCGACACCTATGACAATATAAAATGAAGAACTTCCTAGCAATGATGAAAAGCTAGCTGCCAGTGATGCTGCACGGGAAGTTATATGGTTACAACGATTGGCAGAAACCATGGTTAAAATTTACAAAAAACCACTAATGCTAGTCGATAATCAGAGTGCCATAAAATTCTCAAAATTGCAAGAAATACGAACACGTTCGAAGCATATCGACATAAGAAAACATTTCTTACGCGAGCTAGTTAATGAAGGAGATGTTGAAATTCAGTACATCCCTACAGAAGAACAGACTGCTGATATCACGACGAAAGCCTTGACGTGGGCAAATTTCGAATATCATCGAAATAATCTTGGTTTGGTAGACATGAAGAGACTTACGCTGAAGCCGTGGTGGGAGTGTTAAGAAACATCCGTTTCAGCTACAGTCTACTAGATTATATAATATAAAATATAATGAATTATTGTTTTGTTATCTAAAAAATTTATGTCACATATAAAAACATATTTTTCTATTTCTGATAATTAAAATATTTTCTCTGCTACAAATTGAGTTTTAATTAACAAATATCGTAACTCAATTTTCAATATTCATATGCACTTTACGATTCATTAATCGATCAGTCAATGTAGAAAACGACTGACCAGTTACTACACTTCAAAATTGTAATTAATTCTAAACTTGATTTTCGGTATTAATTTATCGATTATTACACTTCAAAATGCATAACAATTGGTTGTGTTCAAGTAATCAATTCGAAACTTGATTTGGTTGATCGAGTAATTGCATCACAACTGGTTGTGCTCCAGTATCCAATTTGAAACTTGCACAACCAGTTCTAATGCATTTCTAAGTGCACCAGTCGAATAATCAATAGCGAAACTTAAGTGTTGAATTAATTACTCGAGCACAACCAATTCTAATGCATTTATAAGTGCATCAGTCGATTCCTCAATAGCGAAACTAAAGCGGTGAATTAATTACTCAAGCACAAGCAGTTCTAATTCACTTATAAGTGCAACAGTCGATTAATCAACATCGTAACTCATGTGATGAATTATTTACTCGAGCACAACCAATTTTAATGCATTTATAAGTGCATCAATCGATTAATCAATAGCGAAACTTAAGTGTTGAATTAATTACTCGAGCACAGACAATTCTAATTTAATTATAAGTGAATTAGTCGATTAATCAATATCGGAACTCATGTGTTGTACTAATGACTCGAGCACAACTACTTCTAATGCATTTCTAAATGCGTCAGTCGATTAATCAATAATGAAACTCATGTAATGAATTTTTTACTCGAGCACAACCAGTTCTAATGCATTTATAAGTGCATCAGTCGATTAATCAATAGCGAAACTTAAGCGTTGAATTAATTACTCAAGCACAACCAGTTCTAATTCACTTATAAGTGCATCAGTCGATTAAGCAATAGAGAAACTCTTGTGCTAAATTAAATACTGGAGCACAAGCGGTTCTGGATGCACTTCTAAGTACAATAGTCGAATATTCAATATTGAAACCCAAGTGTTGAATTAATTATTCGAAGCACAACTAGGTCTAATGCACTTCTAAGTACAACAGTCGATTAATCAATATCGAAATTCATGTGTTGAATTAATTATTCGAAGAACAACTAGTTCTAATTCACTTATAAGTACATCAGTCGATTAATCAATATCGAAACTCAAGTGTTGAATTAATTACTCGTGCACGACCAGTTCTAATACATTTCTAAGTGCATCAATCGATTATCAATATCGAAACTCAAATTTGGAATTGATTATTTGCGTACAACCAGTTGTAATTAATTACAATTTTGAAGTGTAGTAATGGGTCAGTCGTGTTCTACATTGACTGATCGATTATTGATTCGTAAAATGCATATGAATTAAACAATATTGAAAATAGAGTTACGATATTATTTCACGAATTTCATTAACAGTTCATTATTGACTAATGATTAAAAAGTATATTGTATGTGTTCTCCCCCTTCACAAAGCAATGGTAGTAATTAATTAATAATTAATTTGCAAATTAATTAGTAATAAATTAGTAATAAATTAGTAATTAAGCTTCACGTACCTAAAATAAAATCAGTACGGAACTGTACAACGCATGCGCAGGATTAAAATGATATATTTAGTTCTAATTTTCACTTAATTTTAATGTTGTAATTTTTACCTTTCGTCCAAGTAAGAAAGGTATTGTCTGGTCAAAAAATTCTGTGGTGAATTTTCGATGAATAAGCACGTTTTAGTGCCACTACAATTTGATTTTACTATTTTCACGATGATATTTATATGTGGGTGTCTCTGTGTGTGTGTGTGTGTGTGTGTGTGTGTGTGTGTGTGTGTGTGTATGTCTTTGTGTGTGTGTGTGTGTGTATGTCTTTGCGTATGTATGTGTGTCTATAATTTCGGCCCAAATAACTCCAATACTAGAATTCCAAAAGTTACATTCCTCTTCCCTACATCCATATATAGACTTGATTAGATTTTGGTCAACCGGAAGTACCTTCATTTGAAGATTTTAACAGTTTTTCTCAAAAAAACCGCTGTTAAACAACATTTTTACCTTCCGTCACCTCTAGGTAAGGATGGTATTGTCTTTGGTCAAAAAAATCGGTTGTGAGTTTTCATTGAACAAGCACGTTTTAGGGTCTTTACAATACGATTTTACTATTTTTACGATGATGTATGTATGTGTGTGTGTGTGCGTGCGCGTTTGCGTGTGTGTGTGTGTGCGTGTGTGTGTATGTGTGTGTGTGCGTGTGTGTGTGTATGTATGTGACCGCGGTTTCGGCCACGATTTCCCAATACTAGGATTCCAAAAATTACAATTGGATTAACGGAAAGTATTGTGTTGGCCTCATTAGATTTTTTCACAATTAATATTATAAATATTAAAGAATATTTTATTCTCTATACGAAGTGATTACATTTTATACTTCATATTCAATGAATATAAAGTTAAAAAGGAATTAAATTTCATAAAGCAGCCAGCTATGCTATAACCATGGAAACAAAACAGCTACTATATTATGAAAATTCTCATTGAAAGATGTCAGTGTCAAGTGCAATTAACATTAACTCCGTTTCCACGATATGATCGCCACGTCATCAATTGTAACCATATGATTGAAATAGCCAGGGGTGGGGGGATTGGTGACGTCATGTTGTCGGATGAAATCGGGCGAAATCGTTTGATTTCCGTAGTATACATATAAATCAGGACTGAAAACTGACAGTATACAGTATAACTTATACCGTGTGAATATTATTAATCAAAATTCGAAGTAAGACATTTATTTCGCAATAATAAATCAATTGAATAATTATGATGTAAATAATAATAATAATAATACGTTTATTTCCTGCCGACCAAGATACATGGTATAGGAACAGTCAAAAATACATATAAAGTCGACCAGGAGACAAGGTATAGGAACAGTCAAAATACATATAAAGTTTACATTACATTAAAATCACGATAACACTATACTGTTAAAGTTAAAATTGGATAATTACAATCTGTCATTTAAAAATTCAGAGACATTATAATGTCAAAACTGACAGTATTATAATAAATATAACCTATATTGTGTCAGTTTTGTTATTCATCAAAATTCGAAGTATAAATAGTTATTTAGCAATACTAAACGAATTGAATAAATCTTAATGAGATAGCGAATAAAAGTTTCATATATGTCATGTGTGTACGACAAAGATGCTAGATAAAAGTTTAGCAATTCTTGCATCAGAAATTAATGACGTGGGGATCAACTCGGAGATATAGAGTGTAGTATGCTTGTGTTATAATTTTGCTGGAAATATAGAATATTTTGATAAAAACTTCCCGTATGGAATTTATACAAAATACATAGAACTGACGTAAAGTAATATGAGCTAGCCATAACAGATTTTTAATTTTATTATCATACGTAATATAACAAGTGCTATGATTATCATCGATGATATTCTCGAGTGAAACCGACTTGTAGATTTCATGAGTCCAAAGGACGAGTGAAATGTGTTGCTTCGATTTCACGAGCAATATCTTCGATTATTAATCATATCATGAGCTTATATTTAATGAGAGAATATAATGAATTATATTCTCAATAAGATATGACACTGTATTGAATAATAAACATTTTTTTCTCATTTTGTTTTGGAAATTAGGTCATAAGTAATGAATCACAGTTTTTACGATGTTTGTCGTACACTTAATCATAGTTGGCGTAATGAAAATTCAGACGCAACAGTTTATTTTATTTTAAAATTACTTTCTTTGTAAAGTAAATTAGTGCAAAAATTACTTTAATCAACTAGGTTTACAACGCCTGTGAAATTATCAAAAACATCTAGAAAACATTTTCCTTTTTAATGACCGAAGTAAATTCTCTCTAGCTTTTACTAAATTGAACGTCTGATGTTTTAATTTGAAAATGAAACGAAATGGCATCAACTGTTAACCCTGTAATGGTCAGTAAATCTGAACTCTCAACATGATTCTTAATAGCGTAAAATTAATAATTTATAAGCAACCGAGCCTCAAAATCAACAACAGTTAACTGTTGATTCTATAGCAACGGATGTTTAGGAATAGATTAGTAGAAATTATTCACTCTGTGGAATTTGAAATGTAATCAGGAGAATGTTTGTAACTTTGTAGATGTAGATAAAAGCGCAACGTTTCAAAAGCAATTTCATAATCTAAATATTATAGAGGGTAGTAGAGAAATAATTGTGGATGACAGGTTTGTACAGAATGGTATAAATTATATTACGAGAGTTGTGAAATGCTTAGGAGTAAAAGAAATCACGCACAAGCCTGACGGACATGTATGTAATACGCAACATGGTACTATATCCCTGTTCCACCTTACCAATTCAACATTGTAGAGACAGAATCGGGCTTAGTATCGAACTCTCTAATTGGCTGAAATTGGAGTCAAGTTTATGCAAGGTAATTTCAGACTAGTGACAGTGTACATGATATGTGATACCTCGTGTCATTTTTATGTGCAATGCCAAGTATCATCTTTGTCCGATTTGGAAAACTGGTATATAATACTTTATAACCTGCTGACTATAATATATAAAATTTCGATGACATTATGATACGTTTTAATGTCAGATGACAGCAGTTGAATATACAGTGGCGTGCAGAAGTATTGCGCCAAACATATTTTATTTCTTTCAAAAGCATATTTATGTTTGTAATACATTTATATATTAAACAACTGTTAGGAATGTTAATACCTTCTAATTAGTGTAGTTAACATATTTTAAAATTTATGTTCACTGTATTTTATACGAAATTGTTCGTGTTCATAAGTATTGCGCCAAGTTGTTGCTGACAGTTTACATATATACCTTTGTTATTGAAATTTTTCATCAAATTCCGAAATTAAATTAAATTTAGGCTATTATCTAACAATATGGTAAAATACATCCACCTTCAGTTACGAGAAGCCGTTATAAACCTTTCTCGACAAGGGAAGGTTTCTCGCAAGATAGCTGGCTTGCTAAAGATTGATAAGAGCACGGTAAATAGAATTATTGGTAGATATAAGTTAAGAAATTCATTACCTGACAAGCCAAAATGTGGTAGACCCCGAAAACAACAAAGCGGAGAGATAAAATAATAAAACGAATATCTGTAGCAGATTAAAAAAATCTGTTGTGTCCAGCACAATATCTCTCGCCACTTCCTTTTTTACCTCTCGCTAAGAGAGGTATTGGATTCATGCTAAAAATCGCATATTCAGATTTTATTGAATAAGCACGTTTTAAGGTCCCCACAATCCGATTTTAACATTTTTACGATGATGTCTGTGTGTGT
This sequence comes from Harpalus rufipes, assembly GCA_951394225.1. NCBI lineage: Eukaryota > Metazoa > Arthropoda > Insecta > Coleoptera > Carabidae > Harpalus > Harpalus rufipes. Next base: position 14,464,728 of record OX596286.1, read on the forward strand.
GTGTGTGTGTGTGGATGTGTGTGTGTGTGTGTGTATGTGTGTGTGTGGGATGTTGGAAGGACGGTTACTCAAAAACTATAAGACTTAAAATTTGTTTAACAACGTATTTCCCAATCGGACATTCATGGGAAGATCTGAAAAGGTTTTGGTAATAATTGGACAACCGGAAGTAGAAGATTCTTGAAAAAAAATCTTCTAAATATTATTTTTTGAAAATTTTTCGTGGTAATATTAAAGAAAATTAAATTCTCTATCTGATACATTTAAATATTTTATTATATATTCCATAGATTTAGAGATAAAAGAAGTATAATATATAAAATAATCTGTTGTAATAAATTTGACAGCCGAAAGAATGCCATGAAAATTGAAATTGTTTGTAACTGACAGATAAATGTCAGTGTCAGAAATCCGGAGACATTACTAAACACTTTTTCTGGTAAGTACATACATTATATTATTTCTAAATGCATTAATAGTTAAATATTTATAGGTATATTACACATACCCTTCATATATACTGTTATTTCTGACAATGATTTGGAATCATCTCGAGAAAGAAAGGTTGGACAAAATTTCTTCATAGAATGACTTTAAATTTAAAAAATCTAAATATATGGAATAATTTTAAAAATCTAAATATATGGAATACATATAAGTAGAATTTTTGGTGTAGACTGTAAGTATACAAGAAATGTTAAATACATTAGGGCGCGAGCAGTCATGTGACTTTGTTGGCCTTGACAAGCAGATATGGGAGCCCATGTCAGAATTATAGCTAGTAATTATGTACATAGATGTCATATATCATAATTTCTCATTCTAAATTTAATGATTTTCCAATTCCATGTGGTTTATTTTCCTCGACAAGTAAATTCCACACTCCTGATGACAAATTAACTACGTGAATTTAGAAAATCTTGAAATTTTTAATGAAAAGTTCTGACATTTATGTACATAATTAATAATTATCATTCTGAAACGAGCCCCCACGTCTGCTTGTCAAGGCCAACAATGAAAGATGACTGTTCGCGACCTATACTTATGTAATCAAAAAAAGACAGTGGCGAGAGGTATTGTGCTGGCCACAACAGATTTTTTTGGTTACATAAGTATAGGGCTCGAACAGTCATGTTACATTGTTGGCCTTGACAAGCAGATGTAGGCGCCCGCTTCAGAATGATAATTAGTAATTATGTACATAGATGTCAAATGTCAGAATTTTTCATTAAAAATTTCAAGATTTTCTAAATTCACGTAGTTAATTTGTCAACAGGAGTGTGGAATTTACTTGTCAAGGAAAATAAACCACATGTAAATGGAAAATCACTAAATTTAGAATAAGAAATTATATTTGACATGTATATATATATATAATTACTAACTATCAGTCTGACATGGGCCCCCATATCTGCTTGACAAGGCCAACAAAGTCACATGACTGTTCGCGCCCTAATCGTAAAAATGTTAAAATCGGATTGTAGGGACCTTAAAACGTGCTTATTCAATAAAATCTGGATATGTGATTTTTAGCATGAATCCAATACCTCTCTTAGCGAGAGGTAAAAAACTGCCAAGAATATATCTTAAGAACGTCTAACTAATGTTGCTAATGTGAGCAGAAGTACTGTGTCTCGACGTCTTAAAGAAGTAGGGCTTATAGAATGTGTTGGTGTTAAAAAACCTTTGATTAGTACAAACAATAAGAAGGCGAGACTATACTTTACCAAGAAATATCAACGTTGAACTGAAACCGATTGGCGAAAAATTCTATTTACGGATGAATCAAAATTCGATTTATTTGGAAGTGATGGTAAAAAGTATATTCGACGAACAGTAAATACAAGGTTTGCCCGTGAGGTGATGCCTGGTAAGCGCCCTCACGGTACAAATATTCCATCATTACCGACCTCTGTGTATGAAGCAGATTGGCACACCCAGCAATGGGTAATATGCCGTGATGATTTATTTGGAAGTGATGGTAAAAAGTATATTCGACGAACAGTAAATACAAGAATAATTTAAAATTAAAAACACTCGGTGTAGTTTCAAATATAACAATTTATTAATACTTTATGCGCATTTCGGCTTACGCCATCATCAGAAGTACAATAGAGTAAAAGTATACTTTTACTCTATTGTACTTCTGATGATGGCGTAAGCCGAAATGCGCATAAAGTATTAATAAATTGTTATATTTGAAACTACACCGAGTGTTTTTAATTTTAAATTATTCAACAATGTTTCAACGAGTGCCAACGGTTAAATCTGTTCATTTAAGTAAATACAAGGTTTGATTGTAGGTACCAAATTCGTATTGTTAAGCTTGGCAGAAGCAATATGATGGTATGTGGAACATTTTCATGACGGCGTAGGGCCATTAGTCCAGATTAAAAGTACCATGGACGCTGTAATGTATAGGAATATTTTAACAAACTATATGCTACCTTATGCAACAAAAAATATGCGACTGGGATGGGTTTTTCGGCAGGACAACGATCCTAAACATACTTCAAAGCTAGTAAAGGAGTTTGTAAGTAAAAAAAATCTGAATTGTTGATTGACCATCCCAGTCTCCGGATTTAAATCCAATAGAGAATTTAGAAGAGTTAAAAATACGCGTGGGTAAAGAAAAACACTCCAACAAAGGCGAATTATGGAATCATTTGGAAAATGAATGGTAAAATTTACCACAAGATTCTATTACAAATTTAATCAAATCCATGCCTCGACGGTGTGCTGCAGTGATTGGTTTAAGAGGCATGTAGACGAAGTATTAAATATAGATTACGAAATAGCAAGTTCAAAAAGATTACACCAATTATTTTACTACTTTTAAAGTATTGTAACGTGCGCCCTGACTAAAGAGTATACGAGCGCCGCTACTGGTAGAATATTCCCGAGCGATGACGTAATCCCCAGCGTCGGACCGCCTAGACGTGTTAATTACACCGGTGACCTAAATCTATTGAATTCAGTATCATTGTGGCGTCAAAAAGTTCCAGAAGGACACTGGGCTGTATAAATACTGTCCGAACGACAGCGGAGAGATGGTCTGATATATAGAAGCAACGAGCAATGAACACGGGGTGATATAAATAAACATTCTACGAGTTGTTAACATAAATAAATGTAGTTATATAAATAAATATAGTGATATAAATATTGTTTAAATAAATAATCTTAATGTTTAAGTATTTAATAATATTCTTCCTTTTAAATTAGTGTTTATAATTATTTAATCATAGTGTTAGTTACTTTTATTATCTTTTTAATATTTATCCTAATTATTTATCGTTTAATAAACGTATTATTTCTTATTTTTACATTTCACCCAAATAAATGAAACGTTACAGTATGTATAGTTTTGGCGCAATACTTTTGAACAACATAATAAATAATTTTGTTCTCACATAAGTTCTTTTATGTAAATAGTTTTTAATTTTTGAATATATCTTATGTACAAATACATATGTTTATTACTATAAATGTTTCATTTCTTTATCAGCTTTACAATGTATGATATAGAGTAAAAATTTGTTTGGCGCAATACTTTTGCACGCAACTGTAGCTATTTTTTTAATTTTGGCTATTTAAAACTGACGGTAAAGTGAAACAGGTTATAGTTCATTACAAGGAAGAAAATAGCGTTGGTTCATATAGGGGATATACCTAAATTCTGATATCTGATTGCTTATAATACATACCAAGTACACAAAAACGAAAAAAATATCACCTGTCAGCTGTCAATTATGAAATAAAATTGACAATATTGAATTATATTCATACGTAATATAACAAGTGATATGATTATCATCGATGATATTCTCGAGTGAAACCGACTTGTAGATTTCACGAGTCCGAAGGACGAGTTGAAATGTGCTGCTTCGGTTTCACGAGCAATATCTTCGATTATTAATCATATCACGAGCTTATATTTAATGAGAGAATATAATGAATTTTTGCAATCTAACTTAACCTAACTTTTGATATACATATTCATATTGTATTAAAAAATGGTACTTACGAGTTTTATTTAATATTTCGGAGTTTGAATTATTGTTATTATTTATTTTTATACACAAAATTAACTGTCAATGTCATAAATAAAGAAAACAAATCCCTTAGTAACGACTATAAATACGGCGATAATTTCCTTGTTTTTTATCATCGCTGTAATAAACGCGTAGCTAGGGAGATTCTGAATGTTGATTGGCGGAAAACATGTCACGTGACTAAGGAATTATATTCTCAACCATATTTTTTATTTCAACTTTGTAATTATTAATATACAGGTATTGTACATTTTTATATTTAAATTATTTATTTAATGCATGTAAAAACGGTCGATTCTCAAGCGCCATCTGCTATTTTCTTATGTGAAATGAAGTATAGTCGTATATCGTATATTAAAGTCTAGATTTAGAGAAGAAAATAAAAATATGCATAAATTAATTAGTATTAAGTGTAAGAATAGTAATTTATATATCAAAGGAGTAAAGTTCGTCATTATTTGTCGAGAGCTTGCAGCAAATAATAACACTTTACTCCCGTATTCTATTCAATATTTTATACACAAAACGGAAAAAATTGTTATTTAGGTTATACTCGTAAAAGAGATTATTAACGGCATATAAAACTAGTAAGGAAGAAACAAATTCCTATAAACGAAAAAAACTATTTATTTTTTAATTTTTCACAGCAATCATTATATTTTTTTCCAAAATATATATAATTGATAATATTCGACATATCTGTCAATCAATATCAATTACCAATTGAAAACTAAGAAAATAAAATTCTTCCTAGGTTGCCTGTCAATGGTCTTGAAACACTTTATTTCAATAGGAAGTACTTGTCATTTTTATTTCCCTCGATAAATAATGAAGCACATTAAGTAATGATTTTGATAAGAATAAAGTTAACATTATTTACCGGTTGTATATAAAATTAATTAAATATGAATCGATTTTATAACTAAAAGCTATCGAAAGTTTGTGCGGCGTTTCATATCCTAAGTGACTTGACTTGTGACTTTAAAAACGAGACGCAAGTGAGGGCGTGATACGTCATGCCCCAAATTCTCAACTTTAAAATTTAATATATCAAGTAATACGTAGAAATTTTAAAATCGCAATTCACAATGAACGTAAGCGTAAGGAGCTCGTAAAAAAATACATAAACGTAAAGTTGAATCAATGATTTTTAGTAGCCGTGTTCACAATGCTATTAAGTATTTCTTACGCTTATGTACCTACAAACCCAATGTCATTATAATTCGACCGGTATACATTTTCAATAAATTATAAAATCTATACAAATGGTTAGATTCTTTCGGCTACTTTAAAACTTAAAACTTTGAGCCGAATGACTGGTGATAATAGTTCGACCGGTATTTTAAGGGTCATCCTCTAGTCCAGACCCTCTTCTTTTGGCACAATGAAAAGCAACTTCGTAAAAATTCAGTGCGTACAGTAAACAGTAAAATTTACTTTGCAAGACATGTGGGACAATATTCCCAGGAAAATGCGCACGGCTTAATTGTATTCTACAATGCCTAATAGAATTAAAGCTGGTATTTCTAATAAAGGCGATGTAACCCAATATTAAATGGCGGAATACTTGAATAAAATATTTAGTTTTTGTAAGCTTAAAATCTATATTTTAAACTAGTCGAAAGAAATTTGTAGAAATTTCTCACCGTTTGTGTAGGTTTTATTTGTTTGTTGAAAATGTTAACCGGTCGAATGAATATTATAAGGACCACATAACATAATTGAAATCAGCCCAACTTTACTTAAAAATTACATATCATTTAGCTACGAGACTGTGTCAACGGCGTCATGTGCCATATAATTTGTTATTTGTTTATGTTGAAAAGGATCAAGTCAGCACTCAAGACAAGCAGTATAATATAGTTGTTATAAACGACTTGTTCCCCACGTCATCAATTGTAACCATATGATTCAAATTGCCAGGGGTGGGAGGGAATTGATGACGTCATGTTGTCGGGTGAATCGGGCGAAATCGGCTGATTTCCGTAGTATTCATATAAATCAAAATTGAAAACTGACAGTACACAGTAGAACTTATACCGTGTGAATATTATTAATCAAAATTCGAAGTAAGACATTTATTTCGTAATAATAAATCAATTGAATAATTATGATGTAATGTACTAACTGACAGTATTATAATAAATATAACCTATAATAATAATAATAATAATCTTTATTGTATATAAACTTATTACAAGTTATTACAATTATGGGGATGAGTCAATTTTTGCATTATATTTTTTTTATACCTGGTTTCGTTGCGTTGATGGAGATAAGATGATGAAAGGACAGTCACAAACATCCAAGCCCCTGGTGGGAATCGAACCCACGACCCCAGGATCCGAGCGGTAATGGTCGCTTTGAGCGCTGTCTAAACACGCTGCCTTAACACGCTCGGCCACCTATATTGTGTCAGTTTTGTCATTCATCAAAATTCGAAGTATAAATAGTTATTTAGCAATACTAAACGAATTGAATAAATACGATATAAGTATAATGGATGAAATATAGATACATATTTATATTGACCGAAAGCAATATGTTGCAATAATTTTTGGCAATCTTAGAATCACCGTCTTTGCAATAGCAAAATGCGCAATATAATACCAAGAATTAACAAAACTAAAAACACACAACGAAACACAAATTATCGATGCCAGAATCAAAAAAATCATCTTATCAGATGATTGACAGAATGACATGAATATTCAAATAATTCAAATATTTGAAAATTACATTTTTTGTTACCGCAGTGTAACTGTACAGTTTCTATTTCATTTTTTGCCGTCGGTTGGACGAAGATAGCGTATACCCCCTTCGAAACACCAACGATAATGAGAAAGCGAATAAAATCTCATATATGTCATGTATGTACGACAAAGATGCTAGATCAACTCGGATATACAGAGTGTATAAGGTGATATGTCATAATGTAATTAATATAAAATATAATATTATTTACCATTGCGTGTAACTAATTCTATCAGTTCATAATTTCGACAATTCGTTGTTTAATTTCAACTAAAGTGTCAATGTTCAATACAGAACTATTAATTCACCTAGCCTCATTATGATTATTTATATAACAACAAATACAAAGGGTACTGTTAGAAAAAAATTTAGTGGACTGTATTGAATGATTTAATAAGTTGGAAAGGTATAACAAGAAGGGATTAGCAAAAATATTCCAGGCTACTGAACTAGTCTTGAAGAGCTAGGAACACAGGAACAATTAACACGAAACCAGGAACACAAGAACGCTGATGTAAGAGCTCAGGAACACAGAAACGCTGCTGTAAGAGCTCAGGAACACTACAGCAATAGGTACAGATCTGCTTCGATGAAAAAGTCTATTCTGATTGCTTCATGTCAACAGCAAAATAGGCATGGTTGCCCGCAATAGGCTGGACTCGATTCGATGAAGAAGACTATTTTGATTGCTTCGGAAATTCACTATTTGAAGCAACTGTAAAGGTTTTCCATTGCGTTGAACACCCAATACTCAATGCATAAAATTAGACGCAATATTTTGTCAAAGATCAAAGTTAAATTTTGAAATTAATACAATTTTTTGTTATTAAACATTTAAATATGCAACTATACGAAGAATTTTTATTTAAGTTGACAATTATACATTGAAATGATAACACGTCCAAACTACCGTTCGATTGAATCTCTATTTACATTCTATTTTTTTGTTTTATTGCTATGACTTTTTATTGTTGCAATTTTATAGTTATTAACGTCATTAGGCCGATATTGTGAAAATGATTAGACAGAAGACTCACGTCATCAACCTGGAAAAAACCTTATAAAATAAAACTTGTAGAAATTATTGAGTGTTATTTATTTTTAAAAGAAGAAGAAAAAATGTCCTAGTATTAAGTAATGTATATATTAATGATACTTACAATTATTTAGTTAATCGTTGTTCCTATTATTATTTGAAATAATTCTAATTCATTTTCATACCATACGTTGGCACAACTGAGAATGACCATATTGTGTCAATTTTATATTCCGTAAAAGGAATAAGGATTTACTTAGAAATAATTGTGAATTCATTAATATATACGTTTCTTTAACACTAGTATTTTTTTTCTATTTTTTTAAAAAAAATAACTAATAATTTCTACAAGTTATATTTTTTTATAACTTTTTTTTTTCGGGTTGATGATGTAAGTCTTCTGCTTAATCATGTTCACCATATAAAGCAAATAATGGACGCGGCTGTCGCCTCGATTTACAATCAGCCGAGTCCGTTATTTGCATATCGGCCGCGTGGCGTTCAAAATTTTTCGTAATATCATGAAGCTCTTCACGGTACTGTGATTTTTTTAAGAAACACTTTATCCTTAATTGCATGCGACTGATATAAACCTTAACGGCTGGTGGCGGTTCTAATAACGGACGCCGGCCGTTTTAGACGCCTTTTTGCTTTTGTTTTTCGTTCGCGCGTCCGTTATAATCCTTAACGGCCGGCGTCCGTGATATATCTTCAGTTACGTGTTTAGTTCTGTTAAATCATAGTAACGATTTGGTACCTATTACGAAAAATGTTTTTACAAACTGTTATTCTTCAAATTATAATACAATGATTTGTATGTTTTTTATTACAATATTTTTTCAAGCGTCATTTATTTTTTCCAATACTTATACGCATTATAATTTCCAAACATTACAAAGATGTACTACGCAAAGAAAACGCTTGGGAACAAATTTTTGAGTCGGATGCAATGCAACAGTGAACAAATGCAAAAAATAGTTTAAAAAGTTAAAGGAGCAATAGACAAGACAGCGTAAAACTATAAATATGAAAACAGCTAGTGAACGAAAATATGTGGAAGATCATTGTCTGCCATAATAAATGTTTGCACTACAATGCTTCGTTCATCCTACTCTTGCAGAACTAATAACGATAACAAAAATTATATAGAACTCTATTTCCAATATTTTATAAGTGTGTACAACTTTTATTTGATGTATTTTTCTCTAAAATAATCTATAAACGATAGACAGGGATAAAACACTGCTATTCAAATCATCCTTAATCACTTATTCATACTACCACCCATTGATTTTATCGTAAAGTAAACAAAAATATAACAATAATAACAACTAAAATAATATTTGAAGCCAAAGTTGTCACTCTCTCTAGACTAGAGAGATTAACGTGATATACATATTTTTCTGATGTAAAATTCGAGATCTTATTGTAGTTATTTTTAGTAAGTTTAACATAAAACAAATCAATAAATTATGAGTAGTTTGATCAATACCATTACAATAATATTATGGTATACATATTGATGTCTTTTTAAGATTATTTTAGAACAAAAGTGGTTACATAACAAACTGATTTTGTTTGATACTTCATGACATCCAGAAATAGATGTTCCATTTGACTTCAATTACAATTAAATGTAATTTGAAATCATTATGGTACACGTGCAGTCCTTCTAATGAAAATTATGTTACAAAAAATTGTTATCATTTTATTCCCAGAAGTAAATTGTCCCATTTTTCCTCATAAACACGCACCAGGACAACGACAGGACATGGGGTTGAATATCCTTAACATTCATTTTACACGTTTTCATTTCAGAAATTATATATATTCCAAATAATGTTTGTATTATTATAAAAATTGTAGATTTATACTGTATTGCAACAATTAACATTTTGATACATGCAATTAGTATATCGCATCTCGATGTTTGTTAGTTCTGAGTTATGAAGTTTTTTAATGTTTATATGCGCTCTTCTATTTATAGTAAAATGATCGTATGTCTAGTACAAATAATTCAGATGTTATATAACGTTACTGTATTACCACAATTTCATAGTTACGTTCTTACTAATTGCAGGAGACGACATTATTATAAATGACATTAATTAATAATTTTATGGATTTGTGCGTACTAGTAGATATTCATTTAATTACACAGTTAATGAACAAGTTTATTTTGAACATCCATGTATTAATTAATTATATTTCACATGATTATTATCATCTTACTCATAATTTGCTTATTATTATTATCAACAACCTGTACCTTTGAAATTGTCTCATTTGAGTCTATAGACCTGAAATGATGTGATGGCATAGCCATCACAGCTCAACAAGAAAATATATACATGATAATTTAGAGCTAATTAATTGCATAAATAAAAAAATATTACTTTATTTAAAAAAAATCTATGGCTGAGCTGGAAAAACATATGCTGGCTCAGCCAAAAAAAAGGGGTATATACGGTGTTAATGAAAATAGCCAAATTAATTGCTCATTGTAAAGCATGTTTTTATTACAAAAATGATAACATTTGTCCAAAAATAATACCTAATTAAAATTTAATATACAAATACGTACGTGCATTAATTGCTCGACGTTAGAGCAACGGCTCTTACTCAAGAGTACGCTCGGGGTCCCGTGTTTAAAATAAACAGAACTACAACCAATAAGATCATTATTAGGCAACAGCAGAGTGCGCGTAGAAAAAAATGTGTTAGAATTAATTGCTCTAGCTGAACCTAATGAAAAGGGTTGCTCTGTACTTAGTATAACCTTTGTCCTTATTGATACGAGGATTTTCTAATTAATTTCTGCAAATAAACAACTAGAAGCATTAAGACAACAACAGAGTGTGCTTACAGTAGAAAATGCAGTGTTAGAATTAAGTGCTCTAGCTCAACCTAATGAAAAGAGTTTCTTTACTTAGTATAAGCTTTACCCTTATTGATACGAGGAATTTTTAATTTTAATTAGTTACTGGAAATAAACTGAGCTAAAAGCATTAAGGCAACGGCAGAGTGTGTGTAACCTTTCCTATTGTTGATGCTTTTACCTTAATAAGAGTGAAGAATATACCAATTAGAACAACCCTTTTTATAAGGTTGAGCTAGAGTAATTAATTCTAAACCCCTATTTTCTACTCAATTGTTTGTATATTAAATTTTAATTAGGTATTATTTTTGGGCAAATATTATCATTTTTGTAATAAAAACATATTTTAAAATGTGCAATTAAATAGCAATTAATTTGGCTATATTCATTAATACCGTATGTACCCCAACTTTTTTTTTTGGCTGAGCCAGTATATGATTTTTGCCAGCTCAGCCATAGATTTTTTACCTCCCGCTACCCTTGGTAAGGGAGGTATAGGGATCGTGCTAAAAATCGCACATCGAGATTTTGGTAAATGACCACGTTTTAAGGTCCCTAAAACCCATTTTTAACATTTTCACGATGATGTCTGTGTGTATGTATGTATGTGTGTGTGTGTGTGTGTGTGTGTGTGTGTGTGTGTGTGTGTGTGTGTGTGGATTCTGTTTACGCTCTAATTCAAATACTATCATTCAGAACGTTTTGAAACCATGTATTTCTACCTTATTCTAATATAGAAAGAACTGATTAGATTCTGGTGACAATCGGATAACCGGAAATGGCAGTTTACTTGAAGCTCAAGGTAATTTTTCTTCAAAAAATATCTTTAAATGTAATTTTTTCTCAATTTGTTATTATAAAAATTAAAGATTATTCCATTTTCTACAAGTTTGCTTTAATTCTTTTTCTATATATTGTATTTATTAAGTAATATAAAAATTATATACATACGTAAATGGCGGGAGGTACTGTGTTGGTCATATCAGATTTTTTTTAAATAAAGAAATATTTTTTTATTAGCGCAATTAATTAGCTCTATATTATCATGTATATATTTTCTTGTTGAGCTGTGATGGCTATGCCACCTTAAGACAGGCAATGATTATGTAGTACCAACTCGTTACATTAGACTCATTAGAGCATCTGCTCTAAAACTGTGGATCGCATTTTTACATCTCGCTAAGAGAGGTATTGCATTCATGCTAATAACGCATATCCAGATTTTATTGAATAAGCACTTTTTAAGGTCCCTACAATCCGATTTTAACATTTTTATGATGATGTCTGTGTGTGTGTGTATGTATATATGTAGGATGTTGGAAGGACGATTACTCAAAAACTATAAGACTTTATATTTGTTTAACTACGTATTTCCTAATCGGACATTCATGGGAAGATCTGAAAAGGTTTTGGTAACAATTGGACAACCGGAAGTAGAATATTCTTGAAAAAAAAATTCTAAATATTATTTTTTGAAATTTTTTTTTGGTAATATTAAAGAAAATTAAATTCTCTATCTCATACATTAAAATATTTTATTATATATTCTATAGATTTAGAGATAAAAGAAATATAATATATAAAATAATCTGTTGTAATAAATTTTACAGCCGAAAGAATGCCATGGAAAATAGTTGAAAATTTAATATGTTTGTAATTGACAGATAAATGTCAGTGTCAGAAATCCGAAGACATTACTGAAGATTTTTTTCTGGGAAGTACATACATTATATTATTTCTTATTGTATTAATAGTTAAATATTTAATATTATAGGTATATTACACACATCCTTCAGAAATACTGTTACTCCCGACAATAAATTGGAAACATTTCGAAAAATTAGAAGAGTAGGACAAAATTTCTTCATAGAATGAATTTAATTTTAAAAAATCTAAATATAAAGAATAGATATAAGTAGAATTTTTGGTGTAGAGTGTAGGTATACAAGAAATGTTAAATACATTAGGGCACAAGCAGTCATGTGATTTTGTTAGCCTTCACAGGCAGATATGGGGGCCCATGTCAGAATGATAGCTAGTAATTATGTATATAGATGTCAAATATCATAATTTTTCATTCTAAATTTAGTGATTTTTTAATTCCATGTGGTTTATTTTCCTCGACAAGTAAATTCCACACTCCTGGTGACAAATTAACTACGTGAATTTAGAATATCTTGAAATTTTTAATGAAAAATTCTAACATTTGACATGTATGTACATAATTACTAATTATCATTCTGAAACGGGCCCCCATATCTGCTTGTAAAGGCCAACAATGTAACATGACTGTTCGCGCCCTATACTTATGTAACCAAAAAAAAGGAAGTGGCGAGAGGTATTGTGCTGGCCACAACAGATTTTTTTAGTTATACTATAAGCTATTATACTTGTTACAGAAAAAAATCTAAAAAAAAATAGTATTTTTAAATTTGCGTTTTTAGGCCCGAGTAAATATGAATTTAGAATGCGATTAATTAAAAACAATGAGCGTAAACTTTCAAATCATCTGCTATGTCATAAAATATGTAATTGAGAGTTGATCGGACACGCAGTCTAATGAAAATTATTTATTTCCTGGCCTACGTTTCGACTGTAACTACAGTCTTCCTAAGGGCTAGAAATGGTCAATTATTAAAGGTAACATAGGGAACCCCCATACGACCCATTGGAGATAACAAGGTGTAATTTATATATATAGCTCAATTAAATTATTTTTGCTGGAACGCAGAAAAAACTCAACAACTTTTCTAATAATTATAAACTTTCAAAATTTTGAAAAACGTGTAACTCAACGATATATAAAAATATTTCTTTCTGATATAATATTACTTGCAGACAATTTCATTGCATTTCGTATTCATACGCGTGCAACTTGAAATATTATTTACGGATACATTTTTACTGAAAAAAATAAGTGTCACTTATTTGATAATTATATTTCTTTTTAAATAATGTATTTCTCAAAGATTTGTGTTGTTCAACTGATTTGCAAAACACAAACATATAGACTTGAAATAAACCATGGAATAATAATTTGATTTATTTATTTATTTATCAACGAACCCAACAGGCTAAGCCCAGATTAAGGGTTGTAAAAATACACAAAAAGTACACAAAATACACAAAAATACACACAAAGATCAGAAGACTTACGACATACTACATAATACTTTAATGAATTTATTAAATTCTATATGAAATATATCAACCCTCGAAAATCTACAATTATAAAGATGGCACATACGATTTAGAGGCGACAGCATTAAATAATTAGTTTTAGCAACCGGTAAATAAAAAGTAAAGCTACTTCTGGTACGAATAGAGGGAGTGTGAAATTGGAGAGAGGATAGAGTACGGGGATCATCAACGCAGCCGTTTACAACTTTAAATAAATGTATTATTAGAGCATTTTCACGTCGTTCAAAGAGTCTCTTGAAATTAAACATAAGTAACATATGTTTATAAGTTACAGAATAGTCGGGGTAGTTATTATGTGACTTGTAATAAAGGTATTTGAGGAATTTTTTTTGAACAGATTCAATCTGATCTTGATGAACTTCGTAAATAGGGTTCCAAATGATATGACAGTACTCCAGCTTTGAACGGACGAAAGAATAATATAGGCTAGTAATTGCTGATAAATTTTGGAAAGTTCGACTATTTCTTATTATGAAGCCTAGCATTCTCATGGCACTGTTATATATATCTTGTATATGATCCACAAAGGTAAATTTGGTGTCATATGTTACCCCAAGATCTCGTACAGTAGTAGATCGCGACAAGGTAACATTTTTTCGTATAATTATAACTAAATGGCGATAGTTTTCTAGTAAAAGACATGACTGAACATTTATTTAGATTAAAATGTAATTTGTTAATTGTGCACCATTTAGAGAGTCTAACTAAGTCTTCTTGGAGAAGATGGCAATCTTGTACTGAGAAAATAGGGTAAAATATTTTTAAGTCGTCAGCAAAAAGGAGTTTATCAGTGTGAATTACATCTGTCACATCATTAATGAAAAGAAGGAATAATAGTGGACCTAGGTTTGAGCCTTGTGGAATCTCTGAAGTCGGAGAGAAAGAGAAAGAATTGAAGCCTTTGTAATGAACGTACATTTGACGTTGATAAGGTATGAGGTTAGAAGGGAACGTAAAGGGAGGGATGAAGAAAAGGAATCAAGCTTGCTAATCAGTATACTGTGATCTATTCTGTCGAAAGCCTTAGCAAAGTCTGTATAAATACAGTCGACTTGGCCTTTAGCATCAAGATTAGAAGAAACAACGTGACTGAAATAGCTTAGGTTAGTTACAGTTGACCTCTTCTCCATGAAACTATGTTGAGAGACAGAAATGTTATGTTTAACTTTTCGAAATATAGCCGCATAAACAATTTTCTCAAAGATTTTACTAAAGTTAGACAACATGGCAATGGGACGATAGTTTGTCACAGAGGAAACGTCACCCGACTTTAAAATAGGAGTGACACGCGTTACTTTCCAGAGGTCCGGGAAGGTACACGTTTTGATGCTAAGATTAAATAAGTTATAAAGGGCATCCGACAGAGGTTGAGCACAGTCTCTAATCAACAAGCCTGGGATAAGGTCGGGACCACATGACAAAGTAGGTTTAAGTTGTTTTATATAAAGTTTTATATCCTCTGAGTTGATTTTGTTGAGGGTCACATTGTCATGAGAAGGATTAGAAAATTTAGAGTTAGGAGGACCAGAAGTAGGAGTGTAACATATATATGTATATGTCAACATCACTGGATAAACATTAGCACAGAGGGCAGTGTAGTAGATAATGAGATATCTGTAAATCTACGACATACGTCATTATTATTTGTAGTGTGCTAGAAAGTTGTCCCCCTTTACGTATATCTGTCACACAACACAAATTACATAAACATACATCAAATAATCACTTACAATTTTTTACCTCTCGCTAAGAGAGGTATTGGATTCATGCTAAAAATCGCATATCCAGATTTTAATAATTAAGCACGTTTTAAGGTCTCTACAATCCGATTTTAAAATTTTTAGAATTATGTCTGTATGTGTGTGTGTGTATGTATGTATGTGTGTGGGACGTTGGAAGGACGATTACTCAAAAACTATATGACTTAATATCTTTTTAACTACGTATTTCTCAATCGGACATTAAAGAGAAGAGCTGAAAAGGTTTTGGTAATAATTGGACAACCGGAAGTAGCAGATTCTTGAAAAAAAATCTTCTAAATATTATTTTCTGAAAAATTTTCTTGGTAATATTAAAGTAAATTAAATTCTCAATCCCACACAATTATTTATTTTATTATATCTCGTATAGGTTTGGGAATATAGTATATAATAATATAGAATAATATGTTGTAATAAATCTCGTTGCCTAAAAAACAATTGAGATATTCAAATGTTTGCAATTGTCAGATAAATGCAAAATGTCAGTATCAAAAATCAGATTTTTCTGGGAGGTACGAATACATTTAATTTATATTATTGTATTACTAATTAAATATGTATTTAAATTATGGTATGTTAAT
Source organism: Harpalus rufipes (assembly GCA_951394225.1). Taxonomy (NCBI): domain Eukaryota; kingdom Metazoa; phylum Arthropoda; class Insecta; order Coleoptera; family Carabidae; genus Harpalus; species Harpalus rufipes. The sequence continues at coordinate 14,480,993 of OX596286.1, forward strand.
ATAACATATATCCTTAAGAAATACCGCTAATACTGTCAATGAATTTGAAGAATTTTGAACATGTTAGAAGAGTAGGGCAATTTCAATTATTTGCATGTACAAGAAATGTTAAATTCATTACTTATAGGGCGCGAGCAGTCATGTGACTTTGTTGGCCTTGGCAAGCAGATATGAGGATCCGTGTCAGAATGACGGCTAGTAGTTATTTACATAGATGTCATAATTGTCATATGTCATAATTTTTCTTTCAAAATTTCAAAATATTCTCATGTTTATTTATCATCAATATTATGGAATATACTTGTCGGGGAAAATAATCCACTTATATTTGGAAAATAATGATGTTTTGAATGAAATATTATGATACTTGACACCTATGTACATTATTAATAGCTGTCATTCTAACACGGGACCCTATATTTGCTTGTCCAGGCCAACAAAGTCACATGACTGCTCTCGCTCTATGTAACATAAAATGAAAATGGCGAGAGGTATTGTGCTGGCCACAACAGATTTTGTTTTTTTTTTTCGAAGTGAAGCAATTTAGTATTAAGCTTATAGCTTATTTGTATCCTTTATAAATCTATATGCATGCGGCTAAATTCTTCGTAAGTTTTTCGTTATTTATTTAAAATAAGAAAAGTACGATAGCTGCTTGAACTTTACGGCGTTCTTTGGTAAATGGCACTGCATGTGGCTAGTTACATCTTGTATGTGATAGTATATCTCATGATGAGTCTTTGTCTCTCGAAGTGACGGCAGTTACATCACACTGACGAGCTTCGATAATAGCGTAACGCGTCTGTGGTTACTAACTGCGCATCTGAAAAATGACTGAGAGGTTGATTCAGGTGCTGAAATCTTGTAAAACATGGCGATTGTTTTTCTAATTCTTTATTTATTTAAAAAGGATACCAGTTTTCTTTGTTTTTCGTTGCAAGTTGTAAGTACAATTAAGTATATCTTTTTTTTTTTAGATGACGACAAAAACATTTGTAAAATACTCTATGCACAGTAGTTATATCCGAGCAGATGAACTGCGGTGCGAATGTTTGTTAGGAGGATTGTTGTTTGTTGGGCCGATGCGCGTTGTACACACGGCCTTATGCAAGAGACAATATAAAATATACAGTCTCTCACATTGAAAATCGTACACTTAAGGTTGTGTTTTGAATTATTTCTGGTATAAAACATAATGCATACTTGATATAGTATAGCATTTATGAAATAAAAACAATCCCTTTTTCATAATTTAAAAAATTGAAAAATATACTTTAATTTCTAAGTACAAAATTAAATTATATTTTGATCAAAATAAAAAATCATATTTATTTAAAAATTTAATAATATAATTCATTATGTTAACATTTAATTAAAAGTCACATATTATCTAATATAATCGCAATGTTAACACTGAAGATAAACAGTTGTATTCAGTCTTTCAAAGAAAAATGAGGCAAACCACAAAAGAAGAACGTGAACTAGTCATTCGTCACTTTAAAAATGGAAAATCTTATACAGAAATCTCCGAAATTTTAAACAGACCTCGTTCAACTATCCAGGACATCAAAAATAGGTATTAAATACAAAATCGCATAATAAATAAAGTTAAAATAAGTTCAAAACGCAAATTAACTGAACGCGATGAAAATTGGATTTTACGTCCAATTAAAAATGATCTCGAAATTAGTGCCCCAAAAATAGTATCTAATTTAGAAAAGTATTTAAATATAAAAGTTTGTGCTGAAACAGTTCGAAGAGTATTAAGAAAGCATAATTACCACGATAGAATTGCTCGCAATAAGCCTTATATTAACGTAAAAAATAGAAGGAAGAGATTAGAGTTAGCAAAAAAGTATGTGAATGATAGTTTAGAGTCTGGAAAGATGTAATTTTCACAGATAAGTCAAAATTTAATATTTTTGGTTTGGATAGCAAAATTAGAATTGGGCGAAAACCGAATGAAGAGCTAAAACCCAAAAATCTGCGTGCTACTGTGAAACATGGTGGAGGATCACAAATGGTTTGGGGATGTGTATCTGCTTGTGGAGTAGGAAATTTATCTTTTATAGATGGAATAATGAATAAATGGGTTTACTTAAATATTTTAAAAAATAATTTGAAAACAAGTGCTGAAATATGGCTATTTTAAATTCATTTAATGCCCATAATGATCCGAAACATACTGCGAAGATTTCTAAGGAATGAACCGATTATAATCGTACTAGACTAATTTAAACACCTCCACAGTCTCCAGACTTAAATATAATAGAAAATTTATGGGATGAATTAGATCATAAAACAAAGCAGTTTTAAAAGAGTGCACTTAAAGAGGAATGGGAAAAAATTGACCAAAATTACATTCAAAATTTAATTCAGTCAATCCCTAGAAGATCAGAAACTGTAATTAAAAATAAAGGATACCCTACAAAATATTGAAAATGGTTTTTAATTAAATTTATTAGTTGTACCCTGTTATTTATAAATAATTGTTGTCTATACTGAAATTATGCTATGAAAATTTATATTTATATTGTTTTTGCTTTCTTATTTAATTTATGTTACATTTAGAATGATTTTTTTATATTATTGTACTAAGAAAATATTGTTTTCAATAAAAACTGTACTAAAATGGGAGTGTACGATTTTCATTGTGACAGACTGTATATTGGTAATTTAATACCTAATTTAATTTACAATTGAATTAATATTTTATTCCAAAGAAAACAAAATTCTTTATTTTACACGTGAGATGAATAAGAAGTGTTTTATTGAGTTCTTTTGTGTTAGTTTCCCACGTTTTGTTATATTACAACCAACTTGATTTTAATTTGAATATTAATTGTATGTATAAAATTTAGATTAACGTTTAGACTAAAGTTACATCCGTTATAAATTACTTTGTATTCTTGATCCTGAATCATCAATCAACGATACAACGCTCTGAAAAATGTCATCTTGCAGATATACAGGCTGTATCAGAACTAATGTAAAGAAATTAATAGCGTATTCTCGAGATCATTTTGAGCAAAATTAATAACTCTGATATTAATTGCACTAAAAATTTGAAACTCTGTATGAGGATACAACTTATTTAGGTGCACATTTATACTTTTTTTTTTGTTTCTTTATCTCAACCTGACGCGTCTCCTATGGGGAAGCCATGAACGTTTTTTATCGTTATTTTTTTACCTGTTAACATTTTTTTCAGTTTGACTTATAAAATCTTACATACAATACACAAAAAACGGTACTATTGCTAAAACTTGATAAACGCAGTGGTTTTTGAGATATTTTAATTTTTAGAAAAAATAAATGTTATAATCCTGCAATGGGTGATCGAATAAGATACAGTTTATAAGAAAATATTTATTATTTCATAAATCATTTACATTATAGTTAATGACAGTTGTGTATTTTATTTTCAAGTCACCAACATATATCCTTTTAAAGACTGACGTAGTCATTACGAAGACGATTGGGAAGATTCCTGTTTCTTCTTGGACGTTCTTCTATTATGTTGTCTGCTAATTTTTGCTGCGAAATCTGGTCATTTGAATCATTTTCATGAGTAAAGGTTTCATTTATGGATTCGTCAATAACATCTTCATCGACAACCGGATTATCTTAATTTAATGTAATAAGTATAAAATTATCTCAATAACATATCCAAACTTAATTGTGGGTTAGGATTTTCGTTTGAATTGTCATATCTTTTTATTAATTGGTTTGCATGAGTACGAATAAGATGATTCTTTGTTGCTGAATCTAGGAAAACATTATAAATTGTGTTTCCGAGTTTTTCCAGTATTGTTCCAGCGGACCATTCCCAAGAATTGTTCAAATAATTTTTAGCATATACTTTATCACCTTTGTTAAAAGATCTTTCAATTGGTCCATGTTTCTTGTTGAACTGAATGTTCTGTTTAAGGTTGATAATTTTTCTTTTCGATTCAGTTGGAAGTAATAAATCTAAAGTTGTACGAATTTTCCGTCCAAGCATTAATTCAGCAGGCGATTTATTATTTATGTACTTGTTAGGCGTATAACGATATGTTGCTAAATGGTCGATAATTTGTTATATCCTGCAATAGGTGGTTGAATAAGATAGTTTATTATTTTATAAATCATTTACAATATTTTTACATTATGACAGTTGTATATTTCATTTTCTTGTTGTTATGATAATTATTTTTCAAGTCGTCAACAATGAAGTATTAAAAAAAATTCGATAATAATTAAGAAACAATGAAATTCAGGAAAATTCATTCTTGGATATCTACGTTGATATTCTCTGGACGTACGATAACCATTATAACAATATCCTTTAAATAAACATCATATCTGCATATTCACTATCACTAACATTTTTCTTTTTTTTAAATTACATAAAAAAATTACCCATAATGAAAATAAGGTATATAACAATATAACATTAGTTATAAACAGACTTTTATTTCTAAAAATTAAATATCTCGAAAACTACTGCATTTATCATGCGTTAATATGAGTACCTTTTTTGTGTATTTTTGCATTGTATGTAATATTTTATAAATAAAAATACAATGTGGCCAGCACAATACCTTCCATCATTCCTGTGTATTATGTACAAATTCCATACATAAATTTTCTTGCAAAAAATTCTAAATTTCCAGTAAAATTAGTTCATAAACAAACTATGCAAATGGCACTTTACACTGACATCTTCTTCTTTAACTTTTCCCATTCGTTAGGGGTCACTATTTTTTATTTTCTTCTTCCATTCATTTCTGTTTTGTGGATCGTCCTCATTCGGTTGCACTTCTCTTAAGTCTTCCGCAATACAGTCCTTCTATCTTATCTTTGGTCTTCCTCTGTTTGTTTCACTTTCTATTACTAAGCTATTCATTCTTCTTCCAATATATTCTTTATCTCTCCTCATGACATGTTTAAACCAACGTAATTGTCTCTCTTGTATCTTTCTAGAAACTTCTAATACTCGAATTACTTCCCTTATTCATTCATTCCTTACCGTATCTTTCCGTGTCTTCCCCAACATCTATCTCAACATCCTCATCTCTACTACGTTCATTTTATTTTCAGTTAGAATTTTCTTAATATAGTAGCTGTTTCCATGATTATAGCATAGCTGGCTGATTTATAAAATTTAATTTCTTTATAATTCTTTAACTCTATATCCATTGAATATGGAATATAAAATGCAATCAATTCGTATAGATAATAGAATATTCTTTAATATTTATAATAACATTAAATGTGTAAATAATATTTCATAGTTTGTTTATAAAATAATTTTACTGGAAGTATAGGATCTTTTGCAAGAAAATTTATGTATAGGGTACGAGAAGTCACGTGACTTTCAGACCTTGGCAAGCAGATATGGGGGCCCGTATCACAATGACAGCTATTAATTATGTCCATAACTGATAAATGTCGTAATTTTTCATTCAAAATTTAATTTTTTGGTATTTTATGATTCCATTTCTCGGCAACTGAATTCCACACTCCTGATAACAAATAGACCACATGAAATAAGAAAATCATGATATTTATTTGTTAGTTATGGACGTAATTAATAGCTGTCATTTTGACACGGGTTCCCATATCTGCTTGCCAAAGTCAGCAGTCACATAACTGCACACGCCCTATACATAAATTTTCTTGCAAAAGATCCTATATTTCCAGTAAAATTATTTCATAAACAAACTATGCAAATTGCACTTGACAACTGACATCTTCTTCTTTAGTTTTTCCCATTCGTTAGTGGGTCGTTATTTTTTATTTTCTTCTTCCATTCATTTTTGTTTTGCGTGTCGTTCTCATTCAGTTCCCTTTCTCTTCCGCAATACAGTCCTTTTATTTTATATTTGGTTTTCCTATGTTTCTTCCACCTTCTATTACTAAGATATTCATTATTCTTCTAATATATTTATCTTACCTCATGACATGTTCAAACCAATGTAATCGTCTCTCTTATATCTTTCTTGATACTTCCAACACTAGAGTTATTTCCCTTATTTTTTCATTTATTTATTTTTTATTGATACTGACATTTGTCAATTTGAATTATCTGAATATATTAGTAGTTTCCATGGTTAAGTTAGCATAGCTAGCTGGTTTATGAAATTTAATTTCTTTATAATTCTTTAACTCTATATCTTTTGAATATGAAATGTAAAATGCAATCAAATCGTATAGAGAATAATATATTCTTTAAGTAATAATAATATTTAACTGAGTTTGTTCAAGAAAAACTGTTAAAATCTTCAAATGAGGATACTTCCGGTTAACCAATTATAACCAAAATCTAATCAAGTCTGCATATGGTTGTAAGGAAGAGGAATACGCAAGAATTTTAATTTTTGGAACTCTAGTATTGGAGATATCGCGGCCGCGGTCATACACACGCACACACACACACACACGCACACACACACACACACACACTCACACACACACACACACACATACACACACACATACACACACACATACACATACACATACACACACACACACACACACACACACACACACACACACACACACACACATACATACATACATACATACATACATACATACATACATACATACATACAGACATCATTGTAAACATAGTAAAATCGTATTGTAAAGACCCTAAAACGTGCTTATTCAATGAAAACTCACCACTGAATTTTTTGACCAGATAATACCTTCCTTACCTAGAGGTGACGTAAGGTAAAAAAATAACAATAAAAATCTGTTGTGGCCAGCACAATACCTCTCGCCATTTTCATTTTATGTAGCATGGGGCGCGAGCAGTTATGTGACTTTGTTGGTCTTGGCAAGCAGATGTGGGGGCCCGTGTCAGAATGAGAGCTAGTAATATACATAGGTGTCAAGTATCATAAGTTTTAATTCGAAACATTATGATATTCCAAATCCATGTGGATTATTTTCCTCGGCAAGTATATTCCATACTAATGGATGACAAATAAACATCAGAACATTTTGAAATTTTGAATGAAAAATTATGACATATGACAATTGTGACATCTATATAAAAACTACTAGCCGTCATTCTGACACGGATCCTCATCTGCTTGCCAAGGCCAACAAAGTCACATGTCTGCTCGCGCCACACACACCACACAAATAATTGAAATTGTTTCTCTTCTTTCGTTCTATAAGAAATTTTATCCTACTATTCTATTATGTTCAAAATTCTTCAAATTCATTGACGGTATTAGGGTATTTCTTAAGGATATATGTAATATTAACATCTGTAATTTAAATATATAATTAATTAATAATTCAATAATATATATATTAAATGTACTCTTACCTCCCAGAAAAATCTGACACTGACATTTTGCATTTACATGTCAATTACTAAAATTTAAATATTTCAAATGTTTTTCGGGCAACGAGAATTATTACAACAGATTATTTTATATTATTATATACTATATCTCCAAACCTATACGAAATATAATAAAAAAATTAAGTGTGTCAGATTGAGAATTTAATTATCTTTAATATTTGTAGTAACAAATTTTAAAAAAATAATATTTAGAATTTTTTTTTTTAGAAACTACCACTTGCGGTTGTCCAATTGTTACCAGAACCTATTCAACTCTTCCCATTACTGTTAGATTGAGGAATCCGTAGTCAAACAGGTCTTTAGTCTTATAGAATTTGAGAAATCGTGTCTCCAACAACCTCACACACACACACACACACACACACACACACACATCCACACACACACACACACACACACACACACACACATCATTGTAAAAATGTTAAAATCGGATTCTATGGACCTTAAATCGTGCTTATTCAATAAAATCTGGATATGCGATTTTTAGCATGAATCCAATACCTCTCTTAGCGAGAGGTAAAAAACGCTCATGGCTTCCCCATATGAGTCGCCTCTGGTTGAGACAGAAACAAAATAAAGTATAAATTTGCATCTAATTAAGTAGTATCCAAGTTTCAAAATTTTAGTGTAGCTAGTACCAGTTATTTATAAAAATGTGTTTGATGAGGTGCACTTTTAAAGGGCTGTAACTCTATAACGAAAACTTTCCGGGCATATCTTAATATAACGTTTTTTACTCAAAATAATTTCAGGAATACGCTATTAATTTTTTTACACTAGTCCTGATACACCCTGCATTTATTTATAAAAATACAAATAATTATAACTGACAACATAAAAAAGCTTTCGTTACTCATTATAATATCTAGACGCGTTTTTATTGTGGGTATACAGTTTGAAACAATTAATTCATTCCCTTCCTTTAATTAGTATTCCGTCTTTGTCGTTTCCCTATGGTATTCTACCGTCCATCCTTTCGTCTCAAAGGCTATGTCATCCTTGTCCACACCTTACAAGCTGATCACATCACCTGATAATGTGTCCGCCCGCTCACCCCGGTCGGGTATTTTTAGTCAGCTTTGTATGTCTGATAACGCATGAATACCCATCACCAGCGCCAACGTGCCAGTGCCAGCATACTGAACTATATTAATGTACTGTCTTCGACCTCGTAAGCATAATTGGGTGATTAAATGGGTCATTATGAGTAATGAAGCTTTTAAACAAGGGATTTTTCATTTTCAAACTGAGAGTAATTGAGTAATTGTATTGTTTAGTTTTAGCTTTTTCTTTTCCCAATTTATATTTTTTTGCGCATTAATTATGAAGTCTATAATGTTTTTCTACTAGAACGTTACTTTTTTCTAATATGAAACTTTCTGGAATATTGGAATCTTGCTCTTTCTATTCATAAAATTGTAATTTTTATAATAATCTGCGCTATGTTTTCTGTTTTACATGTAACTTTATTTACATCCTTAACATTGTAACAGTTTTAGCGTGAATATATTCTCCCAGCTAGCACCAATGTAACAAAGGCAAGCAATTCTACCGATCGCCAATTGTAACAGCGGCAGGAATATTCCTAGCGACTGCGCCAATGTAACAGTGGCAATAATCCTAGTGTGAACTGCTGTCAAATGTAACAGGGTAAAATCTTACTGACTGTCCAATGTGGCAAAGGAGAGGATTATTACTACCTGTTTTTCCGGAATCATCTATGACTACGTTTATCTCGCACTAGTTTATCCACTTAAATACTAACCCGCTTGAGTTAAGCGGGTTAAACGTGCGAGATAAACACGTTAGATTAGCGCTAAGTGAAGTAACTTAAATAATGGGTTAAGTTAACTAACCTACTTGAAATTTTGCGAGATAAACGGTTAAGGCTATGGATTAACCTCAATAAAAATTTAAAAACTTGTAAATAATTATTAAAAATATATATTACTACACTCAAAACTTCTAAAAACTGTTTGTTTCGAGGTTTGCTTCAAGATCGGAGGGTTTTGTTATTATTATTATTATAGTAAGTCATCCGTAAAATTTTCAATCTGTCTTTGTTTAACAGCAGTGGATAAACGCTAATTATCCTGTAGTCACTTTAAAACATGTGATATAAACGAGCTGGAGTTAAGAGTTAGTTTTAAGTCACTAGATTTTTAAGCGGGTTATGTCACTGCGAGATAAACGTAGTCTATAACGTGGGGTGCAGGTTGGACCGAAATGGGAGCAGGCAAAATATGGATAATGGTACTTACCCCTATGCCAGGCCAATGACTCGCAACTGCTGAGCGAAACGGCTGAATCTGTGTATTCACCACTACACTTAATAAATTCAGTAAGCGTAAAACTTATACTAAGTGCATGCATATAAATAATAAACACGTGGGCGAATATGACAACGTCAAGCGTGAGTTTTCCAGGAGATAGTTCTCGACTAATTACTAATTACTGCTCTATCCGAACTGCAACAGAGTTTAGCTACGCGTTTCATAGGTACCAGTTTCATTATTTTTCAAAGTGAGATATACATATGTAGGTTACGCAATAACTTCCTTTCTTCATACTTTAACGTTTATTTATTTGGGTGAAGTGTAAAAATCAGAGAAATATTATTAATAAAAAATAAAAGTTTATTGAACGATAAATAATTAAAATAAAGATAATAAAAATAATTAATTAAATTAATGATTAAACAATTATAAACACGAATTTAAGACTACCTACGAATATTATTAAATACTTAAACACTGAGTTTATTTATTTAAACAATATTTATGCCACTATTTATTTATATAACTATATTTATTTATGTTCACAACTCGTAGACTATTTATTTATATCATCAACTGTTCATCTCACGATGCGTATTGGTATCAGAATGAACTGGCTGGCTTCCCTGACGGGTTTATATAGCGCGGCATCCTTCTGGAATTTTCGACGCGATAATAATATCGAATACAAAGGGATCAGCCGACCGAACGTAATTAAGCAGGTCTGTGCGCCACGATTACGTCATCGTTTAAGAACGTTCTACCAGCGGCGACGGTCGCATACGGGCGCGTCGGATGGACGCGCGTTACAATACAATCCTGAAAATATTATTAAAGTTGGTAAAAAACCTTAAAGGCATGGGTATCCAACCTTTTGGATCTTCTGGGTCATTTCGCCAATTGTCCAATTTACTTACTTAATTAATGAAAGTAATATTTCAGCAGCTTCTTTGTCTTTACCATTGATTTCAATAACTGATTCCAGGTACATCTTTTCCATTTACAACGTTTTCTTCTGAAACATTTCTTAAGGTTTCACATTCTTCCTGTTCAGGCACTCAGCACTCGAAGTTATGCCTGCTCTTTGTTTTTCAGTTAAATTTCCAAGCTTTCCTTTGATAGATTCAATGATGGTACATCATTTTTAAGTTTTTTGATGTTGTGTACCCACAAATAGGTTAATTTCTAGGTTGCAATTATATATGAAGGGAACATACTTTCATATTAAGTTATTTTCTTCCCACTCTGAATAACATCTGAATGGAAACTATCCATTCTTTGTTCAACGCCTTGACTTGTTATTACATCAAAAATATTAACTCTTGGGGAAACTATAAAATCATAACTATTACTTTGTCCGTCCTTGTGTGACATCCAAAAACACAACAATTTGTGCGATAGTGCGATATTTATACGCTCTTTTAAAAGATTTATTAAATCGCTCATGTTTATACATGTAAAAAAAATATATTGTAGCCAGCACAATACCTCTCGCTATTTTCATTTTATGTTGCATAGGGCGCGAGCAGTCATGTGACTTTGTTGGCTAGAATGACATCTAGTAATAATGTACATAGGTGTCAAGTATCATAATTTTTCATTTAAAACATCATGATTTTTCAAATCCATGTGGATTATTTTCCTCGACAAGTATATTCCATACTATTGATGACAAATAAACATCAGAATATTTTGAAATTTTGAATGAAAAATTATGACAATTGTGAAATCTATGCAAATAACTACTACCCGTCATTCTGACACGGATCCTCATATCTGCGTGCCAACATATTTAATTAATAATACAATATATATTAAATGTACTCGTACCTCCCTGAAAAATCTGATTTTTGACACTAACATTTTGCATTTATCTGTCAATTATAAACATTTAAATATCTCAACTGTTTTTTAGACAACGAGATTATTTTTTACAACAGATTATTCTGTATTATTATATACTATATCTCCAAACCTATACGAGATATAATAAAAAAAATTAAATGTGTCAGATTGAGAATTTCATTTTCTTTAATATTTCCAAGAAAATTTTTCAAAAAATAGTATTTAGAAGATTTTTTTTCAAGAATCTGCTACTTCCGGTTGTCCAATTGTTACCAAAACCTTCTCAGATCTTCCCATGAATGTCCGATTGGGAAATACGTAGTTAAACAAATATTAAGTCTTATAGTTTTTGAGTAATCGTTCTTCCAACGTCCCACATACATACACACATACACACAGTGAGAGAGAGAGAGAGACATCATCGTAAAAATATTCAAAATCAGATTGTAGGGACCTTAAAACGTACTTATTCATTGAAATCTGGATATGTGATTTTTAACATGAATCTAATACCTCTCTTAGCGAGAGGTAACAAAGAGTACTCTTCCGAGAAGTTCTGATTTTCGCCGCTAGTTGTCGTGTCGCATCTTGTTAGTTCTGAAATGAACAAACACTTTTGTCTTCTAACCTGAACTATCATCTATGTAAGATTTGTATAGCTGAAACAGTGTCTGCCGTACTGTCGTCTTTGTGAAAACGACAAAGAAACTTCGGAATACATTATTTGTAAATTAATTAGGCTCAGTCATCTAGAAAAGATGTACCTCGCGAATAATGGGATCAGGGAACTGCTTCCAGACAACTAAATTAGGGCTATATTACAAACAAACAAAATTCCTAATTACAGGACGTTTATGAAATGTACAAATATGTAAAGCGTTGGCACAAAAAAAAATATAAATACATATTAGACTACAGTCGGAAAACAATAATGAAGATATATCAGATTGAAAATCTATGGAGTCCTGAGTGTTGTTAGCTGTTTTAAATTACTTGATGGCGTACAATAATATTTCACAGAACTTAATTGAATCGACAATGTTATTTATAAACAAGATACATAATAATGGGCCGAGGTTACATCCTTGAGGAAAACGCAAAGTAGTAGGTAAGCAGGATTTTAACAAATAATTATTCAGGGACAATGACAATTTACGATTTTTAAGATAGGAACAAAGAAAAATTATAAGACGGGAAAAAAGTTAAAATTTTGGTCATCATTTTCTTAATGTTAACGTCATAACGTCGATGTTAGTTTTGCTTTTGCAGTAGTTCTTGTGTTTTCAAATCGTGAAATAGATTTTCCGCTGTACAACAAAGTTGATATAGTTGCTTCTGAAACTGATTTCATGCTCACTAAATTTTAACCCCGAAAGTAAATAAACAGCACAAACTTTCATAATTTGAATCTGAATAGCACAAAACTAGCACTAACAGTGGATTGTATTATTCAAATATTGTTATAAACAAAAGGGGTTTACTCTTAGTGTCACGCCAGATTCCCCATTTCAATAATTGGTGTAAATAAATAGCACAAACTTTCATAACTTGTATCTGAGCAGCACAAACCTAGCACAATCTTCGGATTGTGTTATTATCCTAATATTTTTATAAACAAAATGGGTTTACTCTTACTGTCACGCCAGATTCCCCAATTCAATTGTTAATAATGGCTCTAAATAAACAGCAAAAACTTTCATAATTTGTATCTGAGCAGCACAAACCTAGCACTAACTGTGGGTGTTATTGTTACCCAGATATTAATATAAACACAATGAGTTTACTCTTAGTGTCATGCCTGATTCCCTATTTAAATTTTTAATATTAGCCGTAAATAAACAGCACAAACTTTCATAATATGAATCTGCGCAGCACAAACCTAACTGTGGATTGTGTTTTTATTCAAATATTGTTATAAATAAAAGGGGTTTACTCTTAGTGTCACGCCAGATTCCCCATTTCAATTGTTAATAATTGATAAACAGCACAAACTTTAAGATACTAGCACAAACCAGCACAAACCTAGCAACAACTTCTCATGTTTTTCATTAATATAAAGTATGAGGCCATCTGATGTGACGTACATTGCTAAATTATAATGTGGTCTAACTCTCGTGTTCTCTTGTTAGAATAAGTAATAATATTAGAGCGTAGAAAATTATATTCTTATTGAAGAAGTTATAAAATAACAGCAATGTACAAGACAAACAGAGTGATGACGTTTGCTGAAATGGTGAAATCAACATAAAACACGTGTTTACTTCTAATTTAAGTTTCTTTCAACTTAGCTGCAAATGCAATTACTTGAATCCATATGCATGAATGCAAACGACATGTCAGTCAGTATGCTATTATGTTTGCGGAATATACCTACACATGTTTCTTGTGTGACCAGAAGCTACTTCCTTTCAACAAAGAACAGGAAATGAAATTTATTTTGTTTCCGTTTTTCGTCATGCAAATGCCAAGGTCAGCAGTGCATGTATTCAGTTGTAATAAGTTTATCTTTTGTTCATTGTTGTCAAACGGGGTGGAATTGTTGTTTTGTTTGCTTATTTACAACGAATTAAATTTTATACGCTTCTACTGTATTCTGAAACACACACACACATAAATATCACACATATATGCCCGGTTTATTTTATATACGAACCAGTCTTTTTTTACCTTCCATCACTTTTAGGTAAGGAAGGTAGGTATTGTCTTTGGTCAAAATATTCATTTTGGGGTCCCTAGAACACAAATTTATTATTTTTACGATGATGACTGTATGCGTGTGTATGTGCGTCTGTGTTTGTGTGTGTGTGTGTGTGTGTGTGTGTGTGTGTGTGTGTGTGTGTGTGTGTGTAAGTGTGCGTTTATGTGACGATCGTTTCAGATCGCATAACTCCAATACCACGATTCCAAAAATTATAATTTTTTCGTAATTCTCAAGTTTAGATCCATATGCAGACGTGATTATATTTTGGTTATAATTGGTACACCGGAAGTATCCTCATTTGCAACTTTTAACAGTTTTTCTTGAAAAATATATAAATTTTAAAGAATATATTATTCTCTATATAATTGGTTTGCATTTTATACTTCGTATTCAATAAATATATAGTTAAAGAATTAAAAAGATATTAAATTTCATAAATCAGCCAACTATGCTAACAATGGAAACTGCTAATATATTCAGATAAGTCAATTTGACATATCTGAATCAATGAAACGTAAATGAAAGTGGCAAAAATGAGGATGTTGAGATAGATAATGGGAATAACATATTAAATTTTGACTTTATATAATAAACCGGATGTGATACTTAACTTAACAGATTTTAGAGGAAAAACATAAAAAAATATAATCCAAATTTTCGTATTACATATTAGAATAACAAATTAGATTTTGTTTACAAACAATCAACTGGAAGTGTTCCTTTAGTTACACTGGTGGGAGGTAATGTATTGGCCACATCATTTTTTATTTAATTTATAGATTTCTTTATATATTTTTTTAACTAATAAAATATTATAGTTACTCTTGTAGCAAATAGAACGAAAGTTTTCGGAAAAAAAATTGAATTTAAAACATAAGAAGAAAATTGATTAACTGAATTCTAACTTAATTTTTGCAACTTAATTTCAAATGACCTTCTAATGAATTTGAGCTCGTACACGGATTTAATATGTTATCTACCTAGCCACAAAAGAAAACAATGGGGACTTATGATTTTGACGTCATCGGCGGCAGATCGGCAGCGGACCTCCCTCCACACAATTTAGAAAGGGACAAGAAAGTTTTAGAAACAGCGAGGTGATATACCATGGCCGAGTCGATCAAATGCTTTCCCTCTTCAGCACCTCTCCGTTGATCCCATAATTTGTTATTTAGTCAGCAAAGTTTGGTTAAGTTATTATGTGTAGTGATTGTTATTAATAAAACATTGAGGAATCGAATCTTTCTGATTCTCACGGAGAGAAAACAAATTCGATTTCATCGTTTCAATTTGAAAAAACATGAACTGAATCCATGTAAACACTACAAATTCCACTGTTGAGAGAGACGGAAAAAAATAATGAAATTTCTTTTAGTGAATATCCACGTCACATAATTTGTCTCTGGATGTTAAATTATTAAATTTAGTTTTCTTTGGCGTTTTTACCTTCCGTCACCTCTAGGTAAGGAAGGTATTGTCTTTGGTCAAAAAATTCGGTGGTGAGTTTTCATTGAATAAGCACGTTTTAGGGTCTTTACAATACGATTTTACTATATTTACGATGATGTCTGTATGTGTGTGTGTGTGTGTGTGTGTGTGTGTGTGTGTGTGTGTGTGTGTGTGTGTGTTAGTGTGTGCGTGTGTGTGTATGTGTGTATGTGTGTGTGTATGTGACCGCCGGGTCGTCAACGATATCTCCAATACTAGAATTCCAAAAATTACAATTCTTGCGTATTCCCCTTCCTTACAACCATATGCAGATTTGATTAGATTTTGGTTATAATTGGTCAACCGGAAGTACCCTCATTTGAAGATTTTAACAGTTTTTCTTGAAAAACTCAGTTAAATGTTATTATAACTTAAAGAATATATTATTGTCTATACGATTTGATTGCATTTTATATTTCATATTCAACAGATATAGAGTTAAAGAATAATAAAGATAAAGAAATTCATATAAATTTCATAATTCAGCCAGCTATGCTAACTTAACCATGGAAACTGCTAATATATTCAGGTAATTCAAATTGACAGATGTCAGTATCAATAAAAAGCAAGTAATTGAATGAAAGAATAAGGGAAGTAACGCTAGTGTTAGAAGTTTCTAGATATAAGAGAGACGATTACATTGGTTTGAACATGTCATGAGGAGAGATGAATATATTAATAGAAGGTGGAAGAAACATAGGAAGACCAAATATAAGATGAAAAGACTATATTGCAGAAGAATTGAGAGAAAAGGAACTGAATGAGGACGACACGCAAAACAAAAATTAGTGGAAGAAGAAAATAAAAAATAGCGACCCCCTAGCGAATGGGAAAAACTAAAGAAGAAGAAGATGTCAGTGTCAAGTGCAATTTGCATAGTTTGTTTATGAAATAACTTTACTGGAAATATAGGATCTTTTGCAAAAAAAATTATGTATAGGGCGCGTGCAGTGACATGACTTTGCTGACTTTGGCAAACAGATATGGGGACCCGTGTCAAAGTGACAGCAATTAATTATGTCCATAACTGACAAGTGTTATAATTTTTCATTCAAAATTTCATAATTTTCTTATTTCATGTGCTTTGTTTGTTATCAGGAGTATGGAATTCAGTTGCCGAGAAAGGGAATCACATAATACCAAAAATTTAGAATCTTTTGCAAGAAAATTTATGTATGGAAATTGTACATAATACACAGGATTGACGGAAGGTATTGTGCTGGCCACATCAGGTTTTTTGGAAATATCTATATTTCAACTTTGGCATAACTGTGGGATTTAACAAATCATATAGAACATTAAAATATTCTACTGATAAGCCGGTGAAATATATAAATTTTACAGCATCATTGCTTAATAAATTATTATTTAGTTTCCAATTATTGACAAATTTAATTTCATTTCTCGATGTCTCTACAGCACCAAATAACTTTCTTACATAATAATTGTTGACTGTTTGGGTACTACTTTCCTTATTAATCTTTATTTCTATTTGTGTGGAGTTGTTCTGCTTATTATCAATTTTTATATGTGTTTTTATTAATATAAACTTGTGTCTCTTTATTAGTAGACAGTTTTATTAAAATTGCTTGAGTTGCTGTACTAGTTTTTCCAAAATAAGTTTGATTATGTTTGTCCACTTTACAAACATACGTTTGTATCATTTTATTGTTATTTTGTACATAATTAGACTTCCTTTTTATCACAGGTTCCTGTGAATACATTACTAATTCATATTCAATTTATATTAATCATATTATTTCAACTTCCGTGTTCAGTCTCAGACATGTTCATGTTTCTTTACAAACAATGGTTGTTGTGATCACGTGGGTCCAAATATGGACCACGTGATAAACATCAAACTTAGAGCTAAATCTTGCTCACTACATAACTAATTATTAAATACTTTTTTACACACTAGATGGCGACCAAAATATTTGAATTGTATAAGTCCCCATTCAATGTAAAATAATATTTTATTTAGTTCTATCTAACCACCCTACTTGGAAATCACAAAAACTTTCATCGTTCATTCTGTTAAAATCTTCAACCTTTTTCATGTTTCCTTCATTCTTATTTCCACAGTTCTTCCACAATTTGGGCGGGTTATAAAATGATAAAATATTTCGTGCTGAAAATCAGCAATCCCTTACAGAAATTGTAGGAAGTAATATTGCTCTGAAAGAAATCACAGGGCGACACCATGTCTGAATTGTGTTTGCCACGTACAAATATTGAATATCCCTGTGACATATTTTTTTATTTTTATTTTGCAATGACAATTAAAACCAAACCCTTTCTCAAATTACAGACGTGTAATGTAACCATGTAACAAATTACACTTGCAAATTAGTGAGTCATCAGTTTATGAAGTTACTAATATGAATTAATGTTTGCAGATTCAAGTAACGAAGACCACAAGAACTTCTTTGGAGGATGTGTACAGTTGTCACTCCTAATTCCTTGACTGGAGTGGAACCGGAAACTCGCGCTGTTTCAATACAGCAACCAAATCAACAGGTATAGAAATAGAATTATTGGGTAGGTTCAACAAGAGCAGCAAAAGTCAGCGCAGTTCAGCAAACTGGAAGTTGAAACTATTGAACGTTTTGCTATTTTTGGTTAGCTAACATTGCTGGCAAGCAATTTTTTGCTGCCTTTTGTTGCTAGCGAAATATTTGTGCGGCATTTCAAATGGAGAACGAGAATATATTTATATTGTTAAAGCAATAATTTGTAGACAATTGCGGCAAGTACAAAGCATGAGTAATTCGTTGGAAGTAGAAAATACTGTTTTTCTCAATGAAATAAATAAAAAACTGATTTATATAAATTTAACAAAACAAGACACCTCACAATATAATATGTAAATGTAAAATGTAAATAAATAGATTAATATGCTGCCGTCTTCTGGTAAGCATATTAACAAAAGATGGTTCGTTCAATGGATTCTTTATTTTGCCAGTTTTGCTGCTGATTGCTGTTAGCGATACTTTTGCTGTGTCCATTGATCATTGAACCTACACTTTACTGAAGCAGGGCTACGTAGAAATCTGCAACTCTAAGTATATGTAATATTAATCTGCCATAACTATAATCAGTTTATTTTAATTTTATTTTTATCTACGAGATATTTATAATAACATGTCGATTTATTGCACTTTATTTTTGTAATGACATAAATTAAATACAAGATGATTGAAAAGTTGGGGATAAATGGCTATTTTTTTTTTTTTCATTTTAGACCTATAGTTCAAATTACAAAGTTGTGGGCAAAATTAAAAAGGTCCAGAATTCCAGTTCCTGTTTCAGTGAAAGCGATATCATCGTTGAATTTTTAAATGGAAAAATACATATATTTTATAATTTCTGAAAATAATTTAAATTAGCTTTGCAGACGCCATATATTTACATTTTCAAAAACAAAAAATAATTAACTTAGTTATTAATCATTTCAAAATTATAAAACTTTAATGCATTTATCCAGTACATTTACTAGCCCAAACTCATAATAGTTCTGCCGGTTTACGTTTTCAACAAATTATAAAACCTGCACAAATGGTTAAATATTTCTACATAATTTCGACTACTTTATATATAAATTTAAAAATTTAAAAGCTGTGGGCCAAATGATGGGTGATAATAGTTCGACCGGCATTTTAAGGGTCATCTTCTAGTCCAGACATAGCTTCTACCGAGATCCTTTACTTTTTGGCACATTGAAAACCAACTTCGTAAAAATGCAGTGTGTACAGTAAAACCTACCTTGCAAGACATGAGACAATACTCACAGAAAAATTTGCAGGGCTTAGGGATACAATGCCTAATATAACTAAAGCTGGTAGTACTAATAAAGTTGATGTAACCCAATATTAAATGACGGAATACTTGAATAACGTATTCAGTTTTTGTAAGTTTAAAATATATATTTTTAACGAGTCGAAAAAAAAAGTTCTAGAGATATAGCATTTGCATAGGTTTTATAATTTGTTTGTTGAAAATGTAAACCGGCCGAAATATTACGAGTTTGGGCTCGTAAATCTTCTTTGTTTGGTTTGAAGACATATTTTGAGATTTACCTGATATATAACATTTTTATTTTTCGAACATTTCGAACAAAGTGACTGAATGCACTTCTTGTGGAAATAGCGTGCCATACCATTTGACACATCTGAGAATTTGACATTATTAGGAACCTCTGCAATATTGTCAGTATACAAACTATCATTTCCCTTAATTTCGGAGTTACTCATTGTGAAATCGATGTAAATGTGGTCCAAAACCCAATCCTAAGTATCTGTAGAAAGTTGTGCCTTGTGGAAGAACACGCCCCTATTTATTTAATTTAAGTTCATAAATTTACTGCTTATGAAACAATTAATTATTAAGTATTACAAAAATTTAAGTAAATGCATTTTTTTGCAAAAAAAAATTGTTGAAATTTGTAGCAAAACTTATTATATATGTTATTTTAAAACACTAAATATGTCTAAGGTTGCAATTATACAAGAATGACTATTAACAATAAAAGCATTTGATCCATTTTGTTTACTTATTTATTTATTTTTCTCATTCAGGGTCAAAACAATCTTTCCGGCATTGGTGATACAGAAATTGAAGTTACACTGCGACATCCTGACAAATATCCATACGAAAAAGACGATGATTATTTTTTCAACATAGGTAATGGTGATTCAAGATTTGCCAAAGATGAAGCATTACACGCACAAGAAAATGGTAATGCATTACAAATTCTCATTAGGAACTAAGATAATGAAGTAATATAATATAATTGTTACAGATCCAAACTCAATATTCAAAAAGGGATACGTGTACAAAGGAATATATTTACCCTGTCTTACAAATAGTTTTCATGACAAGCATCTCGAAATACAGTATTTACGGTATTCCCATCGACAAAGGCAAAAATCCCTTATTATTGTCAACATAGTCGATCTTTTCCTAAAGGTAAACAGATTATTTATTAAGAAAAATACAAATACAATATGTTAAGGGCCAATAGTGCAACGAAAAACATGCAAGATCTAAAGAATTTTTCAAAGATAGAATCCATTTTTTTGCAGACTGTTTTCTATTCAATGCTTTTCGGTTAAATGAAACATCTGGTCCACCTTTAGAAGAAAAATATTTCAAAGAAAAATGTTACATATTGTCTGTTCAGTACAAAAAAATATCTGTTCTGTCGTTTAATTTATCACCTGTGTCCTGTGTTTATCGATAATATATGTTTTTTATTTGAAACATTTTTCACAAGTATTGATAGCTTGGATATTATTTGAAAAAGGACAAATTAAACAAAATCAATTAATTGATATTTGGTTACAATTTTTGAAAAAATATACTCATTCAAAGAAGCACTACATGTTTCATTTGTAGTCCTAGTTCGTAGCTTTCAAAACCCCAATTGTGAAGTTGTTAAATTACAAAAAAATTCTGTAACATTACGATGACCTGATGAATATGAAGGATGATGATGATGATCCATTCATGACTGAGGGTGATTCTTTCACGTGCCTGTAGGCACATATAAATTTATTTATTCATTTACTCGCATATGTTCACATTTACAAAAACTTATTAATAGACAAATGTAAAAAACATTCACTTGATCACTCGTATGAATAAGAATTCATATTTCATTCTGTTGTTCACAATATGATAAAACATAATACGTAATAGCAGCTCCGAATCAAGAACCAATTAGTTTCGGTTATAGAATCGAGATTAGGTCAGTTATTAGTTTCGGGCCCAGAATTGAGATTTTGTCCCAGAATCGAGAACCGGTTAGTATTGGTTCTGATATTGAATCCGAGTATTTTCAGATTTAGAACCGAGAACCGATTAGTTTAGTTATATGTATATTGAAATAACCGGGTGTGCGCATAATTCTAGAACCGGTATCGAACCTAACCGCAACCGGTTCCACTAATAAAATACAGGGTGATTCATCGGTATGTTTTTTTAATAACTCGATTATTTTAAATATTATGGACAAAGTATCCGCAGTATAGGTTTTTATATGGGTGTTCCATTTGTACACAATGGTATGGAACTTTATATTTCCAAATGGAACACCCTATATATTTCTTCTAATTTAAAAAGTACATGATATTTGCTATCCAGTAGTATAAAAATAACCGTATAGTATATTATTAAAATACAATGGCAAATAATTAAAATATTACATTTTTATTAAATACAGAAGGATTTGCAATACTGTAGCGCGCGTGCATTCGAATCCAGCCCGTACGTGACCGCCGCCGCTAGTAGAACGTTTCTCGAACGATGACGTAATCGTCGCGCACAGGTATCGACCTGCTTAATTACGTACGGTCGGCATATTCCTTCGAATTCGATTGAATTATGAAGAACACTCTAGAAAAGGGAGGCCGGACTGGATAAATACCGTCAAGGAGGGCAGCCGGGCAGCCGAGACATTCAGATATCCACAGTGAAATTAACAGTTGGTGATATAAATAAATAGTATACGCGTGGTGAACACAAATAAATATAGTTATATAAATAAATATAGTGAAATAATTATTGTTTAAATAAATAATCTTAGTGTTTAAGTAATTACAATATTCTTAGTCTTAAATTAGTGTTTATAATTCTTTAATCATAGTGTTAGTTATTTTTATTATCTTTATCTTAATTATTTATCGTTTAATAAACTTATATTTTAATGAATAATATTTCTCTGATTTTTACACTTCACCCAAATAAATAAAGTTACAATACTATTTTTTGAATCAGACATCTGATAATATTACAAATTAATTGTAATGTAAAAATAATGAAATGGAAAGCCTTCCGTATTTAATAAAAATGTAATATTTAAAACATTCGCCATTGTATTTTTTAATAATATAACAAT
The DNA here is from genome assembly GCA_951394225.1 of Harpalus rufipes. Lineage (NCBI taxonomy): Eukaryota > Metazoa > Arthropoda > Insecta > Coleoptera > Carabidae > Harpalus > Harpalus rufipes. The sequence continues at coordinate 14,503,573 of OX596286.1, forward strand.
GATTGCCCGTGAGGTGACGCCTGGTAAGCGCCCACACGGTGCAAATATTAAATCATTACCGATATCTGTGTACGAAGCAGATTGGCACACCCAGCAATGGGTAATATGCCGTGATGAAATATTTATTTATTTGGTTATTTTTATACTGTCGGATAGTAAATTTCATGTATACTTTTCAAATTTGAATAAAAATATAGGATATTCCATATTTGATATTTCAATCATGTGACATTCAAAATGTCAGTCGTCAATCATTGAAGAATAGTTGTCATGTATTGTAAATAAAGTATATATATTCAAAACATTGAAGTATTTAAATATATTTAAAATATAATACCGGGTGTCCCAAGCCATCCGTGACATAGAAATTTAACAAGGACACAGTTATTTTTGTTTTCAAATATTATCTGTTCTTTAACTTTTATGTGGTACTTTTATATAAAATTTAAGAACATAAAATTATGAATTTTTTGATGCCAGTTTTTACCTTCCGTCATCTTTAGGTAAGGAAGGTATGGTCTTTGGTCAAAAAATTCGATAGTGAGTTTCTAATGAATAATATATATACGGGGTGGAAACGAACTTAATGTCATAAACTTAAGGGTGAGTAGTATGACATGTGTAGATTACGAAACAGGAAGAATTTTTTAAAAATTCGTATATTTAAGGGTAGTTTTCATGAAACCAACATTTTGGGTACCACTGGACCACTGGCAACGCATTTGCATTATTTTATCTATTACACAATTATTTTCGTTAAAAATGCTATTTAATTTAATTATTAAGAATAATATCTTATAGAACTAATTTTGAATGTATTTTTGATAACCATATTTTTAATAAAATATGAATTAAAACAGCAGTAAAAAAAAGTTTCCTTAAGAAAAGTCGAATTTTCGTTTTTCTAATTTTAAAAAAATTCTTTCAGTTTCGTAATCTACACATGTCATACTACCCACCCTTAAATTTATGACATTAAGTTCGTTTCCACCCTGTATATATATATATATATATATATATATATATATATATATATATATATATATATATATATATATATATATTGGTGTAATGGAGGGTTTTCGATTACATGGCCGACCAGTGTGTAAGTGGATGGATGTAGTTGGTAGGGTGCTTAAAGAGAGAAAGTTTCCAAGTGGGAAGAGAAGAAGTGCATGTATGAATGCGATTATGAGTGTGGCCGCCTCGTTTAGACAGAAATGTGTGGCGAAGGATGCTTGTTTTGTAACTATTATTGTGATCCGGATGCGGTATTTCGTTACCGAAAATCGGTCACTTTAATATGTTAAGAGTGAGGATTTGTGGTGATTTTTGTATGTATGTATTCAATTTCATACATCAGCCAACTGCTAACCATGGAAACTGCTGATATATTCAGATAATTCAAATTGACAGATGTCAGTATCAATTAAACTAAAATGAATGTGGCAGAGATGAGGATGTTGAGATAGATGTTGGGAAAGACACGGAGAGATAGGGTAAGTAATTAAAGGATTAGGAAAATGGCTCGAGGGATAGAAGTTTCAAGAAAGACACAAGAGAGACGATTACATTGGTTTGAACATGTCATGAGGAGAGATGACGAATATATTAGAAAAATAATGAATAGTTTAGTAGAAGATAGAAGAAACAAAGGAAGACCAAAGATAAGATGGAAGGAATGTACTGCTGAATACTTGAGAGAAAAGGAACTGAATGACGACGACACGCAAAACAGAAATGAGTGAAATAATTTTACTGGAAATATAGGATCTTTTGCATGAAAATTTATGTATGGAATTTGTACATAATACACAGAATTGTCACCGTAAAAATAAATCTAATAAGCCATTAGTTTAACATTGAATTAACAATCAAATATTCACATACTAAGGTATGTATTCTGTATCGTAATTTTAACTGTATTTCAATTTTTTATTGTGTCTACTACTTTTATTGGTGAAAAATTTAAACAGGATGGTAAAATTAACACGACGAGTTACAGAATACACCCCTGTATATTTTTTTTACCGTGTTATAAATTTGGTTTACCCAGACGTAAATTCCAAAATTTTGGCATCAAAAATTCAGAATATTATGTGTTAAAATTCTGTGTATAAAGCACCCAGTAAAATTCTACGGGATATAAGAAAATAAAATAAAAACTTAAATTTCTATGTCAAAGATTACTTGGAACACCACTATCACATTAATATATAACGTCCATGGCCATGATTCTTGACGGAATTGTCACTTTTTATATCTTAAATTTTTTTGTTATTCAGATGTGCTGTTATATCAAATTTAAACATACTTAATGTAAAATTTAATTCTAAACAACTTTTTTTTATTTTTGCCGTTTTGCTCTAAAGGTTAGATGAAAACCAATATTCGCACTTATTTAAAATCCTATATTAAACTCCTATATACCGTGTTTCGGTGCACCGTGCACACCCGGTGTAGTTTTATCTTTATTATTTCAAAAACGGGTGCCCACTCAAAAAAAAATTTTTTTTATTATTGTGCTCACCCTACATTTACATCCTGGCGCCGCCACTGTGGAACATTTTTTGTTATATTTAATTAATCGACTTTTTTCCTTGTCTTGTTTCATAACTTTCACGAGAATTCGTTTCCCTTTATTTTTCATCTTGATTTAAGTTCTGACAAGTCATGCTCATCTTATAATTGTTTTTATACTTTGTATTTCTAACTTAACTTCATAATTATATTTTGTTTTATTAGATTGGTGGAAATAAGCAAACTAATGAAATTCTACTTTACTATGATTTAAAATTTGAAAAAATATTTTTGTTGTAGATTGCTTTAATGGTAGCGTATGTAAGCACAAAAGAAAAGAGAGGTGATGACACAAGTTCCGAAGAGACTGGGGTGATTTATACAGTATGTTGTATAGCGGCGAACATTGCAATTTGTATACTGGGATGGTGGCGGTGTTTCGCAAATAATTATTTACATTGGGCTGCGATGTGTACGTGGTTGTTGTTAAATATACAAGGTAATACATATTCACAGAGCAAAACCACTATACCACTGTAATTTAGCTTATTGTATGGCAGGATATCTAAACCAAAATCAATTGAAAGGCAACGATGACTTCATTTGGTATTTTTTATTTATTTTGTTTGTACCGTATGCTATGCTGCCTTTACCATTAAGATGGTGTATGATTGCTGGATCCGTGTCTGCTTGTGGACATCTTATTGTAATTATAGTTAACTGTATTATACATAGAGAGGTAATAATAAATTATTTATACAACAGTAGTAAAAAGTGTTGTTTATTTCACGAATAAAAAACTTTAACAGTACGAGCAGTAAACGAATGCTTTATTGTGTATAAGTGAAATAATACACTTTTTACAGGATTGCCGTATAATATTTTTTCTATGTCTGAAATTACTGCAATTTGAAATATATTTTTAATAATAACATGATCTCACAAAAAATAATTTTATGTTAAATTGAATTTACAGTAAGACCTCACTTAATGGTACCCCGATTAACGCAGAATTAATACGAGTATAACGTAGTTTTTTGGATCTAAGCTGGCTTTACAGCGGGCGTATTGTATCGTGCACGCTGTCGACGCCAATGAATATAGCGAGCACGCTACCGACGCCACTGTGCGAAACGTTCCAGGGTGGGATGGGGATCCCAAGAATACGCTATGATAGCGTAGCGACAAATAACACTTCCTTTCCCTATCAACTTCCTAGGTTGTTAGGGAAACGAAATGGTATTTGTCGCTACGATATCATAGCGTCTTCTTGAAATCCCTACCCTGTTCAGAATCTATTTCAATAGTGGTGCTTCGCGGGGGCAGGGGAAAAGAAATTGGGTCATTTATCCCCTTTTAAAAAAGAACAGTTATGGGTAGATACGTTCTACTCAGTGGACTAATAATCGAAGGTTTCTGAAAATGTTCTAGAATAATGGAAAGCTATATAAGGCGACGCAGTTCTGTGCGAGGTAATTCAGTACAGTTAGTTAGTTGAAGTCAGACTGTTGTGTGGCGTGAAATAAATACTGATGTAAATAAATAGTCTATAACAAGTCTAGACAAGTCGACAACGACTGGTGAACACAAATAAATATAGTGAAAGAAATGGTTAGTGATATTAGTATCGTATAAATAAATAGAGCGTTGTCTTAATTGTTTAAATAAATTGAGCCCTATTTTGTAAGAAAGTTATTTCTTAGCAACGTTGCTATAGCAAATAACCAATAATAATTGCAAATACTCAATAAATCATGAAAATTATAGGCTTTACATTTGTTTCTATTGGTTAAATTTTTTAGCAACTTTGCTAAGACTTAACAACTTCCTTACAAAATAGGGCTGAATATTAGTGTTTAAGTGCTTAATAATATTCTTAGTCTTTAATTAGTATTTATATTTGTTTATTCATAGTGTTTGTTAGTTTTATTAATTTCTTATTTATTTATCGTTCAATACATTTTTATTTTTAATTATTAATATTTTTCTGATTTTTACACCACCCAAATAAATAAACGTTAAAGTATTGTTAATAACACGTATTATTTACAAATTTTAAATTTAGAGTTACAAAATATTAATGGGTCGAATCAGCTCTAGTCACCATGAAACTAGCCTATATCTTCTTTTTATTAATGTATCATTATGTGTATCTCTCTTTATTTTGTTATCTTTAAATTAGCTTCTTTTGTTGAATAAGAGTGCTGAATTCGCCACACTATCTTTTGTTGTCAGCATTTTTAAAAATCACCTTAAATGTTAATAACAAATGTTAGTTTTTTCATGCTGGCTGCGTTCGGTTTTACGCTCTGAGCGATCTGAGCGCTCGATGCCGTTCGGTAATTACATCTGATCGATCTTTTTGCTCAGCTCTACGTTCGGTTATTAGCTCACGGAGCGCACAGAGCCCGATCTGTTCGCTCATTCTCCAACCATGGAGCATGTTGAGCAGTTGTCTGGCGCATGCGTATTTAAGAGCAAATTTAAAATGTTTGTTACCGTCAATGCAAACAGTGTCTATTCTATGAATGAATGTTGTCCTTTTCGTATATCAATCAAAAATATTTGAAATGTATAAATTAGTGATTATAGGAAACATTTTTCTACATAATATCCAGCTTTAAGTTGTCCATAATCATTTCCACATTCTTAATCCAGTATCATCAAAAAATCGTTCATAACTCGCGCACAGTACACATGTTAACAATTCTTTATTATTTTCCGTTTTTATTCTGGCAAATTAGTAAGTGTCAAAATGGCAGCTACACGCTCTATCCGTTCGGTTATTCAAGCTACAGATCGGAAATCGTAGATGAATCTCTCACGTGATTAGATTGCTTAGAGTGCTCGACAGATTTAAATACCGAACGCACCCTAACTTGATGATATAAATGGACCAAATACAGCACTTTTTTTAATGTACTGATGGACATTGTTGTTAAATTTGTTAATAAAAGAAATTTTGTGATCTCTTTGGTGGCGGTTTAGATCAAAGGTAACATTTATTACCAACAAATTATTTTTTATAGCAACACCGTTAATAACATTTTACTACTAGTGGATCACTTTCCGCCGGGCACCGTACTGGAGAAGCCCCAGTGATAATCATAATAACAAAGTTAGTTCAGTTATTTTCTGAAAAATTGTTATTGACATTTTGTTATTAATTTACCAAAGTAGTATAAACAAACGATCAAGGGTGATTAGCAAACAGTTGACTAACATTTTTTTATGTCATCATAGCGTCTTCTTGAAATCCCTACCCTGTTCAGAATCTATTTCAATAGTGGTGCTTCGCGGGGGCAGGGGAAAAGAAATTGGGTCATTTATCCCCTTTTAAAAAAGAACAGTTATGGGTAGATACGTTCTACTCAGTGGACTAATAATCGAAGGTTTCTGAAAATGTTCTAGAATAATGGAAAGCTATATAAGGCGACGCAGTTCTGTGCGAGGTAATTCAGTACAGTTAGTTAGTTGAAGTCAGACTGTTGTGTGGCGTGAAATAAATACTGATGTAAATAAATAGTCTATAACAAGTCTAGACAAGTCGACAACGACTGGTGAACACAAATAAATATAGTGAAAGAAATGGTTAGTGATATTAGTATCGTATAAATAAATAGAGCGTTGTCTTAATTGTTTAAATAAATTGAGCCCTATTTTGTAAGAAAGTTATTTCTTAGCAACGTTGCTATAGCAAATAACCAATAATAATTGCAAATACTCAATAAATCATGAAAATTATAGGCTTTACATTTGTTTCTATTGGTTAAATTTTTTAGCAACTTTGCTAAGACTTAACAACTTCCTTACAAAATAGGGCTGAATATTAGTGTTTAAGTGCTTAATAATATTCTTAGTCTTTAATTAGTATTTATATTTGTTTATTCATAGTGTTTGTTAGTTTTATTAATTTCTAATTTATTTATCGTTCAATACATTTTTATTTTTAATTATTAATATTTTTCTGATTTTTACACCACCCAAATAAATAAACGTTAAAGTATTGTTAATAACACGTATTATTTACAAATTTTAAATTTAGAGTTACAAAATATTAATGGGTCGAATCAGCTCTAGTCACCATGAAACTAGCCTATATCTTCTTTTTATTAATGTATCATTATGTGTATCTCTCTTTATTTTGTTATCTTTAAATTAGCTTCTTTTGTTGAATAAGAGTGCTGAATTCGCCACACTATCTTTTGTTGTCAGCATTTTTAAAAATCACCTTAAATGTTAATAACAAATGTTAGTTTTTTCATGCTGGCTGCGTTCGGTTTTACGCTCTGAGCGATCTGAGCGCTCGATGCCGTTCGGTAATTACATCTGATCGATCTTTTTGCTCAGCTCTACGTTCGGTTATTAGCTCACGGAGCGCACAGAGCCCGATCTGTTCGCTCATTCTCCAACCATGGAGCATGTTGAGCAGTTGTCTGGCGCATGCGTATTTAAGAGCAAATTTAAAATGTTTGTTACCGTCAATGCAAACAGTGTCTATTCTATGAATGAATGTTGTCCTTTTCGTATATCAATCAAAAATATTTGAAATGTATAAATTAGTGATTATAGGAAACATTTTTCTACATAATATCCAGCTTTAAGTTGTCCATAATCATTTCCACATTCTTAATCCAGTATCATCAAAAAATCGTTCATAACTCGCGCACAGTACACATGTTAACAATTCTTTATTATTTTCCGTTTTTATTCTGGCAAATTAGTAAGTGTCAAAATGGCAGCTACACGCTCTATCCGTTCGGTTATTCAAGCTACAGATCGGAAATCGTAGATGAATCTCTCACGTGATTAGATTGCTTAGAGTGCTCGACAGATTTAAATACCGAACGCACCCTAACTTGATGATATAAATGGACCAAATACAGCACTTTTTTTAATGTACTGATGGACATTGTTGTTAAATTTGTTAATAAAAGAAATTTTGTGATCTCTTTGGTGGCGGTTTAGATCAAAGGTAACATTTATTACCAACAAATTATTTTTTATAGCAACACCGTTAATAACATTTTACTACTAGTGGATCACTTTCCGCCGGGCACCGTACTGGAGAAGCCCCAGTGATAATCATAATAACAAAGTTAGTTCAATTATTTTCTGAAAAATTGTTATTGACATTTTGTTATTAATTTACCAAAGTAGTATAAACAAACGATCAAGGGTGATTAGCAAACAGTTGACTAACATTTTTTTATGTCTATCAATGGTTTATGGATTATTTCAGAGAAAAATACTTCAAATAAAAGATGCATAAAATTCATTTATCTACAACTATTATGTGAAGTATTTTTCTCTAAAATAATCCACAAACGATTGACAGAGATAAAACTCTGCTAGTCGACTCACCCTTAATCACTTGGTCATACTACCAGCCAATCTTTTGCTATCTTTTCCGTTGTAAAGCCAGCTTTATTAAATCGGCGTTAACTTTTTGCTGATTCGTTTTATCGCAACTTTTTTATTCGTTATAAAGGGCCTATTCTGAAACTCAGTGGTTAATTTTTAACCACTAGTTAATTTTTTTAACCAATCAAGTATTTTGACATATAACAAAAAAGGGATTTTTATTTATCAAATCAATATATATTGAATAAAAAATTTAACCAGTGGTCAAAAATTAACTAGACTAATTTTACTTTTTTCCGCGATCGGGACTACAAGGACAAGCAAAAATTTATAAGTACATACACCTTTAGATTTGAGCAACTTACCAAAAAAACATAAAAAAATATATAAATTTAGAATATGGTTATATATTGCTGATGACGAGGCCATCCTTGTATATAAAACATCCCCGAGGGGTGTGAAAATAACTTCACCTCATACTATGTGCATGAAAAACCAGGTAAAACATGTAAGAAAAGTTATAATTTCAAAAATCACGAGTAAAAACGAGACCTTATAGAACGAAATAATTATCTACGGTTGTGAGGGAGTAAGTCGACAAAATTATGATGGTTGTGCTCTTAAACCACCTTTGTTAAAATTTAAAAGAACGACAAGGAAAGTTTTCAGCCGCCATCAATATGTCCGGTAAAACGACTGACTAAACCAAGAAAAAGCACGTGTAAAGTATCATTCCCAGCTACTGTTTTAATTTTAGTTTTAGTTTTAATTTTACTGTTTTAGTCGCAAGAATAGTATAGCATATGCTAGTGTGCGTAATCATTCCCAGCGCATGTTTTAATTTTAATTCTAGTTTTATGTTTTAGTTTTACGAGTATGCGAACTCCAAACTTTCTAAAACTAAAAATTAAAACACAACAGTGGTTATTTTTATCGGCCGGGTTTAACCTAAAATCTATAACTAAAAAAAAATTGTGAAATAAAGAAAATCGGTATTATAAGGTCAAAATATTAAAAGTTTGTTGTTAAATAATAAAATCTAGTTTAAAATGCAGTGTCAAACACAGCAAAGCAAACGGCAAACCACTGTTGACAGTAATGACGCGTGCGCATTGTGCACCATGTTTGAAATAAAAACTAATACTAAAACTTAGCAAGAAACAGCACATCAGTTCTGAGATTAAAACATACAATTAAAATTAAAACACAAAATTAAAACTAAAACCTAAAATTAAAACTGTAGATGGGAATGAGGCTTAAGTAATATGGAAACTAAAAACAAAAAACCCTATTCTTCGATCACATTGAGAGGAGGCGCCGCGAATTTTAAACAACGATCATAGTCAGTATGGTTGTTAATACAAGAAGTTTTATTTAGGTTGATCAACAAACATTCTTTTAAATGCCTTTTATGTTTATTCTATTCTGTTATAAGAATTTTGGGTTCGGCGAAATCAAGCAAATGACCTGTATCACAAAAGTGTTTGACCACAGACAAACAGCAAGCAACAGAACGGGCGCCTAATGGTAATAATTGAACTTCGCTTTCTAATTCGCCCATTTACCAAAAGATGGTACAAAGCGCATCGATATGCATAAGAAAATAGTTTTGATAATTTTTCTTTGGGGGCAAAGAGAAAGCAGTGCTCAAAACTATTTTCCGTTACTAAGGGTAGCGAGGACTAACGGAAACTATCGAAAATTAACGAATTCTAATATTACTAAGGGGCGATGAAATAAGACAATAGAGCAAGGAGTAAGTTGTTGATCCTAATAATTTTTGTAGCACGCACAACAATTATTTCAATTACACAAATTTTATTTATAAGAAAATAGTTTACGTGTGTTACTCCCTAAATTATTTTAGAAAAAAAAAATCATTAAATAAATTTTGAAGAAATCATAAAAGTCTGCACATAAATTAGGAAGCAAAATTTAGTTCTTTTCCTTTGTAACTGCAAAAATTAGATATGGAATTTGAAATCGAAACAGATAGATATGTGTTTTTTTGTAAATGTTTGAAAAATGTTTAATCGAATGTATTTATGTGTACATAATTGTGTGTAAAAATCTGTAATCTTACCCTGAAAAAGAAAAACGTACACGTGTGTACCGAAACGTCGGTTTTGAATATATGCTGTATGACAGATTTCGAGTATTTCTTAGCACTTAATATTAATAAATATATAAATTCTAATACTTGCAATAATTTTAATTAATTTATGAATTCAACATAAAGTATTAATCCTTTGGGTATATGTATAATGAAAAGGATACATTAAAATATAATTAACATATACTTTTGGGGATAAAACAAATTGCAATTTGAGATTTTCTTATGCAATTTAGGCAGATAATAAAGAGATGTATATACATTGGTTAATATTAAAAATTAATACATATAGATATATACATAACAAAATTAACTGCAAATATAATTTATATATTTTTGATATGCAAAGCAACATATTTAAAATAAATAAAAATACCAACATTTCATTCAAGTGAAATATTGTTGTAGGTAAGCCACGAAGTATTGCTGCTTCATAGGTACTAGTTGATTTAATTTGAATGCGATACCACTTTCAATTTGACTATTTTTTTGTTCCTATTTTGAATTCCATCGCTCTCCTATTTACATTTTTTGAACAACTTTGTCTTATAAATTATGCTCAGTAAATATTCTTTATGATTGCGACAATCTGAGAACCAGAATAATGTAATTAAGTTTTAACTAAAACCATGTGGATGGCTTAGAACAGACTTTATTTAGACTTTATCAAAATTTTAGAAAAATTATCTTTGGCACCAGTGTTACAAATTATTATGCTCGCAAATATTTTTTATTTTATTTTTAATCATATATTTATAGCTATGAATTCATAATATACATACATAATAATTATCCTTCAAAAATACCGTCAATTCTGCTAATAAACAAGAAGAATCTCAAACATTTAAAAGTGTAGAAACATCAAAAATGAATTTAAAATTATATTAAAAATCTAAATATAAATAATAGATTTGAGAAATTGATAGAAACAAAAAGACGTTTGTTGTCGACATCAAATTTTTTCCTATAGGTAATAAACGAGTTGGGTTTGGTGACCCAGATACACGGTAACCTTTTGCACCACCTTTAGAAACGGCCTTACTGGTAGTGTACAACACAAAAATACTTAGGAAATGGTCTAACTCAACTAACTAAAAATGAAGTCATTCAGAGTAAAATCTGAAGAATGTGTTTTAACATCTTTTTAATAAACATTTTTGAAAGGGCGTAGAAAAATATAATTTGTGTGTATTACGAGCATAAAGTATCTTTGTCGCTTGTTTTCGTCTTCTTTATCACTTTCCTCTCTATATACGCAACTAACTATTTTGATTACAACAAAGAAGAAAAGAAGTTATTGATTACAATAAAGAAAATTGGAATACAACAATGAAGTTCTTGATTGCAATAAAGAAAATTATATTACAATAATGAGAATGAGTAATTAAATAATTATAACGAACGTAGAACCAGTGCTGGCTTAAAAACTAAAATATATTCTATACTAGGTGTTGAAATTGGCACCGAAAATGACCGCTTAAAAAGGGTTTTTGGTGGGATACAGACATTTTTTACTCAATTACTTTCTAGATTTAACAAATACCTAATTGTTACTGTACTGCAAAAATAAAAATGTTGCGACTGGCTGAAATATTTATTCACAATCGAAGAAGTTAAGTCGACATTTAAAACCAAGTGCGCCCATTATATTTATTATATTTTATATTAACTAAAAAAATGAAAATTATACCTCACTAATTTCTGTTGGAATAGCGCTCTTCAGAAATGTTTTCGATGTTTGATTTGAAAAACACTGTTCATTTTCATTAAAATGATGTTCGCATTATGTTTCAAAGTGGAGAATGGCAGCATTAATAAATTATTATTTCCGCTGTTTATAAGCCATTGCTTCCTTCTTTCTTCATCTTTTGGCAAACTATAATATTTTAAATTGTCTTCAACAGAAGAGCAATTGAAATAGATACATTTCTTTGGCCGACTCATTTTGCTATATTTTTATTTTTTCTCTGTTTTTACTTAATTTAAGATGATTATTTTCACTATACACTAGCACCTTCAGATTTACAGTACTTAATACTAAACTACAGCTGATATAATATAAAAGGCGTATGTGGAAGGGGTTGAACAATTAACAATTTTCTGCAATGTTATTCGGTGAATTATGAAGGGAGGTTGTGTAATTTACAGTTGTTCCAAGAATCAGTTTTACATATTTGAGCGCGTCTTATTTCGGCACATTTCGTTGACCGTCGGATAAAATCGCCCTTGTTGATTATTTAATTCATTATCATGTACTCTGCAATATATTATTGGGCCACTAAATATAGTTCTGTGGGCTGCACACAGAGGCCGACACTCATAAAACCCACATTTTAGTGGAGTAAATACTACCCGCAAAGCGCCCGTTCTGTTTGCTTGCTGTTTTCTGTGGTTTGACTAATGCACTATGGTTATAATTTTTGAATTTGCAATTGCAAAGGCTTTTAAAAAAATGTTTGTTGATCAACCTAAATAAAACTTCCTGTATTTTTGGCAAGTTGCTTCAATTTCTAAAGGTGTATGAACTTATAAGTTTTTGCTTGTCCTTATAGTCCCGATCGTTTGTTAACTGTATGCTGAAGATGGAAGTTGTACAACTCTCAAAACGTCCATTAATAAATTAGATGTGTGTTGCTAAATCAATGTTTTTTTGTCAAACCTTACCTCTGGAAGGCGGAAAAAAGTAAAATTAGTCTAACTATCCATCACGAGGTACCATAGCACCATATTCGAAGTTAAAAATTAACCACAGAGTTAAAAAGTAGGCTCAATAATCAGTGACATCTATGATCCGTTTGTGGTTATAATTTATAATGTATTCGTATTGTAAGCGTTAACCGAGGTATTACTGTAAGTATGGGTTAAAATGACTAACCATAGTAAGAAATAAAAAAAAATGATACTCAATGGACTATTTTTCACTCATACAGACGTAGAAAAAATGATTTGGTTTTTACATAAAATAATAACAAACTAATTTTAGCATTGTGAATACTATTTTAAGTATAATATAACGGCGAATATTGTTTTGTACATGGCTGTGAATTTTGCGGGAATGTATACAAAATATTTAACTGACCGCGGCCAAAGAAAAGCATTTTTGGAAACTCATCGTTCAATGGAAACGAGATATCACACCCAGAAAGAGAATGATAGACAAGAAAAGTTACTACTTTCCGTTCTTCCCGACTTTGTGGCGAAGGAAATGATCCGCGATATTGCCAAAGAAGAAGAAAAAGGCGGGTCCTTTCAACCACATCAATTCCATAAAATTTACATTCATCGATACGAAGATGTCAGTATTTTATTTGCGGACATAAAGGGATTTACAGGTACATACAAGAGCATTTTGTAAGGAAAAGTGATATTTTTCTGTATTGGGCGTTTTCTGCACTGAAATACTTTATACAGTTTACGCGGAAATAATACTTTTCCTAACTCACATGATTATTAGAATTTTCCAAACTGTAATAGGAAAAACAATAATTTTAAATATTTTAATTTAATTTCACGTCTTTGCAGCTTTGGCAAGCCAATGCAGTGCTGAAGAACTTGTACGAGTCTTGAATGATCTCTTTGCTCGATTTGATAAATTGGCAACTGTAAGTATTGAGTTTAAATATGTGGTTTAATACCAGAACAACCAATATTAACATTTCATAACTTTCAGTGTTAATAATATCGACAGTAGGTACATTTCTGTGAAATTGATTACAAATGTCGCTAATTTTGTGATTGAAACTATCTCTAGCATCCCTTCAACAATTTAATAACATATACAGGGTGTTTGGCGTAAGTCCGGCACCACGAATATTTCGTTTATTTTGAGAGATACAAAAAAATGTTAATAAGCAAAGTTAAACTAGACAAAGGGGCTCATAAGATGATCATAGCAGAAATTTTGTATCACTTCCGGTTTTAGCGGAAATGGGTACAACTTTAAAACTAGCATAGGGAATCGGTATTTTTATATTTTTTTTCAGAATGTACATAAAAATTTGCTTCACAATGATACTAAATAGTTTTACTTTCACCATTTCAAAATGGCAACCATCTATTCTCAAAATATGTATTAATAAAATTCCATACAAAATAAAACATAGCAAGCTATGAAAACAATTTTATTATCTTATAACAAAAGAAAAGAAGATATTTAAAAAAAAGTAGGCGTGAGGTATTATTTTTTAGCATGTTCAAACGATACCAAAACAGAAACAGTAAATGTGAAAAACTACAAATGCTCAATATGGCCGCCGTTATTTTCTATACATTTTCTTATACGTAAAAATAAACTCTTTCATAGTCATATTCCCTAAGAGATTGACTAATGTGCATCTTATAAGAATTAAAACTATGTTCTTTTATAATTTTGAATGCTCTCCAACATGATACCGCGCATTCTCTACTTAATTCCCTCACAGACACTTCAGGACATAATATCTCTGTGAAATGATTTTACTGGAAATATAGAATCGTTTGCAAGAATTTTTCTATGTGGAATTGGTACAAAATATGTAAAATTGACGAAAGGTAATGTGCTGGCCACTTCAGATTTTTTAAATTTTATTTTATTCACAATTTAATTTGTTTTTATTTCTCTAATTTTTAATATTAAAGTTGATATTTGACAGTAGCGATTTTTCGGTAGCGCTACTTCAAGAAGTGAATATACGGGCTTTAGTTTATTCCTGTTCCAGGTAATAGAAAATTATGAATTAAGATATTATTAGATGCAAAATATTTTCTCTACAAAAAAAACTTTTTAACTGTTTTGCTAAAAAATAATGAATATTTCGAAATTAACAGAAAATCGCTATGATGCGTTTTACGGTGATGGTTCACTCTATACAAAAGTACAGCGTTTTTTAATTCATAACACAACCAGGTAAAAATTAATATTGGTTGTTCTTTCATTAAGCCACACAAATATTTGCATTATAATTTTTTGTTTTATGTAGAACACGAACATTCAATACAAATATTTTTCTTACCTCCAAATGTTTATGTAATAATATGTACAGTAGTAATTAATTCCTTATAAATAATTTGTTGTTTAGGTAATTTTATGCTTATTAATTTACAAGCCGCCATAACCACATCAGTCTAATACTGTTTTTCTGTGAGTGCAGACAGAAAAAGATATTGAAAATAGTAGCGTGCAGAATATACCTGTGGCTTAATACAAGAACAACCAATACCTATTCATTTTCACCAAATTGAAATTAGATTTAAAATTAATAAGACACTTTCTGTGTAACGAGAGTTTTGGGACTCTGCCCTATCGCCTGGCGTCGCATGATGTAAAATTGACGTCATTGCCAGGCGATAGGGCAGGCATTACCGAAAGGTTGAGTGACTTCATTTGTGCGCAGCACTAAATGTTGATTACAAATATCACTAATTCTATTATTTAACTGTCACTAAAGACCTTCAAGATTTCACAGACATGTCTAAATTGATTTTTTTTTTGTTTTATGGCGACCTTGTTTATAGTCAGACTTTGGTTGTTCTTGCATTAAACTACAGAAATAGATGTAATAATTTTATTTAATATTAGTATTTATATTTAATAGGAGAACCATTGCCTAAGAATAAAGTTATTGGGAGACTGTTACTACTGCGTTTCTGGACTACCAGTTGCGAGAACCGATCACGCTCATTGTTGTGTGGAAATGGGACTGCACATGATCAAGGCAATTCGAGACGTCAGACATAAAACTCAAGTAAGTCACTTCATTATTTATTACAATTTTCCATATGTACAATGACGCGAGTATAAAAATTCATCTAGATTAGTAATAACTATTACACATAAGTAGAATAATATATTTTTTCTACCCTCGTTGATAAAATGTGACAACGTAGGTACTGGTTTCCATTTTTATGTGATGCGAAACAACATATTAGTGCATTAATCACAACTTGAAAAGCTGTGGTTTCGATGATATTGGAAACGGCGTGAAGAAAGCAACATTTAACAGCTGATTCATTAAGTTCAGGCTGAAGTTAGTTATACTACTGTAGGTATATAATACAAAAAGCAGTTAGCATAATAATAGTATATTTTTATGCCTTTAGAAAATATTTATATCTTATAGGAAGAATCGTCATAAGTTCAAAATATAATAATGTACACATACAATAAAAATTACATGTCATTCGTTATAGAATTCATTCAGATCATAGAAGCATTTCTCTGTTCCGTAAATTCTCAGTTTTTACTTAAAACTATTAAAATTTGTTAAATTTTTAAATAATTTAATTCTTAAAGAATTTGGAGAGTTACTAGTAATTTTGAAATTAGTAAAAGGAGTCTTTAATTAATTTTCCCCCTAGTTTTAAAGTAATGGAAATCTTAGTTGCATAATAATGTGTCCTTTTTCTGAAAAATATATAAACAATTTTCATAAATGAATAAACCAATCAATGTTATTAAATTTAGATTTTAAATTAGCAATACACCGAAGCACTTGTTTTTGACTCAAAAATACTGGCGTTAGTAGACGCGCTCCAAAAGCTAATACGGTACCTTAATAAAGATTAAACTTTAGCATGATAAAACATCAACATTTGAGGGTAATAACACGTGATAATATATTTATTTTGTAAGACCTACCCTCAAAGCAAACCCTTTCTTTTTTTTTAATGATAACGATGCTATAATATCCAGTTGTTATTAGAAATTGAAACTTATACCTATTTAATTTTTATACTTAACCAACGCTCATTGGTACAATTTTTTATTAACTTTTGTTGAACGCTATTAACTTCATAATATTGTCATCTTAAGATAATTATTAATTTCTCTTCAAAAACAGACTCTCATAACAGTGTATTTTTTTAAGTAAATAAAATAAATAAATAAATTTATTTGTTTTCAAGCTATTGCTTATACAAAGTGAGTAGGTACGAAATATAATACAATTTGAAATATATATATGGAACGATAACATAGTATTTGTGTTTATGCATTACATATAAAGTTATAAATTTTGGTAGTTTCACATACGAAATTATTATTATTATATATATCATAGATCTTTTGTTTATTTATATCAGATATTAAACCGCTTAGAGTGGGTCCATTTTGTGTGCTTCTTATGTGTTTCCATAAATAATGTCTTAATGGTCTGAAGATTAGGCAGCGTAGGATGAAATGTGTGTTACAAAGCGTGCAGATTTCTTCCTTTTGGAATTTTTGACAATGGCCAAGACAGATCCTGGTATAATTACTGCAACTAGATCGTAATTAAGTTAGAAGTTTGAGGATGTGGAAAGGGATATTTAAATTTAGATAGTTTAGGAAATAGTTGTAGGTTTTATATATTGGATTGTGGGAAGAGTCTTTGATTCTACGGGTATCGATTTCGTGTATTGTTCCATTTTCAAAGTTACAGCGCTTTGGGCTTCCCAAACCCAACTGAAGTTTGCATTCTTAAGCATGAGTTCTACGTTTTTTACCCAGTTGTATTTTTTTTTTGTTTGTCTTCCTCGATTTCTTTCTTTTTATTTAGTTTTAGAAGATGGTTGTAGCATATTTTTATATTACTACTGTCTGGTGCTAATAGTATTTTAAGCCACCATTTTAGCATTTTCTCGAATATTAATACTTCCATTTTTTATTTGCCAAATTCTTTTCGCACGTAGTAATTTGGAGTATTTTTCTGCAAGCAGTAAAGAAGTTCGCTTGGGCTTTTTCGCAAATATCAGTCACATTACTTGCCCAAATTTCAGCTGCATAGCAACTTTTGTTTTCGTTAGAGTTGCCCTTATTGCTCCCGTTGTTTTGTTAGCTTTTCTTGTAAATTCATATGCAGCTTGGGTATAAAGTTCTGATTTTGAGAATTTTACACCTAGATAGGTATAAGAGGAGGTTGTTTCAATTTTATTTTCTTGGCAGGTAAATTTAATATTTCTTTTTATAACCTTAACCCTTATTGATACGATGAATTTTTAATTAATTGCTGCAAATAAACTGAACTGAAAGCATTAAGACAACAGCAGAATGCGCTGAGAGTAGAAAATGCAATTTTAGAATAAATTGCTCTGGCTCAACCTAATGAAAAGGGTTGCACTACTTGGTATCACCTTAACCCTTATTGATACGATGATTTTTTAATTAATTGCTGCAAATAAACTGAACTAAAAGCATTAAGACAACAGCAGAATGCGCTGAAAGTAGAAAATGGGGTGTTACAATTAATTTCACTAGCTCAACCTCATATCAATAAGGGCAAATGTTATACCACGTAGTGCAACCCTTTTCACTAGGTTGAGCTAGAGCAATTAATTCTAACATCGTATTTTCTACTCTCAGTGCTCTCTGCTATTGTCTTAATGCTTTTAGTTCACTTTATTTGCAATAGTTAATTCATTGTATCAAGAAGGGTAAAGATTATACCACGTAGTGTAACCCTTATCATTAGGTTGAGCTAGTGAATTTAATTGTAATACCTCAGTTTCTACTCTAAGCGCATTCTGCTATTGTCTTAATGCTTCTAGTTTAATTTCTTTGCAGCTATTAATTAAAAATACCTCATAAGCAATAACGGTAAAGAGTATATCAAGTAGTGCAACCCTTTTCATTAGGTTGAGGTAGTGCAATTAATTCTAATACCCCATTTTCAGCTCTAAGCTCACACTGCTCTTATCTAAAAATGATATTATTGGTTTTGGTTCAGTTTATATTGTAACGTTTTTATTTATATGGGTGAAGTGTAAAACATAGACAAATATTATTAAACAATGATTAAGTAATTATACACACTAAGAATATTATTAAATGCTTAAACACTACGATTATTTATCTAACTAACATTTATATCACTACACTTATTTATATAACTACATTTATTTATGTTAACAACTTGTAAACTGTTTATTTATATAACTGAGTTCATTTCTGGTTGCTTGTATATATGAGACTATCCTCCCGATGTTCTCCCGACGGTATTTATACACCCTATATCCTTCTAGAAGCCTCGGACGCGACAGTGACCTGCATACAAAAGAATTAGGTCACGGCGTAATTAACATGTCTCAACGCGTCGCGGATTGTATCATTGCTCTGGTACGTTCTTTCGAAGGGATTACGTCATTGTTCGCGAACATGCTATCAGTAGCGGCGCAAGCATACTTTTCTCTCAGGGGCGCACGTCACAATATGCAGCAATTTATTTAAAATTCCTCGTATCAATACGGGTCAAGGTTATACCAAGTTAAGAAACCCTCTACAAATTCAATACACAAATTAGAAACATAATAAATTATAAATACTACGGAGTTGGCATTGGGAATGTAACCAAAAATTCCTCAAAAAATGGCCGAAAATAGAATTTGTTTTATTTCATTTCCATTAATTTATTTTCGTTAAAAAATCGATTAATTTTTCTGTTTTATACGTGCGAATAATTTGCAGATCAGAAGTCAATCAATAAATCGGTCGATTTATCTCTAAATATATAATTACAGTTTGGGGACAAAATCCCAAAATTTTCCACATCATGAAATGCAGTTACTTACAAAAATATTGTTTTTTATTTTTTTATTTATTTTTGTATTAGAGGTACTTATTAACAATTCATTGTTATGATGAAAACTACAGTTATCACGTGGGTTATGTAACACCATATAATTTATATTTTAAAATATTGCAGTCCTCTTAAAATATTTGTCATAAAAGATAAAAGCTATTTTTAAATCCATAAAACAAAACATTTTAGATTCGAATGATTACATACATTATCATTGCACAGGCCATAAATATGTAAACGTTAAACATTAGAATTGTTCGTCATAGTGTACATGTTTAATGTTTTATATTGCCAATTACACCAACAAGATAATTGGATTCAGTTTATCAACACGTGCAATATACCCATATATAAAATGTCGTCTATCTGAAATCTTCACATTCTTGTTATTTTCTAAGTTACTGAAGTTTACTACAGTGTGTAAGATGACTGACGAAATTCTGAGTCGTGATGAATGTAAAATAATTCTTAAACGCTTTTCAAATGGTGCAAACTACGAACTAATTGATTTTTCCCTTCGACCTCTTTCTGATAACGTGGAAGGATTTTTGGGGGACCATATGTGGCTCACAATTCAGTACAAGAAAGGAAATGAAGAACATTCCAAAACATTTTTTGTGAAGGGAGAACCAGTGCAGTTTGAAATGCAGGTTGAATTTTGTACTCTGATAAATGCTTTTAACAATGAAATATTTTTCTACGAACAATTAATACCTGAATTTAAAAAATATTATGCTAGTTTCGACGATTCATTATTTTCCAAATTTTATTTTTCAAAAGAGCATTCCATTGTGATAGAAAATTTGGAGGAAAGTGGGTACAAAATTGTTGATACCAGTGAAATTTTGGATATGAATCATATTTACATCCTTTTACAAGCATTTGCCAAATTACATGCAGCCAGTATTATTTATGAAGAAAGAAAATCTGAAAAACTTGGACGACAATATTGTTTAATGGATGATTTTAAACCATATCTCAAAGAAACTTTTTTCCAGAAGAAGAAAAATAATTTGGTATTTACATGGACGAAAACATCGGAGATTTGTATACAATCCATAATAGATTTAATGCCTGAATTTGATGACATATCAAAAGAAACATTTAAAAATAAGTATGAAGATTATGCAGAAAGTTGTTTCGAACTAGCACAACCTTCAGATGATTTCCGAAATGTAGTTTGCCATGCGGATTTGTGGTGGAAAAATGTTATGTTTAAATATCAATCAGGAAAACCAGTGCATTGCAAAATGTTGGATTTCCAATTAATGAAATATGGTCCACCAATGTATGATGTATTGAAATGTATTTATCAAGTAACTACCGATGAGATCAGACATCATCATTTCGATGATATAATAAAATATTATTATCATTACTTAACTAAAGAATTAAAATTTGGAAACATCAATATAGAAAATGTTATACCCTACAAAGATCTAATTGTAAGTGTCAAAAAATTGCTACCCTATATTTTGATCGAAGCATCTTACTACTATACCTTTCTTCGAGCACCTCCAGAGTATTTAAAGGAAGTTCAAGAAGACAAAGAAGCTTACAAGGATTACGTTTTCAGAGACAGAAGTGAAATAGTGAAAAGATATTACAAACCCAACACAAATTTTAAAAAATGGATGGACGAAATTCTTTTAGAAATAAAGGATTATGCTTCCCATAATGAGTTTTCAAGAGTAGAATGCCGAACCCTTGTAAAAAATAAATTAAATACTACAAATTATGAATTGATTAATTATAAAGTTAGTACTTTTGGTGAACAAAATAGATTGAAAATTGATGTCGTTATAAAACGAAAAGGGTTAGAAGAAAATTTTCATTTTGTTTGCTAAGTTTATCTTATAATATAAGTTGTATTAACAAATAATAAATGTATTGTTATATTGTTTATATTTTCTTGTATTTTTTGTTACTGATAACCGCAGAACGTAGTACCGTTACCGTTACTGTTCAAAATTATGAGTGGTGTACCCAGTGGGCGTATCCAGTGAATTGAAAATATAATGTATTTAAATGAATCATTTTCTAAATTTTGTAAATTAACATATTTGAAAACTTTTCAAGGAATACAATAGCGAAATAAAAGCTGAAAATAGTTTAGCTCTTTTGTATAATATGATTTTGTAATTATAATAAAATATTAGGAGCCAATAATTTATTTTTCGTTTTAATCCAGTGTGTACTAATCTAAAATGTATGTTCCTATGTTCACTGTAATTTTTACCGCTCGCTATTGGACAAGCGGAATTGGTAGATTCTAAAAAAAAAATTTCTAAATATTATTTTTTGAAAATATATGTTATTGCAAATAATAAAGAAAATTAAATTCTCAATTTAAAAAAAAAATTATATCTTTAGATATACAGGGTGTAATCCAACCTGTGTAACAAAATTTAAGGGTGTATAGTATTGGACGCACTGATCATGAATCAAAAAGAATTTTGTTGAAATTGGCAAATTAAAAATGGATCCAAGCAAATGAGCAGTTTTGGGCCACTGGGTTGATAGCAACTTTTAATATTACAATATTTGATAGAAACATTAGATAATTAATAAGTACCTAATAGAAGATTGAATAGGTATTGTGCAATACACAAATTAATAAAAAAAAATTCTATCAGTAAGTTTTTGGCAGTAACTTGGTGACCCTAACACAACGTGCTGCATTGTATTGCTATGAATGGTGACAACTTAGAACAATTTTTAAGTTAAAAATTTCGTAGTTTTTTTTCTTGTTTTTGTAAATTATGTGACATTCTGTAAGTACCTACAAATTTCATTTTTTCCTGTGTGTGTTATGTGTGTGTGTGTTGTGTGTGTGTGTGTGTGTGCGTGCGTTTTTTAAAGATTATTCCATTTTCTACAGGTTTGCTTTAATACTTTTTCTATATATTTTATGGATAAATTTATAAAGTAATATATATAAATTATATCTCGGAGCTTATGCTTTAAACACATCTCCATGGTTACATAGTTCAGCTCAAATGTATGTAACTGACAGATAAATGTCACTGTCAAAAAAAATAATCATTTCAAATTAATAATAGTAACGTTTTAAAAGGAAAATTGTAACAATAGTTTTATAGAAAGGAACTTAATATACATAATATCAAGCATTAGTAAATATGCAGGTATGTATAAAGAAATAAATGAATATATTACGGCATATTATCCATTGCTAGGTGTGCTAATCTGATTTGTACATACATTTCGGTAATGATGATGACATATTTCTATTCTGCGGGCGTTTACCACAAGAGTTAATTTTATGCCATTTAAAATTCGAATTACTTGGCGACATCAGGCACCCCATAGGTAAATGGCGGGAGGTATTGTGTTGGTCACAATAGATTTTTTTGTATTTATATGTGACAACCAGTGGTACCCAAAATTATATTGTTTTGCAAACTACTGTTAATTTTATGAATTTCAACAAAATTCTTTTTGATTCATGGACGCACTGTCCAATACTATACACCCTTAAATTTTGTTACACAGGTTGGGTTACACCCTGTATAATGTATATAAAATAATCTGTTGTAATAAATCGCGCTTCTCAAACAACTCCATGGAAACCAGTTGAGATATTTAAATATTTGTAATTGACAGATAAATGCAAAATGTCAGTGTCAAAAATCAACAGTTACTGACATTACTGATTAGACTAAGATTTTTCTGGGAGCTACGTGTACATTTAATACATCTTATTGTATTCTAAGTATATTTATATTACATATATCCTTAAGAAATACCGCTAATACCGTCAATGAATTTGAAGAATCTTGAAGATATTAGAAGAATAGAGCAAAATTTCTCATAGAACGAACGTATGTACATATACAATTTGAATTATTTGTATGTACAAGACATGTTAAATTCATTCCTTATGTTAACATAAAATGGAAATGGCGAGAGGTATTGTCCTGGCCACAACATATTTTTTATTTATTAATAAAGAATAAACAAACTGTCATCTTTTGTTTGGTTTCATTATGTAAGTACATTAATATTTTATAGTTAACCGTCCTTAATCAGAATTTTTTGAAAGTTAATTTTCATGTGCAAATAGGCGATGAAAACTATACCTATAAATAATAGGAACATGGCAGCCCCCCTTACCATTGTCCTAGATACGCACTGGGTGAACCCATGATTTGTAAAAAAAATTGTTCCAATAAAAACACTTTTTTATATTTTTTAAAATAACGCAATTGGTTCCTAATTTTTTTTTTGTTTTGAAGCAAAAATGTCATCTGGTTGTTCCCCGTATAGATTTGTAACTTTATAGAAATCTAAGAGAATATCCAGAATGTCAACAAATGATATTAAAGAAAAATCTGAATTAAATTTTATGAGTATAGATATTTTTGTCATGACACTTTGATCCCTTTAAATTTAAATTATTTATTTGTTATTTATCTTTGAGAAATATATCATTGAAGTTTTTTTACGTACTTGTTAAAATAAAATATTTGATAAAAAGTAAAAAAAAAAAAAAAATACCTACCACAGAGTAATTTTGTTTGGAATACAGAAAATGTTTGTTTTTACATTTTTGTGTAGATTGTGAAATATAATCCCATAAAATAATATTAAAATATTTATAATTAGATTTTATTATTCAAATTTAGATTAAATTTTTAAATAATTATGCATAATCATTCGTGCGTCTGAAAAAATATAACATCTGTGTGCAAATATCACATGATATAGAATTAATATATTTATAAAACATGTATTTATAAAACATTCAGTATGACTTATGTGGTAAATTACTGCCCGTTCCTTATAACCAGGGCCGGATTTACACTTTTCAAAACCACTAATCGGGAATTAACTTCGACGGGGATCGGAAGATATCGAAGTCGCGGTCGTTTCTGTATTACTGAATAAATAATACTGAATAAATATGAAAAAATACTGAACAAAAAATATTTTTTATTGAAAAAAAAAATATAAAAAATATAAAGAACAGTTTTAATTTATTTAGTTAACATAAAATACTAAATAAAACCAAATAAAATACTGAGCAATACAACAGTGAATAAAATACTGACCGTTCAAATAAATGCCAAATCCAAAGGTGAAGTCGCCAAGTTCATATCTCCACCCATTTTTGGGTCTTAAACTCAGAAATGAATAAAGTTCTAAATACAAATATTTCGAGAAAAGCTTAGATCAGCGTGTTGAAATATATCTAAAATTACGAGTAGAATTTCGAAAATTAAAATGGGATCATTTATGTTTTGGGGGCTATAACCGGTGGAGGGCCCAGGGCGATGAGAAAGTGGAGGCCCGTCTTCCATAAAATAAATTTTATAATATATTACATATTTGTTTTTTTTAGCCCCTAATTTATGTAGGTCGTAGGACAATCTGCTACCTCTTGTAAATCCGGCACTGTTCATACTGCAATTTAAAACAGTAATTTGCATAATTTAAACATATGATAAAGCACGTTATCGTTCCGATAACAAGAAACACTATGAAATTATCAAATTATCCACAACACGGTCAGAATATTTGTCTTTTAAATTGGCTTTTATAATGTTGTCAAGATAATCAGACAGATCATTGTACATTATATCACGTCTGAGGGACATTTATAAAGTGTATTGTTCCAAATAGTTTTCATTTCCGTGTATTACATCAAAGAGTTACAGTCTGCAAAATGAGTGACAAAATTCTTTCTTCTGTTGAGTGTAAAACAATTTTAACCCGTTATCTCGATGGTGAAAAGTATGAGTTACTTGACTATTCTGTTGGATCGCTTTCCGATAATATTGAAGGATTCATGGGCGAACATTTATGGTTGACAATTAATTTCAAAACTAAAAACGATGAACATTTCAAAGTATTCTTTATGAAGAGAGAACCAGTTCAATTTGAATTAATGTCAGCTTTTAGTTCTCAAATAAATGCTTTCAACAACGAGGTATTTTTCTACGAAAATATAATACCACAATTTAAGAAGTATAACGCCAGTTTTGATGATTCAAGTTTCCCCAAATTTTATTTTTCAAGAGAAAGTTCAGTTATTGTTTTAGAAAATTTGACTGAATATAACTATAGAATTGCTGATACCAATGATGTTTTTGATTTGGACCATATCCATATCCTTCTTCAAGCTATGGCAAAATTACATGCTGGTAGTATTGTGTACGAGGAACGAAAATCTAAAGAATTGGGAAGACAATATCGATTGACAGACGACGGTGAAGAATATTTAAAGGAAACATTTTTTCATAGAGATGAAAATTATTTAGGTTATTGTTTTGCTGTAACTTCGGAAGAATGTATTCAAATTTTAATAGATGCAATGCCAGAAAACTTATTTACTGATATATCTAAAGAAAAATTCAAGAAGAAGTATGCACAATACGCAGATGGCTGTTTTACTTATGCTCATCCGTCAAATCAGTTTCGCAATGTGTTATGTCACGCAGATATGTGGAGAAAAAATGTTATGTTTAAATATGAAGCTGGCAAACCAGTGCATTGTAAAATGTTGGATTTTCAATTAATGAAATACGGCCCTCCAATATATGATGTATTGAAATGCCTGTATCAGGTAACTTCATCTGAAATAAGACAACATCATTTGGATAATATAATAGAATACTACTATAATCAGTTAAGCAAAGAATTGAAATTAGAAAATTTAAATCCAGAAAAAGTTCTACCGTATGACGAATTAATTGTAAGTGCAAACCAATTGCTTCCATATATTATGGTAGAAGCAACCTATTATTACACTTTTCAGAAAACTCCTCCTGAATATTTTAAGGAAATCATGGCTCATGGAGAAGCTTATAAAGAATTTGTATTCAAAGACAGACGCATGTTAATTGAAAAATTCTACAAACCAAATACCTATTTTCAAAAATGGTTGGACGAACTTATTTTAGAAATAAAAGATTTCGCTTCGCATGATGGTTTTTCTCTACCTGATTGTAGAACCCTTTTAAAAAATAAATTAAAAACAACAAATTATGAATTGATTAAATACAATGTGAAACTTCTAGATGAACAAAATGGATTTATGGGGGCCCACAAAAAAATTAATGTTGCAATAAATCGAAATGGATTTGAAGAAAAATTGCATTTCTTCGCCAAATTTCTTCCAAATACAGAATTTAGCACGTTTGCTATAGAATCAAGAGCTTTTGATAATGAAAAATTCATGTACAGTCAAATATTCAAAAGCATGGAAGAATTTAATATTGATATTTATGATTGTGTACCGAAATGTTTCTTCTCAAGAAAAAATGATGTATTAGTTTTTGAAGATTTAAATGAATTAGGTTTTCATCAAATAAATAAACACAAAGCTTTAAAATTAGAAGCTGTAATTGTTATTATTAAAACTTTAGCTAAATACCATGCCGCATTTTTAATATTTGAAGAAAAAATGTCAGAGAAAACAGGACAACAATTTCGAATCAATCATGTTTTTGAAAATGATCTTCAAGATGTCGTGTATATAAAAAAAGAGGGACATATTGGTCAAAAACCCATCCAATCTCTTATAAAAGGCGTAAAAACTCATATCGATTTATTCCCAGATCCAAAATCAACTATTAGTGATGAAGATTTTAAACAGAAAGCTGCTAAAATTTTCACCGACCTAATGTATGTATACAGTGAACCCTCAAAGAAATATCGCAATGTGGTGTGCCATGGTGATTTATGGGCTAGCAACATTTTAATGAAATATGAAGATAGAAAACCGGTTCACGCAAAATTAGTGGATTTTCAGTGTGTTAAAAAGTGTCCACCAGCTCAAGATTTGATGGCATTTATATATCTAACTACTTCTAGAAAATTCAGATCCAATTATATGACGGAAGTTGTGAATATTTATCACACAGAACTTGGAAAATGTTTGAAAGAATACGGATATGACGTAGAATTAATAGTTCCGTATAATGCATTTCTAGAGAGCTGTGAATACTATAAAACTTTTGCTATTGCTCAAACAGTATCACATTTTCAATTCGTTATGTCGTCTGCAGAAGATATGGGCAAGTTATTCAAAGATGATAAATTATGCCATAAAACGTTTTATGTTGACAGGAGTGAGTTCATACTAAAAATGTGTGAAAGGAATGCGCACTACAAAGTTGTGTTAAATGAATGCTTGGTGGATTTTCGCATTTTATGTGAAACAATAAATTTGTAATGTCTTTATTTTGTACTTTTGAAACAGTATCTAATGTTATATTTTTCTATTATTTACAATGGTACCGTCCAAAATTATGAGTATGCATAATAATTACGGGAAAAATAGAAAAAAAAACATTTAAAGATGTCCGATCAAGGTCATCAATTAAGATTTTAGCTCCCCCCATTCTGTCAAAATCATTAGTGTCGTTTATTTAGTTTTTTTGTTATTTTATTATTATAAAAATATATACTAACGTAAAAGCATTCAAAATTCAAAAATAAGACTACTGATAAGTTTATTAGCAAATGTAAAACCAAATATGTGAAAAATAAAATACTGACACAATATCAGTGTCGGTAACACTGACAGAAAATAACGTTATATGTACGGCTTATGAATCAAGGTAATATATCTGAATTAATAAATAAACTTACGTCCTGACAGTCGAAAAAATATGAATTTTTGAAACACAAGCGTGTTCTATCCATCCTTATCGCACAGAGATAAATGTATGCCAATTTATTAATTCGTTCATGATACACATGACCTTGATCCGACACATTTAAAATATTTTACTGTAAAATAATTACAAATTGTGAAATGCAGAAATTTATTTAAAATTAAAACATTGCTGTAAATATGATAGGATATGCTATGACTATTTTTCGAACTACTGGGCCTTAAAGACGAACACAACGTTTCATCCAATACTGATTTGGACATCTTTACAGGTGCATAGAATTAATACTGGATTTATATCCCTTACAATGTAATTTTTTTCAAAATGTCATGTCTTATATTTTTATCAAAATAGTGAAAACCAATAATTAGATATCAAAATTAATCGGTAAATATCGAAACTTATCGACATTTACTGATAATATATACCAATATGATATCGAATATTGATATTAAATATTTTATTTCTCCAGCCATAAATAGAATAGAATTTGAATCTTTGGTTCTTGTTTTCTTAAAATTTGACTGCTTCTCTTTTTTACCTCTCGCTAAGAGAGGTATTGGATTCTTGCTAAAAATCACATTCAGATTTTAGTGAATAAACACGTTTTAAGGTCCCTATAATCCGATTTTAACATTTTTACAATGTGTATGTGTGTGGTGTGTTTGGTGTGTGTGGTGTGTTTGGTGTATGTGTGTGTGGGTGTTGGAAGGACGATTTCTCAAAAACTATAAGAATTAATCTGTTTATCTACGAATTTCTCAATCGGACATTAATGGGAAAAGTTGACAAGGTTTTGGTAACAATTGGACAATCGGAAGTAGCAGATTCTTAAAAAATATATTCTAAATATTATTTTTTGTAAATTTTTGTTCTTGCAAATTTTAAAGAAGATTAAATTTTCTGTCTGATACATTTAATTATTTTATTATATCTTCTATAGAATTGGAGATAAAAAAATATAATATCGTCATTGGAAACAACTTGAAAAATTAAGTGCATACATATATTATTTCTTATTGTATTGTTAAATATTTACAAATTATAGATATATTATAACATATACTCTTCAGAAATACTATCAATCCCGACAATGAATTGGAAACATTTCGAAAAATTAGAAGAGTAGGACAAAATTTCTTCATAGAATGTATTTAGAATTAAATAATCTAAATATATAGAATAGGTATAAGTAGAATTTTTAGTGTAGAGTGTAAGTATACAATACATGTTAATACAATAAATATGTAACCAAAAATGGAAGTGGCGAAATATATTGTGCTGGCCACAACAAATTTTTTTTCGACTAGAATTATTCACACTGACAAAACAGGTATATATTTCCAGTATCCTCTGAGATGTCCAACACAGCAGATAGGTAAACTTCGTCTTTTAAACCAGCAGCCCGGTCTACTTACTGAATTTAAATTTTCGATTCTTCGAAAACCTCCCTTAGATTTTATAACAGCTTGACAAACTCCAGATAATTTGTATTAGTTTTTATAAAAAAATACTATAGAAACTGATTTCCAAATGTTTTACAAATTCTCTCATAATTGATTAAAATTGATTGATCTGGTTTTCAAATATTATCTCTTCATTTCATCCCACAAAATTTTGACTGGGTTCAAAGGAAGCAATAGTAAACAATGGCAAAAATTGAATAGGTACATTGATTTTTACAAATCAGCATTTATATTCATTTTTTGGACGGTACTTCGTTTCAGTAATAAATAAGCAATGTATTTTTAAATGTTATATATTTATTAATGCAAATAATACAGCTAAATAAAGAATATATTTATATAGTATCCTGAAATATTTCCCACAATTCTTCTATAGTTTCCTTCAAAATTATCCTATATTCAACATCTCTTTCACAATTTACAGTAACCATCAAACTTCTATCTTTATACATAGCTTCTTCCCACCTATCATTATCCTGAAAAAAGTCTCCAATATATTTATTTTTAATTTGTGTTAATTGCGCATATGTTGCTGCTAATACTGCTGCAAATCTTTTTTGATCTTGACAACTTTCAATAAATTCATAAAATGATAATAATTCCTCTAAATTGCATTCATAATCATTTAATAACTTCTTCAATTCACTGTAGTAATACTTTTGAAGCTTTTGCAAATTTTCTTTTCTAAATTTGTTGGATGTTGTTAAATGGATGAATGACATAAAATCATGGGCAGGTGGGCAGTATCTCATAGTTTGAAAGTCAAGTAGTATACATTTGTTTGGGTTGTTATCTTTGTTTTTAATCATAAAATTTGTATTCCATAAATCGCCATGACAGAGTACATTTCTGTATTTATTTGATGGTTTCACTTTTTCAAATAAATCAAGTCCAGCTATTTCTACCCATTCCTTAAATTCTTTTCTAGTTTGGTAAAGTTTATCAATTAAAAATATATCAACTTCTGCTTGCAATCCTTTAATAGATGCAAATACACCTTGCCCACCTTTATGGGTTTCTTTATCCACAAAAAAAGTTTCATAAAAATAATCTGCATGTTCTTCATTTATTCTATATTTTTTATTTAACTTTTTGGAATAGTTTTCTTCAAAAATTAAACTACTTGCATGTAATTTTGCCAGTGATTTTAGCACAACAAGAACGCAGTCCCAATTTAAAAACTTGTATTTACTCACAGATTCATAACCCAACTTTGTTATATCTTCAAATATGATTACATAATCTCTTTTTGAAAAATAGTATTGTGGAGTGCAAGATTCTAAATAATGTATTTTCAAACCTATTTTTGGGAATAGTTCTTCATAGATATATACTTCTTTCTTAAATGCGCCAGTTGTCACAACAAAATCTATTTGTGACTGTGTTTCGGGCATAAATTTGGCAAAACAATAAATTTCTTCGGATTTCTTCGTATTTGTACTTACTTCTATTACTAGACGAAAATGTTCACCCAAAAATCCGCATTTTTCATCCAAATTTAGTAACGTGTAATTAATAATTTTGTAGTAATTATTGTTTTTGTACTTTTTTTGTATAATTTCTTCACATTCTTCCTGTGAAATTTTGGATTGTTTCGGAACAATTATCTCCATTGTTTCTATTGTAACAGGCGATATACACTAAAAAAAGTATATTATTAAATTTAACTTACAAATATAAGCAGTATTACCTGAATTTAAATGTAGATATATTAAAATGAGAGATATACAATTTTAGAATAGTTTCCCTTAAATGTTGTACGCTTTATGACTTGTTTTATGCAATGCAAACAAATAACTTTATTTATCTACGGTTTTTTGTTAGATCAAATGTTTATCAAAGTGTTAATACGAAATATTCAGGGCCGTATTCAGAGCCAGATTACCGAATAGGCTGACTAGGCTATAGCCTAGGGCGCACAGATTTTAGGGGGCGCCCGATTTTATGATATTATCACCCATCGGAGACGCCTTCATCAAAATTTAAGTGTAGTTGGGCTAAAAGAAACGTTACCAGCCTAGGGCGCAAGCATATCTTAATCCAGCCCTGGCCGTATTAGCTATAAAGCAGTAGCAGAGTAAACAGTTGCTTAAGGCGTGACATTTCAACCCATTAAGTGACAAGCAATAAACTAATAGTTAATTCATATTAATTTTAGTCAACATTAGTTTAATACACAGTAATTAAGACAAAATTGAGTTTTCTTTAGAGTTTTTGAAAAAAATAATGTTGCGTTTTCGCATTAACAGCTGAATAATGTTAGTATAAGTAAAATAATAAAATTTTATTTATTTACAAATAGATAGAAAAATACGTAAATACCTTTAATTCAAATTATAAAAACATTAAATTATAATTATTAAATGTTATTAAAAATAATTAAAACAGACAATATGTATGGGAAAATCACTACGGGGTTTTCTGAAAATGGGTGATAAGCTTCAGATACAACGATTCTTTGATTAATTCTGAGTCGATAAGTGTAATGCAAAAAAATTGCAAGGCCCTTCGCAAAGCCACACGAATCCACCAACTGTGAATATCATTGCTGTTTACATTCAAGAAGAATTGTGTAAAATTTGACGAACGTATTTGAATACATATGGCAACCATGTAAAAAACAGTTTTTTGTTTGAAACAAAAATAAAAAATAATTTGTCAAATTTTGACGTTTATGAGATTGATGTTTGATTTTATAATTTATTTCATTATTGTATTGTCAATGAAACATTGTATAATCATAATGTATACCTTTAACAAATACGCTGATATGTACGAGGTCTGTTCATAAAATAACCGAACATTTTGAATTGCGCGCCAATGGAGATATATAGTGATATGCCGTTGGCAGCATTGCGTTACGCATAACCTCCTCTGTAACCAAATGTTCTTGGATTCAGTGTTGCCAATACCACAGATTTATCTGTAGATTTACAGATAATTTGAACTGTCTACAGATTTACAGATATTTAATAAATTTCTACAGATAATTTTAATGTGACAATTAAATTTTTGTGTTATTTCCACGTCCAGAAAAATTATTTGGGTTCAAAAATCTAGAGAAGAAGTTTTATTGTGTTCGCATCATCATTTGCTTTTATTATTGTTTGTACATAAAAATATTAGACCCGTATTTGGTGTTTTCGTCGAAAAGTTTCTAATACGCTAGAAAAAAATTATTAGTTTCAATAAATGAAGCCCGGATATTGCGTAATATAATTATGGATTATAGATCTAGAGATTTTTTTTTCTATTTCTACAGATTTTCCTGCCGTGTAAAACAGACTTTTCTAAAATAGTACTGGCAACACTGCTTGAATTGTTGATATCTTGTTTAGTTTTCATGATATTGTTATTTGAGTGCAACGTGTGCAAATGTTAGTAGCGATTTTTGAAATGTACAATTTTCTGTAACAACGATGCAACATAAAATTTTGCGTGAAACTGGGGAAAACTTTCAAAGAAACTTTTCAACTTTTGAAACAATTTTACTGAGATGATGCTCTAGGTCGTATGCAATGTTACAAATGGTTTTCACGATTTAAAAGTGGTCGTCCGTCAATTGAAGATGATTCTCGACCTGGAAGGGGAAGGCCTTTGACTTCAACTGATGACTCCCACGTTCAGAAAATCAACTATCTGGAGCATGCAAATCGCTGATTGACTGTCAGAGAAAATGCCGTGAAATTTTGATTGAAAAATTGAACATGCATCGAGTTGCAACAAAATTTGTTCCTCATTTGATGACCGAACAACAGAAAGAAAATCTAGTTGACGTTTGTCGGCAATTCCTTGAACAAACCAATAGCAATGTAACATTCATGCAAAGGATCATACTATTGATGACATCCAAGCAAATTCGTCACAGACCTTAAATGCCATTTCAAATGAAGCTATCCAGGCCTGTATCGTGAAATGGAAATACCGCTGGGAAAAGTGTATGAATAGGGGAGGGGAGTACTTTAAAGGGGACAAGGGCCAATAATCTGTAAAAAGCCGGCGTGGTGGTCTTGTGGCTATGCTGCTTGACCGGCATCACTGAGGTCGTAGGATCGATCCCGCATCGTTCTAGACTTTATATGCTATGAATACCACTCGGTCAGGAGGGTTTTTCTCCGGGTACTCCGATTTCCCTCTGTCGGTAGGTACACAAACATTCAACACGGTTCGTTGCCGTAGGGCGCTACTTCACCACTCGGGCAGAGAGCCATCTCTGTTCACTAAGTGAAAGCTCGAAGGCATCATTAACCAGAGAACTACAAGACCCACCGTCTAATTCTCAAAAACCATTCCACCATTACACTGAACAAACAACTACACTGACACACACACAACACCCTGAAGAGGAGATTAATATCTCCTATACCGGGGCACCACACGCATTTGACTTTTTTTAATCTGTAAAATTAATAATAAAGTTTAAAAAATATATAGTTCGGCTATTTTCTGAACAGACCTCGTATATAGTATTTGGATTTTGCAACGGGAATGCGAACTTGGCAAAAGAAGAAAATCCTAATTTATGGATATAGTAGATTCTTGTTACACAATTGGCATGTATTTTTTCGGGTACCTCTATATACAGGCTATAGCCATGGACCAAGATCGCAGCCATTAGCGGGCCAATGTCAACTGTCAAATATACAGAGAATTGGATGAATTTACGGTTCCCTATTTTAATTGTAAGTAATGTGATATTGTATTACAACAGAATATTACATAATTATACTAGGAAAAGATAATAAAAAATAAATTTATTACATAAATATTATTATGACAGATTTACTCCCATCTTATTTTCAAGCAAAAATCTTTCGTTTTCCAGCGATTTTAACTAAGTCTGTAAACTATAAATCTACAAACAATTTTGTTTTATACATTATTAATAATAATAATGTTATCACTTTTCACGTCTCACAAGGAACACACGTATTAAACACCACATTACCACATTCACTTGCATTTGCATCACCAATAAGATTATATTTAACCAACCCGCTTATTTAGCTGTCGCCTATTTGCAGAAATCTGCATGAAGTAAATCTCTTCATTTCGATATTACCTATACAAAATCACAAATCTGCACTATATCTGCTCTGCACATAGTTATTTAATCCCATTTCACTTCTGAAATTGTTAGCACTTCTTTCTCTATAATTTGAATCAGTATTTATATAGTACAAGCAATAAAATTTTATCATAATTTAATTAAAATAAACGGAATCGGATTAATGTTAAACCATGAAACTCATTTCTGAATTCAAAGGATGTTATGTAAATATAGTACGTATATAACATGAAATTCTTTAATATATATGGTTATTATTTACAATAATTATATATTCTAAACTTACCTTTTAAAAAATTAAATGTCGGAGCTTAATATTGGTAACAGTTCCTTGTTTTCAATATTGTCTGTATCTTAACACAATACACGAAAATTAGATGAAAATAAACCTTAAAACTATATCTAAATGTGTTTTTCAATTAAATTAGAACAAATAGTCACGAAAATACATAATAATTTTCGGGAAAACAACACTTATTACGTTATGCACAAAAGTGACATTGGCCCGCTAATGGCGGACGAAAACCTAGCCACACCATGGCCATATCCTGTATATAGAGGTACCCGAACCGTCAGAGTATTTTTAAGATCGTAACGCTGGAGTGGCAAGTTTTGAACTACAGGTCGAACGAGATATGACGTTAACCTACTGTCAAATGGGCAAACAGAATTTATAGAATTGTGTATTTCTCATAGTACTGTATTATATTTAATTTTCTTTTTATATTATTTTATAGTAGGTTTTATATTATCCATTAAGGATAAATTAATGTAAATTCCAAGTAATTTTTTTTAAAACTTTAACTTAAATTGTATAACCACTTCTTTTTAGATGATATCTTCAAAAAAATAATTAAAATAGCAAAATTACATGATTATATTTCTTATTCACTTGTGAACATTAGTATAGGATGTATTCATGGAAGTGGAGATAACTTAAATGATATTTTTGGGAACATTTACAAAACTAACCTCGTTTTGACACAAAGTTTTCTTTGAAATATAATGAATTAATCTTCAGGGTATACAAGACATATATTAATTTATAATTTTCTGATCCACGCACTGTATTATCTTTTTTCATCTTGTCAAGCATATTTTTAATGTAACACGAACTTTTAGTTTACGCGGGAATTCGTGAGAACATAATTTATTGCCTTTCTAACGTGACAATGTGCACTCAAGTAAGCAGCAATAATTATTACTCATATTACAATATATATATATATATATATATATATATATATATATATATATATATATATATATATATATATATATATATATATATATATATATATATATATATATATATATCAATTTAGATACACAAATACGTACATATAAGCAACCAAAAAAAATTAGGGAGTTGTCACACCTATTGGCAAGTATTGTAGGGTACCTTTATATACAGGGTATGGCCATGAGGCAAGATCGCCGCTATAAGCGAGCCAATGTCAAACATATTGATAATTCATTTCCCTATTTATTTGTAAGAAATGTGATATTATATTATACAGGAATATTAAATAATCACACTATGAATCTATAAAGGTAATAAAAAATCATTTATTTAAGAGATGCACAATTATTATTATGACAGATTTAGAGGTTATGTAGGGCATAGGATATAGGTTGTTATTATCACATCAAATTTAGTAACTGTTGTTATTATTTACATAAGTATATATTTTAAACTTACCTTTTAAAAATTTAAATGTTTGTGCTTAATATTGGTAATTTTTATGTGTTTTCAATATTGCCAGTCATCGTAGTCAGCATCTCAAGAAAATAGATAAATAAATAAAATAAAAGTATTACTTACACTTTAAATAAATATTAGAAGTATATTTAAATGTGTTTTGCATTAAAATAAAACAAATAACCACGAAAATACATAATAATTTACGCAACAACAACGAATATGACAGTGGCCCTCTAATGGCGGACGAAACGTGAGCCACGTCATGGCCATACCCTGAGTATATAGGTACCCTAAAGTATTGCTATGACATCTGGTGGCAAAATAATGAACTACAGGGTGACTTTGTAATAAAGTAGTAATATTATAAATTTATTAAATATTATACGTATTTGTGTATCTAAATTGACATATATATATATATATATATATATATATATATATATATATATATATATATATATATATATATTGTAATATGAGTAACAAATATTGCTGCTTACTTGAGTGCACATTGTCCCGTTAGAAAGGCAATAAATTATGTTGTCACGAATTCCCGCGTAAACGAAAAGTTCGTATTTACATTAAAAATATGCTTGACAAGATGAAAAAAGATAATAATACAGTGCGTGCATCAGAAAATTATAAATTAATATATCCGTCTTGTATACTTTGAAGATTTATTCATTATATTTCAAAGAAAACTTTGTTTCAAAACGAGGTTAGTTTTATAAATGTTCTCAAAAATATCATTTAAGTTATCTTCACTTCCACGAATACATCCTATACTAATGTTCACAAGTGAATACGAAATATAATCATGAAACTTTGTTATTTTATTTATTTCTTTGAAGATATCATCTAAAACA
Source organism: Harpalus rufipes (assembly GCA_951394225.1). Lineage (NCBI taxonomy): Eukaryota > Metazoa > Arthropoda > Insecta > Coleoptera > Carabidae > Harpalus > Harpalus rufipes. The sequence continues at coordinate 14,540,850 of OX596286.1, forward strand.
GAAGTGGTTATACAATTTACGTTAAAATTTTATAAAAATGTATTAGGAATTTACATTAATTTACCCTAAATGGATAATATAAAACCTACTATAAAATAATATAAAAAGAAAATTAAATATAATACAGTATTCTGAGAAATACACAATTCTGTAAGTTATGTGTTTGCCCATTTGACAGTTGGTTAACCTCATATCTCATTCAACCTGTAGTTCAAAACTTGCCACCCCAGCGCTGCGATCTTAAAAATACTAGGGTACCTTTTATACAGGGTATGGCCATGGGGCAAGATCGCCACCATAAGCGAGCCAATGTCAAACATATTGATAATTCATTTCCCTATTTATTTGTAAGAAATGTGATATTATATTATACAGGAATATTAAATAATTACACTATGAATCTAAAAAGGTAATAAAAATTCATTTATTTAAGAGATACACAATTATTATTATGACATAGATTTAGAGGTTATGTAGCGCATAGGATATGGGTTGTTATTATCACATCAAATTTAATAACTGTAGTTATTATTTACATAATAAGTAATATAAGTATAGATTTTAAACCTACCTTTTAAAAATTTAAATGTTTGTGCTTAATATTGGTAATTTTTATGTGTTTTCAATATTGCCAGTCATCGTAGTCAGTATCTCAAGAAAATATACAAATAAATAAAATAAAAGTATTACTTACACTTTAAATAAATATTAGAAGTATATTTAAATGTGTTTTGCATTAAAATAAAAGAAGTAACCCCGAAAATTCATAATAATTTGCGCAATAACAACGAATATGACAGTGGCCCTCTAATGGCGGACGAAAGGCGAGCCACGTCATGGCCATACCCTGAGTATAAAGGTACCCTAAAAAATACATGTCAATAGTATTTTCCGTCGACCGTTTATTAATAGGCTATCTTAATGTATAGAAAATCATTCATTAATGACCCCTATTAATGCATGATTTTTTTATTAATAAACGATTTATTGGGTGCGTTCACCACATGAACACAGCATGTATTGCTAACGCTAAATTGTAGCAAAAAGGTAGACAGAATTGAAAGTCATGCTTTTGACACTTACTAGGTAGGTATATTCACGTAGCATACCTTTAAAATGAATTTGAAAGAATAAAATTCCTCAAATAACATAAAAAAACAGCTTGTGTTGTCTAGCATTAAGTAAACTGAAAACAATTGATGACAAAACTTATTGATTTTCTGACGTAAAATTTGACGTTCGGTCAACCATTACTAACCTAAAAAAATTTGTCATGGAATAAAATTAGATTTTCCATTTAAGTAAGATACGGTCAACGAAAAAATATTGTAACTAACACGTGTGTTAATTGGCGATTAATGATCTCAACAATTAACGCGTGAGCGTAGCGAAATGTCTCGATCATTAATCGCCCTCATTAACACACTTGATAGTTAAATAACTATTATACACCTCTGTAATATAAACTTGAGTAGATGGGAAGAGGCGGCATTTTTTCTGCTTACCGCGGCAGGTTACCCTAATCCGGCCCTGGAAATATTTTGCAGAACTGCATTATGCAAATTACATTGCTAAATATGCTTGTATAGAATTTATCTCTAGTTTTAATTAAATTTTGCATTATAAATAGTGCAATAAAAAATATAAATATGGTAAGGCATAACTGATAACATAGTTGCTACGTATTGATTTAAAAACACTTACCTATTAACAATTCGAGTACAATTGACATTTGTAGCCTTCAATGTGTAAGAGCCTTCAACGTGGTTTAGCGTGATTGAAATTACATGTAAAATATTTTTTAATCGTAAATATACGAATAATTATAACTTAAAATTTAATTGAAAGTTAAAATTATGTTCCCATTTATTTATAATTAATTATTTATCACCAAATTTTTGTGGCATCACAAGTGACTTATGCGCATGCCTAGAAAGGATGGTGAGACCTGACTTTTTGAACGTATATTGAGGCATTACACTACACTATACACTTCTGGCTAGTTCACGTGGGTTTGTTTACGTTTTCGCGGAGTGAGAGTATGAGTTTTTAGTTCGAATTGGAATTGTATTTGTTTGCAAAACTATTACACGATAATTAATTTTTAATATTGAATACAATAAATGAAATGAATAGAACCAGTCGTTTGCACAAGAAGAACAACAAAACTATAATAATCACAAAACTGTCACTGCTTATAAACGTCAAAACATGTGGATGCCATTTTTGAAACTGCCTGTTGCCATGTGAACTCAGCGCGCATCTGCTTAAGGTGAAATTCTGTGACGTCATTGTTATAGAAAAATTCATATTTTGAGAAATCAAGGCACCTATGAGTGAAATGCAATATAGAATATCACTATTGAAAACAATCTTAATAAAATAAAAAAAATTAAAAAAACATACTGAACTTCCCCATTCTAACGCACCTGGCCAGAAACATTAACTTTCGCTTTGATTCTTTTCTTAGGACAGAAATAAATAGCTATTATTTATTTTTATGTAAATTTATTTACAAAAACTATACAATGAATACTTACAACAAATATTTATAAGTAATATTACAATAATATTAAATTTTTAAATGCATCATGTATAATTTCCCCGAACTTCTCACTTGCCTCATAAACGGTATCACAATAGCCGTGTTCCTTCGGGCTGTGATGTGATTTTCTGAATCCTGATTTTTTTATGTTCACCAAGTGCCAACCAGAAATTCAATCCAGTTGAAATACTACTTAACAATGCTACGCCACTGACTCGAAACTAATTTTGTGCTTAGCCATCTGGAGTAGGGATAAGGTCGCAGCACAGACGCTATATATTGCGTCTGTGGTCGCAGTTTGATCTTCTGCGCATATTATCTTCTTCTCGCCATCACGTTTGGCGTTTGCTGTAGTAATGTACCTGCATATCATTTTCAACTTTGTTGATGTGCTTTGTGTTACCTATAAACTAAAAATAAGAAATCATTTGCTACAAGCATGCATCTTATTGCTTGAAAATCTATTAGCTTGCTGTCAACTATCTCTTCATTATCAAATTTAAAAAGAATATTATTAGACCACATATCTCCATGGTTTATAACAAAATTTATCTGATGCTTTATAAAAAAAAAACAATCTGCTCTTCCTGAAACTTTTCTATTTAATTTTTCTTTTTTCTCTGGAGTGTAAATATTACATTTTCCAATTAAATAAATAGTCGTTGCTATTAATTGCACTTGCAACTTGTTTCCTAAATAATCCTTTTCTTGTTTTCTGAATAAAGGATTTTTGAAATATTGCGCGTATTCATCCAGCATTTTATATTTGGTGCCAGTTTCTAGGTACTTCTTGTGTTCATAAATACATAATTAAATTGTTATGGAACTGGGCCAGTAATTCCGTCGCAAATTTCATTTGCTGAAAGTCCATCATAAATGTTCTTAATTTATTCGCTATAAACCACATTGTTCCATTGTTAAAATATTGTTATATCCATTGTAAATATTAATATTGATGCGCAGGGCCATATTATCAAGTAGGCTGACTAGGCTAGCCTAAGGCGCCGTAAAGGAAATAGGCGCCGAACCCAATCTAGTTTTTTTTTCATGTCAGCTTTATACAAATAAAGTTCATATTTTTTTCCTTGATCGTATTATGTAGGGATGTAAGGTAAGTAAAATAAAGAAAACAAAACAATATCACAATGGGTACATTAGAAACCGTATCGCCTAGTACTGCCACTGAGCGCTCTTAACTTCACAAATATAATAATCAAAATTCTAGCATTTTCTCGTATTTTCATGATAAATTCTATTATGTTGGATATTGTTGTTAGAATATGCTTTCCTGTTACAAACTACATGTGAGAAAGGTTCGTCTCCACAACAAAACAAGTGAAATTTACGAAATTCTTTAACGAATGATCTGTTTATTATCTATAGAATCAGAAGTTTCAAACGTTAAATGTAGAACAAATCATCTAATTAATATTATGTTTAGTGTTTTCACAAATACATACAAATTATTAAGACATGTCTCATTTTAGTAACCTACAAATTATTGCGTAGGCGTCAAATTTTTAACAGCCTAGGGCGCCCAGATGACTTAATCCGGCCCTGCTGCTGCGTTCAAATCAAATGTACAAAATAAACTACACGCTGTTCGCCGAATATATGCCACAGTTATTGCATAAATTTTCACATGATCAGTAAGAACCATTGTACGCTATTGGCCCGAAAGTAAGGGCTCGCCCACAGTAGCAAGCAGATTTAAATGGATGCTACTTCAATAGGGGATGTTATTACGTAAAAATGTTGCTTTATATTCCCTTGTGATAGGTTTGCAAACTGAAATATTTATTATTTTGAAACTGGCAATTCTCTAAAATTTATATTTACTTTTAAATGTTTAAACGTATATTAATTGATTTACTTATTTCTAAAGTTTTACGTTAACCGCTCTCGAATGAACGTAGCAAGGAACGAAGGCGCCCTGTTAATGAATATTCCCGTGATTAGAATTAGAGCGTGTTCGTTGGCATATATACAGTAAAGATTCTGTATAGTATCAAACTGATAAACATCTCATTATTTAAGAGGGGATAGCCTTGCCACGTATTATCAATACAAAAATTAAACTACAATGATTATTCGATTTTATAAATAACTCCAAGTTATAAGAAGTAATTATTACGTATTAATCTTAAAAGTTAAATTTTAGTTTGTAATGCAATAAAATATTTACTTATCATTTACGATAAATATACGCTACTCATGCTACACTGCATAAAAATCTTTCAATTCCTACATTCCTTACACGTTACACAATTGTATATATATTGTAAATAACATAAAAAAACAGCTTGTGTTGTCTAGCATTAAGTAAACTGAAAACAATTGATGACAAAACTTATTGATTTTCTGACGTAAAATTTGACGTTCGGTCAACCATTACTAACCTAAAAAAAATTGTCATGGAATAAAATTAGATTTTCCATTTAAGTAAGATACGGTCAACGAAAAAATATTGTAACTAACACGTGTGTTAATTGGCAATTAATGATCTCAACAATTAACGCGTTCGCTACGCTCACGCGTTAAAATGTCTCGGTCATTAATCGCCCTCATTAACACACTTGATAGTTAAATAACTATTAAAGAAATTAAATTTTATAATTCAGCCAGCTATGCTAAACATGGAAACTACTACTATATTCATATAATTCAAATTGACAGATGTCAGTATGAATAAAAAGTAAATTAATGTGGTAGAGATGAGGATGTTGAAGTAGATGTTGGGGAACACACGGAAAGATACGGTAATAAAATAACTCTAGTGTTACAATTTTCTAGAAAGATACAAGAAAGACGATTACATTGGTTTGAACATGTCATGAGGAGAAACGAAGAATTATATTTGAACAAGAATGAGTAGTTTAGTAATGGGAATGGGAGGTTGAAGAAACCAAATATACCAAAGATAAGCTGGAAGAGATGGAAGGACTATATTGCGGAATGAGAGAAAAGGAACTGAATGAGAACGACACGCAAAAATAGCGACCCCTAACGAATGGGAAAATCTAAAGAGGAAAAAGATGTCAGTGTCAAGTGTAATTTGAATAGTTTGTTTATGAAATAATTTTACTGGAAATTTAGAATCTTTTGGAAGAAAAATTATGTATGGAATTTATACATTATACATAGGATTGACGGAAGGTATTATGTTGGCCACAACCGATTTTTAATTTTAAATTTAATTTCTATTAACCCATCGTCATTAATTATATCGTCTGTTGAAGTATCCAAGTATTTTTTTTTGTCAATTATAACACGATATCTCTGATTAAAATATTCATTTTATTTGCAAATAACAGATTCATTTTGTGATCCACACTAAAACTACATTTCCAGAAATTACCTGTACCGACATTTATGTACCATCAGAATTTAATGTTAATAGTTGTACAAATTGTAATTTTCATTTTAAAGTTAATGTAAGCAAATAAATTTAAAGTTTAACTTTATGATTTTTAATGAGTTGACTTTCTAGTGCTAGTACCAAAAAGTAAATACTTTTTAATTCTAGTACTAAAAAACTAATTTTCCGTCGACCGTTTATTAATAGGCTATCTTAATGTATAGAAAATCATTCATTAATGACCCCTATTAATGCATGATTTTTATTAATAAACGATTTATTGGGTGCGTTTATCACATTGAACACAGCATGTATTGCTAACGCTAAGTTGTAGCAAAAAGGTAGACAAAATTAAAAGTCATGCTTTTGACACTTACTATCTAGGTATATTCACGTAGCATACCTTTAAAATGAATTTGAAAGAATAAAATTCCTCAAATAACATAAAAAAAACCTCTTGTGTTGTCTAGCATTAAGATAACACTGAAAACAATTGATGACAAAACTTATTGATTTTCTGACGTAAAATTTGACGTTCGGTCAACCATTACTAACCTAAAAAAAATTGTCGTGGAATAAAATTAGATTTTCCATAGATGCCGACCCAGGTGGAGTAGCGGTAGCGCTGTCGCTTCACGCTCCTAGGGTTCTGGGTTCGAATCCCGGATAAGGCATGGTTGTTGTGTGTGTCTTTCATCATTTCATCCTCATCAAATAAAGATATGGAACGTCGAAGTTACAAAACTATGTACGAAAACTGACTCACCCTCATTAAAATATCGATTGTAATAAGTTGAATACTTGATATTACAATAAAGATTATTATTATTTAAGTAAGATACGGTCAACGAAAAAATATTGTAACTAACACGTGTGTTAATTGGCGATTAATGATCTCAACAATTAAAATGTTTCGATCATTAATCGCCCTCATTAACACACTTGATAGTTAAATAACTATTTCAGTTGCTGTCATCGTTACCATAAAATCAATATTTTATTATGATTTAAAAACATACATATTTACTCGCAGTTAAAAATTATAAATAATAATTTAGCAAAATTAATAATTTCTCAATTTTTTCTTTCACTTACTAAGAAAAGACGAAAACGAGTAGTGCCAAAACAAGTGAATGGAAACATAAAATAATACGAGGTGTGGCAAATAAATAACGGGACTTCTGGCAAAAGTAGGTTTTATTTTTAAAATTTTAAAACTTAACAATTATCCCTCTCAATATACTCCCCTTCCCTCCCTATGCTCTGCTGCATTCGAATTTTCCATTGTTTGAAACAATAGTGCAGGTCTTCTTGTGTCAACTTCTTCAGCAGCGGCTCCGATTTCTCTTATACCTCATTCACAGACACAAAATGAGTTCCCTTCAGTTGTGACTTTTTTTGGAAATTGATAAAAGTCACATGGTACCAAATTCAGCGAATAAAGTGGGTATTCCGACATAGGGATCTTATTATCCAGAACGTGCTTTACGGCCAGAGCATTGCGGGCAGAAGCATTGCCCCGGTGGAGGATCCAAGGGTCGTTCTTCATTAATTCTGGTCCCTTCTTTCTCACTCACTCTCTCAGCTTCGCTACGACCTCAAAATAATACGTCTCATTAACAGTCTGGCATCTGGTACCCACTCAATAATGATAACACCTTCAAAGAAATCGAGTAGCCTTCATTTTTCATTTGCTCATTCTTTTTTTATCTGTTCCAGTGCATTGATTTCCTCTTAAATTCCGGATTCAAGTTTCATCACATGTAATATCTCTTCAGCAAGTCAGGTTCCGTTGTGAGTCGACGTTAGTGCATATATGTTTCTGGATAACTTTCTGTTCTTGATTCAGCTTTTTTGGTACTATTTTGGCCTCTTTTTTCACTCACTCTCTCAGCTTCCCCACGACCTCAAAACAATACGTCTGATTAACAGTCAGACCATCTCGAATCCACTCAACAATGATAACGCCATAATGGCAAAGAAAAGAAAACGATTAGCATTGCATTCATTTTTGATTTGCTCATTTTTGTTTTCCCCATTCTCAGTGACGTGGAAGTTTTCCAGTGCATTATTGTCTCTTACTTTCCGGATTGTACTGGAAAATCCAAGTCCCCATCACATGTAATTATCTTTTCCACCAAATCAGGTTTGATTTTTGTGCTGGAATATCCACCTCACTCGCCGGATTTAGCACCATGTGACTTCTATTTGTTTTCAACGTTCTGTCGTCCCTCGGAAAATCGTTTGTGCCACTCATACACTCACGTACGTGACCTCCGTTAACAGTGTTTTTTTCAATATCTAAGGAATTTGAGATTAATGAGATGTTCTTTTAAAATCAGATATGATCTAATTTCGAGCAGCAGCCTCTTAACAGTTAAAAAAATCAAATTACCTTACCCTTCGAAAATAGAACAAAATTATATAAAAACAAAATCTGTTTATAATGATTGTTTTTAACTTATTGGTATTTTTTTCTCTTAATTAACAAAAAATGGAAAATGTTAGTGCTGGTGTATATGCAGGTATGGTGTTTCTTTATGGATATTGTAACGGTAATGGTATAGTCGTGGGTCCAGGGAATATAGACGTATATGTATATCCAAAAAATAATTTATATGAATTTGGCTGTTACTTAGTTGTTACCTATTTTTTTTTTTTTTGATTTATTAAAAACTAATATATCTCAAAAACTACTGCTTTTATCAAGTTTTAGCAAACGTGCCTTTTTGTGTATGTTTGCATTGTTCGTATTATTTTGTTACCAAAAATGAAAAAATGTTAATAGGTAAAAAAATAATGTAAAACTTTCAAAGCCTCGCCAAATGAGACGCTTCTGGTAGAGATACAAAACAACAAAACAAAGTATAAATATGTATCTAGATAAGCAGTATCCTGATACCAAGTTTCAAAATATTAGTGCAACTAGTATCAAAGTTGTTTAAAAAAAATCTGTTGTGGCCAGCACAATACCTCTCGCCACTTCCTTTTTTGGTTACATAAGTATAGGGCGCGAACAGTCATGTTACATTGTTGGCCTTGACAAGCAGATGTGGGGGCCCGTTTCAGAATGATAATTAGTCAGTATGTTTCATTCAGAATTTCAAGATTTTCTAAATACACGTAGTTAATTTGTCACCAGGAGTGTGGAATTTACTTGTCGAGGAAAATAAACCATATGGAATTGGAAAATCACTAAATTTAGAATGAGAAATTATGATACATCTATATACATAATTACTAGCTATCATTCTGACATGAGTCCCCATATCTGCTTGTCAAGGCGCCCTATTGTATTTAACATTTCTTGTATACCTACATTCTACACCAAAAATTGTACTTACATATATCTATTCCTTATATTTAGATTGTTTAATTTTAAATTCATTATATGAAGAAATTTTGTCCTCTTCTAATTTTTCGAAATGTTTCCAATTCATTGTCAGGATTGACTGAATTTTTGAAGGATATATGTAATAGACCTATAATCTTAAATATTTAACTACTAATACATTAAGAAATAATATAATGTATATGTACTTCCCAGAAAAACTCTTTAGTAATATCTATGAATTTCTGACACTGACATTTATCTGTCAGTTACAAACAGTTCAACTGGTCAACTATTTTCCATGGCATCCTTTCGGCTGTAAAATTTATTATAACGTTATTTTATTTATTATATTTCTTTTATCTCTAAATCCATAGAATATATAATAAAATATTTAAATGTATCAGATAAAGAATTTAATTTTCTTTAATATTACCAAGAAAAATTTTCAAAAAATATTATTTAGAAGATTTTTTTTCAAGAATCTTCTACTTCCGGTTGTCCAATTGTTACCAAAACCTTTTCAGATCTTCCCATGAATGTCCGATTGGAAAATACGTAATTAAACAATTTTTAAGTCTTATAGTTTTTGAGTAATCGTCCTTCCAACATCCTACATACATACACACACACATACATCCACACACACACACATCCACACACACACACACACACCCACACACACACACACACACACACACACACACACACACACACACACACACACACACACACACAGACATCATCGTAAAAATGTGAAAATCGGATTGTAGGGACCTTAAAACGTGCTTATTCAATAAAATATGGATATGTGATTTTTAGCATGAATGCAATACCTCTCTTAGCGAGAGGTAAAAATGTGTCTGTTGTGGTGCACCTTCAAAGGGTTGTAACTCTGTAATGCAACGTTCCCGGATACGGGTTTTAACGTTTTTCGCTTTCTTTTGACACGTAGTATCACCCATGAAAAATAAGAAGACTATAAACGCTCTGTATATTTTGAAAAATATTTGTAATAGATATATTCTCGTAAATGCTGAATGCTACTTTCTGTTGAACGAATCAGGTAAAGAAGTAAGAGGGGATAAACCAATCACAAAATAGACGATATGAGTGTGACGTACCATCAGTGAATTAGGGTACCTATATACTCAGGGTATGGCCATGATGTGGCTCGTGTTTCATCCGCCATTAGAGGGCCACTGTCATATTCGTTGTTATTGGGCAAATTATCATGTATTTTCGTGGCTATTTGTTTTATTTTAAAGCAAAACATTTAAATATACTTCTAATATTTATTTAAAGTGTAAGTAATACTTTTATTTTATTTATATGTGTATTTTCTGGAGATACTGACTACGATGACTGACAATATTGAAAACACATAAAAATTACCAATATTAAGCACAAACATTTAAATTTTTAAAACGTAAGTTTACAATATATACTTATTATGTAAATAATAACTACAGTTATTAAATTAGATGTGATAATAACAATCTATATCCTATGCTGTACATAACCTCTAAATGTATGTCATAATAATAATTGTGCATCTCTTAAATAAATGAATTTTTATTACCTTTTTAGATTCATAGTGTGATTATTTAATATTCCTTTGTAATATAATATCACATTTCTTACAAATAAATAAGAAAATGAATACTTAGTGTGTTTGACATTGTCTCGCTAATGGCGGCGATCTTGCCCCATGGCCATACCCTGTATATAAAGGTACCCTACAGTGAATTGTCTGCGAGTGACATCTAGTAGAGGAACTACACACTAAAATTGAATTAATTTTAAATTGTAATAACATTTTAGCACATTAATAAATTATCATTTTTTAAATTGAAATCTTTTTTAAACAGCATATATTAATAACTTATTACGGTACATTTCAAATATTCGTGATCTAAACCATAAAAAAATATACTTTAAAATTAAGAACTTTGACTTTAATTTATTTTGTAATAATTAATAATAATACAAATATGGCCCTGTAGCGCACTTTTTACAGGTTTGCTTATCCAGTGTGCAAAAGTAGAATGAAATCTGTACAATAATACAGTCTCCACATTGTATCAAAATTAGTAGATATAGTCAAATTGACATATTTTAACAACATATTACTCCTTTATTTTAAACTATTTCATAAAAAAGGCTCTATAGCACACTAAAGTGAACCTCCATAATTCATCATACCAAATTTCAATAATTTATTATTTATAATAGTCACAGGATTAGCCAGAAAAAGTCACAATTCGAGCTCCGGTAAGAAATACGTTGCGCTAGAGCTAGACAAAGAGGTGTTTGAGGCATTGCTTCATGCTAAATGCATTGAGTGCGTAAAGAATAAAAGATAGTCGCTTTACCTTCCACGCGGCCCTATAGAGGCTGTTACCATATATGAATACAATCAACGCCACGTACTGATATATTTTGTAAGTAGGTTCACGACATTACTGCATATTTTTGCAAGCAAGATTAAATAATATTAGCTACAAATTGCATTCGACAATAAACAAACATAACAAAATCTGTCTTGTCTAGCAATTTGATTATAATAGGCTCTGGTTTGCGACTGATACGTATTGCAGTAAATATTTAATTATTTTATTTTTTGTTGTTTTTATAATTTACCCACGTAGTGTTTTTGTAATTTGAATTTTAGTTGAAAACAAAAAACAAATAATGGCTTCGACTTCAAGTTTAAAAGAATTGAGTGACAATATAAGGAATTCTGAAGATATTGTTAATTTTTTAATTAACAAAAATCCATTTAATCAACTGTCTTATGAAGATAAACTATTTGTCAAAGAATTTCCTAAAATGTTCTGTGATCTGGCAATTTATTTTTGTACATGAGAGGGGAAAAATATGCATTTGCACATCCCTTGAAAAAATGTAACTTTCAATTATAAGGCATTTGACCTTGAATGAAAAAAAATTCGCCTGCGGCGCATTTTTTTTCTGGATACTTTGCCTGACCAAACTTTTAGTGCACGAGCCGCCACTGGTTATTAAGGGATATAAAGGTTATCTTCAAATAAGCAAATTTACTATAGGCGTCTTATTACTTTCGGTTTCGGAGTAGTGATACTAACTTCGAAATTTCAAATGGAACATTGTAACAAACGCGCCCCTTGCAAAGTCCGCCGCCCATGCCACATAGGGGTGTGGCACTACGCGCATGTAAAGGCAACTGTGCAGAGGAAGAACCAATGAGGGTCTAGCGATGTTTGCGAGAAGAGGCACGAACACATAACTTTATTCATTTGTATTTTGAGTTACCCATTATAATTGTTTTTTTTTTTGTGTTATAATAAAATATATCTAAAGAGTTACAACATACTATACTTTTTATATTTTTGAAAAGTACACAAAATTTTATTTATAATGGTAGTAAACTAGTACGTTGTATTTAAAAAAAATAAAATGACGAACGTTTCAAATATCTTATAAAATAAATCAAAAGTGTATGAAATTTTGTTTTATAGGGTTTGTTGTCCAGGTTACATATATAAATGAATTTATCTTAAAAAATACCATTATCTATAAACAAAAAAATTTCAACACACTTAATTTTTTCATTCAATTGTATTGTAATGTTTATTTATTTGGATGAAGTGTAAAAATCAAAGAAAACTCATTAATTAAAATAAGTTTATTAAACTATAAATAATTAAGATAATAAAAATAATTAATACTATGGTTAAACAATTATAAACACTAATTTAAAACTAAGATATTCTTAAATACTTAAACACTAAGATTATTTATTCAAACAATATTTATTTCTCTACATTTATTTATGTTCACCACTCGACTATAACAGAATGTCCCGGCTGGCTTCCCCGACGTCTTTATATAGCGCGGCGTACTTTTTCTAGAGCATTCGACGCGACAATAACACCGAATACAAAGGATCAGATGACCCTTAAGTAATTATATAGGTCGCAATGTGTTTACTTCATCGCCCAGCGCGGCAACTGTTCTAGCCCGTTCGATCAGCGGCGGCGGTCTCGAATTCCTAGAGTTACTGGTGTCGCACGTTATAATTGCTGGTTTATTCTTACATGATCAGCCTGTATATTTCAAAGCACTGACCTATGACACACTGGGAAAAAAAGTGTTGACTCTAACATAAATAAGTTTTTATTTATTTTCATGTATATTTATTAGAAATCAGTGTACAATATCTAAATGAATACTTATAACAAATATATATTAATCATATGATCTATAAGTAATATTACAATAATATTAAACTTATTAATGAATCATGCATAAGTTCTTTAAACACATCACTTGTTTCATAAAAGGTGACACAATAATGAGCTCGATTTTTGTACATAAATGATTCAAATTTCTGAGGATCCAAAATACTAGGATCAACAAAGCAACAAAACATAGAGCTGTAACCTACTTTTTGTAAAATTGCTAAAGGCTGGAAATACTCCAAAGATTCTTTAAGTTCGTCATACGTGAAATAATTCTTAATATCAATATCACAATTTTTCAAGCATTGTTTCAATGAATTGTAATAATGTACCTGCATATCTTTTTGATTTTTGTTGATGAACTCAGTGTTACCTGCAGAATAAACCAAATATAAGAAATCAATTGCCGGGGGACAGTATCTTATTGCTTGAAAATCTATTAGTTTGCTGTCAACTATTTCTTCATTAGAATATTTAAAAAGAATATTATTACACCACATATCTCCGTGATTTATAACGTTGCAAAATTTATCTGATGCTTTAACAAAATTAAAGAAACAATCCGCTCTTTCCAATACTTTTCTTTTTAATTCTTCCTTTTCTTCTGGAGTATAAATAATACATTTGTCAATTAATGCAATAGTCGTTTCTATTAATTGTTCTTGCAACTTGTTTCCTACATAATCCTTTTCTTCTTTTCTGTATAAAGGATCTTTGAAATATTGAGCGTATTCATCCAGCATTTTATATTTGGTGCCAGTTTCTAGGGACTTTTTGTGTTCATAAATAAATGAACTGCTGTGGAATTTCGCCATTAATTCCAGCGCATTTTTTAAATGCTGCAAGTCCAACATATATGTTTCAAATTTATTTGCTATAAACCCATCTTGATGAAGATCTTCCAGAACGAATAACTTTTCCTTAATAGTTAAAAAACATCTTGGAATGAATTCGCTTGAGTATTTTGATTCTATTTTTGATACTTGTTTCAAAAAATCATAAGTAAATTTTTCTTTGTCATACGCACCTTGTACTTTAATCATGTGGTTTTGTATATCGTATTTTGAAACTAATCGTTTCACGAAATATTGTTTCTGTTTTGTTACATCATTTACCTTGAACTTTATTAGAAGTTTGCAATTTCCTGACATAATACCAGTAATTTCTTGAGATGAAGGTACCTCTTCATAATTTATTATTTCAAATTCTTCAATGTGTAGGTCTTTTTCTATAATTTTATTACAATGTTCCAATGTTAGATTATTTTTATCGCCCATTGTAAATATTAATACTTCGCATTCAAATATACTGCATATATTAAAGATTATGTGAATCTGTACTGCTTCAAAGTAGGAAACATCTTATTAAATAAGTGGGGATAGCCTTGTCATCTACAAGTGATACAGCGATTTTCAATCGCAATAATTACAAATTATTCTCTGTAAATTGTAAAAAAAACCGCAATATACAGGTGTGTATGAAATTGCTCACTATTAATAACTTTTTTATTTGAAGAGGTACGAGGTTGATTAAATAAGCGAAATTTTAACATTTTGAATAAAAAAATTGGTGATATTAGCAAAAAAAAACTGTATCAGCGGTTCACAAGGACAAAATACATATTTTTTAAATTGGACCATGTATTTTTTATGCTTTTATTGGAAAAAGTATTTTTTCTCTTTTCAATAAGGTAATGTTTATGTACATTTTTTTCAAATAAATGAATTATTTACGTTGAAAAAAATGTATACTGTTTCTAGAAAATTTAGTCAAGTAAGCCATGGAAACATTTTTTCTTATAAACTTATTATTTTGTCAACTGATTTTACAGTAATAATAAGATTTCCAAATTAAAAGCAATCGTTTCATTGGCACATTTCAGCTTTTTTGAGAATAGTTCCGACCGTTCTACATAACTGATATATTGGCAAGCCCGTAATTTTTTTCCGATTTTTTTCGACACTGTTACTGCAAATTAGTTACCTAATAATAGTATATTATACACCAAGGTTGTGAAGAGTATGATTATTGCCCTCGCGAATTATAATCCCGAGGGAACCGAGGGATTATAATTCGCGAGGGCAATAATGCTCTTCATAACCGTGGTATATATACTATTTTTTTCACTACTAGCACGTAATTTTAATAATTATTTATGAAATTAATCCCACCATAACGTCATTTTACTTTTAAATGTGATGGCACAATTGATGCATAGTTGGCCTACTGGTTCCCTAAATACTGCAGGATCTGCAATAAATATGACTTGTCATAATTGTACAATTAATTATAATTTTTACAAATAACTTAGCAAGTACTTTTTTATAATAGTAATTTATTTATTCACTTAATTTGTGGTTCTAACCATAATTATTGTCTATGTTGTATTGAATTCTGTCTGTTAGCAGTGTTAGCTAACAATAACCTAAAATAAAAGTCATTATTAATAGAATAGATTAAATTTTCGTTTACTTACTGTAGTGTTCGGGACAGGTTTAGATTAAAAAGCATCACATGATTTAACAAATTTTATTCGACTCTGGGCTCGTCACTCTCCGAATGCTATGCTTACACATATGTGCTCATTGACAGGTTGTATCATCTGATTGTGATTGCACAGTTTTTGGTTGCACGGTTCAAGCATTTGTATTATTTATTGTTAAGTCACAAATATTATTTAAAAGTATTATTTTTAAATACTGTTTTTCTTACATTGAATAAGCGAAATTGATATGAAAGAAATGTCAAGTATTTAGTATATTCTCGGCGCGAAAAGCAAATATTCAAATTAATCCGAATTTTTAATATTGAATTAAGCTGTTTAAACAACAAATATGTCATCATCATTACCGAAATCGGTGTCCAAAGCAGATTGGCACACTCAGCAATGGGTAATATGCCGTGATAATATATTTATTTATTTATTTTTAAGCATACATAACTCGTTTATTTGAAAAAATTGTACAAAAGCAATATTACCTTAATGAAAAGAGAAAAAATACTCTTTCCAATGAAAGAATAAAAAACATATGGTTTCATTTAAAATATATATATTTGGCCCATATTTTGGAACCGCTGATACATTTTTACCTCTCGCTAAGAGAGGTATTGGATTCATGCTAAAAATCATATATCCAGATTTCAATGAATAAGTACGTTTTAAGGTCCCTACAATCTACAATCCGATTTTAACATTTTTACGATTATGTCTGTGTGTATGTATGTGGGATGTTGGAAGGACGATTACTCAAAAACTATAAGACTTAATATTTGTTTAACTATGTATTTCCCAATCGAACATTCATGGGAAGATCTGAAAAGGTTTTGGTAACAATTGGACAACCGGAAGTAGCAGATTCTTGAAAAAAAAATCTTCTAAATACTATTTTTTGAAAAATTTTCTTAGAAATATTAAAGAAAATTAAATTCTCAATCTGACATTTAATTTTTTTAGTATATCTCGTATAGATTTGAAGATATAGTATATATAGGTAGTTATATTATAATAATATAGAATAATTTATTGTAAAAAAATAATCTCGTTGCCTAAAAAACAGTTGAGATATTTAAATGTTAATAATTGACAGATAAATGCAAAATGTCAAAAATCAGATTTTTCTGGGAGATACGAGTACATTTAATATATATATTATTGTATTATTAATTAAATATGTATTTCATTATAGGTATGTTAATATTGCATATATCCTTAAGAAATACCGCTAATACTGTCAATGAATTTGAAGAATTTTGAACATATTAGAAAAGTAGGACAAAATTCCTCATAGAACGATAGAAGAGATACAATTTCAATTATTTTTGTGTACAAGAAATGTTAAGTTCGTTACTTATAGGGCACGAGCAGTCATGTGACTTTGTTGGCCTTGGCACGCAGATATGAGGATCCGGCTAGTAGTTATTTACATAGATGTCATAATTTTTCATTCAAAATTTCAAAATACATATTCTGATGTTTATTTGTCATCAATAGTATGGAATATACTTGTCGAGGAAAATAATCCACATGGATTTGAAAAATCATGATGTTTTAAATGAAAAATTATGATACTTGACACCTATGTACATTATTACTAGATGTCATTCTAACACGGGCCCCCATATCTGCTTGCCAAGACCAACAAAGTCACATGACTGCTCGCGCCCTATGCAACATAAAATGAAAATGGCGAGAGGTATTGTGCTGGCCACAACAGATTTTTTTTTTGTTGATAATGCCAATTTTCTTATTCAAAATGTCACAATTTTGCTCATTTAACCAACCTCACACCTCTTCAAATAAAAAAGTTGCCTATAGTGACCAAGCTTATTCTCTATAAGCACCTGTATAATTCCAAATTATATTTACTTATGAATAAGATAAAGATATGCTAATCATACTTCACTATCACAAAATTCTTTCAAATCTTTCAATCCTTCTTTGAACACATATCTATAATGTGGATCTTGCTCACAATTTTCAATAACCATTTTGCTACGATCCTCATAATGTGCTTCATTCCATAATTCATCATTTTTTGAAAATTCCATTATCCATTTATCTTGGGCCTGCGTTAATTGAACATAAGTTACATTTTGTATTATTCCAAAAGCTCTTTGTTCTTCGCAACTTTCTAAAAACTCTTCATATGGTATTATCGATTTTAAGTTATACCCATAATTTTGTAATATGTTTTCAAATTCATTGTAATATATTTGTTGTAATTTTTCTAAATGCTGTTTTCTAAATTCTCTAGTTGTTGTTAAATAGATAAATGACATGAAGTCATGACCAGGTGGGCAGTATCTAACAGTTTGAAAATCAATTAATAAACTCTCTACGGGCTTGTCGTTATCATATTTGACCATAATGTTCGTAGCCCATAAATCGCCATGACAAATAACATTGCGGTATTTTTTCGATGGCTTTACCAGCTCAAAAATATCAAAACACACTTTAGCAATTTGTGCTTTGAATTTTTCATCGGATATATTAAAATTTTCTTCAGGAAATAAAGAAAACCCAGTATAAAGACCTTTTAATGCTGCTCTCACTCCTTGTCCGCCTTTGTGATTTGGATCATCCACATAAAATGTTTCGTAAAAATAGTCGGAATAATCATCTAACAGTCTATATTGTTGCATTAATGTTTTTGATTTTTTTTCTTCAAAAATTAAACCACTGGCATGTAGTTTAGCCATTGCTCTTAATGTTACAAGGACGTGGTCGTAATCCAAATGTTCGAATTTAGAAAGTGGTTTGAAACCTCGTTTAGTAACATCTTCAAACACTAATATGTGGTTGTCTTCTGTTACATAACATTCCGGAACACATTTCAATAACAAATCTATTCCTAGATCAATAATTTTTGGAAATAATTCTTCATAAATAAACACTTCTTTTTTAAACACTCCGCAGAGAACACAGAAATCAATTTGGGCCTGATTATCGGGTAGAAATTTTGCAAAACAATAAACTTGCTCGTTTTCATTGTTATTATTTGATATAGTTATTATTAACTGCCTGTGATCACCCAAAAAACCATTTTTCACATCGAATCTTATAAGTTTATGATGCACAACTTTGTAATTTCTTAATTTGTTGTTAAATTTCTTTTTTATAATTATTTCGCATTCTGCATGAGTTATTTTTGCAGGTTTCGCTGTAATGTTGTGTCTACGAGACATTTTGAGATCTGTATAAGATGTACAACGTTAATTTTAAGTAATTTGTGAGAAAAGTAGAGCATGGGATATTTATACATGACTAACTGAACACATAACTTTTGCTATCATCAAATTTATGAAGGTTAAATAACATAACACTATTTAAATAATAAAAAGATATTATACAGTATGTACCGTCCATAAATATTAGTACACCTAATATTGGGATGGCTGACGTTCATAAAATACAGAGAAAATATTAATATATTGATTAATATTAGAGTTGAAAAGTAATATATCCGTATTTTATAAAATTTGTTAAATATTAATGGAACTCGGTGAGTCGCCGTGACGTCATGTGTGCGAAGCAATACAAGCAACGAGAGCGAAAGAGATGGTATACAGCAGAAAATGAAGATCATATACCTATTAGATAGATATACAGAGTGTTTCAAAATACGTGTAAATTTTTTTAAGGGCATATAATACTGACCAAAATGAGTAAAACAAGCTTAATCAACATAGGTCCAAGGTCCAATCATCAATAGTTTCCGAGATATAAGGCAGTGAAAACTAAGTTTTTACCTCTGCTATCTCGAAAAATATAAAAGTTACGACTTCGATTAAATGAAACTTTTTATTTACCTTTCAGAGATCATCTTAGATGTGCTTTTTTAAATTAAAAAAATGTACTAAATTAAATGCTGTGTTGACCTTGGTCAATATTTAATTTTCAAATAAGTTCGTAACTATTAGATATAGAGAAAAATGTGTCATATAGATAAAATTTTGTTCAATCACTAACTTTTTCAGTTTTTCTTCGATTTTTTTCTCAGAAACAACTGAAGATCGGACCTATGTTGATTAAGCTTTTTTTACTCATTTTGTTTAGTACCCTTAATTTTTTTTACACTTATTTTGAAACAACTGTATACTGCTAATGCCCCTATCTCTCCAATAGAAAATAGCGAACTCTATGAAGGGAGGTTTCGAGACGTTGGTGACTGATGCGCAGGCGGGAGTTTGTAGTCGTGTCCTGCAAGCGGAAACAACAATTTTGGACGGAAGTATTTTAGAAAAATTGTGACATATGGATTGCATATACAGGTGACACTGAAAAACGGACCACTCATATTAACTTTTTTATTAATAATTATTTTTTTAATTTTCTTAATTGATATAAATAGACAGTTTTGTTATATTGAAACTAAATAGTGACTGCAAAAAAACATAATTCGATTTCAATATTTTTTACTATGTAACCACCTCTATATTCAACCACGTCTTCTGCTCAGGTATTAAATAACGGAAAAGATAAGTGTGGACTATTCTCCCTTACACTCAAATGTTCGAATAACAGTGCGCTGAGAGCTTCAGCCAATCATAACATTTGAAGGCCTGAACATGCGCATTGATACCGATGACTGCAAACAAAAAGAGAGAAATATAGATTTCTTGTCTCCCTTCATCGAGTTCGCTGAAATGACGGGTATCAGCAGTGTATATCTAATTGGTATATGATGAAAGATAGTAGGAACTATAAGCAGGGGGAGCGAAGAGCTGGGTTAGTGGGTCAATGGAGACCAAAAAAGACCTTTGCCTTACAAAAGGTAGGGTAGTTATAATTTCAATATATATTTTATGTTGTTTAAGTGGGAACTCTAATGTAAAATTCAAGTTTTCGACCTTGGGCAGGGTCGACGCGAACCGCCATCTTGATTAAAAGCGCAGAAAACGTATTTTTTCATGTTCTCTTACATGTCATGCATTACACGATTTTTGATTCGATGGGCGATTCACGAATTACTAACAAATTAAACTTACATAAAATTACTCTAAAATTTTTAATATTTTCAAATCGGCTTAGAACTTATTTTTTCATCTGAAATTTCGCCACGTATTAAATACGAAAATACGTAATATTGTTTATCTTTAGTCGTGTCGAAATTTGTTATAAATATTAAGTGACAAAAATTACTTAGTGATTTTAAATTAACTATTCTTTAAAAACTCTTTTGGTTTTGATATCGGTTTGACAAACTTTAGGCATTCCTGAAAATGAGGGAAGAAAAAATAGTCGGAATACAGTCTAAAGATGTTTAATTTTGATTTAAAACCAACGTTTCGATCATACGATGATCGTCTTCAGGGTTACTACAAATAATAAAATACACAATAAAGAAGAACATGGTACAAACAAAAAACCAAACCAAAAGTGGCTTTCATACAATATAAAACAATAAATAGACTTTTCAGTAATATTAAAGACCAAACAAAAAAACTAAACGTTACTTCAAAACAAGGATTAATGAACATAAAAGAAACTCCATTAACCAAAATAAAACAATAAAATGTACCTTAGTAGAACATGTGAAGACAAATCGACATGAATTTGACTTTGAGAATACTAAAATTTTACAAGAACCTATACTACAAAAAAGACACACACGAAATGCTGCATATTACATTAGATAAAAACAGTATAAACGCGCAAACAGATATTGATAATCTTAGTACTATTTACCATAACATTATTAATTACAAAACAAAAAAAGAACATTATAATAGTGTTACATAAGTACCATAAATTACATTACAATTTAAATATTTAAAATTATATTATTATGATTTAACATAATATTACATTGTAAATCAAAAATAATACATTACACCTAAGTATAACTGGTAAACTACATTTTAAGTCAAAACTACACTAACACAAAATACAGTGTGTTGCCTCGTGATTGGTTGACGTCTTTTCCCATAACTTAAATTAAGTACAATTCCGAATTTTTCTGTAGTTTCATATAATTGTTTTCTAAAATTGTATTTCACTTCTGTTCCGTTATAATTATTATGTTTTAACGTTGTGTTTTTCACATAAAATATTCATGCATGTTTGTTAACGTTTTATTACTAAAACATTTTTATTTCTGACTTGATTGTATGATTATAATTTATTAATGGTTTTTTGTTTGTACCATGTTCTTCTTTATTGTGTAATTTATTATTTGTAGTAACCCTGAAGATGATCATCGTATGATTGAAACGTTGGTTTTAAATCAAAATTAAACATCTTTAGACTGTATTCCGACTATTTTTTTCTTCCCTCAACCAACTTCCAGTCGATTATCGTTACTCCAACATTACATCATAGGAACCAAAATGGACACCATAAATCTCATATTCCTGAAAATGTTTGCAAAACATGACTAAAAACTGATTTTCAAATGTTTGCAAATACTGCTACAACTAATTAAAAACAAGGGTTTTTTTTGTTTTGGAACTTTCAAAGAATTTTATGAGGAAAACAATTTGAGTAGATTGATTTTTACGAATCGTCAGGTGTATCCAAATTTTTGACGGTCCTGGTCCTGTACATTTTTTTAGTTGCTGGTTGGCAGGCAGCTCCAATCTCGTTTCATATTTTTAAAAAATCTGATGTGGACACCACACGACTTCCTTGTACGATTATTAAACTATACATATTTTTTTAATAAATAAATTACAAAATATTAATTTTAACTTTAAAACAGTAAGATATATAGCGACCATAAAGGGAGTTTTTAAAGAGAGTTTTGATTACAACAAAGAAATATTTGATTACAACAATGAATATAACTAATTTCACAATAAAAATATAATATTTGTTATTGTACGAATCATAAAATTGCACGTATTTAATGTAATTTGACATGAATATTTTTTTTACTTTTTTGTCCTAATCCATAGCAAGCTTTATTACAAAAAAAATATTTTTTAATTTACATATCTCGCTTATATAAAGGGCTAATTTAATAATACTTGATGTGTTTGACGCAGAAATTAATTCTCTAAAACTTTTATTTGAAGAATTTATTTCTAAAATCATTTTATTCAAGAAAAACTGTTAACAACTTCAAGTAATGTACCACTTCCGGTTAGCCTATTTTAACCAAAATCTATTATGTTATTTCGATTGACATAAAAGTCTTGTATACCAAATTTGAAAAGTTTTGGATTATATTTTATAAGAGTTTTTCATTAAAATCTATAATAGGCTTCATGTAAAGTACCACTTCTAGAAATTGTGTAATAACCAGAAAGGGAGGTGCACAACTAGATGTTATAGGAGTCCTAAATATAAAATTTCAACTTTCTACGGCTTACCGTTTTTGAGTTATGCGAGATACGTACGTACGGACGTACGTACGTACGTACATACGTACGAACGTACAGACGTCACGACGAAATTAGTCAAAATGGATTCAGGGATGATCAAAATGGATATTTCCGCTGAAATCTGAAAACCGAAATTTTTCGCGATTACAATACTTCCTTTACTTACGTACAAGGAAGTAAAAATAAAATTAGATAAAACTAAAGATCAGTATAATCGTGCATCTATGCTTTTCAGCAAACATTAATCTTGTATGTATCTTGTGCAAGTTAAAGTTATATTTTTAGAATGTTGCTTGTTGTTTCAAAACGAAGTATATTTGCTTTATTTCAGCAGGAAAATATTTTCATAGAATTACTAAGTGATGAAACGAGACTGCGAGAATTTCAAACAATTTTTAGATATAAAATAGGTAAATATTAGGTAATATTTTTAAGCAGAACTATATTTAATTATAAAGAACACACAGAAACAATATCATTTATTTATTTCCTGCAAAGTATTTAAATCTGTCAATGATTGCTCAACAATTTTTGTAAACAGTTCATTGTTTAAATATGCTTCAGTACACCAATCAGACCTATCTTCATACATACATTTTGTAAAAAGTTTCTCATTTTGAAAAATATTTTTATTTAGCATAGCTATATATAGATTAGCAAAACAAGCATTTTATGTAACAATAAATGAATAAATATAATCAATACTGGGTAGAAATTGTTCGTAAGTCATGTATTCGTTTATATCTATATCACTCTTTTTTAAATATTTTTTCAAAGAACTGTAATAAAATTGAGATAATACATTATTAGTTCTACTATCATTTCCAAAACTATTGACATGTATAAAATACATAAAATCGTGGGCTGGAAATGTATATCTAACAGCCTGAAAGTCTAATATTTTACAATGTATGGGATTGTCATTCTAATCATATTTAAATAATAAATTACTGTTCCACAAATCACTGTGATATACGACATTCTTTTGACGGTTTGACTAATTTGGGTCTTTAAAATTTGAAGAGTAATCATCAGGCATTTTGTAAATACATCCATTTGTCGATTTTTTATGTTCATGTATTGTTGACCCAGCGTGGAATGTGGAATTTGACTGTCATATCCAGAGCTAGTTACAAATGTTTTGTATCCAGGACATCATTTTTACATTTATTAACTGTATATCCTTTTTTCAGTCACATCTTCAAATACAAATAACTCGTTTTCTACTGACACATAACAGTTTGCCATGTAATCGCACATGTTTTCGTTATCTTCCTCATATAGTTGCCTCAGTAATCCATACGCAAAGTTTTCTTTTCCGTATCCACCTTGTTCTTTAATGAATTGTGTTTGTACTGGGTATTGTGATCTCATCCTTTTAACAAAAAAATTGTTAGTAATTATTTTATTTTCCATCTTCGCTTTTGTTGTAAGTTTGTAGTGACCAGACATAATTCCAACTTCTCCCGATAAGGATTTTTCTTCATATTCTACGAGTTCAAAATTCCTTGTTCCTAAATGTTTTTTAACAATGTGAATAAGATTATTTTTAGAAATTTGTTACGCTGAACACATGGTAACTTAGTTACATACGGATAACAACTACTTAACTTGTTAAGAAATACAATTTTCTAATTTGTCTCGTTTTATTTTAACCTTGATTGTTGAATAAATATTTGATACTTGATATCTAGCAACTCTTTCTATACTAATATTGTAATTTTGATTAGAAAATACACAAAAAAAATATACGTTATTAAATAAATATAATTTTTAATTACAGAGAAAAAATATGCTCGTATTATATTTAAAGAGATAACATCAATATAGTCACTAAATAAATCGACACATTAGATTTATATATTATAGCAAATATTTACGAATCCAATAATTAAAAAACAACTTGGAGTAGGCTGAACATAGAAACGTATGTATTTTTAAAAGTATTTGTACTCTATTCCATTAACCAATTCAGTAGATGGCGCTCACATCAACGTCAGTTTTAAACAGACGGAATTAAAAAATGGCAGTGCTCAACTGTTGTCAACTGAAATTTTATTAAAATATTAAAAGGATATCATCATTTTCTTAAGCATGTATTCCTCATATAATCTTCTAGGAAATTTGTAAAATTTGATACTTTGTAAGAATTATTACATCCCACACTGCATCACATAATAATTTGACGTTCTATTATTCGCATTCATTGCAAATATTTTATAAAATAGAAATTGCAAAATTATTCTAACAGAACATAACCTTGTAACAAGACCACAACGACCCAAAACTTTAATTTTTGTTCAATGTCGGCGCTGACTACTTTTATGCACGCCTATTCAATGTATTAGGCTGCATCCTCATGCATCTGTATTCACATGTCCGTGATACGTGATTTATGTACGTAAAAATTTAGCCCGTCCCCATGAGAGCAGTACATTGTCCGTATTCATATTGAATTCGTAAATCAGTTGATGTATAGTAGAGTGTTTTGTATTATGGAATCGGAAACATTATTATTAACTGTGCTCAGTTTGGCTCGTCAATTGAGCACAACAACAACGACAACAAGCAAGACAAAAAATAAAAATAAACAATATATGCTAGCATTAGTTTTGGAATATTCAGAGTTCGTGAATAACCATAATAGTAGACGCAGATTTTGGGTTCGAAGTATTTTTACTGAACAAAAGCGAATTCTTCAGGGTGCTAGCAATAATTTAATAAGAGAAATGAAAACTAAAGATGAAGGTAAGTTTTTCAATTATCTTAGAATGACACCCCAGATGTTGTTGAGCATAATTAGAAAAGATTTTTAAACGTAAACCACAACAAACATCAAAATACATAAACTGACATAAACTAACTTTGTTGCTCATATACGCATGCGTAAAGTCATCCATATCCGTGAAAAGTTAAAATTAACCAATTCTCGTCCGTTGCGTTCTTGTCACGGACCGGTGTATCAATACGCTACTTTGATTGGTTACAAATGATCACGTATATGTGAAGTGAATACGGATGCAGGCTCAGTCAAACTTTCGTCGGTTTGTCATACTTGAGAACCGATGAAATGGTGCTAGGGAAATAATGTTTTCTTGTCACTGTTGTTTAGATTGTTGTATTGACATTTGATATTATTATCAATAGCTTTGTTCCAGCCTGTCATTACTGATAGTTTGTGACTGTCAGACACATGCGCAGTAACAAAATACCGTTAAACACCGTTCCAACCGTACCACTGACAAGTTTTATACTTATTAGAGTTAGATTATTAGATAACCACGAAAGATTATTTCATGTTATTATATTTAATATTGTATTTTTCATAAAACATAATTTTATTTTTAGAAAAAATGACCGACGAAGACATTTATTTGTCGTTGTTAACTAATTTATTTACTTTTTACATTAGCTACCTTGTAAGCAACAAATACTAGCTCATTCAGCGTGCCAACACTTCGTTTCAAACTTGTCAGTAACTAGTTTATGTACACGCATGCGAATTAAAAAAATCAGACACATGTTGTAAACTTGTCCAAAATTACCGGCAGGAACAATGCTATTATTATGGAGTTTAAAAATATAAATTTAAACCATAATAGCATAATAACATTTACTGTTGAAGTAGATGATACAGTTAATTAATATTTATATGATATTTATGATTTTTTATTAATTAATGCAAATAATTCTATATATCAAAGTTAAATGAATCTTTTATACAATAATTCTTCCGTACATTGTTTACATAATCATGGACGGTTTTTTCGACTACTTGCTTCATTAAAATTGCCCACTACAATTTATATAATTCTTCGAACATATCATCAATTGTATCTTTAAATAATCCTCCGTAACTATAAGTAACAAGACATTCTTTGCTGCGGTCGTCATATACATATTTCTTATACAATTCCTGGTCTTTCTTTATTTCTGGAAAGTCGAAATTAATTGGTACCATAGTAGCATAACAAGCAGTTTGTAAAATAACTTGGGGTAAAACGTATTCACAACTCTCATGAAATCTCTCTAAAACAGTGTGCTTTTCTTTATTTACGCTATATTTTTCTAATTCTAGATGGAATATCTTATGGTAATGTTCTAATAATTCATTGAGATACTTTTTCCTAATTTCTGGTTCGGTGTTGAGATATAAATAATTCATAACGTCATGAGCGGGCGGTGTATATCTCAACGCTTGAAAATCAACTAGTTTGCATTGTACAGGATCAGGATGGTCCTTATTATAATTAAATAACACATTAGATTGAGATAAATCTCCATGACAAGCAACATTCACATAATTTTTTGATGGTTGTAGTATTTCGTAAACTTGTTCTGAGTATTTTGTTATCTTCTCTTTTAACATATTATTGTCAATATTTGGTATTTTACAAATATCTGCAAGTTTTAATAAAGAATTCGTGCAGTTTTTAAACCAGTGCCTTCCTAAATAATTTTCATCTCTTCTGTACAGAGAATCTTTGAAAATTTCTGGATGTTCATCGTACAAATTGAATTTTCTTCCCAATTTTGCACTTTGAGATTCTTCATAGATTATTGTCGTAACATGAAAATCAGCAATGGCTTGTAAAGCAACTTTACAATGGTTTAAATCATGTTTACGTACTTGTAATTTATATCCTAATAAAGATAAATTTTCCAGAACAAATATATCGCCCTTGATTGCCAAATAGCATTCAGGGGCGTAAGTTATTACGAATTCCGATTTTTTTTTACATTCCCTAATTAAATAATTGTATATATAGTCTTCTTTTTCGAAGGCACCTTGTTCTTTACCCATAATTTCTTGAATTTTATGAAACATTACTAATTTTTTGCAGAAGAATATTTGGCTGTCGCTTTTATCTCCAACTTTATATTTCATATGTAATAAATAATATTCTGCCATCATACCAGTTACTTTATTAGCCAATGATTCAACATTGCATTCTTCAATTTGAAAATATTTTGATTTTAAATAGTTTTGTAGCACAACTTCACAATTTTTCCTTGTTATAACTGATTCCATTTTTATATTATTTGTAGGTGGATCTCAATATGCGAATAGGAATTCACTCTGGATCTGTTTTATGTGGAGTTCTTGGTCTTAGAAAATGGCAGTTTGATGTTTGGTCTTATGATGTCACGTTGGCAAACCACTTGGAATCTGGAGGAAAACCAGGGTAAGATAACTTATACAGGTGTAACAGAAATAAATACATTAAATTTAACCAGTAATAGAATTCATCAAGAGCAACAATAAACTTTTTGCAAAATCTCAATTTTTTTAGCATCTTTACTCACCCCCCCCCCTTCATAAATTAAGTTAAGATATTTTCATAATAATATGATCCAGTATCAATAACAATGAACTTTTTCCCTTCTCCGCTAGGGTCTAGTACTCGAAGAATAGCATTTCAACACAGAGTGTCACATATGTCAATTTGAAGGATATTGAAAGAACAACAGTTACATAATTTCGTCGACGCCTTCAGTGTTTTATTGACAATGACGGTTGCCATTTTGTACATTTATTGTGATTTCATTGAAGCCTGCATCATTTTAATCACTTTTATGTATCCTATATATGTCCAACAATTTTTGGATTGTCCAACCTGTTGTAACATACAAATTTTTGTTATTAGTCGAGGTATTCTATTCTCTTATCTTTCCCGATTTGTGTAGAGTTCCATCTTCCGGTGTATCTGTCAATCTATTCACCAGTTTCTAATTTCTTTTGTGTTGACATTAATTCATTCTTTCATTGTATTCAGTCGCTATCACAACGGAAACAGCTGTTTGTAGACGCACGCGTAGAATAGTCCCATTTTGAATTTTGGCATTATGCATCGCGTTCTACTTTTCCGAAATGCAGATGTTGGAAGAATTTTAACTCAATATCTAAAAGCTTTACAAGAAAAAGTTATTAAGAAATATTGTTGCACTCGACGAGTTTTACCACTGACTAAATTTAATGTATTTATTTCTGTTACAGCCTGTATAATAGTAATTTTAATACTTACTAATAACTTTTGTAGACGTGTTCATATATCAGAAGCTACCTTAAAATGTTTAAATGATGCCTATGAAGTAGAACCAGGAAACGGCCAAGAAAGAGATTCTTATTTACGGGAACACGATGTTAAAACTTATTTGATAAAACAGGTTGAGCCTCTTCGACTTAGGCGGGGAATGACACCTAGACCAAGGTAAAAAATAGATTTATTAAGTTATTATTATTAATGAGACAATTAATCATATTTACTTATTCCTAGAGGATATATGCAGATTTTACGATAATTTTCAAGTTATTTATGTACAATAAAAAACTTTTTGCAAGCATGATATAGCATATTTTTTTACGATCAAAGTCAAAGTAAAATGTAGATAATCACGTTGCCCATTAGTAATATGGGTTTTTTTTTGTCAATTTTTTTAACGATTGTATAAAAATTGCTTTTATATTTTCAATAAGTAATATTAATATAAATAAGGAGCAATATTATAATCCCCGGTTAAAATTATAACTTAAGGTAAATAAACAATACATATTAAGAGCCAATAAGTTGGTGTATGAAGAATGTTAAAAGAGTTGGAATGAGTCAGTTGAGATGGTTTGGTCGTGTGGAGAGAATGATGAGTGAACGGCTTGTAAAGTGTACACAGAATGTAACAGCTAAACGAGCTATCTCAAATAATTTCTATATTATTAAAGGCACAATAAAATACTATAAGACAATCTTATAGAAGACCACAAGGGGGACATCCGATTAAAGAAAATATTTTTTTAAAGCCAGTGTGGTTCTCAACTTCGTCTTAGTGTTTTATTGTATCTTTAATAATATAGGAATTATTGAGGTAACTTGTTTAGCTGTTATACCCAGTATGTGTTGGTGAAGTTGAGGGTGTTCGATTGTGTAGCCGTCCAGTATGTAAGTGGATGAATGTGGTTGATAGTGTGCTAAAAGAAAGTTTCCGAATGGAAAGAGACGAAGAGCACGTATGAATGTGATTATGAATGTGGCCGAGACGAATGAAGTGTGCTTAGACAGGAATGTGTGGCGAAGGATGATTGTTTCGTAACTATGATTGTGGTCCGGATACGGTATTTCGCTACCGAAAATCGGTCACTTTAATTTGTAAAGACTAATGAATATTTACTGTATGAATATGTATGGTTAGTAATAATGTTCTTAGGAGAATTGAATGAGTCAGGCCAATCTTACAATCCCCAGTTAAAATATTCCAGATCAATAAACAACATTAAATCGGATTATTGAAAGCAATGATAAATTTGTCATTTGATAATTAATTTCGTTTCAGTTTTATTTATTTAACTGGCAGTTATAATTTAACCGGAGATTCTATAATGGGGTCCTCCACTATAACAGAAAATTGAGTAAATTGTTAGTTATATTGATAGTATAGATAAGAAAAAAATATGATTGAGACGAAAAAGTTTTTAAAAAATTGTTAGTTTTTGAAATATTTGAGATTTTAAGCATCTATACTTCTACGTCACATTATTGCTATCTTTCTCGCGCAACCTACTATAAAAACTGGTGTGAGAAAGATAGCTAAAAGTTTCGTTTAAAATCAGATGCATAAATAAAATAAGTAAATAAACATAACATCACGGCATATTACCCATTGTTGGAAGTGCCAATCTACTTTGTACACAGATTTCGGTAATGATGATGACACTTTTGTACCGTGTGGGCGTTTACCAGGCGTCATCTTACGGGCACTAATTTCTGACGTGGAGAGAGCACCACAGGGGTCAATTTTGTGCCATTTAAAATTCAAAAAACAATTGACTTTTTAATACTCAAAATTAAACGAACTTGCATTTAAAATAATAAAAAAATTATAGTGGAGGACCCCATTAACCCTTAATGGACCATTTACACTGTTGTTGTGCGCATGATTAGAGAGAGTTAGATCCAAACAACCCTCTGAAATTATTTACATGTCGTTGATGATATGGTTAGCTAACATCTTGGTTGTTAAAGTCATCCGTCATCTCTCATTGCCAAATGAGATGTGTTTATGTCTTTACTAAAATCATGGTTGGAATATATTGTTGTGTCCCAAAGTGCAAAAACAAATCAGTAGTGATGTTTTATTCATTTTTGCAAATGTTGATAGTTCAGTAGACCAGTATAGGTCGCTCATGTCGCTGTGTAGAGAATTGAAGTTTCAATAATTTGCAATAGATGTCTCATACTCAATGAAAATGGTCCATTGGTTTTTAATATTAAAATTTATTAGTTAGGTACCTATAATACGAGTATATCATATCTGTTTAAAATATTTCCTGTAAAATTATCTGATAACAATACAATATTATGAAATGCCCTTGTACAAGTGGCGCAAAAAGAACGCATGTTTTTAGAATGCATAGTACATTGGAGGGGAAAGGTCGGCGGCTCCACAACTCTGCCTGCCACGTGCCACGTGGTTCAGAGAGTCTAGTTTCCGTAGCCATGGAGCGACTTCTTTTTGTAGGGTTATTTAAAATATAAAGTCTATACTCAAGTCGGACATGCAGCCAATGCACGTCATCATTTAGGGGAAAAACCTGACTACATTAAAATCACTAATATGGAAAATTGAAATAAAATTTCAGTCATTTTTAATTGTTAAAAAGTGTATGGCCTTATAGAATTATTATTAAGATGTATAGTAGAGTTCATTATTTATCGTATACGATATGAATTATACAGGGTGTTAATACTAAGTCGTTACACCCGAAAATGGTAGATAGAACTCATTAAAACAAACAACTTTTCTAAGCTCAAATTTTTGATTTGGAGCCCCAGTTCATAGTTATTGGCGTTCTCTTGTTTTTCAAAAAATCGTCATAACTCCCTTATTTTAAGGAATATTTAAAAAATACAAAAACTTTCAGCATTTGCTTTCGGTTCTCTAAAACACTTGTATTTACAATTATTTTCTATTTCATCAAATAACAAAATGGCGACCAATCAAAAATTTCAAAACAAGATATTTTGAAAACCACCATCAATTTTCGAAAATATACAGGGTGTATATAAATAATGTATATCAACTTTATTTTATTCATTTATTTTTTGCTACACTTGGCAACACTGATAATTTGTATGTTTATACGTTCCTCCGCGGTTTATACTTTCAAAGGTTATTATTTGACAATTTGAATTGCATCTGTTCAAAATATTTTTCTTCGCTGTGTCATTTTATTTCCATTCTTGTTTATTTTAAATCAGTCTTTTTTAAGACTACCATAGTTTTTATTCATTCGGTTCAGTTTTATTTGAACTTGTGTAATTTTCATTTTTGTTCGTTTTTATTTATACGGTTCAGTTTTATGTGAACTTGTGTCTTTTTCATTTTTGTCAACAAAATGTCAAACAGTTTAGTTGGAAAATATTATATAAATGGTACCATATTGAACTAAATCA
Source organism: Harpalus rufipes (assembly GCA_951394225.1). NCBI lineage: Eukaryota > Metazoa > Arthropoda > Insecta > Coleoptera > Carabidae > Harpalus > Harpalus rufipes. The sequence goes on from OX596286.1 coordinate 14,573,578, forward strand.
CCCCCCTTTGGTTAGACTTTAACTATTATATTCTAAATAAATGCTTGATATTAGTAATGTTATCTTCATTTTACTTTTTTCTTAATAATATTACGAACATTTACTGACTATTTAGTTAATATGTCGTATTTATTACAGTGTGAAACAAAATTATTTTCTGGAAATATCACGAAAATTTGTAATACAATTATATGCAACCTGTATAACTTTTTTCAATACGATTCTCAAACCTATGTAAACGTACCAATTCATGACGTCACACATCTAGTTACTTTTATTAATGACGTGCATTGGCTGGATGTCCGATTTGAGTATATGTTCGAATACCTCGTACACTAGACGAATTAAAACTTGCCATTCGTGAAGAAATCGCAACTGTGCCCCAAGAAATGTTGAGTTCAGTGCTGATCTTTGAGGAGAGGCTCCATATGGGTGTCCAGCAAAATGGATGTCATCTTCCTGACATAATCTTTAATAATTAAATATTCTTGCATACCAATACAAATTAGATATATCACAAATTATTTTCGTGATATTTTTTTATATTGAAATCCATGCGTTCTTTTTGCGCCACCTTGTATTATTCAATTTTGTATACAATGCCACATAACATGTAAACAAAGCGTTGTTAGGTTAGTTACACCTTGTTTCAAATACAAGAATGCATAAAAACTTCAACAATCAACTTATCTTACCTACTGATGTTTTCAGTTTATTCAGTAACAATTTATGGATTGAGGACGAACAACAAAATATAGAAAAACTTAAACAATTCGTAGTAGCTTCCACACCTACCCACTATTCACCAACACATCGCGAGCGAAGCGACAGTGGTATTCAACAATCAAACACTACGGTCGACGAGGAGGCTACGTCGGGTTGGACACCAGAAATTCCTTTCGAAAATGTGAGTTGGAGCGAATAAGATTAATCGCTTAAATGAAACCTTGAGCGCAGAGCTTGAATAAACAATTTATATGTGACCTTTACACGTAAAAGTATTTGTTTAACTTACCAAGAAATATAAAATTTGTGTTTACACAGATCTACATTATTTATATAATAACAAAATTTAAATAATTATCAGTCCATAAATTTATCACGTTTGTTTTCTTAAAAAGCTATTTCTAAAAACAAATTACATGCGTAAAATTGTTAAAAATGTTGTTACTAAGTGTATTTTTTTTCATCTTTAGAATGAAAAAATATTTGCTTTATTTTATTTTAGAAGTTATTAAAAAAACACAAATTTGTAAATGAGTTTATATTTTTACTTTAAATGATTCAACAATATTTAAATTCTATCACTATCCTAATTTTTTAAAGATATCCTCGAACTATTAACTTCCTATTACACAGATCTACATTATTTATATAATAACAAAATTTAAATAATTATCAGTCCATAAATTTATCACGTTTGTTTTCTTAAAAAGCTATTTCTAAAAACAAATTACATGCGTAAAATTGTTAAAAATGTTGTTACTAAGTGTATTTTTTTTCATCTTTAGAATGAAAAAATATTTGCTTTATTTTATTTTAGAAGTTATTAAAAAAACACAAATTTGTAAATGAGTTTATATTTTTACTTTAAATGATTCAACAATATTTAAATTCTATCACTATCCTAATTTTTTAAAGATATCCTCGAACTATTAACTTCCTATTATTTTTTTTTATCTTTCAGATAAAAATATCAATGTGGATATCCAGAATTATTTTATGTTGTTATGTTAGACTTGATAAAATAATTAAACCTTTATTTTTCTATCAAATGAATGAGAAACGAGGAAAAATCAATAAAGTTTTAAATAATTCTCGTGACAGCATAATCCAAAAAGAGGGATATTAAAGTTATTTTTTAATTCGGGGGATCAGCATAAAACTATTAAACATCCTTGGACTATGAAAATACAAAAAAATCACTTAGTACCCTGATGTTTAAGCATATAAATTAATTAATTTTTGATTAAATTTTTTTAATAAAATACCTACTATAAAGTTCAACATTAGCTTTGTTTATTTACATCTTAAGGCTACAAAATCTATATCCAATAAATATACAGTATGTTTCTCGGATACGGAACACCTTGATTATTTTCTTTATTATTAGGAATAGAAGAAAATCATTCAAATAAAAGTTGTAGCAGATTGAGAGCTACATTTACTTATTCAAGAATTTTTTTTTTAATCCAGTGGTTCTTAAACTATAACAGTTATATTTTTTAAATAGGATAGTATATATCTTTTAGGCCCATTCAATAGAGTATTTTTTTCTAAATTCAACCATGTAATCATTTTATATCTTTACATAACAAAAATATTGAGAAAAATGCAATTCAAATTTAAATTTTGATTTTTATAGTTATTTTTCAGGAGGTTGGTATGAAAAACAAAACCTGTTATCTGTCAATTTGAATTATTTACTGCATAATTCCTAATAAAAATAATAATAATAAAAATAATAGAAATATTTATAATATTATTAACAAACATTTATATGTTTTAATTTAAGCTCAATTGTTTTTCATACTTAGCCTACTGAAAAATAACAATAAAATACAAATTTATTTCAATTGCATTTTCTCAATATTTTTGTTATGTAAAGATATGAAATGATTACATAATTCAATTCAGAAAAAAATACTCTATGAATAGCTTGGGAAGATATACAGGTTGTTCATTTTTAAGTGGCTACCATTGCGATCTCGAGAACTATAAGATATACGAAGTTATTAAATTAGCAAAGAATCTCTATTTTATATGGGTATTTCAATAATAAACTGAAGAAAAAATTTCAACCAGTGGTTCTCAAAGTATGGATACCAAGTTTTTTTATTTTAAATAGAAACATATACTTTTTATTTGCTCATTCAATAGAGCTATTTATTCTGAATCTAACGATATACAATTTTCATACCCTTACATAACAAAATTTTCGAAAAAAAAATTAATAAAATTATGAATTAATTCCCCTAAATATGATATTACTTAGAGAGGCATGACTGAAAAAAGTGAATATTTTATTTATTGCTACTTATGTTAAATCAGAAATTGTCCTCTTCATATGATTTTTTATAAAAATGGATCAATTCACACGCGACGAAAAGGTTGATATGTTCCAAAATTCACTTTTTTCAGTCATGGCACTCTTATTAATATCATATTTTGGGGGAATTAATTCAATTTTTTTTTTTTGAAAATTTTGTTATGTAAGGGTATGAAAATTATATATCGTTGGATTCAGGATAAAAAGCTCTATTGAATGAGCAAATAAAAAGTATATGTTTCTATTTAAAATAAAAAGTTGGTATCCATATTTTAAGAACCACTGGTTGATTTTTTTTTGTTTATCATTGAAATACCCATGTAAAATAGAGATTCTTTGCTAATTTAACCAACTTCGTATCTCTTATAGTTCTCGAGATAGCAAGGGTAGCCACTTAAAAATGAACACTTACCATACCTACCATTTAAAAAATATAATTTTGTTATAGTTCGAGAACCACTGATTTAATTTATTTTTTCTTCAATAAATAAATGTCCCCCTTGATCTATTACAGCTTTTATCCAAATGATTTTCTTCTTTTCCTAATAATAAAGAAAATAATTAAGGTGCCCCGTATCCGAGAAACACCTGTATTTTTAAAACAAAAACTCAAAGTTTTTAAGCTTTTTTCAGTGTTTTAATTTTCATGTATAAAATATGTTTTATATGTTTAATTTCTAAAAATAACTGGAGACCTAATGGAAAAATATTTATCTGCTTATGAACAATATTTTATAGTTGCATAGTGCAGCTGAAGAACACGATGATTCAAATTACATTTCATCTAATCAGAGTCTTGAAGAAAAACGAAGAAAGAAAACTTTCATCAATAATTTAACAGCTGCCGAAGTTGAAGTTGATGAAATAATGGACCAAAGCATCGAAATTGAAAGCAATAAACGAATGAGGAATGCGAACGTAAATCCATGGACTTTAAGATTTAAAGATCCTGAAACGGAGTTTCAAGTATAGTAATAGATAAAATGATATAATATTTTATATAACGGATATATTCTTTACAGTTTTTTAAGTTGCGGGAGGATATGTTTAAGTCGAACGTTGTTTGCTGTTTGATAATATGGATGTTTATTTTGATTGCAAGTGCTCTTATATTGCCTATGTAAGCAAAAATTAATATTACCTCTGTCCAAAAATATGGTATACCTTTCGAATTTATTTTTGTTCATATTGATGATATACATTTATAACTTCAGTTAATAATTTTATTCGTATAATAAAATAAAATTAAAAATATAAATAAAAAAAATATACGTATAATATTATCATGGCATATTATCCATTGTTAGGTTTGCCAATCTGCTTTGTACACAGATTTCGGTAATAATGATGACATATTTGTACCACATTGCTGGCGTGGAGAGTATACCACAGGGGTCAATTTTCTGCCATTTAAATTTTGAAATATTTGCCATCGGTTGGGATCGACCCTGGTTCCCCAGATTTGCGATGTTTTTTTAAGGTATTTCGGGTAATATTAAGGATAGAGCAAAACCGTTTGCACATTCCAGGGTCAACGTCTCGAGAAAAGTTTAATAGTCGCCGCAGGAATTTTCGATCTTCTTTTGTTTTTGAACTACAGGCAAAAACTCGTTTTTGGCTAATTTCGAAAATATCTCGTATCTTATTTATTATGATAGTTACAGCAAAATTGTTTTGTACCTTTTCTTACGCAGAATAAAATGGCGTAATTAGATTTTTTGAAAACTTAATAATTCTCGAGATATAACACAAACTTTTTTTTTAATGGGAACCTATGTTGAAAATAGTCTCATCTTTTTCTTATTTTATAAGCTTTTCAGTGATATATAACAAGTCTGCATTCTTTTGTTTTAAACATGAATAAAACAAATTATTAATTTTTTGGGATGAAAAAAATTAAAATTATTAAAAACAAATGGAAAAACTCTACTATAGATCATCATTTGTTTATTTTAATCCTGTATCTATTAATTATGTTCTTAAAATTATTCTTAAGTTTTTTTCGGCTTAGATGAACTATATTTTGTCAACGTTATAGATGGCTTTGAATCAACTCAAAAAAAGTGGTTTAATATGCTTTCTGGGGTATATAAAAAATTGAAGAAATGATAAAAACTGGAGAAAATAATATTAAAAATAAAGAAAATGTGAGCTGTAATATAGTTTTTTATTTGTTTCTTAATTATTTTGATTTTTTTTTAAATAATTTACGTTTTATACATGTTTAAAACAAAAGGATGTAGACTTGTTATATATCATTTAAAAGCTTATAGAACAAGCAAAAAGATGAGACTATTTTCAAAATAGGTTCCCACTTAAAAAAAATATAAGTTTGTGTTATATCTCGAGAATTATTAAGTTTTCAGAAAATCTAATTACGCCATTTTATTATGCGTAAAAAACGGTACAAAATGAGCCTAAACAATTTTTCTATAACTATAATGTAGCTCAAAAACAAAAGAAGATCGAAAATTCCTGTGGCGACTATTAAAATTTTCTCAAAAAGTTGACCCTGGAATGTGCAAACGGTTTTACTCTATCGTTAATATTAACCGAGATACCTTAAAAAACATCGAAAATGAGACACCTGTACAGTACAGACCTTTTAACCCGAAGCCACGTTAAGCCGAACATCCAGTAATCCGTACATGGGGTAGAGGTAAGGTAATCTGAACAAGGACTCTTTAATCCGAAATTTGGGATAACATTTCTCCAAACGCAACAACTAACACGTGCGTTTCATGAAAAAACTATCCAGTTTTTTCAGTCCGACAATGCAACTGGGGGCCAATTTTGTAACTAGAAAGCGATAGCGAATACAATTCATACTGAATAAGATGATCCCCACTACTTTTTGTCAGCCATGATGCCTTATTCCGACTGAATACCTATTCAGCTGGTCCGGACCTCATGAATACGGTATTCTCTTACGAATAAGCATAAGTTATCGGCTCATTTATTTTTCCTAATGTGTAGTTTGTTTATTGATTGTATTATTTATTTTTTAGTGCCTTTTAATTATTGTTTTTTTTTATTATTATTTTCTTCTATTGGAAATTAATTAAAATACCTTATCTAAAAACATGTGTATGATGCTCAAAGGAAATATAACCACAAAATAAGTATGATACAATTTCAAATAACGCAACTTTTCAAATGAACTAAAATTTTCCCAGCGCGGGAATTTTGAACAAATGTCAGACTAGTACTGAATATGTATAGTGTACACAATACAATAGAAATCAGTCATATGAATAGAAAATAAGATGGTGCTTATTCAGTGACCCGCCATATTGCATTCGTATTCGCTGTCGCTTTCTAGTTACAAAATTGGCCCCCTGGTGGATAAATATAAAATTGACGATTTTTTCAAAATTATTAATTATTCAACAGGGCGCTTATGTCCCAATTACAGAATAATATTACATTGCAATTTGAAGAGGTAATGTAAATTAAATACATGAAAAAAAAATTAAAATTAATAATAATTGTTTATTGTTTCTGTTTCTTAATTTCAGCGTTCTTTGTTCTCAGAAGTACTGTAATAAATATTTCAAACCTTTCTAAATTTATGTTATTTACACTTATCCATACAAATTCAGTAATCCGAACAAATCGTTAATCCGAAAACCCCCTTACATTTAGCAGTTCGAATTAAAGGTTCTCTACTATACTTCTTTTATTAATATTTTGGACATGAATGCATAAACTATATATCTTTTATTAGATTATCATGTTACAATTACAATTTTTTACCGACTTGTCGCGAACCTTGATATTTTTTTTTTTTAATATATACCATATTTTCGGATGGACTAATAATAATATAGTATGGTTCACGAAAGATGATTATTCAAGATCACTTGTTCGAAGAAAAAATACATATCACTTTATACAGCAGTAGCTTAGCAACATTTTGTGTTAGATACAGAAAGATTATTTGACGTATGTTTATGTAATTTATGTTGTGTGACAGATATACGTAAATGGTGCCATTACTTTCTGACACAGTATAACAAATAATGACGTGTGGCGTAGAGTTACAGATATCTAATTATCTACTACACTGCCCTCTGTGCTAATGTTTACCCAGTGACGTTGACGTTTAAATCAAATTATTATTCCATGGTTTATGTTAAGTTCATGTTTTTGTGTTTCGCAAAAACATGGGTGAAGAACATAAATCTTTGAAAAGGGCATTATTTAAAAAGAAACAATTTTCAAATAAATAACACTTATTTCAGTTTAAATGTACCTAAAAATATTTCATGTTGCACGCCTATGTATATCTGGATGTAATAGTATTATATCAAACGGCTTATAAATGACCTTGAATAGTCATCTTTCGTGAACCAAACTATAATAATAATATATGTTAGTTTATTACTTTTTATTATTATTATTATTTCAGGTGTCCAGGAATGGTAACAAGTTTAGTAGTGACAACAATACTGTTGTTAACAACAACGGTACTCGTAATGGCAGAAGAATTTAAACAACTACCAGATAATTTACAAAAAGTGTCAACTGTTCTCGTACATAATAAAAATGGCAGAACTTTTTCTATTTGCATCATAATTATTTTAATGTCTTCAGCCGTTTCGATGAGTCTGATCTTAGATATACCATCTACAGATAAAAAAACAGTTTCTGACACCGATTCTGTTAAACAAATTGTTATTCTGAATAATATATATTCAGTACAAAATGACATGCCAACTGATGATGATTCCAATACAGTTCACAAACAAGAAATTAATTTAAATTTATTTTTGACTGCAACCATTCACCATAATATTTCGTTCAACGGGGTTCATATTGCTGACATAATAAATCATGAAAACTGTACTGAAGAATGTATGGAAATGTTAGTAAAAAAGTTAATTTTATTAGAGAGTAACAATAAATTAACAACAGATTCAACTAGTGTTTTATCAACTACTGAATCGAATGCAGGTGATTTAAAACAAATTTCTTTTCAAAGTCTTGAATTAGACTTCGAAGGAGATAATATCAACTGTTCGCTAGATAATAAAAATGAAAGTTGCCTATCAGGATATAATAATTCTGTCATTAAAAGAAGTAAAAGGGTTGCACCAATATTTGATGACTACAGTAACAGCAGTGAAAGTACTACACTTGAAACTACTACGAAAAATAGTACAGAGAATTATGAAAATAGCCCATGTGTACATGACAATCCAGAATATGTTGTATTTATGTGGGTTCTTTGCCTCATTGCATTAGCTACAGCATTGAAGCTATATTATTTAATCAAAACATTTCTTGCTATTTTTATGGTAATAACATACACTGTTCTCATCATTTCATCGTTCAACGAAATGTTAGGACCATCGAAATTCCATGATATGTAAGTGTATATTATTCGAAGGCTGTTCAAAAAGTATTCGACCTTTAAACGAAACATATACAAATGCAATAGGGGATTACAGCTTGAACGAATTAAGAGAAATTAGTAAAAAATAGTGAAAGTATATGCTTAATAATGAATATTAATAAAGAAATAAAATAATACTTCGGAAATAGAGGTGTCATTTATATGAATTCCATAAATATTATTTTGATTAGTGATTCAAAGATAGTCTATAAAAATATAACAAATACCGAGTTAGGGGAAGGAGACTACTGCCAATGGAAGTAGAGAAATTCAAATAGCGGAGGCGTGGCTATTAATCCAGTACTGCAATTCTCAAATAGGTTTTATTTGAATATAAATGTCTTGCGTTAAACTTAATAATTTTTCTTCTCCTATAAAAATATATCTTTATTATTTAAATTTTTCGATTAATTATAGTAGTCATAATTGTAACAGATTTATGGCGTATAATATAATCTTCCCGGCTTCCGCCAGCCAAATGTAACAGTATAAATTTTTTAGGGCGGACTGCTCAATGAAGCATAGGTAACGGGGTGGATTATTATCTGGGGGTAGCGAAAAGATGGAACCACGTATTGCGTAGCGTGCAGGTTAGACAAAAAATGGGAGCAGGCGAAACATGGATAAGGTACTTACCCCGTGCCAGGTTTATGACTCGGAACTGCTGGAAGGTGCGAACCTTAACAGTGTCAAAAATAGTGACGTTCAGGGTGGTTTTTTGCCTGAGGGGGGATGTGTCGGTCAATTGTTTGCTCTTCGTATGATTGTTGAGAAGTCACTTGACAAGAACAAGAAGGTGTTCTGTGGCTTTCTTGATTTAAAGAAGGCGTATGATAGCGTTCTTCGAGATACTTTGTGGGATGTACTCAGAGAGTACGGTGTGAATAGAAACTAGTTGGGAGCGATTCGAGCGTTGTATGAGGGTAGTGAGGCTGCTGTGAGAATAGATGGTAGGGTTGAGCAGGGCCGGTTTTACCTATTGGCACATGGGGCACGTGCCCCGGGCCCCGCGCTGATTAATTTTGAAATAAAAAATCGTGAAAATGTGGAACACGTGAAAAACTTTTGTCGTTGCTTACTGCTGCGGCTAAGAGAGAGACAAATGTTTTCCACAATTATCAGAAACTCGTGTTCTATGTACTTTTTATCTTTAACCAAGTGTTACATGAAAAATGTAACAATAAATACCGAAAGCGCAACTTGTTCAAATATAATTTGAGAAATAAAACTACAAATGACTCCGTCTAAACTTGCTCTGTCCCTTTCTCACCACGAATACCGATTGCAAAGTCTCGAAAACGTAATATGTAAAAAATGAACGATTGTAATGCGTCACATTAAGTATTGTTATATATTTTTTAATCATCTATAACGATTGTTAATTATTTTTCTAATAAATAACTTTAAATGATTATCACAGAAACATTTTCATTTTATAAAATCATAGAACTGTGCCTATGTGAGCATGTGTAGATTTTTATGGATAAAAATCCCCTTGAAGGGGCCCCGCAATTTACTCGGGCCCCGCGTTAGCTAAACACGGCTCTGGGGTTGAGTGATTGGTTTCGTATAAATGTTGGTGTGAAACAGAGCTGTGGTTGTTTAACTTTATATGGATGTCTTATTGCGTAGAGCGTTAAGTGAAATGGATGATGTACATATTGGTGAAAGTATAGTGCCTGCGTTAGCGTATGATATTGTTGTTTTAGGTGAAAATGAAGAGCAACTCACGAGAATGATATAGAGAGAATACATGTAGTTGGAAGAAGTATGAATCTAGTGTTGAATGTTGATAAATCCAAGGTGTTAATATTTGAAAGTAGTAAATTGGTGACTGAGTGCAATATGTTGGTGGATGAAGTGAAACTGGAGCAGGTAAATGAGTTTGTATATTTGGGTAGCATGATGTCGAGGGATGGTCAAATTGATCGAGAGATAGAAAGGAGAGTGAGTGCGGGATGTAAGGTAATGGGTTAAGTATATATAATGGAGTGCTAGTGCCTGCTATGATGTATGGAAGCGAATATTGGGCATTGACGGGAAAGCATAAAAAGAGAGTGACTGCCGTGGAAATGAGGTATTTACGTGGAGTATGTGGGTATGTAAGACTGGATCGCGTGAGGAATAATTTGGTGTATGAAGAATGTATGGTTAGGAACAATGTTATTAAAAGAGTTGGTGTGAGTCAGTTGAGATGGTTTGGGCATGTGGAGAGAATGGCGAGTGAACGGCTTGTTAAGCGTATATATCTTGGTGAAGTTGAGGGTTATCGATTGCGTGGCCGACCAGTGTGTAAGTGGATGGATGTGGTTGGTAGGGTGCTTAAAGAGAGAACGTTTCCAAGTAAGAAGAGAAGAGCATATATGAATGTGATTATGAGTGTGGCCGAGGCGAAAGAAGTGTGCTTAGACAGTTATGTGTGGCGAAGGATGATTGTTTTGTAACTATTATTGTGATCCGGATGCGGTATTTCGCTACCGAAAATCGGTCACTTTAATATGTTTAAGAGTAAGGATTTGTTGTATGATGTTGTTGTTCTTATTGGTTTCGGGTTTGTGCGAACCCAGTAAGTGGGACACGCGTTATTTTATGTATGTATGTAATGAATAAGAAATATACAATAAATAACAAATAAACGGTTATAATCTGAGCGTGCGTATATTAAACGCGGGGCGAATATGACAATGAGTAGCGTAGTTTGGCATCGAAATGCTGTTCGCAAACTCTATTATGTGCGAATACTTATTCGCGTGGGCGTGACACAACATAGTGTGACCTAGTTTTGAGACAGATTTCATCTAACTAAGTCATTTCTAGTTATACATTTCTGCTAACTTATCAAAATTTAGCCGTTTGTCCCCTCTAGTCCTACCACGCCATATAATCTACGCATTATGCCATGTCACATAATTCACTTTCGTGAATTATGGTTTCATAATACACTTGTCTCAGCCAATCACAGAACCAGAAATCAATTATTCCCGTTTATTTTAATTCTGCCGCGATCACCATTCCTATGACCGTCTGACAGTTTACAGTTTTGTTATTGTCACTCTTGTCACTCATCTTTGTTTGTTATTGTTTTTGGGTGTGACATTATTTTCGGCTGAACCGTTAACTTTAGGAGAAAATGGTACATGACAAAACTTTTCAAAATTTAATTTTAGTATGGGTTTGTTTGAAACTTTTTTTTCCATTTTCCATGTTCCGATTTTTAGGAACTAGAAAATAAAGAAAAGTTCCAAACAAATATCCCATAAAATTAATTTTTGAACAACTTTTATCATGTAAAATTTTCCTCTAAAGTTGATAGTTTAATCAAAAATGGGTATATATAAGAAGTTTGCTCCACCCTACAGAATCAAAGAACACTGTCATCAAAAAATTTAGGTCAAATATTTTTTGAACTGGGCTTGTACACGACGAAAATATATCATTTTTCACGGCAATCACAGCTTTTCCAAATTATTTTTTAAAAGGATCCTTCCAGCGTAATACTTACACGTTGCAGATATTGTGGTATTTCTACAGTAGTCACTTTACTTTTATGATTTTCATCCAAAGGCCCGTCGAGAGGGACACATTGTTACGGATGCAACCGCCAATCGGTACGGGGTTTAATTTTTTATATTGCATAATCTATTACATGTATTTTTATATATATATATATATATATATATATATATATATATATATATATATATATATATATATATATATATATCATTTTTACTTTTGTTACCCTGAAATTTGGTGTTAATGGGAAAGTGAAGATTTATTTATTTGTTAAGAGGAGTGGCTTCACCTGTACTAAAATATGAAAAGAAAATTCAAATAAATTAACATTTTAAAATATTTAACACTAGACATACATACTTTTAAATTTAAAAAATATATTGAAATCTATTAATACTGGACTTTGATTTTAATGGGAAAACAAAAATTCAGTAGCATTTCTCGTTATCCCAATAAAATTAAAGTCAAATACTAATAGATTTCAAAAATCCTTTTTTATCTTCCGTCACCTTTCGTTAACTAAGGAAGACAATTCGTTGATAAAAAATTCGATGGTGAGCTTTTAATAAACAAGCACGTTTTAGGGTCCCTAGAATATGATTTTACCATTTTTACGATGATGTGTGTATGTATGTATGAATGTGTGGTATTTATGTACGTGTGTGTGTGTGGTGTGTATGACAAAAGTTTCTCCTTCGATAACTTCAATAATACAATTCCAAAAATTATAATTCTTTTGTATTCCTCTTCTTGCATCCATATGAAGACGAGATTAGAATGTGGTTATAATTGGTCAACCGGAAGTTCCCTCATTTGAAAATTTTAACAGTTTTTCTAGAAAAATTGTAGTTGAATATATTTTTTTGACATTTATGTTATTATAAATATTAAAGAATATTTTATCCTCTATACGGTTTGATTACATTTTATACTTCATATTCAATGATTAATGGCCCAAGAGTTAAAAGATTATAAAGAAATTAAATTTCATAAATCAGCGAACTATGCTAACCGTGGGAACAAACAGCTTCTATAATTCTAATTCACAGATTTCAGTGTCAAGTGCAATTTAGTATGTTTGTGTTATAATAATATTATTGGAAATATATAATTTTTTGCAAGAAATATTCTGAATGGAATTTGTACAAAATTCATAGAACTGACGGAAGGTAATGTGCTGGTCACATCAGATTTGTTTAAATAAGGTTCATGTCAGAAATATATACGTCTAGTGTTAGATTTTTTAAAATGTTAATTTTTTTGAATTTGCTCTTCATATTTTAGTACATTCCTTTTAAATAGGTAATAAAATATTGGAAATATTTTACAAATTGAAATGAATAGTACTCTTTTATTTGTCCCAGCATTGAGGGGCCCGCTAATTAGATTTTACTCCAAGTTCCGCAATAGCACTCCACGGGCCTATTCATCCTCGCTAACACATATCAAAACAGAAAACAGGCACAAGCACTTTATTATATACATTGAGCTGAACATCATACTCATATAACATCTTTGTAATTTAATCTTATAACTGTTAAAACTATTTGAAAATTTCAGATACCCTCAAATGTTTATTTTATTAGCAGTCTTTTTCATCATGGTAGCTTACCATGCAAGGCTCGTAGAGGTCACATCCAGGTTAGACTTTTTATGGAAGCAGCAAGCTGAGCGAGAACTTTACGATATGAAAGAAACTAAACATAACAACACACAATTATTGAAAAATATTTTGCCAGCGCATGTAGCTAGACATTTCCTCTTGGAAGAACGGCAACCTGATGTAAGTACATCATTAACCCTTCAACTACGAGTATCGTCAGTAGACGACGAAACAAAATTTTTGTGAAACTCGGCAGTCGTCAATAGATAACGAAAAGAAAAATTTGGGAAACATGGCTATCGTCAATGGACAATGAAACCAAAGTTTTGTGAAACTCGGCAGTCATCAATAGACGAAACGAAAGTTTTATGAAACACGGCAGTCATTAGTAGACGAAATGAAAATTTTATGAAATACGACTATAAGCATTAGATTACTAAAACATGTCCTAAACTACTTTCTTAACAATTTGGTATTTCCACATAAGTACACTTATTGATATACAATGTGTTCATTTTATTTTGTCCACTATTGCTATATCGAAAACTATAGACATACGAGGTCAGTTAAATTAACAAACAATTTATATTTTACAAGACTATTACAATGATCAAAAAAATATTTTTTTCTACCAGTGGTTCTTAAAATACGGGATACAACTTTTTATTTTAAATGGGAACCTATCGTTTTTATTCGATTCAGTATTTTTTTCTTCTGAATTCAACAATATACGTATATATACAGGGTGGAAACGAACTTAATGTCATAAATTTAAGGGTGAGTAGTATGACATGTGTAGATTACGAAACAGAAAGAATTTTTTTAAAATTCGCATATTTAAGGGTAGTTTTCATGAAACTAACATTTTTGGTACCACTGGATCACTGGCAACGCATTTGCATTATTTTATCTATTACACAATTATTTTCGTTAAAAATGCTATTTAATTTAATTATTAAGAATAATATCTTATACAACTAATTTTGAATGTATTTTTGATAACAATATTTTTAATGAAATATGAATTAAAACGGCAGTAAAAAAAAGTTTCCTTAAGAAAAGTCGAATTTTCGTTTTTCGAATTTTAAAAAAATTCTTTCAGTTTCGTAATCTACACATGTCATACTACTCACCCTTAAATTTATGACATTAAGTTCGTTTCCACCCTGTATATATATATATATATATATATATATATATATATATATATATATATATATATATATATATATATATATATATACATATTATAAAATATTTGAAAAAATGCAAATGATAAGTATGTCATGTGAAAGGCGCGTATTCATTTGAGCACGAACAGGAACGAGGCAAGGCGAGGCCGAACGAATGCCTCGTTTGTAAATTTGTTTGGTAGAATACGCGACCGGGCGAAGTCTGTCGAGGCAGCGTACGAGGTAGCGATCCGACTATGCGAACAAAACGTTTATTTCTATTTCATTACACAGTCCACTGACTGAAACTGGCAAGAAGCGAGGCGAGGCAGCTGAAACGAGGAATTACCGTCCACATCTATTCAAATTATTGTTTGAAGTACAGACTTCCATCGGATGGCATTCGAACTGCCTCGGACTATGCGTCGCACAACCGAATGCTATTTGCCGCGCCTCGATAATACGTACACATACGTATGCTCGTTCGGCCTCGCTTTGCGTCGTTCCCGTTCGTGCTCAGATGAATACGCGCCTTTAACTTATCCTGTTAATTATAGTTCCGCAATATATCACCAGATGCCATATTGCTTATTTCACATCGCCTATTACAATCAGATTTAAATTAAATCAGCATAATTTTCATTTTTTATATTAGGGTAGGACATATCGGTATCGTTGAATTAAAAAAAATACTGAATTGAATTAGCGAATAAAAGAATTAAGTTCCCATTTAAAATAAAAAAGTTATATCTGGTATTTTGTGAACCACTGGTAGAGAAAAATATTTTTTTGTTCATTGTGATAGTTATGTAAAATAAATATTGTTTGCTAATTTAACCGACCTCGTAGCTCTTATAGTAGATAGTAATAGTGGACAAAATAAAATGAACACCTTTATTTAGGGTGGTGACCGGCATAGCCGAACATAGGACTTTAACATGTAAAATCAGACTTTCGTAATTTCCTGCTGCTTCCCTAATTATTTTAAGTAAAAAAAACTTCAAACAAAAGTTGTAGACCATAAAATTCTGCATCCTAATCAATAAACAAAATTAATTTTGTTTACAACTTTTATTTGACGTTTTTTTACCAAAAGTATTTAGGGAAGCGGGAAATTACGAAAGTCTGATTTTACGTTAGCCTTATGATCGGCTGTGCCGGTCACCACTCTGTATATATATTTTTTCGTTTGGACGGCCTATTTTACCAATATGTATCTGCAATGAAACTTGAGGTATGTTGTGTCCCTGATTATGATAATTTGAAATTAATTGTAGGAACTTTACTCTCAGTGGCGTGATGAAGTTGGAGTCATGTTTGCAAGCATTCCGAATTTTACTGAATTTTATTCCGAGGACATTAATAAAGGAATGGAATGTATACGATTATTAAATGAAATCATTGGTAAGTATTTTTAAATTTAATTATATATAATAAATAGTAATGATTATTTTTTAGCTGATTTTGATGAATTATTAGATCAATCCCGATTTCATTGTATAGAAAAAATTAAAACTGTTGGATCAACTTATATGGCTGCTTCTGGCCTAAATCCTACAAATATAGTAAGTAATTTTTCTATTATTTAACAATGTGGAATGCAGACGACGAATAAACTTTTACAAGTTATAGTTTCAGTAGGTACCTTATAATATTTTAACTTTGTTTATCTATTTAAGTTAAATGTCAAAATTCAGTTTAGAAATACTTATCATATTATGATAGCTATGTCACACTATATTTGGTAGTTGATATCCCAACGTCGTCTCAGTGTTGTAGTCTAGATGTCAGCGATTTAGACATTTAGAGGGTTGAAAATGGCGGGTTCGAATTTCATATTTGGCCACCATCTTGTAAATTTCATCATGATGACAGCGATTTGTGTGTATTATAGCAGCTGAGTCATCGTGTAAGGAAAATAGATGGCAGTACGAAAATATACCCTCCATTAAAGCCTAGAATCTACATGGCGCGAGTATTGTATGAAACGGGAGCAGAAAAAACTCGTTCACATTATAATCTCATATAGTAGCATCCACTTAACCGTGGAGGGTCTGCGCGGGATTATGAGACCCCACGCAGAATTTGCATCAACTCACTCGTGCGAGTTTTTACTAGCTCGGCTCGGTTACCCCCACTATTGTAAATATTATAAAGTTGTTCTGGACGATGCACGTGCGGTGCCCATGTACGCGAAGCATTAATTTTTGAAAAGTAAAGTTTTATTAGTTCGTGCTAATTACAAAATTGTGCTCTGCTCATGCGATAAAATTTTAAAAAAATCGTCTAATTTTGCATTAGTTTTAAATAAAGGCCATTTACTTCACTTTCTTTAAGGGCGCGGTTAAAAGTCTAATTTATGATAACAACCGCCGTACGCTCTTCGAAGGCGCTACTCCGCTACTAGTCTTTTTGTAGATCAACAATTCATCATTTGTGTTTTCGTTTTAGTTAGGAACTTAGTAACAAGTCTATTTTTGTAATCATCATCTGAATCGCTTGATTCAGAATTTAAGCTCACTAACACCATTAAATTTTTGTAGTCCATGTTTGCATAGCCAACGGTGTTTTGACACAGTACAAGCACACTGTACACAGGATTTTCCACTGTATGTGAAGGCTGAAGTCCCGGCTGGACATTTTTCGCTTCCATATCCGTACCCGCTCCATGGAGTCCTCGCACCATGTTAATTCTAGGCTTAAGTCTGTAAGTTATTGCAAGCCTATGGCCTATGTGTAGGGTTAATAGTTGGTTATGGCTGTCATAATGCAACCTTAACCCCGTCAGATATTCTCTCATGACTTTCATATTCAACCCGTGTCGCACTAATGCACAAATCGATGTAATTTACACAGATTTTTGTGAAGCGTTCGATAAAGTAAACCATTAAATACTTATTGAGAAAGCAATAAACAACTTCAAATTCTCTAATAATTTATCACCACTTATATCTTCCTATCTATCTAAGAGAAACATCTACGTTAATTATAATGATTTCACATCCACTCCATTCCTTGCCACCTCAGGAATTCGTCAAGGCTCGAGCTTGGTCAACTTCTATTCATTTTATTCATCAATGACATTACAACTTCTTGCATTTAATCATTCTCACTATTTGTTATACGCCGATGAAATTAAAATTTATAATGTTATTTATAATATTGACGAGATTTTAAAACTTCAGCATGATATGATATTGACAGTCTACTTGCTTGGTCTCTCTCTAATACCCTATTATTTAATACTAGTAAATGTAAAATCATGTCTTACAGTGTAAAAATGGAATATATTTTAAGTAACTATAATATGAATAATTATTATTATTATTATTATTATATTGTTTCGGGCAACACACATGACATCTACGTAAGAAACTTCGTGGCAATTGTAAAAATTAAAATAGATGTTGTGTGTGGGACCATTCTAAGGATATAACCTGTAAGGGTTGAAAATCCCGAAACAATATAATAATAATAAGTAACTATAATATGAATAATACTGTTCTGTTTAGAGTTAAACAACATAAGACATTTTTTTCAAAAGAATAACAATATTATCACCAATTCATTTAAAAATCTCGGTTTTATTATCTGCAATTCCAATTTTTTTTTATAAAATTTCAACACTTCAGTCTCTATTTAATTGTTTCATGCGAGCGAAATTGGAATAGTTTCCTTATCTGCAACTCATTATACAAAAATTCAGTGAGAACAATTAAATCTGTTCAGAGAAAATTTGTCAGATATTGCTGGTTTAAATTTTCCATTGGTTGCAATATAGGATACGTTCGTCATTAACATTTTTAGCGTTCAGAGCCCTCGATTGCGTTCGGCATTGACATCAGAGCGATCTATAGCGTTCGGCATTGAACTCGCTGAGCATCTAGAGCATAGAAAATAGAGATACTGACTGATTAGGTCATAAAATCATCAGATACACTGAATTGTAGTGAAAACAAGGTTGTGGGGGCCCTCCGTGGTGCCCTCGCCGGTACAGCTAAAGTTCCGTGGAAGTTACTGTAAAACACTCAAATCACACGTATTTCGCTTAGAAATTGCATTTTTAAGCGTTTGAAGGCGAGAGAAACGGTTTTTACATCATATTTGGCCGTTTCACGGTCTGAAACGAACGATTTGTAAGAACATCTCGGATACATATTCTGCGTGATGTATCGATGGAAATCGATTGATTAGGGCATAGAATCATCAGATACACTGAATTTTAGTGAATACTGATCTAGAGCTCGCTCTGTGTGCTCGGCGCTTGGTCATCGAGCATGCTGAGCTCTCGATTCTGAGCATGCGTATAAGCCTATCTGAACTGTCATTTCTGTAGCGGGTCAGTTAAAAATTCCCACGTAGATATTGGCGACAAAAATTTAAACCGGCGAAGGGTAGTTCTTAGAATTCTTGACCATATTGTCACCAGATGTGTCCCAAGGAATTTGAACTACTAATTGACTCAGTTCTACGTTAGTAGCCAGTCAGGAGTAACAGTTAGATGAACAAAGAATTGAATTTATATATGTGTCCTTTATGTTCATTTAAAGCATGTTTTATGGAAACAATGGAGAAACATGTGGAGAAAGACCATAAAGATTGCGAATTTATAGGTAAGCCAGAAAGTATGTTCTAAAAATTTCGCAAAACACATCATATAACATTTGTCAGAAAGGTTAAACATAATTTCATTTTCCAAACTTTAACAGCTACAGCAACAGCAGCAATGCATATGCAAATTTTATAATCATTTTGAATTCGTCCGTAGTCATGTTTATGTCTTTATTTATTTTGTAATAATACCTACAAAATTAAATTTATAAATACTACGAAATATATATTTTAATACAATAAAAAACAACTTTTTAATAAGTTACTGAAAACGGCCCTACTTACACATTTTTTGTGTATTATAATTTACCGCCAATGAAACTGTCACTGTTGTCACTATCACGTCAGTATTTTATCTATTGTAGAGCAAGTTCTTCATTGTGTTTTATACTACTATTAAGTTACATATACATATATACCAGAAAAAGTAAAGAACAACCAAGTATGTATTTCTCGTCTTCTTTTCACTTTGACATCTTAATTGACACTAATGACATTGACAAGTTAAAATTCTAGACAGACTCAATACAGCAAAAAATAGGTGTACGCGATTTTTTTGCAAGCCATTTATTGTATGTACTTACTCGTGTTTTATGTATCATGCTCTATCTCACTCTGTAATTGGGACTTTTTACCTGTTGACAGTGTTGACTCATTAATTTAAATAAATGAATAAAACTCCGAAAAGATTCGGTTGGTCGAGTGCTGAAAACTTAATTTTTACAATGTAACATACACACCACGTTGATTTACTATTATGTTTTATATAGTTTGTACAACATTTGTAATTAGCTGAGGATGGGTTTGCTTAAACCTCGAAACGTCCGTATTTAATAAAGAATACATTACGTGGACCATATCAAGCCTTTTTTCACTGCATAATCAACATAAATTTCACGTTCTGGTCCGTCAATCCCATTTTGAACCTTTTAGCTTTTAGTTAGTCTGTTTTAGATACTCATGTCGAAAAAACATGTAGTCACGGTGCCACCGTCGGTAAAGCAATAAGTGTACCATCATAGACCCTTGTTACTCGTCGTTACACCCTCGTGTTACATTTGTAAAAAATATTATGAGTATATTTTACATTATTACTATTCATTATTTGCTCTATAGGAAGGAGCTCAAACAGAAAACCTAGAACACGTCTGTGCGTTAATAGATTTTGCAATGACCATGCGCCATCGTTTGGACGACGTAAATAAGCATTCCTTCAACAACTTTGGTCTCCGTGTTGGTGTGTCGTGCGGACCCCTTGTTGGTGGTGTTATTGGGGCTAGGAAACCTGTCTACGATATTTGGGGAAATACTGTTAACGAAGCTTCCCGTATGGATTCCACTGGAATTATGGGATCAATTCAAGTGCCAAAATCTACAGCTCAGGTAAGATCAATCACCCAAATATATGAAATCATTCGCCTGCTTCAGTCTCGCTCCATATACTAAAACATTGCACTTAGTCACCAAATTATTCCTCTTACAACACTTTGAATCATTCAAAACTAGATGAAATTTCAGAAATTATTATAATAAGAGCAGAGCCGCTTGATTAATTATTATAGTTAACAGTCGATTAAAATAATACTTAGTTTTACCAACAATTCAAGAAAAACTGAAAAAAAATTAAACGTGTTTAAGTTGCAAGGATGTTAGGTTTTATTAAGTAAAATGTCTAAAAGAATTACAGTATAAACAATGGCTGATACCACAGGACATGTTTTGAAAATGCCAAATTTCAATTTTTAAATTCACTCTTATGTTTAAAGAACATTTTTTTCAAAATATTATTTTAAAGCAGAACATGGTTTGTATTCAAATAAATATTTTGAAAAAAAAATCGTTATTTAAACATAAGGGTGAAATTAAATATAGAAATTTGGCATTTTCAAAACAGCGTTTTTAAAACAAGGTTTTTGGTACCAGCCATTGTTTTTACTATAAATTATTAGGATAATTCTTTTAGATATTATATTTAATAAAATCTAGCATCCGTACAAATTAAATTTGTCCATTTTTTTCAGTTATTATTGAATTGTTGGTAAAATTAAATATTATCTCATTTTATATTAAAACAAAATATTTTAGAAAACATATTTGGCTGTGTGTCATTAATACAACAAAATGTTCGTAATATTAATAAAAATAGACGATAATTTATGTTAGTTATTATTTGTATCTTAAATAACTACATAAAATTAAACTAAAGCGGGTGGGCCAACTGATGTGAGACGGTGCTCGTAAAATGAAAGCACCTTTATCACTTATAGTCCAGTCAAATTAATTTTCATCAACGGAAAAAATCCGAACAAGCTGAATTTTTGTGTGGACTATCACATTGTTGTTTTAAACAACGCCTGAAACGTCTCCATCGATATGACTCCTGCTAATTTTTTTACAAGAGGTCAAAAGTCACAAGAAACAGTTTTTTGCAAATATCTCGTAAACTAATGCCTTTATGGCAAGATAAGTGTAACAAAATTTGTAACTTAGATAATTTTCAACAAGAAAGCTTACTATTATTTTTTTCGTAAATGTAGCCGGTTCAAAGTTAAACGGTGTACAAAGAAGTAACTGATCTAAAGTAATCAACAGTATGTTATATCCTCATAAATACATACATAACTAAAATGTTGATGTTTTCAGTTGTATTCATCGTATATCACAATAATCACACAGTGTGTTTTTTCTCGCTTATTATTGCAGATACACATATTGCTTATAGGACATGATTTAATCAGTGCAATATTTATGATTGAAATGTGTGAAAATTGTAATTGTTAAACTTCTGGTATAACTAGAAGTGACGTCAACTTTGTAAATCGAAATACAACCTATACCAGTGGCGGATCCAAGGGGGGTGGGGCGACGGGGCGATCGCCCCCCCCCCTGAGAGATTTTTTCTTCAAAATTTTAAGATGTCTTCCTTGTAAAATTACAGATCAATAAACAAAGAATTATTATTTTGTTGTATAAAAACTCAACATGAACCAAGAAAAAGTTTATAGATATTTAAATAAATTAATAATTACTCGGAAGTTCAGTCAAACAGCATTTATTCTTACTACCAACGTTTCGGTGCACCCTTGCACCTTCTTCACGGTCTACAACAATTATACAACAAGAATGTAATACATACAAAATAACATGGACATTATCACACTTACAGTAAGTTCTTACAACTTGTTAGAATTCATGTACACAAAATACATTCGTACAAAACATCCATTTAATCTATTAAAAATCGTACCAAAAAATTCAAAGAGCCTACACACACCCATTTGCTCTAAAAACCGACAACCGAATAATACAGAAAATAGCCGAAAATATCCTGTGTAAGGATTCTGGTGACATCATTGAAACGGACTCCTATTGGTCGTCTGTACACCAATATTAATGTAGCAAGTTGTAGGAATTTAAATAAAATGTAGAGAAATTAATGAAACTCAGTTTGGCCTAAAATTTGCCTTTTCCTTTTTGAACTTTTCCAATACACCAAAATATACGCTGTTAAGTTCTTGAATATCAGTCCTTGCATTGATGTTATTGCAATCATTGTAGACCCTGAAGAAGGTGCAAGGGTGCACCGAAACGTTGTTATAGTAAGAATAAATGCTGTTTGACTGAACTTTCGAGTAATTGTTAACACCTAATCCACATTACAGTCGAAAAATTTACCCACAATATTTAAATAAAATTCAATTTTGGCGCCATAACAGGTGTCATTGTTGAATATCTAGCGACTAGCGACATCTGTTACGAAATTTTAAAACGTATTGTCATTCACGTGGCGTGAAGTTAGTTGCATGCGGACATTAAGCCCATATTTTTCGGCCATTTTAATGCCTTGCAGGGATGACTTCCACTAACTAAAAAAAACTAGCCCACTCACATATTAAATTATATCTTTTAACAATAAAAATCGTGCGAAAAAAAAGTAATTATTTTTATCAAATGAATAACGTTAATATACTAATAAATTTGGTATGGTCGGAAAGAAAACAAAAAATGCAATCCAAATTTATACCGAAGTTCCACAATTACATTTTTTACACAATTTAATAACAAATATTGTACTGATTAAATCATGTCCTATAATTAATATGTGTATTTGCGATAATAAATTAGAAAAAAAGATGTATCCACTTTTTCAAACACACTGTAAATACAGCTCGATTATTTTCTTTATTATTGGGAATAGAAAAAATCATTCAAATAAAAGTTATAGTAAATCGAAGAGGACATTCATTTATTGAAGCATTTTTTTAAAAAACCAGTGATTCTCAAATGTAATAGTTTAAGAAAAAAAATCTTCAATAAATCAATGTCCCCCTCGATTTATTACAACTTTTATTTGAATTATTTTCTTCTTTTCCCAATAATAAAGAAAATAACCGAGCTGATCATTTTTCTTGAGACACCTGTGTATTGCTAATACTGGAGCATATATTTTAATTTGCATATTCACATGCCAATATCTCCGAAACAGTTACTTCCGCAAAAAAAGTAATATAACCTTTTTTGTAGCATATTGTCTAAGCTATAAATGTTATTATATTTATTTTGCTATAAAGGCATCAGTTTATGAGATACCTATTTGCGAAAAACGGTTTTTGTTACCTTTTGACCTCTTGTAAATTTTTGAGCAGGGGTCATTTCGATAGGGACTTTTCAGACATTGTTCGGAATTTTTCTGCAGATTTGTCATTTTTATATCTAATTTGACTGGACTATTAAGGAGTCCAGAATTTCCAACCGCTATTGTCAACCGCGGCTGTTGATAGTACCAGCGAAATGATACCTTAAGACCGACAACAATGACAACATACCCCCAAAATTCACTGCAGCCTTGTCTCTCTTGATAAGTGTACCAATATTTTCCTGACCAGAATTAAATGAAGACACTAGATCCCGTTGTGAACGTTGACCCTTATAACTCAATTGAAATTCTCAAGGCCTTTTTTACAATATCAAATCCGATGGATGACTTCCTTCGATAGAACAATAAAATTTGCAACCATGAGTTTATAACATCTTCCTTAACGCAAATCTGTATTCTTTTAATCATTTTTAGTATCTTAGTAGATGCTTTTCATGATTATCTAAAATATCATCCACATGTGCTAACGCAGGAAGAATAATTGTTTTATCTTTATAGTTATTAGGGCGGAGAGGATATGAAGTGAAGAAAAGAGGTGAAATTGAAGTTAAAGGAAAGGGTTTAATGGAGACATACTTTGTTTTGGGTAGGAAGTCAGGAAGACCTTGCGGATGCGCAAGACAGTCTAGCCAGTACAACAGTTTGGCTGCTGTTGTATACGCTTTTGCTCAAGCTCGGAAGAAGCAGACAGTTACTTCCAGTAAGTTATTGAATTAATTTACGAAGATCACGCTACAATTATAAAGAATAAGACACAACGTTCATATTTTTTAGAATTTTATTGGAGTTCTAAGTTTCTCTTCAACACTAATACATTTCACCATTCTATCTTTTCATTTTATAAAAGCTCCCGACCAATAATTCTTTTGGAATGCAAAATGCTTTCAAAATAATCATGAATTGCAGCATCAATATTTTCAGAAGAAAACTTTCTACTTTAAAATATTGATTAAATTCTAACTAACTTTTGCAATTTAATACCAAATGACAAATGACATAAATACAGTATGTTATAAAAATACCTAACTCGGAGTAGGCTATGAACAAAGAAACATATGTCATTTTAAAAGTATTTAATTAAATGTCAATTTGACACGAGATATTTGTCAAAATGGTATTTATAGAAATCAAAGCTTTTCTTCTTGAATCTTATTTCATAATTGGAATAAATTTGAAAATGACAAATTGCAATATCTGTATCCTTTATTTTTCTCCTTAAAATTACATTTCAAGATCAATTAAAAAAACTGAAAATGATTAACAAATTAAATAAATAAAGTATGAACCTAGAATGTGCAAACGGTTTTACTCTGTCGTTATTACTACCTGAGATACCTTAAAAAAAATCTGATGTGGCCAACACATGACCTTCCGTCAAATTCTATGTATTTTATATAAATTACTCACAGATAAGGTACCGTCTTGCAAAAGATTATATTGCCAGTAAAATTACTTCACGAACTATGCAAATTGTATTTGACACTGACATCTGTCAATAAAATTTACTGTTTCCATTGTGGTTTCCATGGCGAGCCCGCAGCAGCATAGGTTGCAAGATTTATGGAAATTAATTTCTTTATATTTTTTATCTTCAAATGCATGAAATATGAAGAAAAAAATATAATCAAATCGTAAAGAGAATAAAATATTCTTTAATATTTGTGATAACATAAAATGTCAAAAAATTATATTTACCTACGTTTTTTTTTTTAAAGACTGTTGAGAACTTGAAATAAGAGTACGTCCGGTTTACCAGTTATAGCCAAAATCTAATCAACTATTCATACGGACGTACAAAAGGAAAGAATGAAAGAATTATAATTTTTGGAATTGTAGTATTGGAGTTATCGAAGGAGAAATTTTTGTCACACACATACGAGGTGTGTTCAAAAACTATCGCGAATTTTGAATTTTCGCGGGTTACGTATATTCGAATTTCGATATTTTTGTGGCTTTATGTTGGTACTCATGTCTCTCACTTATGTCGACAAGCTCGGCCATTTTGAATGTTCACTTACTTGTTGACAGCTGCTTTGCTTGCACGTGTTTTGGATCGTCTTCGATTTTTACCTAATGTGCTTATTCGTTAAAAACTGACTATGAATTTTTTGACCAAGACAATATCTTTCTTATCTAAAGGCGACGGAACGTAGAAAAAAATAATTCATTTAAAATTTGTCATTGTCATAAAATGTTTTTATCAAAGAAGTTATTTCATTTCTACTCGTCGCCTTTAGATAAGAAAGATATTGTCTTGGTCAAAAAATTCATAGTCAGTTTTTAACGAATAAGCACATTAGGTAAAAATCGAAGACGATCCAAAACACGTGCAAGCAAAGCAGCTGTCAACAAGTAAGTGAACATTCAAAATGGCCGAGCTTGTCGACATAAGTGAGAGACATGAGTACCAACATAAAGCCACAAAAAGATCGAAATTCGAATATACGTAACCCGCGAAAATTCAAAATTCGCGATAGTTTTTGAACACACCTCGTATACACACACATGCACACACACACATACGCACATACACACACACACATACGTACATCATACATACATACATACGTCATTGTAAAAATTGTAAAATCGAATTTTAGAGCTTATTCATTAAAAATTCACCATCGAATTTTTTGACCAAAGACAATACCTTTCTTACCTAAAGGTGACGGAGAGTAAAAGTATTTAATTGCCGTCAAATAAGTATGGACTGGAGATTTTTACACAGTTGCTAATTCATGGGCAATGTTGAAAATGGTAAGTTATGAAGAAGCGGCAATGTCCAAGACAAGAGACAGGGTGTGGAGAAGGGAAAAAGTTGAAGATCAATCCATACTTATTTGAAGACGAATTTAGTAACTTTCGAGAATATTAAAAAATATGTACATTCTGTGTTACTTGTTACATTTTTCACGTTACCGGCAAATTAATTTCTGGAAGATTTTAAAACTGCCAAAGCTGTTAAATTAATTTCTAATGACTTAAAAACAACCAAAGCTACCAAACTAATTATAAATTATAATTCGAATATGCTTTCTAGTTAATTCCATATTGGTACAGTGATAATTTGCAAAATTGATTAACTGAGTTCTAACCAACTTAACTTTTGCAATTTAATTACAAATGACAAATGATCATGAAAATTTTGCTTGCTTCGGCCTGCCGGATTTTCTTATTCTCAATAATTCTAGTGTGACAATCGTATAAAATTATCTTTTTCAGCCACTTCTAACTTTGTTTTGTAGGTAGTTCTGGTCTTGGTCGCACAAAATCTCAACAAAGACATGATGGCCCTTCTCACAAATTATTTAACTATAGCTCTGTTCGTATAACGCACAATAAAACTCCATCTCATCCTGTTCGTAGAAATACCACTACAACTAAAGCTCATCAACGAAATATGCATGCCAGGTACTACTCATCTACAATCTACAATATCGTGAATTACAACTTTATTTTTACACAGATCTCAGCCAAATATGAGACAGTTAGACTGCAGTGCCAAAACAGAATCAATAAAATCATCAGTGAAGAAAGAAAAAGACACAAACGTAAACATATTGAGAATGCATATTTCTCAGTCTGCACCACACACACCAGTTTCTGGTCCGTTGTTTGAAGCAGATGGAGTATATTTAAAATCTGTACCTCGTCTTTTGTCTGATCCATCTGTTAGTACTTCTGCTCAAAACACACCATCCCCCGGATTAAAGTCCCTAGAAAGTGATTCTGCTAAGAGATCTCCATTTTTCATCGAAAAGAAGCTAGACAAATTGGATATCACAGTAAAAGATAACGATAAAAATTATTTTCAGGGTAAATTAAATGTGAAAAATGCACAAGTAAATAACATTGCACCTGTCCATTCCCCAAAGTTTGTGAGTAAAAATGACAGCATATCGATGTTAGTGAAAAAAGATACAAAGATACAGCTGGACGTACCAAAGATTGCACAAGCGAAGTTGTGTCATAATAATAATGATGCTGATGCTACTGATCTGTAATATTTATTTATATATAAATCTATGTAATAATATATTATTCTAGTCCCTGATAGTACATTTTGTATTTATTTTTCTGACATAATTTGTATTTTATTTAATATAAATAGATAGATAATTAAAATTCCTGTATCTTCAATTTGTAATACCTGTATTTATTTGTGCAATTTAAAGTTTGGAAATAAGTTTCATGTTTCAAATTTGACAGTATTTTAAAATGTTAAAAATCTCTGAAATTAATTTAATATTTTCTAGAAAAAAATTGAAAATTCTTACAAATGATAAGGAATGAACGATCAAACATAATAATAAAAAATCTGATGTGGCCAGCACATTACCTTCCTTCAATCCTGTGTATTATGCACAAATTCCATACATAGGTACATTTTTTTGCAAAAGATTCTAAATTTCCAGTCAAGTTATTTCATAAACAAACTTTTTTTTATTTAGCTTTTCCCATTCGTTAGGGGTCGCTATTTTTTTTCTTCCACTCATTTCTGTTTTGCGTGTCGTCCTCATTCGATTCCTTTTCTCTCAAGTCTTCCGCAATTTCATCTTATCTTTGGTCTTCCTCTGTTTGTTCTACCTTCTATTACTAAGCTATTTATTCTTCCAATATATTCATCTCTCTTCATGACATGTTCAAATCAATGTAATTGTCTCGTATCTTTCTAGAAACTTCTATCACTCGAGTTATTTCCCTTATTCTTTCATTCCTTATCTTATCTTTCAGTGTCTTCCCCAATATCTATCTCAACATCCTCATTTCTGCCACATTCATTTACTTTTCATTGTTATTGACATCTGTCAATTTGAATTATCTAAATATATTCGCAATTTCCATGGTTAGCATAGCTGGCTGATGCAATATTATCAAAACTAAAATCTTAGTAGACATAAAAAATAATAAAAAAAACAGTTGTAATGATTAATCTTGTTACTTGACAAGAAAATATACTACTAAAAAGTATTGTATTATATTAAATAAAAGCGTTCTGAATTTCGTAATATTAGTATTTCTTTGTTGGTGTCTTAATATTACAGCTGATTTATGAAATTTAATATCTTTATAATTTTTTAACTCTATATCTATTGAATATGAAGTATAAAATGCAAGCACATCGTATAGAGGATAATATATTCTTTAAAATTTATAATAACATTAAATGTCAATAAATGATATTTAACTGCGTTTTTTCAAGAAAAACTGATAAAAGTTGCAAATGAGGGTACTTCCGGTGGACCAATTATAACCAAAATCTAATCATGTCTGCATACGGATCTAAACTCGAGGAATATGAAAACAAAAAATTGGAATTGTAATATTGGAGGTATGCGATCCGGAACGATCGTCACATACACACCCAAGTACACACATACATACAGACATCATCATAAAAATAGTAAAGTCGTATTCTAGGGACTCTAAAACGTGCTTATTCATTGAAAACTCACCATCGATTTTTTTTTGACCAAAAACAATACCTTCTTGACGGAAGGTAAAAATATGTTTTGTCTTTTTACTTTATAATAATAATAAATATTAATTTTAGAAACATAGCATATAATAGTATATTGTGTTATTAGGAGTAGAAGTGAGATTTTGTGTGACGAGCGTGGTAGTTTAAACGACGAGCGAAGCGAGTCGGGTAAATGCACGCGAGGCAC
Organism: Harpalus rufipes; assembly: GCA_951394225.1. Classification (NCBI taxonomy): domain Eukaryota; kingdom Metazoa; phylum Arthropoda; class Insecta; order Coleoptera; family Carabidae; genus Harpalus; species Harpalus rufipes. Next base: position 14,603,253 of record OX596286.1, read on the forward strand.
ACAAAGACACTTTTACTCCGAATGACACATTATATTTTTTCTTCAAACGTAAATATTTAAAGAAAAATATCTACTACTGACGTTACATTTTACGTAAATTACGTTTGCGACACGTTTGCGATTTCAATTGCCCTGTAGCTATGGATACTTATTTGTTCCCTTTTGGTTATAAACATTGAAATGAATTTTTTCACGTTTTGACGTTTACATAAAATCTGTGCAATTTTATATCCTTGTGTGCAATTATGTCGGAATTTGAAGGATTATAATGTAATGTAAGTCGCCTGAAGTTCAATTGGATGGAAATCTAATAGTGTGGCTGAAAGATATGTCCACGAATCACTGCAAATCAATATAATATTTTCTTATCACTTTAATTCTAAGTATTCTTATGCTGATTACCGTCCCTGTAATTGTAATCTGTAAGTCTGCTATTCTTTAATAATGTTATTTCCTCAAAAGTAAACTCTGTTTATATTTCAATTCACAGGTTATATATTTAAATTTGACAGCTATGAATCGTATTTAGTAACTTTATTCTTAGGTTACCAAGCGTGTTATAGTGACATTTAGGGCGATATTACAGGTTTCTTTTATTGAGACAACTTCTTATTCGTTGATTCTGTATAGTTTCTATGGATATTTATTTATTTTATTTCTACCTTGTGAATCAAGTCACAAAAGATGCTACTTTTATGACGTTTGAAGAAAAAATATTTTATACACGGACGTATCATAATTAGACATTTATACACGATTTTTTTTTACATAAACGTCATTTTATAGCCCGCGGACCTCATTATAGCCCGCCGGGCTATAATGAATTGTCGAATAAAACTATTAGCTATAAAGCTTAAATTACTATAAACTATTTTCTCATATTTCTGTTCTAGATATTTTGCCCGGTTTTCGTCCGATTTTTATAATATATATAATTATGCAGCTCCGTTAATTACGTACATTCTGTATTATAAATGAGAGGTTGGCACGTGACAAACAAAAATGTATAAGTATAACCTAGAATGACAAAAAAAAGAAAATGTTAAAACTTAAAAACTTTATCAATTACATATAATGGCATTGTAAGTTAAAATTAATCGATGAAAATAAATAATACAAAGCAAAATAGGTAGTTGTACAAACGTTAATATAACCTCTCAAATCAAGTACGAAAATCGGACTAATCTCTGATGAAAATGAGTAATTTACATTATACTAGAAATAACCATAAATTCTCGAACGAGAATTTAGACAAAAATAATATAATGTTCTTAATGCAAGCAATTTAAACACGAAAAATGAAATAAAAAATAGATAAACTAATAAATTCGTTGAACTAATTTCACACTTATTTATTTGACACCATACACACGTTTACTTCTTCTGTATCTAGGTCCCTAGATTAGTTTGATCTCACATTTCTTACATTATATTGTAGCGCCATCTATTACCTATTATGCTATTAATGCTTAACATGCCTCTTTACACATCTTTGTAGTGACATCTATTATCTTTTATACCTAACAAAAAATGTTTTTTCTAACTCTCATAATCATAAAACCTTCGACCGTGCATAAAATTATGTATGTACCACAGGCGTAACTTGCTTTTATGGCCTTCGACGTGTTTTTATCCCTCGGCTAACGCCTCGGGCTCAAAATCCCGCCACAGGCCATAAAAGCTTCAGTACGCCCTTAATACATAAATAACTATTATTAATTTAGTTAACAATATGCAAGAGAAAATATACTTTTGAAACCCACAAAAGAACGTAATCGGAATCGAAAAGTATAGGTACAATCACACATCACACCCTCCGAACATTTACATCGCCTGCGTGCTCGCCCCTGCTACGCTCAAACTGTGTACGCCGTGACACCGAGGTCACACGAGATAACAACAATAACAAAACTGTATGCTTATCCCCTCTCTGCGTGATGTCACAGCGCGAGGGTCTATTATCGAGCACTATATTTGTTGATTGTTTTTGTTTCCTGCATTTTACAGTTCACACATATTTTTGCTTATATCTGTGGTTCGTTTTATCTGCCAGTTTTATGTACGCTCTCGTACTAATTTTTTTGGTTTTCTTGATTGTTATTAATTCATTAAAGAATTGAAGAAAATTGTAAAAATGGTTTTATAATGCTGTGTGCCAATGTGCAGAAGCATGGCCAAATTTGCGAACGTTTTCAAATTTCCTCACGATAGTGAGAAACGAATAAAACAGACAAATGCGATACTTTGGTCAAATTTTAAGATTGCAAATCCTCTGCAGTTTGCATTTTGACGAAAAAAATATTATTCGTGAACATGAATATATTAGGTCAGATGATATATGTTTGGTTTTAAAAACAAAGGGTGGTAGTATGAATTAGTGATTAAAGGTGATTACCGAGGAGTTGATTATGATTAGCAGTGTTTTAGTTCTGTTATTATTGATTATGTTAGAGAAAAAAGCTTCAAATAACAGTTATAGAAAAATTAATTGTACGCAATTTTTATTTGAAATATTTTTCTCTAAAACAATCCATAAACGATTGACAAAGCTAAAACACTGCTAATCAACTTCTCGCTAATCACACTTGTTCATGCTACCACCTAAAATATTTAAAATTGACGATGCAGTACTGAACATATTTAATAACCAGAAATCATATTTTAAGGTAGGTATCAAAACAACTAGGAGAAAAAAATCTTGATATTCGCCGTGACAATATTTTAAAACAAAAAATTAACTTGAAATTTAAAACTTGAAAGTGATATAATTACTGATTAAATGCATTTTTACTTCCTTGTACGTAAGTAAAGGAAGTATTGTAATCGCGAAAAATTTCGGTTTTCAGATTTCAGCGGAAATATCCATTTTGGTCATCCCAAAATCCATTTTGACTAATTTCGTCGTGACGTCTGTACGTACGTATCTCGCATAACTCAAAAACGGTAAGTCGTAGAAAGTTGAAATTTTGTATTTAGGACACCTATAACATCTAGTTGTGCACCTCCCTTTCTGGTTATTCCACAATTTCCAGAAGTGGCACTTTACATGAAGCCTATAATAGATTTTAATGAAAAACTGTTTTAAAATATAATCCAAAACTTTTCAAATTTGGTATACAAGACTTTTATGTCAATCGAAATAACATAATATATTTTGGTTAAAATAGGCTAACCGGAAGTGGTACATTATTTGAAGTTGTTAACAGTTTTTCTTGAATAATAGTACATTAAAACACAAGTATCATAAGGCAATCTGTTAACGTACGAGTCCAAGTTTGGAAAACGAGCCGCTAGGCGAGTTTTACAAAGGACGAGTGCGTCAACAGGCCTTATGATACGTGTTTTTTATACTATTTTTTCTATTGAGGTAATTTTACGATTAAATTTATTTAAATTGCGACGTCAAATTATGACTAGGTATTTTTTTGTTAGTTATGTTTATGTTGGTAACACTTCTCGCTAACAATTGAAATTTCATATTTTGTCAACTATTGATTAATTAGTGTATTGCAAGGTGTATTGTATTTATGATTCAAGGTCTGATTCTGGTTGTGAAATTAATATTATATATTTTTCTAGTCCTATCACCTAAAGAAAGTATAAAAATCCATAATTAAAAGTAATATGTTGAAATATTATCAACAACTTACCATTTTGAGGTTACCTGTCATCTGTCAGTTATGAAAGCATGACTACCAACTCGAGAACATGAAAGGCGCCAAAAATAGTACGCTTATAGATCTTCTAAACGTCGTGTTTGCAGTACAAAACAGTGCGTTTATAGAAACATAAGAACACCGAAATAGAAAAAATGATTTTATTTTGATTTTAGAAATAAATGCTTCAAATAAAAGTTTTATAGAATTAATTTCTCTATCTACGAGATATGTAAATTTAAAAATTATATATTTTTTTGTTTTTATAATAAAGCTTGCTATAGATTAGGACAAAAACATAAAAAAAAAATGTTCATGCCAAATTACGTTAAATACGTGTAATTTTATGATTCGTACAATAACAAATATTATATTTTTATTGTGAAATTAGTCATATTCATTGTTGTAATCAAATATTTCTTTGTTGTAATCAAAACTCTCTTTAAAAAGGACCGGGTTAGATTATGGTCGCTATATATCTTACTATTTTGAAGTTAAAATTAATATTTTGTAATTTAGTTATTAAAAAAATATGTAGGTATAGTTTAATAATCGTACAAGGAAGTCGTGTGGTGTCCACATCAGATTTTTTTTATTAACTATATATAAAATAGAAAAATAGTATATTGTGTTATTAGGAGTAAAAGTGAGACTTTGTGTGACGAGCGTGGAAGTTTAAATGACGAGCGAAGCGAGTCGGATAAATGCACGCGAGGCACACAAAGACACTTTCACTCCGAATGACACATTATATTTTTTCTTCAAACGTAGATATTTAAAGAAAAATATCTACTACTGACATTACATTTTACGTAAATTACGTTTGCGACTTCAATTGCCCTGTAGCTATGGATACTTATTTGTTCCCTTTTTGTTATAAACATTGAAATGAAAATTTTCACGTTTTGACGTTTAAATAAAAACTGTGCAATTTTATATCCTCCTTGTGTGCAATTATGTCGGAATTTGAAGTATTATAATGTACGCCCCCTGAAGTTGTTCAATTGGATGGAAATCCAACAGTGTGGCTGAAAGATATGTCCACGAATCACTGCAAAACAATTTAATCTTTTCTTATCACTTTAATTCTAAGTATTATTATGCTCATTACCGTCCCTGTAATTGTAATCTGTAAGTCTGCTATTCTTTAATAATGTTATTTCCTCAAAAGTAAACTCTGTTTATATTTCAATTCACAGGTTATATATTTAAATTTGAAAGCTATTGATCGTATTTAGTAACTTTATATATATGTACAGTGTGTTAATTAAAAAGCTGGACATAGACGTTTCTGCCTCCCAGCAAAATGGATAAACTTGATGAGTTTTATTCTCTTGAAAGTCCGTTGATTAAGTTATTATTGATAGGTTGTGTGAAAACAGAGCATGTTAACCACTTATTTTCCACAAGAAACGATAAGGGAGAGTTCCAAATGTTAAATCAAGATTTGTGGGACAACCCGCAAATGTTTTTCGAGTATTTCAGAATGAGACCAACAACATTTGTTTTGAAATTACGCAGTTTTATATCCTTTTATTTAAATTATATGACATATATTTTACATGAAATGATAGTTTTTAAATCATGAATTATTACAATTACTTGTTTTTTATCATAGCATATTATTTCATTAATAAAAGGTGTTGCCTACTTTGATTACTCTAATTTCATTGTTTGACACTTGACATTGATAAACGTCAACACCCTCCCTCAATGAAATTCAATCAACATTTTACTAAACCTAGTATCGTACAAAAATAATTAAATATTTTTATTTATTTATAAGCTTCGTAAATAAATCAGCTACTTGTTCTTCACTTCTTATGTACTGAACGTCAATAATCCCTTCATTAATCTTGTCTCTGATGAAGTGATGTCACTGATGTCGGAAGTCGGATATCGACGTGTTTGAGCCGTTTGTGGTTCTAGACGTTGCGTGGAATGTGTCTTTGGTATCGGTAGCAAAGTGGAGGTGTTTAAAAACTGAACTACAAATGGATCCAGATAAAGTAGACATCGTAGTTAAATGCGTTTGTCTTTTGCATAACTTAATCATCAATGAGGAAGGTCTTACTTCCCTTGATCTTCCTGACATGGAATTTGAACCCCTATACAATGTGCCAGTTTCAAGGAGATATAATCATTACGGAAGAAGCGCAAATGAGGCTAGAGAAACCTTAAAAAAATATTTTGTTAGTCCTGCAGGTGTGGTTCCGTTTCAATACAACTTACTATAATAACCTACAGCTCTACAAGTCAAGTTCTTGACGAATATAAATTTAAACATTAATTTCAATTGCTATATTAATGATACTATACATATATTGCTATATTAATACGTAATTAATGTAAACTCCACATCAAAATAAAAAATTAAAATTGTACTTACTGCTAGTGTTTATTTCTTGAGCAACTTTCTCCCACCTTTGCCGAGAAATATCTCTGTTGTGATAGTTTTTGTCTTGCATGTCCCACAAACACCTATTATCGAACACAAGACTAATCAATTTATTAATATCCATGTTGAAAAAACTAAAACACTCGAAATTCAACGTCAGAACGCACGAAAAAATCAAACTCGTTTGAACGCTCGAATGGTTCTGACCTCTGGTTCTGACTACATCGTACGTGTTCTGACATCAAAGTAAACATTGAACATTCTCATTAGAAAACAGGTATTAGTTTGTTCGGACGAACTCATCAGAACAATATTTCGTCAGAATTCGCATCCACAGTAACTGTAGCCTTAGTGGAGTTCTGTTTTACGCTCTGAGCGCTCGATGCCATGCGGTAATTACATCTGAGCGATCTTTTTTCTCAGCTCTACGTTCGGTTATTAGCACACAGAGTGCACAGAGCCCGATCTGTTTGCTCGTTCTCTAACCATGGAGTATATTGAGCAGTTGTCTGGCGCATGCGTATTTAAGCGCAAATTTAAAATGTTTGTCATTGGCAATGCAAACAGTGTCTATTCTATGAAAGAATGTTATCGTTTTTGTATATCAATCAAAAATGTTTGAAATGTATAAATTAGTCATTTTATGAAACATTTTTTTTACATAATTTTCAGTTTTAAGTTGTCCATAATCATTTCCACATTCTTAATCAGTATCATAAAAAAAAACGTTAATATCTCGCGCACAGTATACATGTTAACAGTTCTTTATTATTTTCCGCTTTTATTCTGGCGCAAATTAATGTCAAAATGGCAGGTAAACGCGCTATCCGTTCGGTTATTCAAGCTACAGATCGGAAATCGCAGATGAATCTGTCACGTGATCAGATTGCTCGATAGATTTAAATACCGAACGCACCCACATAGATTACGTGTGCGAGATTTTTCCGTACCCATTCCATACCAACCTCGCGCGCCGTTGAATCTAGGCTTAATATATTCTATAATTTCTCTTTCCTTTATAATCAGGGCTATTAATGTTTGTTGCATGTGAAGTTGGGCTAATTACTATATAACTATTTATTGTCAAGAATACATGCATTAATCTAATATTAGATTTCACATTCCTTTTGACCTGTTATCGGCGTCCATCTTCCACACACGCACAGACTCGTTCGTCAGCGTTGGACTGGCCCTTTAGGACGCGTTCGCCCACGTGATATAAAATACGCATTGTCATTCCAATCACAACAATTATCACAGGCATGCATCTAATACGACAGACAGGAGGGCGAATAGGTATAAGGTGCAACCCAAACCTATGAGAGCTTAGCTTACGCTCGCATCTAAATTTTCAGACCTTTCATAGACCTCAGCCTCTCATTTAGTGTTTCTCACACCTGGTGTTTCACCACTAGTCGTACCATAGTCCCGGACATGTTGGGTCCCAGACCTATTGTGAGAGCTTAGCTTACGGCCATAAATAGGTATCAGACCTCTCATGAAATTTATTATAGTTTATTTTAACAGTAATGGTTAATTTAAAATAAATGATATTCTTATCAAAGTTAAATAAAATAAGTGTTACTCTTACAATGGAAACAATTTTTATGAAATTTATTATAGTTTGGTAATGGTTAAATTAAATAATCTTATCAAAATTAAACAAAATAAATGTTACTGCGGAGTTTAGCAAAACATTTTAAAAGAAATTAAAAATATTAGATTTTGTATTACTGGGTTGCCCGAAATCAAAGAAGTTATTACTACTTTGATTTACACTAAACGGATTGTTGCTGACAGGTGTGGGCGTGTTAATCTGTTGATTAATTCTTAAATGCTCTTCATTAGGGGGTGATTGAAACCCTCGAAGAGAATAAGGAGAAGTAACTGGTTCCTCTCCCATATCTTGCATAAGAGCTGGATTGCTTCCAAAATAGTCTATCATATTAGGGTCTTAAAAAAATAAAGTAAGTTGTTAGAATGTTTCTTTCACATGTTACGAATTTCACTTACCCGCATTATTGTATTCCATCATATTAGGGTCTATTTCTTCTTGCATTTGTACATTTTCAGAAGCTTCAAAATATTCTTCGCCCGAAATTTGAGAGGGGTGTTGGTCGCTGGATACATTTACAACTTGATCGATATTATCTGTACTGGTGCTCAAGCTACTTTGATCATTCTGTGACGACTGGTTTGGAAAATAGGGTGATTTTGTTTCCATTGGCTTTGCAGCACTCTGTTGAAATATATGTCAGTCAACTATTTACATTAAAAAGTATAAAGTTCGGGTAATCCCATTACACAATAGTATATTGTGCAACAAGTGCGGAAAAGTCAACGAGGTATGAGAGTTTCAACACGAGACGAAGTCGAGGGGTAGTATCACATACATAAGTGGGCAATAGGTGTTTCTGCACTAATGACACATTATACTTTTTTACGACCACACTCTTTGGTAAGAAATAAATAATTCATTTTTAATAAAGAACTTTTTTTTCTGAATAATTGTACTTTAAAATAATTACAATAATTACTTTTATTATAAATGGCAATATATACATAAATAAGTAATTAACAAATATTGTGTAATTTATAAATCTCAAAATACATATACAGGTGACACTTGGAAAACGGGCCACTCAAAATAACTTTTTTATTTATAATTATTTTTTAATTCTCTTTACATATTCGTAAACTGGGGACCCTACATATTTTTATATATTTGGATTCTACGTAAAATTACGAATTCAACGTTATGCTTGAAGTCAATTTTTATTGAAGAAGAAATTACAAAAAAATAAGAGAAAATTAAGAGTAATTAACCTGGTAAGCTATATTAGATAGGCAGTGATAACAAATTGATAATTTTTTTGTAACAAAATATGGAATCTTACAAAAATAACACTATTTGAACAATTAACTTAAATATTAATAATATTTATCTCAACTGTTTTCACACTTGCCTGATATGGCTCACCAGGTTAATTATGGATCATTTTCTCTTACATTTTTGTAATTTATTTCTTCAATAAAAATGCATTTCAGGCATATCTTCGAATTCGTAATTTTACGTAGATTATTTTATAATATAATATATAAAAATATGTAGGGTGTCCCAATTGAAATATTAAAGTTAATTTCACATCATGCCAAATACCATGATTTGTGAACCCCTAATCCAAGTTTACAAATATTTAAAGAGAATTAAAAAATAATTATAAATAAAAAAGTTATATTGAGGGGCCTGTTTTTCAGTGTCACCTGTATAAATATTACAGTTGGCAACTTGTGTGAGAAATAATTTCTCATCCCACGAATGTGAGAAATAAATAATTTTCGGGCTTTGTAAAGCATGGGAATGTGTGAGAAATAATTTCTCACAGTTTAACCCACGACTGTGAGAAATGAATAACTTTCAGGCTTTGTAAAGCATGGGAAAAGTGCAATTTTCTACAGTGGTCGTAGAAAAAAATCATATACATCTTAAATTCAACTACAAAACAGAATCCTGTATGAATAATAACTGTTAATTCCTAATATACAGGATAATTAGTCGGTTTGTTCTTTTCTAATAACTCGATTATTTTAAATATTATGAAGAAAATTTTCAAACGAACGTTTGTTTTATATTAAAATATCTTTAAATCTGCAATATACAGGTGTCTCTATAAGCTTGCTCACTATTGGTAACTTTTATTTGAAGAGGTACGAGGTTTGGTTAAATGAGCAAAATTGTGCCATTTTGAATAAGTGAATTGGTGAAGTCAGTAAAAAGAAAATAGTTATCAGCGGTTCCCAAAATATGGGGCAAAATATATTTTTTCTACAGTCTACTTAGAAAGTAGCCATTTGCGCTCTCTTTTGTCAACGCAAAATGTCACTTTGCCGCTCTAGCGCGACAAAGTAGAAAAAACGCTAATTTATAACTATACAATGTTGAGAAATGTCACTTGTCTACAATGGAGAAACATGTGGAGTAAGACCATAAAGATTGCGAATTTATAGGTAAGCCAGAAAGTATGTTCTAAAAATTTCGCAAAACACATCATATAACATTTGTCAGAAAGCTCGTATTCACCATCGCCGATATCCCCATCAGTTAATAGAGAATTAATTGTCGAATATAATCATAAAATATATTATTAAATTTAAACATAATTTTATTTGCCAAACTTTAACAGCTACAGCAACAGCAGCAATGCATATTTTATAATCATTTTGAATTCGTTTGTAGTCATGATCATGTCTTTATTTATTTTATAATAATATCTACAAAATAAATTTATAAATACTACGAAAACTTTTAGAAATATATATTTTAATACAATAAAAAACAACTTTTTAATCTGTTACTGAAAACAGCCCTACTTACACATTTGTGTATTATAATTTCCCGCCTAAACTATGAATCTGGAGCGTTCGGCATTAGTATTAACATCTGTGAAATCCGTCACGTGACCTATGAGCTCTGAGCAATCCGTAGATGTCAATGCCGAACGTACCCAAAATATATAGAAAAAGTATTAAAGCAAACCTGTAGAAAATGGAATAATCTTTAATTTTTATAATAACAAATTGCGAAAAAATTACAATTATAGGTATTTTTTGAAGAAAAACTATCTTGAGCTTCAAGTAAACTGTCATTTCCGGTTATCCGATTGCCACCAAAATCTAATGGTTTCTTTCCATATTAGAATAAGGTAGAAATACATGGTCTCAAAACTTTCTGAATGATAGTATTTGAGTTAGAGCGAAAAGAGGATCCACACACACACACACATACACACATACACACACACACACACACACACAAACACACATACATGTATACATACACACAGACATCATCGTGAAAATGTTAAAATTGGATTCTAGGGACCTTAAAACGTGGTCATTTACCAAAATCTCACTATGCGATTTTTAGCACGACCCCTATACCTCATCTCTTACCAAGGGTAGCGGGATGTAAAAAAAAAACAATAGTGAGCAAGCTTATAGAGAGGCACCGTACAGATTTTTCTATAAGTGTTTCATTTTTACGCAATGGTATGTAACTATATTTTCAAATGGAACATCCTATATATTTATTCAAATTTGAAAAGTCCATGAAATTTGCTGTCGTATAAAAAATCGTATATTATTATTATTATTAAAAAATACAATAGCGAATTATTAAATATTTCATCTGTTTTAATCCGATATTTCATTATTATATCTGTTATTTAATATTATAGTGAAAATGATTAGGCCGAAGATTCACGTCATCAACCTGAAAAAACTGTATAAAATGAAATAGAACTTATTAGTTGTTATTATTTTTTAAACAAAGAAAAAATATAGTAGTATTAAAGAAACGTATATATTAATGAATTTACAATTATTTCTAAGTCAGTCCTTATTCCTTTTACGGAATATAAAATTATTTGACACAGCATGGTCATTCTCAGTAATGTCAACGTATAGTACGAAAATAAATTACAATTATTTCAAATAATTTTATATTCCGCAAAAGGAATAACGATTGCTTTAAAATTATTGTAAAAATCATTAATATATACATTCCTTAATACTAGTACTTTTTTTCTTCTTCTTTTAAAAATAAATAACACCCAATAATTTCTAAAAGTTATGTTTAATTTTATAAGGTTTTTTCAGGTTGATGACGTGCGTCTTCTGCCTATTCATTTTCACTATATCAGATGTTTAATTCAAAAATAATATTGCTAAGCCTTCTGTATTTAATAAAAATGTAATATTTTAATCATTCGCCATTGTATTTTTTAATAACATAACATATAATTATTTTTATAATATTGGATAGTAATGTACAGTATTTTTTTTGAAAGATATTCGATCAAGGTCATCTACGATTTATATGAATTCAGATTTTTACTCCGCCCATTCTTACAAATTCAGTAATGTCGTTTGCTTAGTTTTTATAAGGGTACATAAAATACTTTTGTTATTTTATTATTATAATAATAGGTATATGTTACAATAAAAGTATTCAAAATTCAAAAATATAACAACTGGTAAGTTTATTAGTAAATGTAAAACCAAATATTATGTGAAAAATAAAAATACTGACACAATGTCAGTGTCCGTGATAATGACAGAAAATAACATTATTCGTACGGCTATGAATCAAGGTAATGTATCTGAATTAATAAATAAAAAAGGTTATAGCGAAAGAATTATCAATAACGAGCATCGTTTTAAAGTGGAATGTCTTGACTTAGTCGAAACAATATGAATTTTTGAAAGACAAGCGTGTTATATCGATCCTTATTGCACACGCTTATAGCCTTTGCAAAGGAAAAAGATAGATGTGTATGCCAATTTGTTAATTCGTTTATGGATACAGATAACCTGGATCGGACATCTTTCAAAAATTTTACTGTACTTTTCAAATTCGAATAAATATACAGGGTTTCTTTTAAAACAACCAGTACTTTTTTGGGCGAATTAATAACTTTAAACAAAAATGTTATATATGTTAATATGTTACAGTTAAAGTATACATTTCAGTCAGTGCATACACTGTCTAGTTGATGTATGCTTCCACTACCTGTTTTAGTGAAAGTATAAATTATTGCGTTGCCCACGCAACATGCCCACCCAAACTGTACAAAAAATAATCAAGAATAAGGGGCTAATTTATCAGTAATAACAAATTAAAAATTCAACCAGTAGTTCACAAACAGTAGAACAAAACTATTGTCCATATTCTCACCTCTTGAAGTAGCGCTATTTCAATTTTTTGAATTTTATTTATAGACAAGAATAGGTTTCATATTTTTGTAAATAAAACCTATAACAGTTGAAATAAGTACTATTTACAATTTAATTTATTTTTATTTCTCCAATTTTTAACATTAAGGTTGACAGTTGAAGTAGCGATTTTTCGGAAGTAGCGCTACCTACGGGTGTGAGAATGTAAGCCAATATTTTTTTAAATGATATTGCTAATTTATAAACAATCTGTAAGACTTACCGAAACATGAGGTGTGTCTGGCACATTTTCAGTTCTTTTAGGAGCTCCAGTGGCTATATTAAACATTTGATTCTGGGTGTAATTTTTTTTAAGAAATTCTGTCGAGTTTGGTTTTTGTGAAACAGTTTCAACTTTTTTTAAAGTTGATGGTAAATTAAACATTTGTCCTAATGAAGGCGGTTTTTGAATTTCAGTCATTGGTTTCACAGGAATAATTGTTGGAAAATTAAATATTTGGCTTTTATTCTGATTTAAAATATTCATCATTTGTTTTGGTTGCAGAGGTTTATTGGGTACTTCCTCGACATTTTGTGGAATATTCTTGGATAAATTTTGGTTATTTTCTATATTTTTCTTGCTGTCTTGACTTGACGATATAACTGTATCAGATTGAGAAGGTTTTTTATTTTCAGATATACTTTCTTCTGCTTCTGTTGATGAATTTATTTCTGGAAAAACTGTAACTTTTTTAGCTTTAGGTTCTTGAGTTTCCATTGGTCTCTTTAAGGGTTGTTTTTGATTATTGGGATTTAATAATTTTTCTGGTACAGGTTTTGTTAATTTATCAATTTTTGGCAGAATGGACATAACATTTGGTTTAGGGATGTGAATATTTGAAACGACTTTCGGCATTTCTATAATTGAAAAATAAATAAGAATTGAGATAAAAAATGTGTTATATTATTTTACCTAGTTTAGAAGTTGGTAGAAAGTTCATATTTAGATATTTTTTTGGGTCAAACGATGGTAGCTGAAAATATATCATGAAAATATATAAGAAAGGAAAATTGTTTTCCAAATTTTTACCTCTAAAGATTTAATGCTCAATTTGAACGATTCCATTAAGTTCATTTTATTTGAAATATTACGAATTGAAAGTGTTTCTTGTGTAAAATCATTTTGTGAACGATCGGTCAAATGTAAATTTAACTGTTTTGAAGGAGGAAGAACAATATTTCCACCATTTTTTTCAGTCGTCACTGCTAAATTTAATTCTGAAAAACATATTCAGTTAATATTTTTTCGTAATACCATACCGTTATTATGTTTTAACAGAACTAAATACGTAAGTGAAAAGGATTCTTTAACGGATGCCAGCCGTTAAGGATTATAACGGACGCACAAACGAAAAACAAAAGTGGAAAGGTGTCCATAACGGCCGGAGTCCATTATTAAAACGGCCGGAGTCCATTATTAAAACGGCCGCCGGCCGTTAAGGTTTATAACAGGCGCCTGATATTAAGGATAAAGTATTTTCTAAAAAAATCACAGGTGAACAGCTTTATGGTATTACGAAAAATTTTGAACACCACACGGCCGATATGCAAATAACGGACACGGTTGAAGTTTGTAAACCGAGGCGATAGTCCAGGTTTATATTCAGCCGTTAAGGTTTATAACAGGCGCCTGCTATTAAGGATAAAGTATTTTCTAAAAAAAACTGTATCGTGGAGAGCTTTATGGTATTACGAAAAATTTTGAATGTCACACGGCCGATATGCAAATAACGAACTCGGCTATCGCTTCGATTTACAAACTTTAGCCGCTTCCATTATTTGCTTTATATCGGCCCAATGACGTTAATAACTATTTTCGTTGATCGCCTATTAATTGATTAATTTTGTTACGGAATAAAATTAAATTTTGTCTAAATTAATAAGATTATGATCAATGGAAAAATATTATAACCAACAATTCATAACAATAAAGGGACATGTAACCGTATATGTCAAAATAAAAAAATTAATCACTATAAATTTTCATTATAATAATAAGAATTAAATTTTCGTAATAATATTGTTATAGTCGTTCCACGAACCAACCGGTTTACGTCATCAACTTGTTCAAAATATGAGAAACTAAAAATCCCCATACGCTTAAAATGTTTTCAGAAAATATGAATTATTTTAAAATTTTGACAAATAAATTTACGTTTAGTATATACGTTATGAAATAAAATAGTAGATAAAAATAATAAAACTTTATTTGATGCGAATCTTTTAAACATATTTTTCTTGTTGGTAAGACTTACGATTGACAATTTGATTGTATATTAAACATTGAAATCGGTGTCTTTGAAGAAAAAATATTTTGCAACTACATTTCTTACGTTCATAAAAAAAATACCCGGTATATGTAAAAAATCAAACTTTAGTCACATAGGTACCGAACGTGTTAAAATGTTTCATTTATTAACACATTTAATAGTTCAATAACTACAGACTTTCAGTACTCTCCTAAAGGTCGTACTTGAATTTGCCCACTCGCCCAGTATAGTAAAAATGATTAGGCACAAAACACACGTCATCAACCTGATAAAAACCATATAAAATGAAATATAACTTGTAGAAATTATTGAATGTTATTTATTAAAAAAAATACTAGTATTAAGAAACGTATACAGAGTTTTAATTTTAAATAGGCCCTTTGCTATCTCCAGAACTATAATAGTATTTTTCTCAACCAATGGTTCTCAAAATAACGAATTTTTTGAGAAAAATGCGTATAAAGTTTTATTCTAATTTGATTAAAATAATATAAAAAATATATTTTCTCATTTAAAATAAAAAAGTTAGGTCTCATATTTTGAGAACCACTGATCGAAAAAAATAGTGTTTCTTTTCTTTAAATTTGTGTTGTGAAATATAAATTGTTTGCCCATTTAACCATTTTTGTTGCTCTTATAGGCGATGGAAATAAGCAATATGGCATCTGGTGGTGTACATATGTAATATCTCTTAATATTATATACTTAATGCATAAATACAATTAGTAAATGAAATGTCAAATTATCCCGTTAACATTAGTTCCACTTTGGCGCTGCGATCGTATTTCCCATCGCCTATAGTTCTCGAGATAGCAATGGTGGCCCATTTAAAATGAACAAGTGTATATTAATGAATTAACAATTATGTTTAAGACAATCCTTATTCTTTTTATGGAATATAAAATTATTTGACATAACATGGTCATTCTCAGTATTACCAACGTATGGTACGAAAATCCACTACTAATCATAATTGTAAATATCATTAATATATACATTACTTAATGCTAGTATTTTTTCTTTCTTTTTTTAATAATAAATAACACCCAATAATTTCTACAAGTTATATTTCATTTTATAAGTTTTTTTCAGGTTGATGACGTGCGTTTTCTGGCTATTCATTTTTACCATAGTAGAACACTATCCTGACTTATAATTAAAATAAAAATAAATAAATATTTCATCACGGCATATTACCCATTGCTGGGTGTGCCAATCTGCTTTGTATACAGATATCGGTAATGATGGAATATTTGTACCGTGTGGGCGCTTACCAGGCGTCACCTCACGGGCACTCATAGCTGGCGTGGAGAGTGCACCACTTATAATTAATTATATTTATATAGATACCTTGAGTTTTATTTTGTTTACTAATATTACTTTTCTTTATTTCTTTCTCTTTCTGTTTTTTATTATATTTCACCATAGCTTCAGCAAATTTTATTATTTTATTCTGCAGTAATCGTTTCTCAATATTTTTAAACTGAATAGCGCGTTTTTCAATATCTTCATTCTTCTGCTTAAGAAAAGCAATTTGGAATTTAAGTTTAGCGTTTTGGTTTCGTAATTTATTACGTTTAATAACTAAAGGATCATGTTCATTTAGTTTAATTGCTTCTTGATAGACTTTATTCCAACGCGCATCCAATATTTTTTCTTGTTTTTCTCTTTCGAGAATTCTTTGTTTCTTTAAGTCATAAATTTCGGTTCTAAGTTCCTTATTTAGTTTTTTCATTTTAAGTAGTTCTTCAGATCTTAAATGAATTAAAATTGTAAACTTACATTGTATTTATAAAATATAAGTCCGTACCGTTTTTCACTTTCAACTAATTCTTCGTCAAGTTGATGCATTACTTCCACAATTTGAGTTTTATATGCTAATTCGGCTTCTTTTTTCTCTACTTCAATTTTCAAGCGACTTTCTTCTTCTTTTCCAACTGTAATTTATTTTTATGTAGTATATGCAGATAAACAAAGCATAACCTTCTCACCTTTGCAATATATTTCCATGTCTGCAATAAAATCATAAACTTCGGCATAACTCAAATTTTGTTTTTTATTTAGTTCAAGTAACTTTTCACTCCCAAACGTTGAAGCATTGGATCCTGCAGCCATATTCTGCAATGTGAATTAAAAAATTCATCAAAAAATATTGCAATAATACTAAAAATTAAAACTAATTTAAATTCATCATTGGTGAGAGTGGGTAGAGACCAGAAATCATAAACACGCAATAAAAAATTAAGAAGTAATCTATCAAGGGTCGCCTGGATACCAAAAGATACAAAGTTCTCATTCTACTCGTATTTCCGTAAAGGCTTGTTCTCGAAAGTTTTGCATATATTTTGGATTTCTTTTAATAATCGGATTTTTTACCTTCCGTCACCTTTAAGAAAGGAAGGTCATTGTCTTTGGTCAAAAAAATCGGTGCTGAATCTTCATTGAATAAGCATGTTAGGGTCTCTATAATACAATTTTACTATTTTTACGATGATATGTGTGTGTATTTGTGTGTGTGGGTGTATGTCGGCCGCGATAACTCCAATGCTAGAATACCAAAAATTACAACAATAAAAAAATATTGGTAACATTTTAGTATAAAATCAAAAACTACAGTCAACTAAAGTAAAATAAAAAAATCTGATGTGACCAACACAGTACCTCCCGCCATTTACCTATGTATATAATTTTTATATTACTTTATAAATTTATCAATACAATACATAGAAAAAGTATTAAAGCAAACTTGTAGAAAATGGAATAATCTTTAATTTTTATAATAACAAATTGAGAAAAAATTACATTTAAAGGTATTTTTTGAAGAAAAACTATCTTGAGCTTCAAGTAAACTGCCATTTCCGGTTATCCGATTGCCACCAAAATCTAATCAGATATTTCCTTATTAGAATAAGGTAGAAATACATGGTTTCAAAACTTTCTGGATGATAGTATTTGAGTTAAAGCGTAAACAGGATCCACACATACATACGCATACATACATACATACATACACAGACATCATCGTGAAAATGTTAAAAATGGATTCTAGGGACCTTAAAACGTGGTTATTTACCAAAATCTCGATATGCGATTTTTAGCACGATCCCTATACCTCCCTTACCAAGGGTAGCCACATAGTAGTGTAACATGAGCCTGATATGTAACAAATATCTATTATTTTTAACTATTTAACGCACGCCCAAGCCCAATGAATTGCAGTACAGTAATGAGCTCCGTACTAGGACTGCGATGCTGCATCGTTATCATCGATGTGATCAGAAAATCGATTAATCGATCAGAATGATCACAGACTACATTTAATCGATCTATCGCTGTTCCTTTAATCGATTTTTATTTATGATCAACTGATCAATTCAATAATAAATAAATCTGATCGATCCAACATGTCAGGGTCATGTGTACGCATGCGAATATATGAGCAGAGGCATCGCTATAACGCTGTCTTGTAGTAGTCTAAAGTCTAGAAGGGGAAGGTTGAGAAACTAAGATTGCGAAAAACATCACTGTGCTGATAAGAAGATTGGTCAAAATGATCACAGACACATTTAATTGATCATAGATCTGATTGTTATGGATTACAAATCATCGATTTTGATCGATCAATCGACAAGACCAATCAAAATTAAGAATCAAAAACGAACAGCCTTACTCTGTACTATTTCACCCCCCTCCCCACCCGTTGTCGAACTTCATTGCCCACCATCTGCAAGATTTATTAGCCAATGCCATTATGCAGCAGATAATAAACGAAATAATCATTTTGTCTGCACAACAAAATTATATTTTACACATAATGGGTAGATGGAAATCTAAATTGTTTATACAATTTGCTCATTGTTAAAAAATATTTTAACTGATTGAGTATTTATAAATAAAATTTTACTATTTTTCATTATTGTAATTATTGGAATAATTATTAGAAACGTCAAAAGTTTTGTAACATTGTTAAGTAATTCAACGAAAACAAATATGTATTACACTTACTATGTAAAACTGGAGTGTGTAGGCAACACTAAAATAATACTTGAAAGCAATCAATTGTATCATTTATTGTTAAGGTGCACTTTTAAAGGCACGTAAATCTGTAACGAAAAGTTTCCGGATATACCTTCATAAAACATTTTTTGCTCAAAATGAGTTTAGGAATATGCTATTATTTTTTATTAAATAAAATTGACTTTTGGACTTCCATTATCTTTATTAACAAAAGCACAAATTGTCACAACGTTTCGGTAGCTGATATCTGCTGCCTTAGAAGTACAATGGGGTACAAATGGCATGTCAAACAAGAAGAATTATTATAATGTTTTACAAGAAATATACTGTATTTACACACAAAAAAAACTACCTATATTTCACAAATATCGTTCAATTCACGATAGTGAGAGAATTTTGAATTAACTCGCGAGCAGAGCCAAATAATTCTATTGGTTCGCTTCGAAAATAAACTGAATATTAATGTACTTTACAATGGGTTCAAAGACAAAGGCCCTATTTCTAGCGCACTTTTATAATAAAAGCGCTTTTACATTATATTCTTATGAGGAGTGTGCTCCATAAAAGTGCGCTCGAAATATGGGCCAGAATATTCACTTCAACAAATTAGTTGTTAGTTTTAAGTTTTAAGTTATAAGATTACAATGAAATTAGAAAGAAATCTATACAAATTGTTAAAACATATTTAAAAAAATCTGATGTGACCAACACAGTACCTCCCGCCATGTACCTATGTATATAATTTTTATATTATTTATAAATTTATCAATACAATACATAGAAAAAGTATTAAAGCAAACTTGTAGAAAATGGAATAATCTTTAATTTTTATAATAACAAATTGAGAAAAAATTACATTTAAAGGTATTTTTTGAAGAAAAACTACCTTGAGCTTCAAGTAAACTGCCATTTCCGGTTATCCGATTGCCACCAAAATCTAATCAGATATTTCCATATTAGAATAAGGTAGAAATACATGGTTTCAAAACTTTCTGAATGATAGTATTTGAGTTAGAGCGTAAAGAGGATCCACACACACACACACATATACATACACACAGACATCATCGTGAAAATGTTAAAAATGGATTCTAGGGACCTTAAAACGTGGTCATTTACCAAAATCTCGATATGCGATTTTTAGCACGATCCCTATACCCCCCTTACCAAGGGTAGCGGGAGGTAAAAACCGTAGATTTACGGAGAAATCCGTAGGACTGGCAACAATGACCGACTATGCGAAATGTAGTAATTTTGCGATTGCTGCGCTAACTAGCGATGTTTTTCCCGAACTAACATCGGTTTCTCAATTTTAATCTAGCTGTCCGAGCCCTGCCCTGGGCGAAGCCAAAGTAAATCGCTAGTTGATTCTAAAAGAAATCAAACAACCATGGATAAAAACAATTTTCATCTAAATTTCAGCCTGTCAAAATCATTTCATTTTATGTGTGTTCATTGGAATGGAAAACCCCAAATTATATCCAATATTATCATCAGTTCGATATCTTAAGTGCGACAAAGTGAACGATATGGTCAATAGTTATACTAATGTGGCTGTAAATGATCCATTATCAATTCCTGATTTAAATTTTGACATATCTGCTTTGGATAGCAGTATATTTAACGCGAATCCACTTTTGGATGATAAAAGCGATACAATCATTGATGGTCTGTTTCAAAAAAATCAAGTCATGCAGGCTAGATGGGAACATATGCAACAAAATGTAGATGACTTGAAAAAGGAAAATGAAAAACTAAATGAACTGTAAGTTAATTACGTAATAAATTATTATATTGCGATACAAAATGAGAAAATTGTCGAAGGAGGTATTAGCCCAATTTGATAACTCAACCAGTATCGTAAGTTACGAAACTAATTTCATACAATGTATTATTTTCAATAAGCAAAGAAATAATCTACAACTTTAAATTTTGTTTCATTATACCTACGAGGGTCATTTCATAAATATTGTACACAATTGTTAGTTTACTCATTTGTTTATTTTTATTACACTATCTCTTTACAACCCTTCAATATAGTCTCCCTGCTTCTCAATGATCGAGCCCCAACGTCTGGGAAGCTTTACTATTCCATCCAAGACATCATCTCTGTTCATCTGTCGAATGGATTGGGTAACGGCAATATGAAGCTCTTCCAGAGACGGAAAACGATGTCCACGTATAGGCTGTTTCAGCTTTGGGAATACGTCGAAGTGTGTTGGACTCATGTCCGGACTGTAGGGAGCATGAGGTAACATTTCCTAACAGTATTCACGCAGTTTTTCGGTTACGATATGCCCGATGTGGAGGCTAGCATTGCCATGGAGAATGAGTGGCCTAGCCTCGAGCAACTGGGTTGTGCAATTTTCTGCGCAGTTTTTGCATGAAGGCCCGATAATAAGCTGCTGCGACACTTGTTCCTTTGTAATCATAAGCAAAGATCATTAATTGTTTGACTTTTGATTGAGCTCTCCGAAATTATTTTGGCCGTGGGGAATTTGGAGCTCTCCACTCGTTGGATTGTAATGTCAACTCCGGTTAAAAATCTCTAACTTAATTTCAGCAATAGCGACTATTTCTGCCACGTAAAGTTTTGATTTTAATGTATGACTTCTGATCTTCAACACTCACAATACCCAAGACACGTGCAGGCTCCATTTCTAGCTGACGTTTGTGAGAAACAGATTACGCTATAGTTGAAAACAAAACACACTTCTTCCCCAAGCTTTCTAAACTGACGTGCATTATTTATTAAATGACCCTAGCATTTGACGTTTGTTATAAATTTGAAGCAAAATACACTTTTTAAATTTATTATACAGTATATGGTGAACAAGAAACTTCATTTTATATTTAGTCTAAACACAGTTACACCGTAAAAGAATACCACAGAATAATTTACATATTTAAAGAAATTAATTGAATTTTATATTTAAATATAGTTTAAAAATTGTCTAGTATCTGGTTAGTTTTTCATGTTGAAAGCGACTCTTTGCAGTACGCTTCGGTATTCTAGCAACGAATTTTACTTATAAATATATAGAATATTTGTTTTTGTCATAGATATTCATCACAAATACAAAAATTGATAATAAATGTCAATTGGGATATTTCACTACGTAGAGATGGCGTTGTGTACCAACGTCAAATCATCAACAAGGGAGCACTTCTGTGTAACTTCCCTAAGCGTATCATTGCTGTCAATAGTTTTTCTTTGATTCTTCTTGTATTTTGACTTTTCTCTCAGTGTTTATTATTATTGTAGGTAGAGTATATTGCCTTATATCCTGTTTTATAAATTGTAGCGGTAGATTTATTATTAATTTTCATTTTAAATACTTTAGTTAATAGTTGTTAGGTTATGTACACAGTTTTGTTTCTTCTTAAGTATAGTTTTACACTAAATATTAGATTATAATAGTTTAATTAATTGTCAATATTAGTTCTATTATCTATTTTCCACTATATAAACTACGTGCGTATGTAAAAACGTACGAATGAAATAAAATTCCTCCCTTGTTTTTAGTTCCAAATTTTGCCACCAGGTTCGCATTCTTAATGACCCCAATAGTCCAGTCATCAAGTCAGTAGGGTTTTTAGGTGGGGTAGTTCTGATTTTAATATGTTGTTTAGGTCGGGACTGCGATGAAAAATTCAAGTTTTTGACCTTAGGGAGATTTTCAAAAACAGTGGTCTGTATCAAATTTTACAATACAATTAAAGTTCGTAATTTTTTATACAAAAAAGGGTTGTTACATTTTTTACCTGTCAAAGAGTTATGTTAAGAGATAAGCCGGGTTTATGTAGCAATAACATAGTTACTATTATACTCATAGTCCTAAGTTTTAACCATAAGAACAGTTTTAAGATAGGTGACTGTTTATGCAGCATTCTTGCTGTGACTATTAGTATGTCACTTTCTAACCTCAATTACTTTTTACTTATACTATATTTGCCGAATATATGTTAAAAATAATAGAGAAAAAATAGTTATTGCTAGTTTGTTCATAATAAATAACATCACAATTAAAATAGAGGTTATGCTTTTTGATTCTGACAGTTCACAGGCATGCGCAGATTGTATGTCGTCATAGTCATAAGGTGCGTTCAATGGAGAATGGAGCTAGCAAATGCTAAGTAAGCATTTGCTATCTACTAGAGCGTGCATTGAACGATCTGCTTGTTTTGCGACGATCGAACTGTCAGATGACTATCAGTCAGTGAGATTACGAAAATTGAAAACTTTCAAATATTGAATTTTTGCAAAGAAGATAACACTGATATATTAAATGCAGTGTCAGATAAATAATAAATAGAAAATAAACTATCAATGGTATTAATTACATGCATAATTTAATTTTAGTAGGATATTCCGCGCAACTGAAATCAAGTACAAATATTTTGTTATTTTTACATAATTTATTAATTTTCATCGAAAATATATTCAAATATTACAAATGATATTTGAATTTGTGTGCCATATTTTTACATGCAGCAAAACAAGCGAGAAAATAGTCGCTTGTTTTGCTTGCTAGCAAAACGAGCAAATGCTAAGTTAGCAAGCCGTTCAGTACATTTTACTTCCGCTTTGCTCGATTTGCTAGCTTCATTGAACGCACCTTAGTCTTAAAATTATTGTCCAATAGGGTGGTTGCACATTTTTTTTTTACCATTTTATGTGAAAGATTATACAAATTTATTCATAATAAACTGAAAAAAAAAATTTTTTTGTTCATATTTTTTAAAATATTGAAGTAAAAAGAATCGCGCCAAAAACTCTAGACAAAAACTACCCCCCACTCTTATGACGTCATAAGGCACCTACTCCCATTGGCTGTCTGAACACAAGCAACCTTTCTTGTTTATCGCATGCAATTGCGTGTCTCTCTATCTCCGTCACTTGTAAACAAAACTTGTTTGTTTGTGTGCTTTTGTGTTTGACATTTGACTTATTACCGTAATAAATATGGCATTAGTTGCTGAAAATTTTGTTCAGGCTAAATCGGACAATTTGCCAACAGTGGATAGTTGAATGGTGGCCGAATTCATTTCGGAAAATGAATGTTTCACAGCTGCAGAAATTAGAGGTGTGAACGAATTAAGGTTAGAAATTATTTATTTTGACGTTTTATATCATTAATAATGAATTATTATTTTGTTACAGTTCTGGGCGAGATTCATACATAGAATCTGCCATTGCCATTGGTTATGTTGATCTGTACCGAGAGAATAATATGTGCAAACTGCACAGTACGATGTAAAATTTGCCCGAAACATAAAGTAAAACAGAAAAACTACACTGTTCTGCTAAAGTAGACGAAAACCTTTGATAAAGTTATGTGTTACTTGTACGGATTGTACTGCATCATTAGGTAGTTTCACGATGACATTTTTTGTAATAACTCGTAATTAATTGATTATTTTCAAAGGTGGTTGTAAACACGCCATTGCGTTCTTGATGTGGGTGAATAAAAGAACTGAAGAACTTGCACCAACCTCAGTGGAATCCTACTGAAGAAAACCAAAATTATCAAATACAACAACAGTTAAAAACTATGTTATTATGAAAGATTTTGGAGCAGAGGATGTTACGCCAGCAGAAGATGGTGAAGCATTTGTTGAAAATGTTTTACAAACTTTATTGCAAAATGATAACCAGTGACGTAGAACTACTGAAGTTCTTCAAGGATAAAATTGATGTGCAGATGCTAGACCTGCATTTAATATTAATAAATTTCGTAGAAGATTGTGGTAGCGATTTTTTCAAGTATGCACAGAATTTTATGTCCGATGAGTTTTGCCGAGAAGCAGCAGAAGACCAGTTCAAATCTCAGTTCTGGTATAAAGTGAGATATGGGCGTATAACAGCGTCAAAAATTTACGATGTGGCACACTGTAAAAAAGAAGATGGAGTTGTTGTAGAGCAAATAATTAGTTGCATGACTTTATTGATATTACAATTACAAATAAATATATCTTATAAAAAATATGTACATATTACTTATATTTTCCTTAGGTACTAAATATAACTATACTAAATTATTCCTTGTATTTTACTATATATCAAATTAATAATGTATATTTTACATGGGGTCTCGTGGGCACGTGCCTGAGTGTCTGGTCGTGAATCTGGGAAACCGGGTTCTATTCAGACCGACGCCAAATATTTCGAATTTTAAATGGCGAGCACTGTATATCTTTAGTTTTACTTGGAACACACTGCGTAAATTTACTGCGACACGCTGGTTTGACTTGCACACTAGCATCTACTAAATTACAACAAACTTGAATCGCAATGTCTTGAGTTGTAGTTACAGAAGAGGCAGAAATGTCCAGAGTATGTCTTTTATTATGAGATGTTGACGGCTGTAAAATGTCTAATACAATATCAGACTCTGCAATTGTATTATCTTCATTTAATGTTTCTGGTTGAACAATATCCAAATTTGATGATGGTTTAATTTTTTTTGCTGATTCTAATCCTAAATGTGGAACCGCATTTGGCTTCATACGTTTATTTACACCCATAATTTTAAATTCTAAAAAAAAATCCAAGTCCTCTTGAAGCTGCAGTAATGATCAAATAATTAGAATGTTATATAATTTTTGTACCACGATTTCGTGGCCGACCAATGTGTAAGTGGATGGATGTGGTTAGTAGGGTGCTTAAAGAGAGAGAGTTTCCAAGAAGAGAAGACCATGTATGAATGCGATTATGCGTGTGGCCGAAGCGAAAGAAGTCTGCTTAGATAGGAATGTGTGGCGAAGGATGATTGTTTCCTAACTATTATTGTGATCCAGATGCGGTATTTCGCTACCGAAAATCGGTCACTTTAATATGTTTAAGAGTAAGGATTTGTTGTATGATGTTGATCTTATTGTTTTCGGGTTTGTGCGAACCCACTAAGTGGGACACGCGTGATTGTATGTATGTATGTATGATTTCGTACTTACATTAAAGTGATTTTCACATACATAAAGATGAGATTTATTAGAATATTGCGTTATTTCTAATCCTATTGCTTCAAACCATAAATTTCTTTTAATTGGATTGTGTGGAACGTTGAAAATATCTTGTCCGGATTATTCTTCCGAGAATTTTTGCAAATAGGCACTATGCAATATATAGTCATTTTTATTGTTGTAAACAATACTTTTATTTATAATATTAATAACAAACTTTTATCAAACTTGCAAATAATCAGCACGCAACTATTTGTAATTTTGACATCTGCTTTGGCATTTGTCAAAAATCAAAGTAGTACAAATTTTTATCACTAGGATGCGTTGACGCGAGTGCCTTTTGACGTCATACTCTGTTTTTGATCACGTGATATATTTGAAAATATACACATTTTTAAAACAATAATAATTCATTATATATAGGAATTATTATAATTTTTTTCCAATAAATAATGTTTAAATAAGCAAAATTACGAGGATATAATGTTATTTTATAAATACAAAAATCTTGCAACCACCCTATTCTGTGATTATGCTTATATTCATGATACCGATTATGACGACGTTGCATAAACAGCTCTATTATAAAAACATTTTAATTCTTAAAACTAATTAACCAGAATAACAATTTTATGAAAGAAATTCAATTTACTCAAAAAATAAACAATTAGGTGCGTTCAATGAAACTAGCAAATCTAGCAAAGCGAAAGTAAAATATATTGAACGGCTTGCTAACTTAGCATTTGCTCGTTTTGCTAAGTAAGCAAAGCAAGCGACTAGGTGCGTTCAATGAAGCTAGCAAATCGAGCAAATGCTTTCTTAGCATTTGCTATCTGCTAGAGCATGCATTGAACGATATGCTTGTTTTGCTACGATCGAACTGTCAGATGACTGTCAGTCAGTGAGGTTACGAAAATTGAAAACTTTCAAATATTGAATTTTTGCATAGAATAGAACACTGATATATTGAATGCAGTGTCAGATAAATAATAAATAGAAAATAAACTCTCAATGGTATTAATTACATGCATAATTTAATTTTATTAGGATATTCCACGCAAGTAAACGCAAGTACAAGTACATACAAATATTTTATGTTACTTTTACGTAATTCATTAATTTTCATTGAAAATATATTCAAATATTACAAATGATATTTGAATTTGTGCGCCATATTTTTACATGCAGCAAAACAAGCGAGAAAATAGTCGCTTGCTTTGCTTACGTAGCAAAACGAGCAAATGCTAAGTTAGCAAGCCGTTCAGTACATTTTACTTCCGCTTTGCTCGATTTGCACGCACCTGACTACTTCCTCGATTGTTTTGCTGCATGTAAAAATATGGCGCACAAATTCAAATATCATTTGTAATTTTTGAATATATTTTCAATGAAAATTACGTAAAAATAACATAAAATATTTGTACTTGAGTTCACTTGCGTAAAATATCCTACTAAAATTAAATTATGTATGTAATTAATACCATTGAGAGTTTAGTTTCTATTTATTATTTATTTGATACTGCATTCAATATATCAGTGTTATCTTCTATGCAAAAATTCAATATTTGAAAGTTTTCAATTTTCGTAACCTCACTGACTGACAGTCATCTTACAGTTCGATCGTGGCAAAACAAGCAGATCGTTCAATGCACGCTTTAGCAGATAGCAAATGCTAAGTAAGCATTTGCTAGATTTGCTAGCTTCATTGAACGCACTTAATTTGGTATTTAATACTTGGTCTAATAGGATTTGCTATTTATAACAGTTTACATTTGTCATGACATTGAAAGAAGTAAATTATCGATGATTTTTAAATAATTAGACACGATAACGCGGTTTGAAAATTTGAATTCAGCATGAAATTATCCTTCATGTCACGTATTACACGATTTTTCATTTGATGAGCGATTCTCTAGTAACGAACAATTTATACTTAATGAAATTGCTCTAAAATTTTAAACATCTGCAAATCAGCTTATTATTTTTTCATCTGAAATTTCAACACGATTCAAAATAAACAATATTATGTATTTGATGTACATCTCTTTAATTTATGTTGTGTAACAGATATAAGTAAACAATGCCATTGTTTTCTAACACACTAAAAATAATAGTGCAGTGCATGAAGTATATCGTAGATATTACAGATACGTAATTATCTACTACACTGCTCTCTGTGCTAATGTTTACTCAGTGACGTTGACGTTTAAATCAAATTATTATTTCATGGTTTACGTCAAGTTTATATTTTTTACCGATAGGGTTTCCAAGGCAGTAAGTTTTGTTTACAAATTACTGATCAGTAAGTGATGTGGTACTGATCAGTACGTGATGTTACTGACCAGTAAGTGACGTGACTACCTCCCGATCTGGAGGCGGTGAAAATTACATAAATAAAAAATAAATGTACAATTTTTAAAGGTTTAACGATAACAAAACAACAATCAAAGCTTACTTAAAAATGACAACTAATTTTTTAAAAATGTCAAAATAATTTTTAAATAATTCTAAACTTTAATGTTATTATTGGGACGACCGTGTAAAAAAAATATAATAAGCATTGCGGGCATTAAGTGCTTCTTACCGGTATCGGATGTATTGGAGATCTCGACTTCGTCTCGATCTCCAAACTAATCCTCAACCAGTAAGGTGCACTTACTGCCCTTAATATTTAAATAACTATATTTTGTACCTGATGTTAAAAGTAGGCTTTGTGCGTTCATTTTTTGTTGATGAAGTAATTAATAGTAGATAAAATATTTTTTATCTACACTTTGAATTTATTTACTATACAAGACGATAAAGAGATACTTTAGCAACTCGTGAAAGATAGTTTCCTTCCACTTGTCGATAAAGTATCTCTTTATCGTCTTGTATAATAAATAACTAATGTTTTAAACATAAATATAGGTAAAGAAGATAAGGCTTTGAGATATTATTTAAAAAACATCATTTTCAAATAAATTACATTTATTTTGTCAGTTATACTTCATTTCACGTAAGAAAATAACGTTGGATTAGACAGGGATATGAATTCTGCCCGTGGATTGGTCAGAAAGCAAACCTAATTTACAAAAACGAAAAAAATATCATCTGTCAGTTGTCAGTTATGAATTTAATCTTCAGAATTAAGTGATGTTTAACCATTTAACATTTTTACAGATAAAAATATTTATTATTATTAACAAAGTTTTGTTTCACGAATGTAAATTATTTATTTAATGCATATAAAAAAGGTCGGCTCTCAAGCGCCATCTACTATTTTCTTACGTGAAATGAAGTATACAATCCATCCGTAAATATTTCATGTTGCACGTCTAGAGGTACAAAATGCAGTGAAGTTATCTACAAGTAATATTATACGACCAGATGGCTTATAAATGACCTTGAATAGTCATCTTTCGTGAACCAAACTATACCCACTTTGCAGACTGATGGCAACGGTCAGCAAAAAAGCTTTGGTCCACAATAATTCACTTTCTGTAACCTAATGACCATTTTCAATCGTAGAAAAATAAATACACATTAAACCTTTTTAATGTGTCCAATAGATTCCTTACTATATCTGGAATTATAATTACTGATCTTCCTTCATATTAATTTTTTTTGAATATATTTTGTTATTTTTCTTCTAGTTTAGCGGAAGAGAGAGCCCGTTCATCGAAATTCGTAAAGAAATTTCAATACATCCAAGAGAATCAGCCAATGTTTGAAAAATTAAAACAGGCTTATATTACATTAAAATATAATGAACGTGCACATCGAGCTCTTGTGGAAGTGACTGAAAAAGGATGTCAAACGAGACATGAAAAAAAATATAAACACCCTGCAGAAAAAGAACGATTAGATAAATCAACTGCTACTGATATGTATTTAATTCAAGAAAATGAATATTCTTATTCATCTGCTACCGTTTGCGATTGTAATATTGAACCGGGCTATATGCCGGTCAAAAAGTAAATAAAACTATAATTATCATTACCTCGAGTGACGAGTGAATGTTGAAAGATTGAAAGTGAATCAGATAGAAAATGAAAGGGAAATATGTTGATAAAATGTTATTTAGTACCGTCTAAAAATATGGGTACACTTGCAAAATTGTACAAATCAACGTACCTACTAAAACAGATTTCCTCATATAATACTTAATGGAAGTTACAAACCACAATAAACTTGAACATTTTCAGGTGGTAAAAATTACTCGAAATCACAGTTATACAGGATTTATTCTCACAAAACCGTCATTTTACAAACTTATATTTCTTCAGCAGGGTAAGTAAGATCTTAGATTTATAAAAATGTTCCAGGCGAACAATGTAATAACAGAGACCTGCTAAATAATTAGTCGCTCTCAAAATCGACAAAATAATTCTGTTTTGTAAGAATAAATGCTATCGCAATGAAGATAAATTTATTTCATATCACAAATATCAGTGCCTTGGCATTTTTTGACAAACATCAACAAACACATGCGCCAAATTCGTATTTTCTTATTATGCGCAACAAGTGTTGGCAACATACTGTAAATTCATATAATCATCCTTTCTCGGTCATTTAAATTATATTAATTTGCAACAGGGATGGAAAACGTAACATAACGATATACGATAACATTATACGAGCCCCGTCCGGCTTCAGCTGGCCCGATTTTTTAAAACTCATTTATCATGACAACTAAATAATTTGTAATAATAATTAAATATCTTAACTTTTCTTATTCAAAATGAAGATTTTCAACATTATAACGTAATTTTAAATTAAATTCTTAGCTAAAGATTAAAAATTTAACGGTATAACAGTAACACAGATCAATATATTACTTTCATATTATTTATCAATTTTGAGGCACATCACTTTTATTGTAAAATATTACTGTATTTTTTTTAGAAATTTTATTTAATAAAACCTAACATCATTACAACTTAAATTCGTTAATTTCAGTTTTTCTTGAATTGTTGGTAAAACCATTGTAAAACTAAGTATTATTTTATTTTACATTAAAAAATATAATATTTTAGAAAACATATCTTGCTATGTGTTTTTAGAAGTACAAAATGTCTGTAATATTATTAAAAAATGGTAATAATTTACGTTATTTGTATCATAAATTAACTAAATAAAGTGAAATTGAAGAGGGTAAGTCAACTGATGTGGGACGGGGCTCGTAGTAACATTTCATTTATTATTATTTTTTAATAACGTTACAATTACAAAATAACGTTATGTAACCGTAACATAACAAATAACGATTCAGTATAACGTTATCTAAGATTACAAATTTTACAAGATTTTTGCCATTTGAAAGTATAATTTCCTGATAATTTATTTTGTGTTTTATAATGAATAGATGTCACTAGTGGTCAGATTTGAAGATTGAACTATTTTATTTCTAAAATAAAATAACTGTACACGTTTTTCTAATACATTGCTTTTAATTTTTAAGAAATTTTTATTACAAACTTAAGAAAAATACAGTTTTTGTAACGTTATGTAACGAATTAAGTATTTTTATAACCTTATGAAATAACGTGACGACTAGTTAACTTTATTCCATCTCTGCTTTGCAATTATCGAGAATAGCTCCAAATGATAAAGAGATAAATTTTCACTGCATATCACTTCCATCTTCGGTAATAGTTAAAAATCGGGCCCCTAATCACAGACAAGAAGTTTATCCATATTTGAACAGTTTTTCTTATTTTTGACACCGTTTACATAGTTCCCTTTGACCCCTACACCGTGTTGAAAGATAAGACATCAAAACTAGATCAACCATTATTGTTAATCCGCTGTAGGAGATTTTAAAAAACATTTGGAAGTCCGTTTATAGTAATATTTTACAAAAAGTAATACAAAAAATGCTTCGAGAATCGAAATAATTTTTCCTGGTTAAATATTTGCAAATAACAATGTTTCAATTAATAATAAAAGCAGAATAAAGTACATTTTTACGATACTTAGTGAAACTGTTATAATATTTAAAAGATATACTTGACACGTTTCATAAAATTTCAGTCTCAACATCTTGGTAATTTATCAGTGACCGGCCCATTCAACCAGAACCACAGACGCGTTTAGCTTTTATTAAAGCTCGACATGTCGATAGATGGCTCTGCGTGTAATTAGTTACTCTCATTTACGGATAGTTTATTATCCGTCCACTCAATTTGGTCATTCAGTGCAGTATTCCGTGCTTCAGTTGAACTCAAGAGGATGATGTACAGGTCAGTACGTAAGAGCGAAACCCGTCAGTGGTTTTGTTGTGGATGAGTAGGCGGTCTCTGACAAACACTGAGGGGGTGATTCAGAGAATGAAACGTGTCGGTAAAGTATATTTTTTAAATATTGTTTTAATTATTAGATGTCAGGTCAGGCTCGATGGGTGTTCAAACTGTTTCCCCGAAAAGGGCGCCAAGAATTTGGGGGCAACTGTGAATCAGAACGGGGTAAAATATTTAATCTTGAACATGGCGCTGATTGACCTAAGGCTCTGTCAAGTGTACCTACATTTTTGAGCGAGATAGTACGACTAGCGAGTGAAAGTTGACGTTTAAATTGTAGTTTCTTTTCATAATTTTGTCCTATGATTCGAATTTGAAAGGAAACTGACCATTATGTATTCTCTTAAAGAAGATTAGAATTGTACTTAATACCAATGGAATACTAGCACGCATTTAAATTGTCCTTAGCAACAGAATACAGGGATGTAATTAAAAATATTAATAACGCGAATTATGGCTTGTTTGTCTCAGTTGTAAGCAACCCTCGAGTCGGAACTACTGTTAGAGGAAATTAAAAATAATCCACTTTCATAGAATAAATAGTTTAAAAGTCAAAATATTTTGTTACAATAAAAATAAACAAAAAAATGTTTAAAATATTTTAAATGCACTCCTGTTTTATTTTGCTATTATGCAGGTACCGTAGCCATCCAACTATTTTAAGCAAGCAGTAATTGTATTTCCAATATTTCCTAGTCCAATATTTAAATGGGCACATGCAAAAATTCTCAATCCTGAATATTTCGTACAATTCTATTCTTCTCTAAGTTATGAAAAGAAACAACATCTATAAAATAATTTAAACGTCAACTTTCATTCGCTAGTCATACTTTTTTTATACTGTAAATAATGTATTTAGAAGAGTAACAGAGTGTATGAGTGTAGAACAAAATTAATAAAATTTTATTATTTTACTTAAAAATGTTTTCTTGTAGAGAAGAATTCAATAACTTGAAACAGACTGTCCGTCAGTTAAAGGATTTATTGGTAAATCAACCATTAACAGCATTCGTTTTAAGCGAAAAAAAAGAATTTAAATACCGAAAAGATATATCAGATTTGTTTATGGAAAATAGAAGTCTAAAACAACTAGTTATAGATCAGAAAATCGAAATAGATGCTTTAAAACAACAAACGGTAACAAGAAAATCGCACAGAGAAATGAATTTATTGAAGAAAATAATTGCTAAACAAACAAAGCATATGCAGTTAGTATATTAATAAAAAAAACTTGGATATTTAATAAAAATCGTAATGTCTTTTTTAGAAAATGTAATATATGTACCGAAAATAACAATAGAAATAAATCGAAAACAAGTCTGACTGATTTAGAGAAGAAAATAAGAGATCACATTCATGATAAGTAAGAAATAATAATAATTGATATTATTTATTAAAATTTCTATCTAACGCAGGTATGAATTAAAGATTCACCAAAAACTACAACAAAGTCCGAAAATATCAAAGTCTCCGATAAATGTTGGAACTCCATATTACACGCCAAGAACTGGACGAACAGATGATTCATTTTTATCTTGCGATGGTGATGGAGAAGATTCAATATCGTTTGATAGTATTTAAAAAGTTTTTTTTTTATTTATATTGGTAAATTTTTTGTATTTTGAGAAAAAAATGTAACGGTTTTTTGCTTGTTTTTATATTAATATTGTTTCTATATTTATAAAGATAAAAAATTAGTATTAATTTATAATTTACTACAAAATATTAAAAAAGTATTATTTACAATTTTCAAATCTCACAGAAAGTGTTTACTAATGAGTAATAAACAATGATGAAATATTTAACCTTATTATTACAACATAATATTTAAAAATATCAAATAATTTAAATAAGAAAAATGTAACCATTTTCATTACTATATTTTTCAAAATAAGATCCATTTTTTAATTTTTAAAATCCACCTCTAAACGATTACCTCCAGCTGATACACATCTATACAACATTGCATCAGCTGCTGGGCTGCTACCTACCAGTTTCTCAATCAATAAAGAAGTCATTCAGCTTATATAATCGTACCGTTTGTTCTTCCGAAGTTATGCAATCACATATGTCGGTTCTTGTAGCGGGTTGCCAAGGTTGAGGTTGCGCATGTGCACAACCTGGCATTCTTATAAAATGTGGAGTATTTGGACACAGCGCATTTAGTTGCCCTGCTTCTTTGCTTCTCTGTGAAGGTTTAGAAGCCGGTTGTTGTATTCCACGTGTCAAGATTGTTTCAATATTGTTAAATTTGGTAAGTAGAATTCATTCAAATTATAAGTGTGTGTATATTTTTATTATCCGTTATTGATTATTGTTATTGTTGTAAACTTAAGTAACAATTTTTTAAGTTATTTAAGTACTTATACATTAAGCGCTTTCTTTTTAGGGGGAAAAATGATCTGATCACACCTCGTACTGAACTGAACTGAATTACTAAAAAGAACAGCATGTTTTGCAAATAAGCAAAAAATTAAAACAGCATTATATTTATAACATAATCTGCATTTGCTTATACGTAGCCACAATCTGTTGTACAGTGTGTTCAGAAAAAAACCTAACTCGGAGTAGGCTATGAACAGAGTATGTCATCATTATTCAATTCAAAAGTCAAGTTGTCAAAATTGACCATGAAATGTTATTTTCCTGAAATTCTTTGTAACAGCAGCAAAAGAATATTGCCATTCACCATTTTCTAATTTATTTCCATTTCTAAAATAAGATTCAAGAAGAAAAGCTTTGATTTCTGTAGATAATATTTTTGACATAATCAACTGTCAAATTGACATTTAATTAAATACTTTCAAATTGAGACATACCTTTCTATGTTCATAGCCTACTCCGAGTTAGGTTTTTTTTTAACATTATGTGATTTGTTTTTGACACATTAAATTATTTTAGATTTAAGTGTTTAAATATGGATGTAATGAAACATGAT
The DNA here is from genome assembly GCA_951394225.1 of Harpalus rufipes. Classification (NCBI taxonomy): domain Eukaryota; kingdom Metazoa; phylum Arthropoda; class Insecta; order Coleoptera; family Carabidae; genus Harpalus; species Harpalus rufipes. The sequence continues at coordinate 14,638,550 of OX596286.1, forward strand.
ATAACCTTTCAAACATGAATTTCTTCTATTTCTGTCATTTTAATATTAAATACTTACAAACAAGACAAATTTGGACAAAATACATAGTAGTAAATCACATTGACGTGACATATTGACATTCGGGATCATTTCATAATCTATTTGTTACTGTTTCAAATATGGAACTTCGCGGGGGCAGGGACAAAGAAAATGGGTAGTGCAAGATCATTTATCCCTTTTTAAAAAGACCGATTTAGGGTAGAAACGTGCTACTCAGAGTTGATCTTGATAAAATGAATGTGGCTATTATGAATAAAGTTAAAATTAAATTCAAATTATTTGTTAAAAAAATGTTCACCTTGACCAATGAAATTATTTTTGGCGGTACAGAATGTATAAAAATATTTTTTTTTTGTTTTTATTTTAAAACGTAAATAAAAAATGAAAATATTTCATATGCTGAATTGTTAAATTTTTATAATGATCTAATAATTGTTAATAATGTTAGAATGAACTAGATACGGCTAATTATTTTATATTAGTTTTCTATATAATTTAAATTTTTGAAAAAAAAATTAATGACAAATTATTTCAGGTTTGATCAAATTCTATTAAATCAACCGACACAGTCAACAAAATAGACTTATTAGTTGGCTATCAATTGTTATTATTGAGTTTTAAGTCAATATTTTTTACCTTTCTAGCAATTCACCAATCACAATGTGCGGAATTTGGGCAGTATTTGGATTACACTCCAATTTATATAAACATTGCGGAACAACATTTACCAATATTACTCATAGAGGGCCGGATGCTTGGCGCGTGGAATATGATGCCCGTATTAAGGTATAAACTTAAAAACATGTTCTATTCAGCAATGAAATATCAAATTATCTACAGAGCTATTTTTATTTTTTTATCAGTAAGAATTAATAAAAACTGCGTGAAATTAGCTTATCAAGCAAATAAAAAAGTAATTCAGCGTTATTTTTATTTTGTTTTTGTTGAGATACAAAAATTATTAACAAATTTTGATATAGGAATTTTTTTATCTTTTATGGTTAACTTGTATTAATTAAAAAGTTATTTTTAGAATTGCTGTCTCGGATTTCACAGATTAACAATTGTTGACAGCACGTATGGAATGCAACCAATGAAATTGCATAGGTATCCACTATCAGTTTTAACTTGCAACGGAGAAATCTACAACTGCAAAAGAGTATGCATCTCATAATATCTTCTTGAATTTTTTTTCTACTAGCATTATTTTACAGATAGAAAAACAATTTGGATTTGAATATGAAACAGGCTGCGACGTAGAATGTATATTCCATTTATACCAAACTAAAGGTATTGAAGAATGTGTTAAAAATTTGGATGGAGTATTTGCATTTTGTATTTTGGATCCAACAAAAAAGAGAGTATGTATTGCTAGAGATCCGTATGGTGTACGACCTTTGTTTAGACTCTTTGGAAACTCTGGAGTTTTGGCGGTTTCTTCTGAAGCCAAAGGTGAGAAGAAACTAAAACTACTAAATATTTTAATCTAACGATTAACTACGCACTTAAGAAAATTCGTCTCTAAACATGTATTTTAATATCCATGTAGAGGTTTGATTAACACCTTCACAGCGTTTAGGGGTAATTGGCGACAAAATTTAAGGCCTATGTAGGATTTCGCAGAAATTGTAATCTCAGTAATTTTTATAGTAATTTAGGCTTATTAAAGTGAGAACACGTTTTTAACAGTAGCGTCTTATGCATTTTATAATAAGGCAAGCAATGACAAATAAGGTGAAAGCAAAAATAAAATTGTGAAAAATGAAGTGAACTAATATAATTTATATTAGTAATAATTAAAAAAAAACATACTGCCCCATCTGAACATTTACCACTAAATTTTCTTTATGCATCTCGCAAGCATTATAAAAACTACTTGCAGCTGAGCGTATACGTCAAAATATTTCCAATACAGAACGCTACATGTTCGATAATGTTCAGTACATTAGCGGTACGGTAGACAACAAAAAATACATTTGTGTATTTGCTTTTAATTTTTGATATATTAAAGTTCTTAATAAATAATTATAAATAAATATATTGTAAAAGTATATAAAAAGTTATAAAATATAAAGGCAAGCACTACTTGTCTGTTAAGATAATGTTTATTCAAAGTCAGTCGCCCTACCGGCTCGTGGATTAAATTCTTCGAGTAAATAAACATTCTTAACTCACGTGGTTTATACAATATTTTATTCAATTTCGACGAAATAATAAGAAAACCCATTACAATATTTAATTTTGACAAAATAAAAAACTAATTAATTAGTAGGTTGTGTATGACAATCGTCGTTTATAGACGTCAAGTCGTTTATAAATTATAAACAATCTTTAATTACTGTCATTTGTGTCGTGAAAAATAATGAAAATGGCTGATCTGTTTAATAAAGTCTGGGATGAGTTTTATTTTCGTGTCTGATGTTATTTTAAATGCATCATTTGTTGCAGTGAGTTAAAATGCTGTGCGAGTTTTAATAGTTATTTATATAATCAGATATGGAAAGAGTGATATTGTTTGATGAATATGTATAATGTTTGCCAAAACGAGTGAAGCGAGTTTTGCAAATTATGTGAGTCAAACAATATCACGTTTTCATAACGTATTTATCTTTGAATATATAATACATATAAGAACGGCAACGCATATGGCCTAGCAAGATACTATATCTGTCTCTTTTTATTCACAAAATTATTATAGATAGCTAGTGACTCCTACCACAAAACTATGAACTACGGTAAATCGTGCTGACAGCATTGCCAGATACTATTTGTTAGAGGTATTCAATGATCAATAATTCAAAAATATTGTTTCATAATAACCAGATAATATATTTTGAATCTTCAATGTACATGTATACTTGTTTTACAGTAGCAAACTTAAAAATCTTTATAAAATCTTACCTAGTATGTGCAAATGTAAAAAAAAAGAAATTTGAGAAACAATGGCCAAAGTTCGTTGCAGGTAGCGAAATACCTATCGTGCACGTGTTTCACATAAAAGGGGTTGTTTTTGTTACTTATAGTTTTGTGGAATCGAAGAATTTCCTTCTTAGCGGATGCTAAAAGTTGTCCAACAGAAATTTATATCTGCCAACTATTAATTAACTACATGAAACAAAAATGTATTGTGGACTGTCATAAGATTTATTTGATTTTGATGAGACCCGATGCTAATATTGAAATGTAAGAAGGTTCAATACTGAGAATATTCGAATACGAGAGCCGATCCGGATACTGGAATTCCATATCTCATACTCATATTCGAATCTAAGATCCGATACTCAAATCCGTTTCCAAGATTCGATATTCGGATCCGGATTCAAGATCCGATACTCAGATTCGGATCCAAACTCCAATACTCAGATTCGGATCCAAAATCCGATACTGAGATTCGGATCCAAAATCCGATACTCAGATCCGGATCCAAAATCTCATACTCAGATCCGGATCCAAAATCCCATACTCAGATCCGGATCCAAAATCCGATACTCAGATCCGGATCCAAAATCCGATACTGACATTTGGATCCGAGATCCGGATAGTTCAATATTCAATTATCCGGATATCCGGATAATTTTGGATCCGAAACCGAAACTATCCGGATCCCACCACTAGTAAATAGCTATTATATAACTCAGTTACATAATAGTTATTTACAAAATTCATTTCGTGTGAATTATGTAAAAAGTGACATTTCATAACGTCATAAGGTTGGGTAAAATTCAACTTTTTAAAACGGAATTAGATAATTTAGTATTGTAAAGAATAGAGCATAGTTTTGAACTTGAAGTTTACGCAATGTAATTTCAGACTAGTGTCAGTGTACATGACATGTGACGTGTGACGACATCTCGTGTCATTCTTACGTGTAATGTCAAGTATTATCTTTATTCGAATTGGAAAGTAGATAGATAATACTTTACATTTCACACTTACTGACTAGAATATACAAAGTTACAATGGCAATATTATACCTTCTTAATATTTTAATAAAATGTCAGATGCCGATGCCAGGCAGTTGAATACTGGCACTTTTAAATTTAAATTGGCGGCGATTTGAGTGCCATCTACTGAATGGACCTTTTACATGAAAAGAGAGAGATAGAGAAAAAATGACATATATGTAGTGCGCAGTAGTTTGTTTGCGCATAGAGGAGGCCAGATATATTTCAAACAAAATTTGAAATGGCGGAAATAAGAATGTAACTATATTAAATAAATTCACACAAAGAGTTTGTGTTTGTCTTTATTAATAATTTCTTTACAATCAAAGTCAAAATAATTTCAATTTTTGTGTTGTTTAAATAATTTTTTATCAAAAATAAATGCTTGTCCTTTTAATCATTTTACTTGACAACATGGTGCCTACTCATTTCTAGTTCGTAAAAATTTCACTACGTGGTGTATTGAAAAATTACGTCACGGTGCAATAAAAATGTAAAAGGTGCATTGGTTAAGAGGAACAAAGTATAATGCAGGTATAATGTATGCGTTAAGGGACATAAAGTATCTCGTCGACCCTAAAGTATGATTTGAACATGTACAATAGTCCTCCAAATTTTCATCTACTTAGTATACATACATATAGATGGAAATATTTATAATCAAAATTTATGGACAAAATAATCCTCACCGCAGAATTGGACTCGGTACATAAACAGATGAAATCGCACTATAGTATAACTCGAAAATTTTTCTCCGCAATGAAAGTGTTAAATAACTAGAGGACTTATGGTTCTAATAAATATAATGTATAATAGCAAATAGCACCACAGTTAAACTTAAAAAAAAAAAATCACACAGAAGGTGTTAAAATCTCCAAACCAAGAAAGCGCTCACGTGACCCTTTTTTCGTTGATGTGCTTCACTAAATCGCCTTTATTTGGCACCCTTTTTATCATAGATTAATTTTTCATAACCTTCATCTACCAGGATTTTATTTTATACTACGTAGAGATAACATTTTCAATTTGCTAGGTATTATGGGCATTGCCGAAGAATTAAACGGGGCAGGATGGAAACTTGAACCTTTCCCTCCAGGTACTTTTGAAGAATATGAACTACTAGACGATGGATCCGTAAAACTTTTACGCCAAGTTAAATATCACAGTCCAGGCGATAAACCCTCATTCAAAACCGCAATTCCGTACGATAGTAAGCCGCAACAACGAGTGAAATCGATAAAATTATTAATTTAAAATTGACTTACAGAATTATCTGGATCCGACATTTTAGGAAATATCAAGACTCTATTCACTGAAGCCTGCAGAAAACGTCTGATGGCAGACAGAAGAATCGGATGTCTTCTCTCCGGAGGACTGGATTCTTCTTTAGTTGCTTCCTTGTTGGTTAAACTCGCGAAAGAAGCCAACCTGCCCTATAAAATACAAGTAAGATTACATATTAATGTGGCATTTATAAATACAGTAGAAACCCCACGTTATTTTGAACATCGGGCAGAAGTAAGGCAATCCGAACAAGTACTTTAATCCGAATTGTGGCATAAAATTTCTCCGAACGCAACAACTAACACGTGTGACTCTTGGAAAAAACTGAAATTTGGCTTTAGATTCCACCCTAGAAGTGGCGGGTTGTGATAATCATGTCATTCCGAGATTACAATGTACATAGATTGTTTAAGAAATAATATTCGATAATACTACGGCGACCGGCGATCAAAGCCGGAATTAACGCCAGAAAACAAATAAAAATTAATGATTTTTTTCAGAATTATTTATTATTTTTAATTCAACATGATGCTTAAATTTTAATTAAAAAATAATATTATATGGCAATATGAAGAGATAATGTAAATATATACAAGAAAAAAAATTAAAATTAAAACGATAAGATGTTTTTTGATTCAATTTCAGGGTTATTTGTTCTCTGAAATACTGTAATAAATGGTAGAAAGCTTTCCAAATTGACGTTATTTACACTTATCCATACAAATACAGTAATTCGAACAAATCGTTAGTCCGAACACCCCCTTAAATTTAGCATTTCGGAGTAAAGGGTCTCTACATTTAATGTGTTTTCAGTCTTTTGCAATCGGTATGGGTGATAGTCCGGATTTAATAGCAGCAAGAAAAGTAGCGAAACATATCGGAACAGACCATCATGAAATAATTTTCACAGAAGAAGATGTAGCCAATGTTTTGGATGATGTAATATATGCGTTAGAAACTGCAGACATTACTACAGTTAGGGCATCAATTGGAATGTATTTAGTTGCGAAATACATTAAAGAAAACACAGATACAACTGTATTATTTAGCGGAGAAGGTGCCGATGAATTAGCTCAAGGATATATTTATTTCCGAGATGCACCGAGTTCCTCAGATGCTCACAACGAAAGTCTCAGATTATTGTCTGATATTTATTTATATGATGGTTTAAGAGCTGATAGAACTACTGCGGGGCATAGGTATTTACCTTTATTTGAAATAATTTCTATAGAATAATATTTTTTTATCTCTAGTTTGGAACTTCGAGTGCCATTTTTAGATCTGCAATTCACCAACTACTTTTTGAGCCTTGATCCGAAAACAAGACAACCACAAAATGGAGTAGAAAAACATTTACTACGCTCTGCATTTGATGGTACTGATTTATTACCTCATGAAATATTATGGAGGCATAAAGAAGCATTTAGGTGGATTTTAGGAATTATAAAATTAGTAATGAAATAAAACGAAATATTTTTTTTAGTGACGGAGTTGCTGGTGTGAAAAAATCATTGTTTACAATTATACAAGAAATAGTTGATAAAAGGCTTCCAAATGAAGCATTGAGTACAGCTGCACAAAAATATAAACACTGTACACCGAAAACTAAAGAATCTCTATATTACAGGTAAACAAACTAGTCAATAATATTTCAGTGTTATGTCTAACTCTTTAAAATCAATTTCCAGAGAAATATTTGAGAAATCCTTCCCTAACCAAGCTAGTGAATTCTTGCCGTATTTCTGGATGCCAAAATGGATAAATGTATCCGATCCATCTGCAAGATTTATTAGCCATTACGCAGCAGATAAAGAGACGAAATAATGCCATTTAAAAAAATTATATTTTACCCATAATGAGTAGATGGAAATCTAAATTATTTATTTATTCAATTTGTTCATTGTTAGAAATTATTTTAACTGATTGTGGATTTATAAATAAAAAATTACCATTTTTCATTGTTGTAATTATTGCACTATTGAGATAATTATTAGAATTGTCAAAAGTTTTATAACATTGTTTAACGAAAGGAAATGTTACACTTACCAAGTAAAACTTAAGACTGTGTGAAGGCAACACTAAAATAATACTTTAAAGCAATAAAATGTATTATTTATTGTTATTTTTCAGTTTTAAATCGGTGGAATAAACTTGCAAATGAAACAATTTTCACCAAACAAGCACGATTCACGTTTGTTTTTCTAGTTTAGAAGTACACGAACAGATGTCCCTGTTATTTATTTAAGGTTGGATATCCCTATATACAGGATATGGCCATAGGCCAAGATCGCCGCCATTAGCGGGCCAATGTCAAATATACTGAGTATTCATTTCTCTATTTATTTGTAAGAAATGGGATATGAAGGAATATTAAATAATCACATTATGAATTTTTAAAGATAATAAAAATTAATTTATTTGAGATACACAATTATTATTGACACAAATTTAGAGGTTATGTAGAGTATAGGATATAGGTTATTAATATCACATCTAATTGAATATCTGTAGTTATTATTTACATAATAATTATATATTCTAAACTTACCTTTTAAAAATTTAAATGTTTGTGCATTGACTATATAATGTAATACACATTATATAGTCAATGGTTTGTGCTTAATATTGGTAATTTTTATTTGTTTTCAATATTGTCAGTAATCGTATTCAGTATCTCAAGAAAATACACAAGATAAAAATATTACATACACTTTAAATAAATATTAAAAGTATCTTTAACTGTGTTTTTCATTAAAATAAAACAAGTAGCCACAAAAATACATAACAAATGGCGGACGAAACGCGAGCCACGTCATGGCCATAGCCTGTACGTGTATCCTATAACTATTTTTTATAGTTATTTATAAAGTCACTAGATATTAAAGTACCGCCTTCGGAGCACGCCATTTTTGGGCAAAATTAAATCGCCAAATTTGAAATATTTCTCATCATTTGAAATAAATGCGTAGATTGTGTAATTTATATAATTTTTAAATGTATTTATTAAAAAAGGAAATGCATATGATTATATTTTTTATAAACAAACATTTAATTTCAGTTTTAATACAATTTACTTTAAAATAGCTCGCACAGCAATATTTCAGCCGTAGGCTACATCTCAAAAATAATTTTACAATTATTTTACTTAAGTGTATTGAGACTAATTTGGAGGACCATTTTCTTCGTAAACTGTCCTAATGTTATTTTATTACATAAAATTGTATTCTCGTTCCATGTCGATAGTTCAGATTTACAAATATATTCACATAATACTATTATAGAATACTCGAAAAATATTTTCAATACTTTTTCAGTTTCGTCAATTTATTTATATTATTTGTTATAGTTTTTACACCTTGTTTTAAACAGTAAATCCTGACGATGAATTAAATCCGTCCATAATAATCTTCTGTTTGGGGTCTGCATAATTTGCTGACCAAAAAAAAAAATGTAGTACTGTTAAATGGTGTGCTACCATCTTTTTAATGAATATACAGCCTACATAAATGCATGAGTTTATGCTACCACCCATAATCCATCCCTACAACCCCTACCAGATAGACTTTACTTGTGTGACTATTACAATTTTGCTTAAATTCAGTGTTTTAATTAATGCTACCAAGTTCATATTGCACACGCTTACTTCGGTAATTGATGTGATTATGCTACCACCCATAATCCATCCCTACAACCCCTAGCAGATAGACTTTACTTGTGTGACTATTACAATTTTGCTTTAAATTCAGTGTTTTAAGTAAAAGTAATGCTACCAAGTTCATATTGCACACGCGTACTTCAGTAATAGATGTGATTATGCTACCACCCATAAACCATCCCTACAACCCCTAGCAGATAGACTTCACTTGTGACTATTACAATTTTGCTTTAAATTCAGTGTTTTAAGTAATGCTACCAAGTTCATATTGCACACGCGTACTTCAGTAATTGATATGATTATGCTACCACCCATAATCCATCCCTACAACCCCTAGCAGATAGACTTTACTTGTGTGACTATTACAATTTTGCTTTAAATTCAGTGTTTTAAGTAATGCTACCAAGTTCATATTGCACACGCTTACTTCAATAATTGATGTGATTATGCTACCACCTATAATCCATCCCTACAACCCCTAGCAGATAGACTTTACTTGTGTGACTATTACAATTTTGCTTAAATTCAGTGTTTTAATTAATGCTACCAAGTTCATATTGCACACGCTTACTTCAGTAAATGATGTGATTATGCTACCACCCATAAACCATCCCTACAACCCCTAGCAGATAGACTTTACTTGTGTGACTATTACAATTTTGCTTTAAATTCAGTGTTTTAAGTAACGCTACCAAGTTCATATTGCACACGCTTACTTCAGTAATTGATGTGATTATGCTACCACCCATAATCCATCCCTACAACCCCTAGCAGATAGACTTTACTTGTGTGACTATTACAATTTTGCTTAAATTCAGTGTTTTAATTAATGCTACCAAGTTCATATTGCACACGCTTACTTCAGTAAATGATGTGATTATGCTACCACCCATAAACCATCCCTACAACCCCTAGCAGATAGACTTTACTTGTGTGACTATTACAATTTTGCTTTAAATTCAGTGTTTTAAGTAATGCTACCAAGTTCATATTGCACACGCGTACTTCAGTAATTGATGTGATTATGCCATTACCCATAAACCATCCCTACAACCCCTAGCAGATAGACTTTACTTGTGTGACTATTACAATTTTGCTTAAATTCAGTGTTTTAAGTAATGCTACCAAGTTCATATTGCACACGCTTACTTCAGTAATAGATGTGATTATGCTACCACCCATAATCCATCCCTACAACCCCTAGCAGATAGACTTCACTTGTGACTATTACAATTTTGCTTTAAATTCAGTGCTTTAAGTAATGCTACCAAGTTCATATTGCACACGCGTACTTCAGTAATTGATGTGATTATGCTACCACCCATAATCCATCCCTACAACCCCTAGCAGATAGACTTTACTTGTGTGACTATTACAATTTTGCTTTAAATTCAGTGTTTTAAGTAATGCTACCAAGTTCATATTGCACACGCGTACTTCAGTAATTGTTGTGATTATGCTACCAGCCATAATCCATCCCTACAACCCCTAGCAGATAGACTTCGCTTGTGACTATTACAATTTTGCTTAAATTTAGTGTTTTAAGTAATGCTACCAAGTTCATATTGCACACGCTTACTTCAGTAAATGATGTGATTATGCTACCACCCATAAACCATCCCTACAACCCCTAGCAGATAGACTTTACTTGTGTGACTATTACAATTTTGCTTTAAATTCCGTGTTTTAAGTAATTTTAAACTCCTGGTGATAAATTAACTACGTAAATTTAGAAAATCTTGAAATTTTTAATGTAAAATTCTGACATTTGACATCTATGTACATAATTACTATACTTATGTAACCAAAAAAAGGAAGTGGCGAGAGGTATTGTGCTGGCCACAACAGATTTTTCATTTTGAAAGACCTCTAGCTCTAGTTGCCGTTACTGTTTGTTCGCTCTACCTACTGCACTGGCGTGCCAAACACTAGTAATTTTAGTACCTACTCTATTTGTTTTATGTTATAACTCCCCAACCATAAAACAGGTTTGACAATAACTGATATAAGTTGCTCATTCGGAATAATTTGTTAAGACAAAAATATGTACTTGAAAATTAAATATTTATTATTGCCTCTTTGTACAATACATACCATAGTTTTAGAGACACGAATATAATATTCAAAGAAGGAGATTGATAAATATATGTATGTCCCTCAGGACAATTATGATTGTTATGGATTGTATGTATGTAGTATGTATGTTTGTTGATATGTTAGTAACAAATCAGATAATACATTAAATTTTCATATAACTAATGATCTTCAATCATACAGAGAATTCATTGCACAACTTGCGATCACTGGTTCCATAACCATCGTGAAAACATTACAATTGGTACAACATTACTGAAATACTATAAATATAAACAATGCTAAAAATATATTTAAAAAATACCTACATATTAAATGTTATTAGAAATTCATGTACTTCTTCAGAAACAACCATACGTGAAGTCTATCTATCAAAGGTTATAGGGTTATAGGGATGTTTTATGTGTGATAGCATAATCACATTAATTACTGAAGTAAGCGTGTGCAATATGAACTTGGTAGCATTAATTAAAATACTGAATTTAAGCTAAATTGTAATAGTCAAAAGCGAAGTCTATCTGCTAGGGGTTGTAGGGATGGATTATGGGTGGTAGCATATAATATTCAAAGAAGGAGATTGATAAATATATGTATGTCCCTCAGGACAATTATGATTGTTATGGATTGTATGTATGTAGTATGTATGTTTGTTGATATGTTAGTAACAAATCAGATAATACATTAAATTTTCATATAACTAATGATCTTCAATCATACAGAGAATTCATTGCACAACTTGCGATCACTGGTTCCATAACCATCGTGAAAACATTACAATTGGTACAACATTACTGAAATACTATAAATATAAACAATGCTAAAAATATATTTAAAAAATACCTACATATTAAATGTTATTAGAAATTCATGTACTTCTTCAGAAACAACCATACGTGAAGTCTATCTATCAAAGGTTATAGGGTTATAGGGATGTTTTATGTGTGATAGCATAATCACATTAATTACTGAAGTAAGCGTGTGCAATATGAACTTGGTAGCATTAATTAAAATACTGAATTTAAGCTAAATTGTAATAGTCAAAAGCGAAGTCTATCTGCTAGGGGTTGTAGGGATGGATTATGGGTGGTAGCATAATCACATCTATTACCGAAATAAGCGTGTGCAATATGAACTCGGTAGCATTAATTAAAACACTGAATTTAAGCTAAATTGTAATAGTCACACAAGTAAAGTCTATCTGCTAGGGGTTGTATGGATGGATTATAGGTGGTAGCATAATCACATCAATTACTGAAGTAAGCGTGTGCAATATGAACTTGGTAGCATTGCTGAAAACACTGAATTTAAAGCAAAATTGTAATAGTCACACAAGTAAAGTCTATCTGCTAGGGATTGTAGGGATGGTTTATGGGTGGTAGCATAATCACATCTATTACTGAAGTACGCGTGTGCAATATGAACTTGGTAGCATTAATTAAAACACTGAATTTAAGCAAAATTGTAAGTCACACAAGTAAAGTCTATCTTCTAGGGGTTTTAGGGATGGTTTATGGGTGGTAGCATAATCACATCTATTACTGAAGTAAGCGTGTGCAATATTAACTTGGTAGCATTAATTAAAACACTGAATTTAAGCAAAATTGTAATAGTCACACAAGTAAAGTCTATCTGCTAGGGGTTTTAGGGATGGTTTATGGGTGGTAGCGTAATCACATCAATTACCGAAGTAAGCGTGTGCAATATGAACTTGGTAGCATTACTGAAAACACTGAATTTAAAGCAAAATTGTAATAGTCACACAAGTAAAGTCTATCTGCTAGGGGTTGTAGGGATGGATTATGGATGGTAGCATAATCACATCAATTACTGAACTAAGCGTGAGAAATATGAACTTGGTAGCATTAATTAAAATACTGAATTTAAAACAAAATTGTAATAGTCACACAAGTAAAGGCTATTTGCTAGGGGTTGTAGGGATGATTTATGGGTGGTAGCATAATCACGTGAATTACTGAAGTAAGCGTGTGCAATATGAACGTGGTAGCATTAATTAATATACTGAATTTAAAGCGAAATTGTAATAGTCACACAAGTAAAGTCTATCTGCTAGGGGTTGTAGGGATAGTTTATGGGTGGTAGCATAAACTAACGTATTTATGTAGGATATATATTCAATATAAAGATGGTAGCACACCATGTAACAACACTTTTTTTTTGGTCAGCAAATTATCTTTTCCCTTCTGTTTGTATTTCTTTCACCTGTTGATAAGTTGAATAATTTAAAACCTTTTGCGCTACTATTTTCGCAACCTGTTACAAAACCCAGACACTTTTAAATAAAATACAGGTCTTACAAATCATTTACAAATCTTGACTTTTAACCTGTACCTGGCTATTATTTAGTTGACAATGAAAAATACCCTAGATATGCCGCCATTTTTGGGCAAAAATATAGCTATCTCTCTTTAACACATGCGCTCTATGGATGGCGGTACTTTATAAATCTAGGGACTTTAGTTATTTATTTATTTTTTCTTCTTGTAATTATTGATATAATAATTATTATTAAAAATGTCAAAAGTTTCATAACATTATTCAGTAATACAACGAAAGAAAATGTTACATTTACTAACTAAAACTGTGTGAAAGCAACACTAGAATAATACTTTAAAGTACTAAAATGTATTATTTATTGTTATTTTTCAGTTTTAAATCAGTGGAATACATTTTTAAATGAAACAATTTTCACCAAACAAGCGCGATTTAGATTTTTTTTTCTAGTTTAGAAGTACACGAACAGATATTATTTATTTTTATGATTTCTCATTGTTGTAATTATTGAGATAGTTATTAGATATGTCAAAAGTTGATTGTTTAGTAATACAACGAAAGGAAATGTTACACTTACCAAATAAAACTTGAGACTGTGTGAAAGCAACACTAGAATAATACATTCAAGCAATAATAGTAGTTTACCTATATATCAAGGGAGTAAAGTTCGTCATTTGTTGGAAGCGAAGATATAATCCTGAGGGCGTAGCCCGAGGGATGCAATCGCTTGTGACAAATAATGACACTTTACTCCCGTATGCGTGTTATATACAATATACAAACGGAAATATTCGTTATTTAGGTAATAAAAGAGTAAGTACATTCCTATAAATGAAGAAAACATTTTTTTTTTACAAAAATAATATTTTTCCAATATAAATATAAATCATAATATTAGACATATCTGTTAATCAATATTAATTAACAATTGAACATTAAGAAAATAAAAATCCTAGGTGACACTGTCAATGTCCTTGAATCACTTTATTTACCTAGTGAGTACTTGTCATTTTTATTACCTTCGGTAAATAATGAAGCACATTAAGTAATAATTTTGATAAGAATAATTATTATCGATTATATATAAAAAGTATTATTATTGTTTTTCAGTTTTAAATCGGTCAAATGAACTTGCAAATGAAACAATTTTCACCAAACAAGCGCGATTCACATTTGTTTTTCTAGTTTAGAAGTACACGAACAGATGTCATTGTTATTTATTTTTATAAATATTGGTATTTCCCGTAGTCATTATAGCTATTTTGGAACTGCATACATTAATTAATTTAAAAATATCAATCAAAATTATTAATCTGTGTTTAAACTTGTGTTGCTGACCAGCAGACAATATTTATACTCAACAATGGGAGCAGGCGGTGGTGATATAGTGTAACTATGGCGCTACACTAGCCAGGTACTTTCTAGGACTATGTAATAAAATTTGTGTACTTTAGCAGGCGCGCGCCACAGACTATCTAAGTTAACGACGCGCACAAAGTACTCATAATAATTGGTGAACCCGGTATTAAAAGTAACAGATAGTTTCTTACTTGGATTCTTCTTTAAAAAATGCGTTCTTGTAGTAGGTATATGCAAAAGCGTAAGTAATCTTTATAGTTTATCAAAAGATGAAGGAAGAAAAGAATAATAAAATTTAAGTTCAAATACAAAACAAGTACATATTTGTTTGTGCAGATTATTTTGAGAAAAATAAATTTTTAGTGATACAACTGGTAAAAAATATAATAATTAACATTGATTTATGTGCATTTGACTTTATAATCGTACTTTCAGGACTAAAACAATAAAAAAATTGTCACTGTCAGTGAAGTCATTCAAAATTATCCGCGGCAACAACAGTACATGGCTAGCATGCTTCCATCTACGTTTAGGGTACCTTTATATACGGGGTATGGCCATGGGGCAAGATCGCCGCCATAAGCGAGCCAATGTCAAACATACTTATAATTCATTTCCCTATTTATTTGTAAGAAATGTGATATTATATTATACAGGAATATTACATAATCACACTATGAATCTATAAAGGTAATAAATATTCATTTATTTAAGAGATTCACAATTATTATTATGACATAGATTTAGAGGTTATGTATAGCGTATGATATAGGTTGTTATTATCACATCAAATTTAATAACTGTAGTTATTATTTACATAATAAGTATATATTTTAAACTTACCTTTTAAAAAATTAAATGTTTGTGCTTAATATTTATCATTTTTATGTGTTTTCAATATTGCCAGTCATCGTAGTCAATATCTCAAGAAAATATACAAATAAATAAAATAAAAGTATTACTTACACTATAAATAAATATTAGAAGTATATTTAAATGTGTTTTGATTAAAATAAAGCAAGTAGCCACGAAAATACATAATAATTTGCGCAACAACAACGAATATGACAGTGGCCCTCTAATGGCGGACGAAACGCGAGCCACGTCATGGCCATACCCTAGGTACCCTATCTACGTTGAGCTTTGCCCGCCTGTTCCCATTGGCAAGACTTCTTGTAATGAAGACCGGGTAATTTGAAAAAGAGTACATAGCAGAAGAAATGAATAAATAAGTATTATATATATATAGATATATATATATATATATATATATATATATATATATATATATATATATATATATATATTAATATAAATTATACTTGATTCAATTTTGAAATAATAAGACTGAATTTTAAAGGTATCTGACAAACTTTTATTTAAAGGATTTCTTTTTAGTTACGTGTTTTACAAAATTTCTGTGTTCTAGAGTGATTAATGTTGTTTGCAAACACTATAAGACATAAAACTACACTTTAAATAAATAGAAATTAATTTTTCAACATGTCCTGAAAACCCGTCAAACGGAATTTAGTATGTGCTGCCATCAGTTTCTCTTAGTGGAAATAAGAATGAGTAAGTGGTAAATTTTATTTTGTACCTGATGTAGGCTTTGTGCGTTCATTTTATGTTGATAAAGTAACAATTTAACATCAACAGTAGATAATAGTTATTTTTCTACAAACACTATTAAAAAATGAATCTTTAACACGCCCTACTTGAATTAAAAATGCGATTTTTTATAGAAACGTGTTAAAAGTAGCACATTTTTAATTCTAGTGTTAAAAGTAAATTGTCACTGAATCCTAGCAACACAAAAAACATCGTTTGTTAAACTGACATTTTTATTAAAGAATAATTTCAAACTTAGTAAATTCCAATTTAATTAATATTTATTGTAATTTATAATTGAATAAATTGGTACAATTAAAAATATGTAATCCTTTTGCGAATGAAATTTCAGAATTAGAATTATTGGAAGGAATTAAGTATTTATTATGAGAAATAAGACTTGTAGCAATGCTTCGCAACTGCAAACCAGAATCGCTAGAAGAAAAAGCACTGTCAACAGGAAGAATTTGACAAGCAATTTTCTTTTTATTTTCCAGAGAATCTTCAAGATAAACTTCCTTTATTATAAATTATATTACAATTCAATGATTTTGTTTATCTCAGGATACATAAAAATAATTATAAATAGTTTATAAAATTTTCACGTATGTAGTACACATTTATTGACTACATATGTTAGTACAGAATCGAAATTTGCATAATTTAAGGCAAAATTAATGAAATTATTGTTTTTATATTTAAAAAAAATATTTTGCTAAAATATATTATAAAGTATGATATAATATATATTTTTAAATATGTTACCTCCCGCCAATTAATAAGTGGTTATTTGTTACCAAAAAATGGGTGAGATAGCACCATTGGATTCTATATACTAATACATATCCCAATTTTTAAATTTTTTGCTTAACCGGTCCAATTTCTATAAATAAATTCTCAAAACAATATTTACCAGTATTTGCAAAGGTCAATAAACTTATCTTACTTATCAATTAATCAATTTAAAAATGCATCTGTCAAAATACTTTAACAAAAATTTGAACACATATGTAGTTTTACTCAAGGAATCCATTTTTGGCAAAATTAAAGCTGTATATTCAATCCTTAAATGGGTAGATATTCACCATCCAAAATTGGGTAGGAATCAGGGTAGGAATATTATTTTATTCATTTGATTTTAGTATAATTTTTAATTATTTAAAAATCATATGTTGTTTCGTATTTTGGCCGAAAGTTGACGAGATGTCACTACCAATACAAAAGGGTCTTTTTTGAACTTTTCTCCAATTTTCAAAAAGAAATTTTAAAATTTAACTTAAAAAAAGTTTATATATATATATATATATATATATATATAAATATTATTGCTAAATATAAAATATCAGCATTTATATAATCACCAAATAAATGAAATAAATATATTTGTTAATTATTTTGATTTTTGGATGAAAATGGCTGTGAGTTGTGTTTTGTTTAAACATTTGCAAGTAACGTCAGTTGTATAAATAGACCTTAAGGACCTTTGTAAGGACACTTTCAACAAAGGATAATAAGTGTAATGATGAAATAAGATCCTCAAACATGTTTTAGTATTTTAGTTTCCTTGTAAATATAATATTAAATGTTATTGTTATTAGTAAGAAATATGCATGTTTATCAGTGTTATAAGATTATTTGGACAAAATTTCTACTATGTTTTTCTACAGTCTATATAGAAAGTAGCTATTTGACAAAAGACGCGCGTCTTTTGTCAACACAAAATGTCATTTGCCGCTCTAGCGCGACAAAGTAGAAAAAATCTGATGTGGACACCACACGACTTCCTTGTACGATTATTAAACTATACATATTTTTTTAATAAATAAATTACAAAATATTAATTTTAACTTCAAAACAGTAAGATATATAGCGACCATAAAGGTAGTTTTTAAAGAGAGTTTTGATTACAACAAAGAAATATTTGATTACAACAATGCATATGACTAATTTCACAATAAAAATATAATATTTGTTATTGTACGAATCATAAAATTGCACGTATTTAACGTAATTTGACATGAACATTTTATTTTTTTGTCCTAATCCATAGCAAGCTTTATTACAAAAAAATAATTTTTAAATTTACATATCTCGCTTATACAAAGGGCTAATTTAATAATACTTGATGTGCTAGACGCAGAAATTAATTCTCTAAAACTTTTATTTGAAGCATTTATTTCTAAAATCAAAATAAAATCATTTTATTCAAGAAAAACTGTTAACAACTTCGAGTAATGTACCACTTTCGGTTAGCCTATTTTAACCAAAATCTATTATGTTATTTCGATTGACATAAAAGTCTTTTATACCAAATTTGAAAAGTTTTGGATTATATTTTAAAACAGTTTTTCATTAAAATCTATTATAGGCTTCAAGTAAAGTGCCACTTCTGGAAATTGTGTAATAACCAGAAAGGGAGGTGCACAACTAGATGTTATAGGAGTCCTAAATACAAAATTTCAACTTTCTACGGCTTACCGTTTTTGAGTTATGCGAGATACGTACGTACGTACAGACGTCACGACGAAATTAGTCAAAATGGATTCAGGGATCATCAAAATGGATATTTCCGCTGAAATCTGAAAAACCAAATTTTTCGCGATTACAATACTTCCTTTACTTACGTACAAGGAAGTAAAAACGCTCGCTGTCCAAATTTCTAACTATACAATGTTGAGAAATGACACTTGTCTACATTCTTATTGGAAACGTTTAGTTAGGAACTAATGGCACTGTAGTAACACATTTACCACCTTTACAAATCAATCTAACATATAACTGCTCTGTCGGTATATTACATAACCAAAAAAAAAATGTCGCACTATTGTGAAAATAAAATAGGGCATTCATTTACAAAAATGAAAATATAAGATGTTTAGATTAGATTGAAGCAATAGGTCAAGAAGAATGGGAAATACCGATAAATTAAAATTAAATGTAAAATACGTGTTTTCTTTATATTAATCCTTATTAATTGAGTTAGTGTATGTACAAAGTGTATATTTTATTATTTTTTGTTATGGTGGAGGACCCCACTGTGGCGACTGTAGAAAAAATCTTGTGTGTGTTTCGAGCGCAAATGGACATGTCGATTTCGCGTCGCGCGGCAATATCCTCTTAATCAACAATGTCCCATTTTGCGCTCTTAATACACAAATAGCTACTGTGTGTTTGATGTGTGTTGAAAAAAATCTGATGTGAACACCACATGACTTCCTTGTACGATTATTAAACTATACATATTTTTTTAATAATTAAATTACAAAATATTGACAGGCTTAAGCCAAGCCCGAGAAATATTTTGATATAGAGCAAAAAAAAAATCATTTACTACTATCATTCTTAAATTAACATTAATCTAACCCGGTTCTTTTTAAAGAGAGTTTTGATTACTACAAAGAAATATTTGATTACAACAATGAATATGACTAATTTCACAATAAAAATATAATATTTGTTATTGTACGAATCATAAAATTGCACGTATTTAACATAATTTGACATGAACATTTTTTTTATGTTTTTGTCTTAATCCATAGCAAGCTTTATTACAAAAACAAAAAAAAATATAATTTTTAAATTTACATATCTCGGTTATACAAAGGGCTAATTTAATAATACTTGATGTGCTAAACGCATAAATTAATTCTCTAAAACTTTTATTTGAAGCATTTATTTCTAAAATCAAAATAAAATCATTTTATTCAAGAAAAACTGTTAACAACTTCAAGTAATGTACCACTTCCGGTTAGCCTATTTTAACCAAAATGTATTATGTTATTTTGATTGACATAAAAGTCTTGTATACCAAATTTGAAAAGTTTTGGATTATATTTTAAAACAGTTTTTCATTAAAATCTATTATAGGCTTCACTTCTGGAAATTGTGTAATAACCAGAAAGGGAGGTGCACAACTAGATGTTATAGGAGTCCTAAATACAAAATTTCAACTTTCTACGGCTTACCGTTTTTGAGTTATGCGAGATACGTACGTACGGACGTACAGACGTACGGACATACGTACGTACGTACGCGTACGTACAGACGTCACGACGAAATTAGTCAAAATGGATTCAGGGATGATCAAAATGGATATTTCCGCTGAAATCTGGAAACCGAAATTTTTCGCGATTACAATACTTCCTTTACTTACGTACAAGGAAGTAAAAAGTAGGGACGAAATATCAACGGCAACTTGGATTTTGGCCAAAATTTCGACAATGCAAGGTAGGTTATGAAAATAAGTAGGCCACTTCATTTTTGGCAAACTGAAAGGGTTTAGACAAAGAATTATTAGGAAAAGTTGTTTATCTTTTAATTTGAAGTAGGGTTTGTTTGAAACTTTTTTCAATATTTTGACATTTTTCATATTGACAACAGATTTTTTTTAACCATTTTGTTAATAAAGCTTGGTAAAATTTTAACCACTGGTCAAAATTAATTATTCTTATGAATCTTATGTAGAAATCTACAAGGATTTCAAATTTTAAAACAGAATTAAAATATCTTAACATTATTTAGACATTTTTAATTTTCGACTATTTAGTATACCTCGGTAATGATGAAATATTTGTACCGTGCGGGCGTTTACCAGGCGTCACCTCACGGGCACTCAATGCTGGCGTGGAGAGTGCACCACAGGGGTTAATTTTGTACCATTAAAATTCGAAGTAATTTACCGAGATCTGTGTACAAAGCAGATTGGCACACCCAGCAGTGGGTAATATGCCGTGATGATATATTTATTTTATTTTATTTAGTATACGTCCTTAAAAAAATATAGGATACAATGGTGTACGTATAATAGCAAAATTTACAAAACGTCTGTTTTAATGATGCGACCACCTATGAACGGCAGATTTTGGGATTTTAATAAAGAATAATGTTTACATTATTTTTTATTAGGTCAGTCCCAAAATATCAACTATATTTTTAAAATCTTAAAGCCCGTCTGCTTGTTGAAAGCGACTGTCTGCCGACCTCTACTTTTTAAAATTTGATTATATGCATAATAAATTATTTTTTTATCAAAAAATGAAGATGGTATTTCATGAGTAAGTTGTAGGTTTTTTTCGAAGTTTTGAGCGTAGTCTTTTTCAAAAGTACGATCGCGTGAAGTGGCGGACGCATATGTTTTGAGTACAATATACAATTCTAGTCACTTTGGAGTTTACTTTATTCTGGTATTAATGAGACACTTGGAGGCCAATTTTGAACCTTTTTTTGAAAAATATAGCGAGTAAAGGCGACCAGTTGCGGCCGGCAGACGAGTGGTTTTTAATTTAGAACGGACAGTACTACATACTTAGAGTGTCAAACATTTGGTATCTTATGAATCACTTGTTTTTACTGCCAGATTTTGGTCTATTAAATTTTGGTGTCAATCGGATAACCGGAAATGGTACTTTTCTTGAAGCTCAAAATAGTTTTTCTTCAAAATATACCTTTAAATGTTATTTTTCGCTATTTATGTTATTATAAAAATTAAAGATTATTTAATTTTCTACAGGTTTGCATTAATAGTTTTTCTATATATTTTATGGGTAATTTTATAAAATAATATAAAAATGATATCCCGGAACCTATGCTGTAAACACAACTCCATGGCGCCCATGGTTACACAGTTCAGATCTCAAATTTATGTAACTGACATATAAATGTCAGGGTCAAAAAATAATCATTTCAAATTAATAATAGTAACGTTTTAAAAACAAAATTGTAAATAGAACAATAGTTATATGCAATGGAACTTAATATAGTTTCCAGCATTATTAAATATGTAGGTACGTATTAAAATAAAAAAATAAAAATATATATCATCACGGCATATTACCCATTGCTGGGTGTGTTTCGGTAATGATGACATATTTATATCGTGCGGGCGTTTACCAAGCGTCACCTCACGGGCACTCATTGCTGCGACCAGACACTCCGGCACGCAGCCACGAGACCCTATATGTATGTATTTAAATTAATAAAAATTAAATGGCGGGAGGTATTGTGTTGGCCACATAAGATTTTTGAGTAAATATTTTTGTATTGATTTATTTTTCTATCTTCTTGTATCTATCAAAATTCCATATATGTATGTGTTTATACTCTCCCTATGTTATTGGAATAAATGAATATGATCAGTAATATAAATAAATATCAATATGTATTAAGGATTATTGACGATTAACTTGTAATGTAATGTAATATTCGGTGCAAGTCTATACTACGAATTGTATTGTTGAATTTTATTCGAATTTAGGATAGTACATAAAAGAAATATAATTAAGTGTAGAATGCGTTTCATAAAGATGAATCTGATAAGAAAGGGAGTAAATTGTTGACAAGGGCAATAAGTAGCATGTTTATCTCGTTTGCTGGAGTAATTCTTCCATCCAGCATCCAGTATCCAGTGTTGGTTGATTCGGTGTAGTATGAAGCGAACATTAATACGTTGGCGGGTGGCGCTCGGTAGCAAGGCAAGGCAGAGCACGGAGAGATTGACGACGTAAAGTGGCGGAACATGGCATAAGTGTCCCGGCTGAGAACGGCCAAATTAAATCGGCCAATCTCGCTGGGGGACGCGATTGTGCGTGCGTCTGGGGGTGGCTGGCGCGGCGACGGGGGTGGCACGAGTTTCTGAAGGAGGAACATTGCCATCAGACTGTACCGGGCTAAATTGGTTTGTGTGTTTTTATGACTGTGTTTTAGTGCGGTGCCCGCGCGCGCCCTGGATTGGGATTGGGTTAACAGGGCCAACAGTGGATGGTGTTATGCAGTATGCAATACTAGTCCAGTTATATCCTGGTTACGTTCCTAGAACTCAAGGTGCTATACGAAATGGGCATATTTTAAATTTTAATATTTGAAGTCTATTAAATAATGACAAAGTTTCCCCATTAGTAACGGACACGGTCAACTGGGCGAGGGCGATTGGGCCATGATCAATTTGGCTATGGACAATAGGGTGATGGTCACTACACGATAATCAAGTAGTCGTCGGATATCTGGACGATAAAATAATAGATGTGTAGAATTACAAAATTGTGCGTTTAGTTAGAAAGTTTATTCACTCTGATTACCATAGCCCAGTTAACTACCATCGAATTTACAACGTCCAGTGTGACTCGTCCAGTTGTCGCGTACCGGTATGCTAGTCTGCGTCTATAATAACTTCTAAAATAATATGGAATTTTGGTTAGACGAGCTGCGTGTCTGGATTTTCGTATAGAAATTAAAAAGCGATTTTGTAACCGTTCCAACAATGTATAATTTACCAACCAAATATCTAATGAGAGACCAACCAGTACCATGTATTTGACTCAAGATGACATTTTGTAACATCTACATTTACATCACACGTACTGAAAGTAAAAAAAACCATGGCAATTATTTTCTAACGTTTATTTATTTGGGTGAAGTGTAAAAATCAAAGAATTATTATTAATTAAAATAAATGTTTATTAAACGATAAATAATTAAAATAAAGATAATAAAAATAACTAACACTATGCATAAATACATATTAACACTAATTTAACACTAAGAATATTATTAAATAGTTAAACACTAAGATTATTTATTTAAACAATACTTATTTCACTATTTATTTATATGACTATATTTATTTATGTTCACAACTTGTAGATTACTTTATCACCAACTGTTCGAATTCCAAAGACTGCGATACGACAGCTTTTGGTACGAGCATGGTTTTGTAACTATAGGTAGTAGATACACCGCTGGTATTCTGTGTATTGCTATCCCCCAGTCGTAGTGTTTTTCTGACAGATGGACGTTGGTTGGCCACTTCTTGTAGTCGTCCAAATTTTATCTTAAAAGATTGAAGCTATGCCGCGTGACATCTATGTCTTTTGATATACAGTGGCCGAGGGAATAATCTGAAGACACGGTGAACAGATCTCGATGTTTTTCCTTCGTCACACCATACTGTGCCGTGTGATCAGAGGAATAGTTTTTCATGAAGTTTTCAAAAGTCGGTTCCTGAACTATGATCCGACGAACCGTTGCGCCATGATGGTTTTCATGATTGTCACCGGCGAAAGTGTACTACTCTCGGCTTCCCGATAGGTGTTTTCCTAATTCTATATATTACGTCGTTTATCCTTTTAACGATCTCATAAGGACCTTCTCAATTTCTTTGCAGCATTGGTGATAAACCGCGACGCCTTTGTTGATTGTAAAGCCACACTAAATCCCCTGATTGCTATCCACCTGGCCACCTGACCTTCTAGATTCTTGAATTTTCGCAGTCATTTTAAAGTGGTATGGTCAGTTCTTATGAAAAATCTTCGTCCGTATAAATATTTGTAGAAATGATCCACGGATTTAACGACTGCCAAAAGTTTTTTTTTCTGGTGACACAATAATAAGGTCTTACTAAAGTAGGCAATAACCTTCTCATGTTCGTCTTGTTTCTGGGAAAGGACGCCATCAATTCCAACGTTGCTGGCATCTGTGTCTAGTATGAACTCTCCTTCAGGTAAAGGATAACTTAGGACAGGTGCGTTTGTTAAGGTATGTTTCAGTTCTTTAAACGCAATTTTACAGTTAATTTCCCAGATAAATCTACTTCCTTTTTTAGTAAGCCTTATCAGTGGCTTTGTTATATTGGCAAATCCAGGTACATATCGTTAATAATAAGTACACAAATCAAGGAAACTTGTAAGTTCATGTTTGTTTCTAGATACTGGCCAATTTCTCACAACCGTTATATTCTCCGGGTCAACTGAAATACCCTTACTCTTGGAACAAATAGCACTTCTTTGGACTGAGCTTCAGGTTAACCTTCTTCAATTTCTGGAAAACCTCTTCCAAATTCTTCATGTGGTTCTCGAACGTGTTTCTTACTACAATAATATCGTCGAGATAAACTAAACATGTTTTTTAAGATAGCCCAGCCAATACTGTTCTTATGAGTCGTTCAAACGTTGCAGGGGCATTGCAGAGCCCAAATGGCATTACAGTAAATTGCCAGAGTCCGTTACCGATGGTGAAGGCTGTCTTCTCCTTATCTTTTGGATCCAAATCTACTTGCCAGTATCCCCTATTTAGATCCAGAGTGGAGAAAATCTTCTATCCAGCCAAAGTATCCAGTGTATCGTCTATTCATCGCATCTATTTCTTCTAACGCAGTAGCTTGTTGTCTCGTGGCAGTGCGTAATCATCATTTGGTTGGTTAAAGATGCGTCTTGCCTGTTTTCCATGCTAAGTTGGGTCAATTATAGTCTGTCGCGCTCGTATCCAGTAACATTTTCATTGGCCTTCCGTCATTAGAGCCATCCCCTTAGATGCTGTTGGCTTGATGATGAAGTGATGCTACATATAACTGATGGATAGTGCTGCTACTAGATTACGGGTTGACGATTGCCCCTTCGCATCAACCCGACTTAGTTTTCCGACTTATTTTCTTCCTTTGTCGATTCCGTCTTCTTCTGCAAAGTCTTTACGGATGACCCAGTTCGCCGCAATTCCAATAGAGGAGTTTCTTTCTTCCAGAAAACATTTCACTTTCAAATCGTTGTTCTTCTTTCTTCAACGTTTGTAGGATGTCCATGGCTTCTCCACGCAACGAGACAGTCAACGCTGTAGCCTTCTCCGTGGACGTCAAGTTATGTGCTTTCGCAGCAGCTTCCAATTGTTTTAAATAGTTCGGCTATGAAGATTTTCCATCAAATTCCGGTGTTTTGATGTGCATTATTGAAGTACAGGGTTTTTCAATAAGGACGGGTCGATGTTGAAATGGAATGAAACAAGCTGTGTGTGAGGTATTAACGAAATTCTTTTTTTATTTGAAAGGCCCATGTATGCCATTATGTATGGAATATAACATCGTTCAAATGTTCGCCGCGGCTTCTCACGGTGGCACGGATCCGAGTGGTCCAATTTTCAAAGACTCTGTCGCATAGATCTGGCTGAATTTGAGCGCGATGGCATTGGTTATGTTGACTTTAAGGGCATCGGTCGATTGCGGCTTATTGGCATAGACCTGCGACTTCAGGAAACCCTACAAGAAAAAGTCTAGCGAGGTCAAATCGCACGATTTTGTTGGCCAATTCGTTTCATCTCTGCGAGAGATAACCATACCCTCAAATCGTTCGTGCAGAATGTCCATCGTAGTGTCCGCTGTGTGGCACGTAGCGCCGTCCTGCTGGAACCACATGTCGTCAATTTGGGGCAAAATAAATCGGTTATCATCGTTCTATAACGCTCGCCCTTGACGGCGGTGGCCTCACCAACGTCGTTTTCAAAAAAGTACGGATCAATGACGCCGCCGGCCCAAAATCCTCACCAAATAGTAACTTTTTGTGGATGCATTACCACCTGGTGAACCTCGTGTGCGTTGGCTTCGTCCCATATACGGCAATTGTGCTTGTTAACATAGCCATTCATCCAAAAATGCGCCTCGTCGCTAAAGATGATTTTTCGGCCAAAATTGGGGTCCTCTTACAAACGCCCAAAGCCCAGTCAGCGAACAAACAGCTTTGTATATGGTCATTAACTTTGAGCTCTTGGGCCAGTTGGATCTTATACGGGTGTATGCCCAAGTTCCGACGCAAAAAGGTGAGGAATTGACTTCCCCGGGCTCTCCTGCACACTTTCACGGATCGCGGCAATGTTCTCTGCCGATCTAGCATTCCTTTTGACGTACGGGTGTCGTCTCGAATTTGGCCACCAAACGTTGAAGAGTCGACTTTGAAGGGCCACCGCGTCTACTGTGAAATGAGCGCAACGCGCGGAACCTTTACACTAACGAACATTCATTTTGATTATAAAGTTTTATCATTTAGACGTGCTGTTCAATCGTGTAACTTGCCACGGTGATTTGGCATCTGTGACAGAATAATAAACAACAGAATAGACAGACACCAGTAAAGGTACGGTTTCCTAGACGCGACAAGCCGCGGCGACAGGTCGCGCGGCACCTCTGCGTATAGGCAAATTGTAAGAAGTGGTTTCCTCGGCGCGACCGCGACTGCGCGGCAAATCGTCTGCCGCGGCGACAAACGAATGACTGGTATAGTGAGCAGTACTCCGCGACAGTCGCCGGCGACAGGATAGCGAAATCAGCATTTTCAGCTTTAGATGATGGGAAATTAGTTAAAGAAGTTCGAGAAAATAATGTTTTGTATGATATGATCAATGATAAGTATAAATATGTAATATATAAAGACGAAATATGGATGGGGATTACAGAGAAAATAGAAAAATTAGGTAATTGTAAATGAAATAATATAAAAAAACTTAATGCTGTTATAAATTGAAATTTACATTTGTAAAATGTAATTATTTTGTAACATAATTCGCTTCATTTCGAACTGCAGCTGTCGCGTCTAGGAAAACAGTAATGCTCTGCGACTAGCGATCGGAGTAAAGTCGCGGCGACCAGCCGCCGCGGCTTGTCGCGTCTAGGAAACCATACCTTAAAACAACATGGCCTCCACAAGCTGCCAAAATCGACCCGCTCCAATTGAAAAACCCTATAGTATGAGGTTTTACTATTTTCCTTCCTTCTAATATAGCCTTAGCTACTTCGGAATTTGACATTGGCGACGATGCAATTCTAGTGACCTTTTCTTGTTATTCTTCAATCTTCTGGTCATACTTATCTTCTAAATTTTTCAGGTCTTCTTCAGTTTCTTTAAATTCTCCTCTAATTTTTGTTCTAAACTTCTTGAATTTTTTGTTTCAAACATCTAGAATGTTCCATCAATTCTTCTTTTCGAGAACTCTCCTCCAAATTTTATTCTAATGTTCGCCATTTCCTGTTTTAATGTTCCTGAAGTTTCTGTTAATTCTTCTTTTAATGTTGTTGAACTTTCTTCGGCTTTTCTAGAATTCCCCTGTAATTTTCTAGATTTTTCTTCTATAAGTTTATCAATATCACACTGAATTTCGAATAAGTAATCGTTAGGATTTTCACCAGCATCGATTAATGCTTGCAGCAGTCTTTCTTGAAGCACTGACTTCTTTCCTGTTATATCCAAATCCCGGTTTTCCAGTTCTTTCTTGTGATCACTTACTTTTAATGCACTTAATTTTACTTGTTTAGCTGCCATTTTATTTACACTTTACAGTTTATTAACAACCCCACGCCTGACACCAATTGTAATGTTTATTTATTTGGGCGGAGTGTAAAAATCAAAGAACTATTCTTAATTAAAATAAATGTTCATTACGTGATAAATAATTAAAACAAAGGGAGAAAGGGTTGTTTCTTGGCTGGATGGTGATGAAATGAGAAAAATTTCTGGATTTATTTATTCAGTCTCAATGTTTCGACCCCCATAGGTCTTCTTCAGGAGATGAATGTTGATTTAGTATGCATTTTCGTACTAAATCAACATTCATCTTTCATTATATAATAAAATTCAATTTCAAAGTATAATATTCTCATATATTGTTGTAATCAATAATAATATTGTTACAGTATTTTTTTAAAAAGATCAAGGTCATCTGTATCATGAACGAATTAAGATTGGTATACATTTATCTCCCTTCTTTGCAAAGGCTGTAAGCTGTAAGCGTGTGCGATAAGGATGGATATAACACGCGTCTTTCAAAAATTCATATTGTTTCGACTAAGTTTAGGACATTCCACTTTAAAACGATGCTCGTTGTTGATAATACTTTCGCTGTAACGTAAGTTTATTTATTAATTCAGATACATTACCTTGATTCATAGCCGTACTAATAACGTTATTTTCTGTCAGTGTCAGTATCTTACTTTTCACATATTTGGTTTTACATTTGCTAATAAACTTACCAGTTGACTTATTTTTTAGTTTTGAATGCTTTTAATGTAACATATATTTTTATAATAATAAAATAACAGTAGTATCTTATGTACCCTCATAAAAACTAAGCAAACGACACTACTGAATTTGTCAGAATGGGCGGAGTAAAAATTTGAATTCAATACAATTTGTAGATGACCTTGATCGGGCATCTTTCAAAAATTTTACTGTACATACCGCAAAAGAAATCATGTTTTTTTAAAGATGCGTTATTTCTGAAGGGTTCATGTAATATACCTATAATTTTAAATATATAATTAATAATACAATAAGAAATATTAAATATCGTTCCCAGAAAAAGCCTTCAGTATTATCTCCGAATTTTTGACACTGACATTAGTGACATTTAACAATTACAAACATTTTAATTTCTCAAGTAGTTACCATGGAGATTTGGGCTGTGAGCAGGCTGTGAGATTTACTACAACAGATTATATATCTTTAAATCTATAGAAGGAATAATAATTTTTTTAAATGTGTCGGATAGAGAATTTTGTTTTTTAATATTTGTAATAACATAAATATTCAAAAAATAATATTCAGAAGATTTTTGTTAAAATACTATTACTTCCGGTTATCCAATTGTTACCAGAATCTATTCAACTCTTCCCATTACTGTTAGATTGAGGAATCCGTAGTTACACAGGTCTTTAATCTTATAGAATTTGAGAAATCGTACCTCCATCAACCTCACATACATACACACACACACACAGACATCATCGAAAAAATGTTGTTATCGGATTCTATGGACCTTAAAACGTCCGTATTCACTAAAATCTGGATATGCGATTTTTAGCATGACTCCAATACATTTCTTAGCAAGGGGTAAATAGGAATTTTGTTAATACTTTCCTTCAGGTATATCTAAAATATAAATTATTAATTACTTTTTAATTGTAAGAATTATAATAAAAACACAGATTTCAATTTTAACGGTTTAGTTTCATTATAATCCGAAAAATAAATATCTGTCAAATATTTTGAATACAAATTGTTAGACACAAAATATGATTATATTTGTTTGGTTGGCACTGCTGTTAGAAACACAGTGATAATAAGTGGCAGCATTTTGGCAACAGTAGTCAGTGTGCAACCAAATAAAAACATGAAACACGTGTTACGTACTTCTTGTGTAATAAAACAATCTTCAAGTAAACTGTTTTAATTTAAATCACTAGTACCCAATGTAACAATATTAATAAAAATATTGTAAATACATTTATTATACTACTATTTATAGTTTGATAATGAATACTTCTTTTGAATTCCCATCCAATTTCTTTGATTCCTCTTCGTCCTGTGGTGAAGAGTTTTTTGTACTAGTCCAGCGACTTCCCAAACCACGAGTTTTTAGAAATAGGATAGAACTGTTTGAATAATATGATTGTATTAATTTTAAAGCACGATATAGATTTACGAGAGCAACAACAGTGCAATATTTTAGATCAAATTAGAGAAAAAATGATGAAGAACCCAATGTGTAGTTATCCTATTTCACCCATGAGTCAGTTATTGATAGCTTTTCGTTTTTATGCCATTTCTATTAAATCAGGAAGTACATATTTATCTTCATCAGAACAATTTGTTCTTTTTTGATTTTCCATATGAAATTA
Organism: Harpalus rufipes; assembly: GCA_951394225.1. Taxonomy (NCBI): domain Eukaryota; kingdom Metazoa; phylum Arthropoda; class Insecta; order Coleoptera; family Carabidae; genus Harpalus; species Harpalus rufipes. Next base: position 14,669,253 of record OX596286.1, read on the forward strand.
TGTACACGTTTATAGCAAAATTTATTGTCAATAGGTGTTAATAATAAATGCATTAGTTGACGTTGTTTACAATTTTATTAGAAAAAAATCAGATGTGACCAACACAATACCTTCTGCCATTCAATTTTTATTAATTTAAATACAAACCTATAGGGTCTCGTTGTCGCGTGCCTGATGTCTGGTTGTGAATCTGGGGAACCCGATTCGATTCCGAACAACGCTAAATATTTCGAATTTTAAATGGCATAAAATTGTCCCATATGTTGCAATGAAGTGACGCTTGGTAAACGCCCGCACGATATAAATATGTCACTATCATTACCGAAATCTGTGTACAAGCAGAGTAGCACACCCAGCAGTGGGTAATATGATGTGATAATATATATTTTTTTATTTTTTATATAAATACATACCTGCATATTCACTAATGCTAGAAATTATGTATATTAAGTTCCTTTCCATATAACTATTGTTCTATATACAATTTTCTTTTTAAAACGTTACTGTTATTAATTTTAAATCATTATTTTTTGACAGTGGCATTTACTGTCAGTTACATACATTTGAGCTGAACTGTGTAACCATGGAGTTGTGTTTAAAGCATAAGTTCCGAGTTATAATTTTTATAGTACTTTATAAATTTATCCATAAAATAATAGAAAAAGTATTAATGCAAACCTGTAGAAAATAAAATAATCTTTAATCTTTATAATAACAAATTGCGAAAAAATAACATTTAAAGGTATTTTTTGAAGAAAACCTATTTTGAGCTTCATGTAAACTGCCATTTTCGGTTATCCGATTGACACCAAAATTTAATGGCTTCTTTCCATATTAGAATAAGGTAGAAATACAAGTTTCTGAATGATGGTATTTGAGTTAGAGTGCCCAGAAAATCCACATGCACATACACACACACACACACACACACACACATACATACACACCAACAGATCATCGTGAAAATGTTAAAATTGGATTATAGGGACTTTAAAACGTGATCATTTACCAAAATCTCGATATGCGATTTTTAGCACGATCCCTATACCTTCCTTACCAAGGGTACCGAGAGGTAAAAAGACGAAAATCTACTAGTAGTGTAGTTACATTTGACAAGTAACCCAGAGTTACATCATGCAATGCATTTTCTGCATAATTCTGGGTTATTGTAAACCCTGGGTTAGCGTAGCTCGAGGGTCAACTCTTTTTTATGCAATCCACCTATAGTTACGTATAAAACTGACCGGACTCTGATATAACTTATCTATGTTTATTTCTTTAATACAAAAAATGCAACAATGGGGTCCTTCACTATTTTTTGTTGTATATTTTTTATGAAACTCCATCTAAACTGAAAACAATTTGTAGTTCTTGAAAGTTCGTTAAGCCGTAATATTTTTTTTTTATATTCTGTGAGTGGTTATAGAGATGATTTTGTTTTCAAACAGTAGACTTCGCTAATAATTGCAGTCATATAAATTGATCTTTTTCAGCACTTATAAAAATGTGTATATAAATATGTTAAAATAACTCTTGTGGGCAATAATTGAAAATATGCGTGGATTATCACTGAGAGCCTATGCCATTCAACATATGTTTCACTTCATACCTACGCATGAAATCTGGCGAGCATCATAAATTTAAACAAGTGTTATCTGGGTTCTTATACTTGAAAACGGATTCCGTAATTTAAAAGACGCTAGCAGAAGGCCTGAAAGTAGTGATAATTAAGAACAGAATAAATGTGTGACGTAGATAGAGATGAGGATTCGATTATTTTAAAAACTAATAACGTTTTTAAACTTTGATAGTCTTTAACATACAATTTTAAGGGCTAGTATGGAAAATGTAATATGCCGAATAAAATAATATTACTGAAAATAAACTATATGCAATCTATCTTTTATTCACAAAAATGGAAAAATGTAATAACTGTGAATAACGTTTAATACCATTTTCAATAATATTCACATTGTTAAAAACAAATTACAACAATTAGTTACAATTACCACCATTTTATAAATAAGCTCCCTTACTGGTTGACACCATCCCGCTAGGTGAAGGTGTAGCAGAGGGGACAAGGGCTGTCGAGGGTGTAAAAATAAAATAAGAAAATTCAATCTAGTAGCCCCTGCGTAGCGTTTACCGTGCATGCGGGATTGCCATGATGCAAGGCGACTTGGGGACTAGGGGCTGGGTGGTTTGTAGGGCCGAGCGCCTGCTGGAGGTGACCCGGGGATGAACGGATTTCATCACTCCTACTGCACAGAACTGATCGAGATGACGATGGAGGTAGTGTGTGGCGTTGGATTAATCTGGAGGTTTATTGTCTTCCAAGGAGGATTAGTTTTATTTTGAAGCATGAGCATAATTTCAATTTAAAGTTTGATTCTATATCCTTCATATTATTACAATATTCAACACCAGCTTTGTATCAGATTTATAATACTTTAACTTTGTTAGATCTTAATTTATAGCCAGGAATGTTGTACCACGTTAGATAATTAGAATATACAGGGTGTATCAAGATAATGGAACAGTGCCATTTATTCGTGAATATGAAAAGTTACACAAAAAAGTGATTAGGATATTTTTTAAAGCATAGAGGGGGACACATTTTGGCATAACTATTATTATTTTAGAGCCTGTGGTACTCAACTTATGGATCAATGTTATATTTTTTAAATGGCATCATATATTTTTTATTAACTCATTAAATAGCGACTTTTCTTCTGAATTCAACAATATAATAATAGCGTACCCTTACATTGCGCAAATTTGATAAAACTGAATTCAAAGTTAGTATTTTAATTTTTTTTTAAGTAGGCTAAGCAAACATTCAAGTATTAAAACAAAAGAAAATTATCTGTCATTTTTGTATGTTATTGTTACGTATTATACAGGGTGGGGCAGAAAAACCTATCCGATTTCAAAACGTTATAAAATTAAAACCACTCAACTTGTCAAAAAAAATGTTTATTAACATATCGCAAATTTTATGCCATTTTTAAATTTAAGTTTTGAAAAGCACATCACTCAAATGTCGTCCTTGGGAGCGGATACACTGATTTAGGCGCTCGCGGTAGCTTTCCATGACTTTCACCGTCATTTCCACAGGAATTTCTTCAATTGCCCGAGCAATTTCCCTTCGTAAAGCAAGAAGGGTCCTTGGTCGATGCTGGTAAACCTTCGATTTGAGGTAACCCCAAAGGAAGAAGTCACATGGAGTGAGATCCGGTGAGCGCGGCGGCCAGCCAAGATCACCTCTCAGGGAAATGAGGCGACCGGGAAACAGTTCCCTGAGAATGTCCATTGATCGTCGCGATGTGTGGGCGGTTGCCCCATCCTGTTGAAACCACACATTTTCCACGCCATTTTCTTCCATTTTGGGTCTAAGAAAATTTTCCAGCATGAAACAATAGCGCTCGCTGTTGACCGTTACGGTTTGCCCATTGGCCACGTTTTCAGGTCCTGTTGCTGTCCTGGGACGTCCAGGCGACTTCTTTTTCAATGCTGAACTCGTCTGTCTAAAATTTGACACCCACACTTTAATCGTAGCGTGATGTGGAACAGGATCATGACGCCCGAGTCCGAAATGAATTCGAAAAGCACGTTGTGTAGCAATTATCGAACCGCCGCATTCGATAAACCGCTCAATAACAAAAGCACGATGTTCACCAGACCAAGGCATGTTGACTACTGACAAATGGCATAAAACCGGCTTTCTAACGGTTTTTACCCCACTACTCTACCTGCTCCCTCTTTTGAGAAAAAGGGATTTGAAATCGGATAGGTTTTTCTGCCCCACCCTGTATTATTTTATCGAAATGTTCCAAATTTCGTTTCTTTTTTTATTTCGCGTAATTACTATTTAATCTTGCGTAATTAGGATAACTTTATGCAAATAAATTGCAGACTAGCAATGCATTTTATGATTGGCCTTGCATCAATGTAATAAATAAAATCAGTATTTGTTGACTCTGCTGCCATTATTAAATTAATTATTACAAAGGTAACGAAAATTATCTTAATTATAATAATGGGTAATATTGAAATACAAAAATGACATATTTTTCTTTTGTTTTAATGATTAAATGTTTGCACAACCTACTTAAAAAAATTAAAATAGAAATGAAATACTAATGTTGAATTAAATTTTATCAAATTTTACGCAATGTAAGGATATGGTATTATTATATTGTTGAATTCAGAAAAAAATTCTCTATTTAATTAGTTAATAAAAATATATAATGCCATTTAAAAAAATGTAACATTGATCCATAAATTGAGTACCACTGGCTCTAAAATAATAATAGTTATGCCAAAATGTGTCCCCCTCTATGCTTTACAAAATATCTGAATCACTTTTTTGTGTAACTTTTCATATTTGCGAAAAAAAGAAACTGTTCCATTATCTTGATACACCCTGTATATTTTTAAATTATATAGGTTGTTAATTGAAAAGCAGGCCATAGGTGTTTACCGTGGGAAATCAGTTTTTCCTTGCGCAAAAGTTCTCAAATGTTGTAGATAGTTAAATGCTACATCTAAATCACCAAACAGATTTTATTTTGCTCGTTTACTAACTTTGTAAGATCTAATTAAAATTTTATAAATATTGCTCATTTGTAGGGATAGTCATGGAATTGAATCAAAATTACGAATAAATGCATGTCGTTTGAAATGTCACAAATTTGGTTTTTAAATAAAATTTACCTACAGATAATTAAATTCTGCACCTAAATCACAACATATTTTATTTTTAAATGCTACATTAATGCCCGATTGCAGAAACGTTCATCAACGCCTTGTTCAGTTAGCGGAGCGGATCATCAAAATGAACAAATTCGATTCATTTTTCTTGTTCTTATGACATTTAAATCATTGTTCGTTTTGATGAACTGCTAACTGGACAAGGCGTTGATCAAGGAGGACCAGGATAAATCACTTATATACCCCAGCATGATACCGTACAGGGCCAAAAAACGGAATCGGAACAAACTAATTTATGACACTATCGGTAAGGTAGAATGCGACATAATCCTTCGTTTTCATAGTGATAGTGATTTGTTTGTTTACCTTAGTTGCCTTGTTTTGTGTATAATTCGTCCGTGAATATTCTGAATTTTAGAATTTTAATTTCTATTCAATTTTTATAACTTATTTCTGGATATAGATATGAGGTAAGTTATTAAATTATTATTACTCTGGAGTACAATTATTATTTATTTACTCACTTGCAGATGCGAATGAAATGCTGTATCAAATCTTGCTTCTCATTGAATAAAACAGTATAGTTTCCTGTTAAAGAATTGAGTGGAATAGGTATAATAAAATGTATTTGAACATAAGATACAAAATTATGAATATGTCACATCAAAAGGAAATATATATAATGTACATGAACAACTGAAAGTTACTTACTACTTGATTACTTTTCGTAAAAGTTAAGTTTACTAGATTTCAAAGTCTTAACATTTCCAAACCCAAGGAAGTGTTGTGAGCAATTACAGGCATGTATTGTTGCAATCAGTCTTGTTTAGCATGTATATACCTAAAATTTATGGAGAAATGAAGTATTTCTTTGATCCATTTTGATGAAAAGTCTGTATAAGGACCTCTAGTCTCTGATGGACTGAATTTCAGCAAACCTTATTTTCACAAATAAGAGAAGGAAATATGAAGAAAACTGGAAGGCGCTTCATAGAAGAAAAGAATATTTTAACGATATTTCACGTTTCCAAGTAAATCTACACTTCAACGATAGTTGCATAGAACTTCTTTTGCACCTGAGTACCAATGATGCACGCGGGAGGTGATGTCACGATTGATTAAATGATTATTTTAATTTATGAGAAAGTACGAGTTAGGGGATAATAAAAAATAATCCGTTAAATAAGTAACCTTTATCTCAAAGTATGTTTTTAATGAACTTAAGTATTTATTTTAAAATCATATATTTACATATTGGTAATTACTAATGTTTAAATGTTTCTATACATATTGTATTATATTTTATGTAAATAAATATTTCTTTGTACTTAAATACTTTCTATTATTTAAAAATTATTTGATAAATTATATTTAAAATATGAACAGCAGCGCTCTGAAAGGGTATTGCGGAATCGGAACAAACTATATCAAATCTCGTTGCCATGACGGTCGTGGTATCCTAGCATTGAATGCTCACTCCTGTTGTATATTCTCCTTGGCGTTGATGATGATGATTTTATCTTTAAATGCTACACTAATGCCAGGTTGCAGAAACGTTCATCAACGCCTTGTTCAGTTAGCGGATCATCAAAATGATCAAATAAGAATTAGTTTCCTTGTTTTTATGACATTTAAATGGACAAGGTGTTAATGAACGTTTATGCAGCTGGGCATTAAATGACTTATTATCATCATCAAATTTCTAACAGTTCAAACGATATGCTTTTTTTGTAATTTTGTTTCAATTCTATGGCTATATCACTCAGCAACGGGTCCGTGAAGTTAGCGACCACTTTTAAGCACAAACAATGAAACATATACCAAAGGTTTGTGATTCGTTTGTGCCTGTTTGTGATGTACAAATAAAACCAGCGACCCCTATGATTAAAAAGTTATAAACAAATTAAAAGTGGTCGCTGACTTCACGCCCAGCGACCACATGTGAAGCACAAATGTCGATTTATGTGTCAAACGTTTGTGCTTCGTTTGTGCTTTCAGAATATATGATTGAAAATAAAGCGACCCCAATAATACAAAAAATATGAACAAATTAAAAGTGGTCGCTGACTTCACGCCCAGCGACCACATATGAAGCACAAACGTCGTTTTATATGTCAAACGTTTGTGCTTCGTTTGTGCTTTCTGAATATATGATTGAAAATAAAGCGACCCCAATAATACAAAAAATATGAACAAATTAAAAGTGGTCGCTGACTTCACGCCCAGCGACCACATATGAAGCACAAACGTCGTTTTATATGTCAAACGTTTGTGCTTCGTTTGTGCTTTCTGAATATATGATTGAAAATACAGCGACCCCAATAATACAAAAAATATGAACAAATTAAAAGTGGTCGCTGACTTCACGCCCAGCGACCACATATTATGAAGCACAAACGTCGATTTATATGTCAAACGTTTGTGCTTCGTTTGTGCTTTCAGAATATATGATTGAAAATACAGCGACCCCAATAATACAAAAAATATGAACAAATTAGAAGTGGTCGCTGACTCCAATTATACAAATAAAAAATAACAAAGGCCCCCCACCACACATTTAGAAAGTAATAAATTGCTTATATAAATTAAAATGTGAGTCATCGCAATCGCAATACAACAAATAATATTAAAAATTTAAGTAAAATCTAAAAGACTGTAGAATGAAATTCAAATATAAAAATGAGCGCAAAAGAATACCACGGTTATAGATTTTGAGCTCATTTTCAGGAAACATGTTAAATATATTATTTTACTTATGTAAAATATTAAAATTTAAATAAAACATTATTTACAATATATTTTAAATTTTTAAAAGTTTCGTTAAAACAACTGTTTCAACCACCCACTAATTGGGGGAAAGGGGGACAACTTTAAAATTTTGAATAGGAACCATCTTTTATTACATATTTTACAGTCGAAAATCCGAAATTTAACTTCAAATATTTTTTTGTATATATATTGTAATTTTTAAAAGTTATAAACCTTTAACATCGACAGTTCTTCGAAACCGTTAGTCGACCATTATCTCGCATAATAAGTATTTAAATAAAATGAAATATTCTCTATAATTCTATTTAATTCCGTAAAAAAATCCATTATACAGGGTGTTTATTAAACATACGGCAAAAAATCAAGGGGTTATTCCCTGGACTGTTCTAAGAATATTTTGTCTTTTGATGATTTTTGAAAGCCGATTTATTTCGAAGATACAGGACGAAAAAATTTTTCGACAATAACAACATTTAATACCAAAAATTATATGTAAAGTTTCTTAATCTACAAGAACTGTTGAAAATGACTACCTCCAGCTACGATGCAAGAATCCAATCTTCTTCTCATTGATTGCCGAACTCTTTCAAAAACACCAGGGTCGTTTCTTATGGAGTTACACCCAGCAATTATCCGATGTCTTAAATCTTCCAAATTCGTCAATGGAGTAGAATAAACTAATGACTTTAGATGGCCCCATAGGAAAAAATCCAGGTGGTTTAAGTCCGGGGATCGAGCAGGTCATAAATGAGGTCCACCTCGACCAATCCAGCGATCTCCGTATGTTACTGTTAAAAAATCGCGAGCAACCACACTAAAATGCGCTGGTGCACAATCCTGCATAAACCACATTGCATTTCTTGTTGCCAATGGTACATCCTCCAGAAACTGAGGTAGAGTATGTTCCTAAAAGTCTCAACAAATTTGACACATAACTTGCCTGCTGTTACTGGATGAAAAATATCAAAATTGGTTTTGTCGAATTTTTTTTTTCGCCCTGTATCTTCGAAACAAAGCGGCTTTTCAAAAATCATCAGAGGCCAAATTCTTAGACTAGACCAGGGAATAACCTCTTGAATTTTTGCCGTATGTTTAATAAACACCCTGTATACGGTGACAATTTCAAATGGAAACTCTCATTTTTATTGCAAATTGAGATATAACGGTCGAAAAGAAGTAACTTATAACTGAAACTTTTTTTTTTCGTAAGTATATTTATGTTCGTCGAAAAGTATGGATACGTTACAGATTAAGTTCAGTCGAAACATGTTTATGCCTGTCTGGTTCCTTAGTTCATACAGACATCGTAAAAATGGTAAAATCATATTATATGGACCCTAAAACGTGCTTATTCTCTAAAAAATCATTGATTTTTTTGACCAAATACAATATCTTCCTTACCTAAAGGTGATGGAAGGTAAAAATCAACTCGGAGAATATGAGTTTACAAGTAGAAGAAAACTCTGGATTAATAAGTTAGAAATTAAGGAGAAAATTAATCCTTACATATTTGTTCCCTTCATTTTGTTGAAGATGACTTTTTCAAAGTGACAAAATAAGTCTAATATTGCATACCTAATTCGTAAATTCATTTCATTAAGTATTACATATGAAAAATAATTTATAAATATAGCTATCAAAAACTATATAACGTATTTCAGTTATTTTGTTTGCAATAATAAACATTAACTTATTGTATAGGTAATAGGGTATTTCACATAAATCAAATTTTGCAATATTAATTGAAAATTGGATGCCACAAGAGCACAAGTAACAAAAAATGAATTCTGTATTGAAAATTATGTTTCTAATAAATTTTAATTGCAATTAAAGTTTGCATCGTTTTGAAACGGTCTGTGTAATTGCTACATATGAAAAAAATCCAGTAGAAGGCGTAACTACAACAATGTTTGTACAAGGAGTAAACATTTTAAATCTTCACAATTATAATGACATTCCAATATAATCTCCAAACACAAAAAACTGGACATGTGAACTAGGGAACCAGACAGGCATAAACATTTTTCGACTGAACTTAATCTGTAACGTATCCATACTTTACGACGAACATTATAATATACTTACGAGCATTATATTTCAATTTGCAATAAAGAGTTTCCATTTGAAATTGTCACCGAAGTTAAAGGTTTATAACTTTTAAAAATTACAATATATATACAAAAAAATATTTGAAGTTAAATTTCGGATTTTCGACTGTAAAATATGTAATAAAAGATGGTTCCTATTCAAAATTTTAAAGTTGTCCCCCTTTCCCCCAATTAGTGGGTGGTTGAAACAGTTGTTTTAACGAAACTTTTAAAAATTTAAAATATATTGTAAATAATGTTTTATTTAAATTTTAATATTTTACATAAGTAAAATAATATATTTAACATGTTTCCTGAAAATGAGCTCAAAATCTATAACCGTGGTATTCTTTTGCGCTCATTTTTACCTCTCGCTAAGAGAGGTATTGCATTCATGCTAAAAATCGCATATCCAGATTTTATTGAATAAGCACGTTTTAAGGTCCCTACAATCCGATTTTATCATTTTTACGATGATGTCTGTGTGTGTGTGTGTGTGTGTGTGTGTGTGTGTGTGGATGTGTGTGTGTATGTGTGTGTGTGTGTGGGATGTTGGAAGGACGGTTATTTAAAAACTATAAGACTTTAAATTTTTTTAACTACGTATTTCCCAATCGGACATTCATGGGAAGATCTGAAAAGGTTTTGGTAACAATTGGACAACCGGAAGTAGAAGATTCTTGAAAAAAAATCTTTTAAATAATATTTTTTGAAATTTTTTCTTGATAATATTAAAGAAAAATAAATTCTCTTTCTGATACATTTAAATATTTTACAATATATTCTATAGATTTAGAGATAGAAGAAATATAGTATGTAAAATAATCTGTTATAATAAATTTTACAGCCGAAAGAATGGCCATGGAAAATAGTTGAAAATTTAATTTGTTTGTAACTGACTGATAATGTCAGTGTCAGAAATCCGAAGACATTACTGAAGACTTTTTCTGGGAAGTACATACATTATATTATTTCTTAATGTATTAATAGAATTGGAAACATTTCGAAAAATTAGAAGAGGACAAAATTTCTTCATCAAAAATGAATTTAAAATTAAACAATCTAAATATATATGGAATAGATATATGCGTAAGTAGAATTTTTGGTGTAGAGTGTAGGTATACAAGAAATGTTAAATACAATAGGGAGCGAGCAGTCATATGATTTTGTTGGCCTTGACAAGCAGATATGGGGGCCCATGTCAGAATGATAGCTAGTAATTATGTATATAGATGTCAAATATCATAATTTCTCATTCTAAATTTAGTGATTTTCCAATTCCATGTGGAGCAGAATTAAATGTTAAATATCTAAGGCATACAAGTAAACTTTAAACTCCTGGTGATAAATTAACTACGTAAATTTAGAAAATCTTGAAATTTTTAATGAAAAATTCTAACATTTGACATCTATGTACATAATTACTAATTATCATTCTGAAACGGACCCACACATTTGCTTGTCAAGCCCAAAAATGTAACATTACCGTTCGCGCCCTATACTTATGTAACCAAAAAAAGGAAGTGGCGAGAGGTATTGTGCTGGCCACAACAGATTTTTATATTTGAATTTCATTCTACAGTCTTTTAGATTTTACTTAAATTTTTAATATTATTTGTTGTATTGCGATTGCGATGACTCACATTTTAATTTATATAAGCAATTTATTACTTTCTAAATGTGTGGTGGGGGGCCTTTGTTATTTTTTATTTGTATAATTGAGTCAGCGACCACTTCTAATTTGTTCATATTTTTTGTATTATTGGGGTCGCTGTATTTTCAATCATATATTCTGAAAGCACAAACGAAGCACAAACGTTTGACATATAAATCGACGTTTGTGCTTCATAATATGTGGTCGCTGGGCGTGAAGTCAGCGACCACTTTTAATTTGTTCATATTTTTTGTATTATTGGGGTCGCTGTATTTTCAATCATATATTCAGAAAGCACAAACGAAGCACAAACGTTTGACATATAAAACGACGTTTGTGCTTCATATGTGGTCGCTGGGCGTGAAGTCAGCGACCACTTTTAATTTGTTCATATTTTTTGTATTATTGGGGTCGCTTTATTTTCAATCATATATTCTGAAAGCACAAACGAAGCACAAACGTTTGACACATAAATCGACATTTGTGCTTCACATGTGGTCGCTGGGCGTGAAGTCAGCGACCACTTTTAATTTGTTTATAACTTTTTAATCATAGGGGTCGCTGGTTTTATTTGTACATCACAAACAGGCACAAACGAATCACAAACCTTTGGTATATGTTTCATTGTTTGTGCTTAAAAGTGGTCGCTAACTTCACGGACCCCTCAGCAACAGTATAAAATTTCAGATTTTACAGGTTACCAAATGTGTAAAATAAAATCATTTTAGTGATGGGTAGAATTTAATTATCTACGACTTTTATTTGGAACATATTGGTCTAAACTCAATGAGGTGTTGCAAAAAAACAACATATCTTTTTACCTCCCGCTACCAGTGGTAAGGTAGGTATAGGGATCGTGCTAAAAATCGCATATCGAGATTTTGTTAAATGATCACGTTTTAAGGTCCCTAGAATCCAATTTTAACATTTTCAGGATGATGTCTGTGTGTATGTGTGTGTGTGTGTGGATCCTCTTTACGCTCTAACTCAAATACTATCGTTCAGAAAATTTTGAAACTTTGTATTTGTACCTTATTCTAATATGGAAAGAAACCATTAGATTTTGATGTAAATCATATAACCCGAAATGGCACTTTACTGGAAGCTCAAAATAGCTTTTCTTCGAAAAATACCTTTAAATGTTATTTTTTCGAGATTTATGTTATATAAAAATTCAAGATTATTAAATTTTCTACAGGTTTGCATTAATATTTTTTGTATATATTTTATGGATAAATTTATAAAACTATAGCTTTACTCCCGGAGCCTACGCTTTAACCGCAATTCCATGATTATACAGTTTAGATCTGAAATGCATGTAACTGTAGATATATGTCACTGTCAACAAATTAAGCATTTCAAATAATAATAGTAACGTTTTAAAAAGAAAATAGTAAATAGAACAATAATAATATGGAAAGGAACTTAATACAGTTACCAGCATAAGTAAATATGTAGGAATATAGGTAAGTATATAAATAAATAAAATAAATATATCGTCACGACATTTTACCCATTTCTGGGTGTGCCACTCTGCTTTGTACACAGATTTCGTTAACGATGATGACATATTCGTACGGTGAGAGAGTTACTAGGTCTCACCTCACGGGCACTCAGTGCTGGCGTGGAGAGTGTAGCACAAATTAATTTTATCGAAATATTTAGCTTCAGTCGGGATTAAACCTGGTATTTAAATTTAATTTAATTTTAAGTATTTACATGAATAAAAATTAAATTAAACGGGAGGTATTGTGTTGGCCACAAGGTGTTTACCTCTCGCTACGACAGGTATTGGATTCATGCTAAAAATCGCATATCCAGATTTTAATGAATAAGTACGTTTTATGGTCACTACAATCCGATTTTAACATTTTTACGATGATGTGTGTGTGTGTGTGTGTGTGTGTGTGTGTGTGTGTGTGTGTGTGTGTGTGTGTATGTGCGCGTTTGTAATTGGAGGTACGATTTCTCAAATTTTGTAAGACTAAAGACCTGTGTAACTACGGATTCCTCAATCTAACAGTAATGAGAAGAGTTGAATGGGTTCAATGGACAACCGGAAGTGGTAGTTTCTAAAAAATTCTAAATGTTATTTTTTGAAAATTTGTACTACAAGTAATAAAGATAATTAAATTCTTAATCTGACACATTAAATTTTTTTATTATATCTTCTATAGGTTTGGAGATGTAGTATATAATAATATAGAATAATCTGTTGCAATAAATCTCCATGGAAACCAACTGACACATTTAAATATTTGTAATTGACAGATAAATGCAAAATGTCAGTGTCAGAATTCAGTAGTTTTACTAACATTACTGGAAGATTTTTCTGGGAGGTACGAGTACATTTAATATATCTTATTGTATTATTAATTAAATATGTATTTAAAATTATAGGTATGTTAATATTACATATTATCCTTAAGAAATACCGCTAATACTGTCAATGAATTTGAAGAATTTAGAAGATTAGGACAAAATTCCTCATAGAACAAAAGAAGACATACAATTTCAATTATTTGTGTGTACAAGAAATGTTAAATTCGTTACTTATATGGCCCGAGCGGTCATGTGACTTTGTTGGCGTTGGAAAGCAGATATGAGGATCCGTGGCAGAATGACGGCTAGTAGTTATTTACATAGATGTTACAATTGTCATATGTCATAATTTTTAATTCAAAATTTCAAAATATTCTGATGTTTATTTGTCATCAATATTATGGAATATACTTGTCGAGGAAAATAACCCACATGGATATGATTTTTCACCTTTTCCGCATTTTTTCATGAAAGTTTTTTACCGAAATACCTTTTCTATAATAAAGCACCATAGTTCTTCTTGGATAAAAGTTTTTATTTGTTAATAAATATTCAGTCACAAGTTGTTAATTCTTTTTATCATGTACATACATATAAATTTTCGACAGACTTCTGTTTTTTACCTTCCGTCACCTTTAGGCAAGGAAGATATTGTCTTTGGTCAAAAAATTCAATAAAGAATTTTTAGTGAATAAGCACGTTTTAGGGTTCATATAATACGATTTTATTATTTTTACGATGATGTCTGTATGTATGTATGTGTGTTTGTGTGTGTGTGTGTGTGTGTGTGTGTGTGTGTGTGTGTGTGTGTGTGTGTTTCTATGTGTGTCTGTGTGTGTGTGACGAAACTTCAATACCATGATTCCAAAAATTATATTTTTTTCGTATTCCTCAAGTTTACATCCAGAAGAAGAGGTGATTAGATTTGGTTATAAATGGTCAACCGAATGAGGGTATCATTTGAACATTTTAACAGTTTTTCTTGAAAAAACGCAGTTAATTATCATTTATTGGCATTTAACGTTATTATAACTTAAAGAATATATTATTCTCTATACGATTTGATCGCATTTTATACTTCATATTCAATAGATATAGAGTTAAAGAATTATAAATATATTAAATTTCCGTAAATCAACCAGATATGCTAACCATGGAAACTGCTTATATATTCAGATAATTCAAATTGACAAATGTCAGTATCAATGAAAAGTAGTTACATTCATTTGAATGTGGCAGAGATTATGATAAGATACGGTAAGGAATGAAAGAATAAGGGAAATAATCCAAGTGTTAGAAGTTTCTAGAAAGATACAAGAGAGACGATTACATTGGTTTGAACATGTCATGAGGAGAGATGAAGAATAAATTGGAAGAAGAAAGAATAGCTTAGTAATAGAAGGTTGAAGAAACAGAGGAAGCCCAAAGATAAGATGGAAGGACTGTATTGCGGAAGACTTGAGAGAACTGTATAAGAACGACACCCAAAACAAAAATGATTGGAGAAGAAAATAAAAAATAGAGACCCTAACGAATGGGAAAAGTTAAAGAAGAAGAAGAAGATGCCAGTGTCAAGTGCAACTAGCATAGTTTGTTTCTGAAATAATTTAACTGGAAATTTAGAATCTTTTGCAAGAAAATTTATGTATGGAATTTATACATAATACACAGGATTGACGGAAGGTATTGTGCTGGCCACATCAGATTTTTTTCTAATTAATTTGGTACCTTGAAATCAGCAACATAATAAATAAAGTGATTAAGAAATAACACGCGTATTTTTGAACACTTTCTGCTTCTAATTATCAACTCTTTTAATCAATGAAGTACAACTGATTATATAAATTTTACTTTGAACATTAGATTATTAATGAACCTTGTTAAAAATTTAATTATTGCAGATGCTTAACTGTATCAATTAATATTTTAATCAGAAAAATTTAAAAATGAATTTTTATGTAAGAGTTGTATAAAAAAATTCCATACATTTAACGTGTAATGACTGCAAAATTACTTCTAATTTTTATAATTAAAATAAAATATCATTAAATTGTATGTTAATTTGTGGAAGAAAATGTATTACGAGTAGTATTAGTTTTGAGTTTTGAATATTCTCAATACAAAATAATAATGAATGTAATTTTTTTGAAATTTATATGAGACTTTTGTATTGAAATTATAGCCCAAAATTTTCTCCTGTGGGGTTACTCTTCCCACCAGCTTTTATTTTTAGTGTCAATGAAGAGATATCTGATAAATAAATATATTTTTTTAATATCTGAATTCAAACATAGAACTTATTATAAAACAATAATTTAAAAGAAGGTAAACCACATATTTGGTTTTCAACAATTATTTGCACAAATTTTAAAGTAACAATACAATTTTTTAAAGAGTTTAAATATAATGACTCATGTGATTACGGATGTCACGGATGAATTTCCTTAAGAACGCATGCTGAATACGGGCCAATAATGTATTTCGCAATAGCGAATAATAAATCAAGTAAACATTGTTCACTTCCTGTTTTATTGACATGTTCAAGTAGTTGGTATTCAGGTGAAAATATTGTGCCTTTGCGTTATTATTTAATACTTCTTTGGATTCTGCAGAAAGTGCTCGTAAAAGTGTTTCACGGTACGAAAGCAAGATGAAGGTGGAAAATTTTATGCAATGTCCGAATACGTTTGCTTTTCTTTCAATTTTATGGACTCTGGACGTATGAAAATTCAATCATGCATGTTTAACAGCAAAGGCATACATCCGCCGTTTTCATCAGCGTCTACTCCACTGAGAATTCAAATGGTCACTTCTTTATTTTCTCAAAATATCAATACTTTCAACCTGGACTAAGGTATATTCAATTGAAATCACACTTGAATGTTCGTAAATTCTTTACTAATATATAATATTATGAATATTAAAATGTTTTAATCTTGCATGTGGTGCTTTCTCCTACATAGCGGGTTCTAGATATTTTGCCGACCCAAGCAAATATTTTTTGACGCCCTTCCCTTTATGTGCACATTTTGTGTGATGTCATTTTCAATAACCGGGGTATCTAACGATGGTGAAGTTGCTGGCGGAAGTTATAGTACTGGTGATAATGTTCAAGATAATGTGACAAGACTGTAAATAAATATTGATTGTTGTATCAGATTAAAAAGTTGTTTATTTTAATTACTATTTTATATCTTATTTTTGTTGGGACTCTGTGCAAAACTTTAAGAAACCAATGACGGTGTTTACATTTTTACCTCTCGCTATACTTGGTAAGGGAGACATAGGGATCGTGCTAAAAATCGCATATCGAGATTTTGGTTTTAAGGTCCCTACAATCCGATTTTAACATTTTCACGATGATGTCTGTGGGTGTGTATGTGTGTGAGTGTGGATCCTCTGAGTGCTCTAACTCATATACTATCTTTCATCAAATTTTGAAACCATGTATTTCTATCTCATTCGATATGGAAAGAAGCCATTAGATTTTGGTGTAAATCGAATAACCGGAAATGGCACTTTACTTGAAGCTCAAAATAGTTTTTCTTCAAAAAATACCATTAAATGTATTTTTTTTGTAGTTTATGTTATTATAAAAATTAAAGATTGTTAAATTTTCTACAGATTTGCTTAATACTTTTTCTATATATTTTGTGGATTAATTTATAAAATAATATAAAAAAAATCCCCGAATTTATGCTTTCACTACTTCATGATAACACAGTTCACCTCAAATGTATGTAACTGACAGATAAATGTCACTGTCAAAAATATTATCATTTTAAATAGTAACCTTTTAAAATGAAAATTGTAAATGGAACAATAGTTATATGGAAAGGAACTTATTAAAGTGTCCATCATAATAAATATATCATCATGGCATATTACCCCTGGGTGTGCCAATATGCTTTGTACACAGATATCGATAATAATAATGACATATTTGTATCGTGCGGGAGTTTACCAGGAGTCAACTCACGGGCACTCATTGCTGGCGTGAAGAGTACATCACAGGGATTAATTTTGTACCATTTAAAATTAGAAATATTTGGCGTTGGTCGGGATCGAACCTGGTTGCCCAGATTCGCGAACAGACACTCAGGCATGTGGCTGCGAAACCTCACAGGTATGTATTTAAATTAATAAAAATTAAATGGCGGGAGGTATTGTATTGGCCACATCAGATTTTTATTTTTGGTCGGTAGAATATTAGGTTTCTTTGTGATCGAATTCAGGGCCCTTTTAAGCTGTTTATGGCGATCCCTCAACTTCTGGTGACTATAAGAATATTAAATTCTGGGCTCGTGCCTGTCGGCTAAATGTTCTTCTTATGAATAAACATTAACTTAACTCACTTGGTGTATAAATATCTCTATTATTCATAACCTGCCAATTTCTTTTTTATTATACAAGAGAGCTAAACCATTAAGGTTTTCTTTTGTATTTCTTAAATAATTATTCAAATATTTTAATGTAGAAAATGATTAATTTAAATGCTTTATATTATCAATTCACTGAACTTTAAGAGGGGGGGGGGGCTGAAGCCCTCTAAGTCCCTTCTTGAATACGCCACTGACACTGGTAATGAGATAAAATGATCAATTAGGTTTTGTAAGTTTCATTATGAATTATATGAGGGAAATAATTTGAATACACATAGGTATACCTATAACACATATTTTTTGAAGGTTCTGCATTTTCAAACATTTCAACATACTTTTATATAATATATAAATAATGAACCAGGTAAAATGAGATAAAATGTTTTTCTGTGTTTTTAACTTTCTTTAATAATAATTATGAGGGAAATAATTTGAAGATACATATTTTTGGAGGATACTGTATTTTGCAACATTTCAAAATCTATTTTATTCATCTATTAACGACACAATTAAAGCCATCAATAATGAAGGAAGCTCCTCGTGCACCTTCCCTATCTGTCTCCTCCATCATGCGGGATTGCGTTATCGGGAATGTGCGGGCCGGGATTTCCCTGGATCACCGCAACACAGCGCTGTCGCTCCACTAGTTTGAACACATAGACCCCCCTACTGTAGCTCTCTGGCCTAGCCGATGTCGATGCTGCTGCTCGATGGTTATTATTATAGCCACACTGGATGGTTTTTGCTATTGTTTATAGAGATAATGGTTCGACTTGTATACTATCGGACGTATCTACACTGGGGTACTAAAGAAGGACTATGTAGGGAAATAAGGGTTGTTTATATGAGGAATAAATTTACTCTAAATAGAGAATATGAGATGAATATAGTAAATGTTTGTAATAATTATTAATAGTTGAAGTAAATACAAAAGTTTTTACGTATTTCTTTTATATCGGTAGTGATTTGGGAGGCTTGGGTTCAATACCGACCAACATCAACCTTGAAATAGCACAAAAAGTAGCGTTGAGATAGTTTTGGTTTTCGGATCCAAAAATATCTGAATACCAATGAAATTGAATATATGATTTCAGATCCGAATTTGAATATCTTATATCCGAATCTATACAGGGTGTTAAAAAAAGGGATAACATTTTTAAGGGCATATAGTACTGACCGAAATGAGTAACAAAAGCTTAAGCTGGATTCACATGTACCGTTATCCCCGTCAAATTGCTCACCGTTTATACCGTTCTGTGCTGTGATTTGTTGAAATCATACGGTACGAACGGTCTCGACGCTACGAACGGCGGTCGCCGTTGAAATATTTCTATTTTTGACGGCGTTGATGGGCTGTTGCCGCAGTAAATTTTAACTGCGCATGATCAGAACAAATATTTCAATAATAGCAGCTCAAACCAGTTTGACATAAAATTTATTGTATTTTATTTCTTTATGTTTCCTTTTGGGTGAATTATATAAACTGGGGTATTTTACTACTTCGCCAATTAAGGGTTCCGAAAAGTTTTCCATGGCGAAACCAGCGAAACAAAACGTTTTATAGGTTAAGGGGGTGTTTCGAAAAAGCGACATGAAGTAATATCGGCCGTTTCGTGAACTAAAGTAGATTTAACCATTAAATTAACCAAGAGAGGGCTGTAGGCAGGTTTCGGTCTGTACTTATAGGTTCAGGCCAGAGATAAAGGAATGCCGAAAATAAGGTCTTTAGGTAAAGTTGTACTCAGGGTCTGCGGCATAGAAAATAAATATACTACCTGCTCTGGGGTTTTATGAGTACTCCATATGTAACCAGTAACAAAATGCAACAGCAAACCATTCTTTTTCTAGTTTCTCTCATTTAACGTGTATATAATAATATACAAAATAAAAATTATTTTGTATATAAAATTTACTAATAAGTGATAATTATATTGCGAATATAATATGATATATGTATAGGTGTCCCTCTTTCACTATCTTTATTTCAAAAACTATACTATGTTATTTAAGGAAATTTGGTATCTACTATCGGGTATATAATTATAGTATATTTGAAATTCAATAACTTGGTTTCGAAAAGGTGTCCTACGGTCAAATTGTAACAAAGATAGAATGTACTAATCACGCCATCAAAAATTATGGGAAATCATTACATGCAATTAAAAAAGATATAAAAGTAAATGTGCGGGCCCGGAAATTATTAACTGCGAATAAAATAACTGCATTACAAAAAATAGCCCAAAGATGTATTTACGAAAACACCGGTGGAGACCCAGAAGTATTAAAATGCGATTTGAAAAATGGACCCCAACACATTTTTGGCAACCATAAAAATTGTAAAGCATACTTCTGCGATAATATATCTAAAGTTTGTGAAGAAAGTGATTTGTTTCAATCTACAGGGTTGGAACACTATGTCAATGGTAAGTCATGTCTATCAATTCTGATTACAATAATTACTACTATTTTTTATTTTAGGTGCTCTTGACAAATTAATTTTAAAATCACACAAATTAATAGGTAATGAAACAAATAATATAGCAGAATGTTTCATGTCTCTTGTAGCACGCTTTAATTGCGGAAAGAGGTTAAATTTAATTCAGCGGGGGTCTTATGAAAGACGGTCGTATTTAGCCGGTCTTCAATTTTGTAAAGGAACGGAATGGCAATTAGGCCCTTGGAAGAAAATAGTAAAAGAAAGTCCTGGAACTCATTTTAAAAAATATTTAACAAAGACGAAATATTTATAAAAAGAAACGCCTGTTTCCATCAAGAAGAAAAACTGTTTCAAAATTGAACAAGAATTCTGATTATGGAACTTATGCAATGAATGCAGAGTTGACAACGGAAGAGATGGAGTCAGAGTGCAACAGAAAATTAAATGAGTTACAGGTAGTTGATTAATATTTATGTTTTATACAATTCATAATAAAATGCATACTTTTTCAGGTGTCAGAGGAAGAAGTAGAGGTAATAGAGCGCAGAACAGTAGGACAATTTGAAAATCCCGACTATTTATTATTCAAAACAAATAGATTAACGGCTTCGTTTTTCGGCCAAGTGGTGAAGAGGAAAAACGACACATCATGTGACAGTTTAGTTAAGCTGATTTTAAAAAATGAAAATTATGTTCGGTCTGCCGCAATAGAATACGGAAAGCGACATGAAAAAACTGCCATCGACATCTTCGAAAAGATGAAAAAGGACGAAAATATACTTGTAAAAAGCAGTGGGTTATACATAGATAAAAAAAATTGTTATCTTGGTGCATCACCGGATGGTATATATACATTTATCTGTTTGAATTTCACATTTTTAATTATTATTTTCTTTTTTTTTTAGGAATAACAAATTCAGACTGTCTTGTTGAGGTGAAATGCTTATATTCAATAGCTGTGAAAGGATACGATATTTTTTCGGCAATGGAGAGTAAGGAATTCAAAAATAAAATTTGTCTTCAAAAATTGTCTGATGGGAACCTAAGTTTGAAGAAAACTCATAATTACTATTATCAGGTAAATTTCTTTATTGAAATGTTAATTGTCTTAATAATAATTAAAAATTATTTCAGGTTCAAGGTCAGCTTAATATTTGTCAGAAAGAAAAATGTTATTTTGTTGTTTTTACTAGCCCGGATGAACCAATTTTTATTGAAGAGATACATCGGGATACAGAAGTATGGGAGAACATCATGCTTCCTAAATTAAAACAATTTTATTTACACTGTGTTTTACCAGAAATTATAATGGGAAATAGATTCAAAAATCAGA
This sequence comes from Harpalus rufipes, assembly GCA_951394225.1. Lineage (NCBI taxonomy): Eukaryota > Metazoa > Arthropoda > Insecta > Coleoptera > Carabidae > Harpalus > Harpalus rufipes. The sequence goes on from OX596286.1 coordinate 14,690,950, forward strand.
AGTGTAAAGATCCCGATTATATTATTAACGCAAAAATATTAAAGGCGCAAAGTAATATAAATTAGGTCTTGTATACATTTTAATTTGTAAATACATATATGTAAATATTATTATGTAATTTATTTTTAGTACGACAATAAATTTATATAAGTTTGAAAAAAATATCTGCTATGACTAGCACAATACCTCTCGCCAATTCCATTTTATTTTACATATGTAACGGATATAATATATCTTGCAAAGAGATTTGATTATAATTCCATTAAAAATTATTTATTGGTTGTATTACACTTATTATTTAAAAATATATATATATATATATATTGCACACTATTCTTGAATTTTGACAATTATTTGTTAAATACAAACATTTCAACTTCTTAACTGGTTTCTTGGGGTAGTACAAGCTGGGAGATTTATTACAACAGATTAGGATTTAACAATGTAAACAAGCGATGTCAGATAGAAATTTTGAAGGTCATTTTTCATATATTTAAAATTTAAACTACATTACCGACACCAATATTGCTGACATCTGTAATACAAACGTTGAACTATTTCTAAGCACGCTGCTGTCGAAAAATATCGGTTGGGTAAAATATTTGAAACTTCGTTTTTAGCAAATATACACAAATGTGCACTATGAATGTTGCATATTTTGCCATTGTTTTGATTTTGTTATTTCATAAATGTGTTTTTGTTACATAATATTAAATCTTAAGCTAAAAATGAAATGTTTTCTGCCATATGAATTAAAATTTTCTATCCAAATTTGTTTCTATCGACGAAGACAACAATATATTTATATAATTTTTAGTTTTAGTAGCTTTTCTTCAATTGGAAACCGATTAAATGATGTTTTAAAATCATTTTTTTTGCTTATGCAACCCGACAAACAAAAACGCCCCCTTAAGGCAACCAGTAATAGTCACTGAGCTCGAAACATTATGACCGCTAGTATGAACAAGTGATTACGGGTGATTAGCGAGTATTTGACTAGCATTGTTTTATCTCTGTCAATCGTTTATAGATTATTTTAGAGAAAAATACTTCAAATAAAAGATGTGTAAAATTAATTTTTCTACAACTTTTATTTGAAGTATTTTTTCTCTAAAATAATAAATAAACGATTGACAGGGATAAAACAATGCTAGTCAAATGCTCGCTAATCACCCTTAATCACTTGTTCATACTAACGGCCATTATGTTTTAATAATATTTCGCTTTTCAAATTTGGAACTATGTGCATCGATATTTATGACGGAGCAGCATGGGAACAGAGTAGTTGTTATGACGGAGAAAAACGAAAAATTAAAGAAAAATTGACAAAGTTACACAAAAAATTGTCTATGTCAGTAAATAGACTATAAAAAAAACAATAAAAGTTAATATTAAACATTTTTTTCAATTTCCAATAGTTATGAAGTCATTTGAAAATTAAATATAGGCCAAGGTCGCCACAACAGTACGATTTTTTTTTTTAAAGCAAAAGTACATCTCAGGTGACGTCTGAAAGATAAACAAAAAGTTGGATTCGAAATCAAGATCCGAACCTGGCTTCAGATTTGTAACTTAAATTTACGGATATCTGTTAATAATAAACCGGATATTTTGAAATTTAGGTACTCGGAATCCACACTGTGGTTCCCCCAACCATTTATTTATAAAAATGTTATGATTTAATGGTTATTACTTGCCGTCAAATAAGTATGGACTGAAGATTTCTACACAGTTGCCAATTCACTGGACATGTTGAAAATGCTAAATTATGAAGAAGCGGCATCACCGCAGGGCAAGAGACAGGGTGTGGAGAAGGGAAAAAGTTGAACATCTGTCCATACGTATTTGACGGCGACTATAGTGTTGTCAAAAATATTCGGTTAATCGGTTGTTCAATTACCCGGTTACTGCATTTTACAAAACAAATCGGTTAAACGATTAATCGATTAAATGGTTTGGTGTAGCCGGTTATTTCCATTAATCGGTTAGCGGGTAATGCAAATAACCAGATAAATATCTATTATGATTAGACGATAAGATATTCATACGTTTTTGCTTAAAGGTATATTTACTATTAGTCGCTTAACCATGGTTAGTAATCACGGTTACCTGGCTACGCTTTTTTACAGTTTTTGACAGCATTAATTATTACCATTGCCGTATTTTTTTTATTTTACGTACTGATTATACTGTACATAAATAAGTCAAACTATAATATTGACTATATTTTGAATATGATAAAAGTGTTAGAAGGGTACAAAATAAAATATTTTTTTCGATTATTTGCAAAAACAATTGGTGAAGTGTTGAAGATTGTATATGAATGACAATATATTTCTTAGTTTTAAATTCCTCCTTTCACTTGGTCGTCCATAAACAACCCAACAACTTAAACCCATCTGAAAAAGCGTGGCCTATATAGAGGCCGCATAACACCCGCGTAGTACGTGTGGCATAAAAAGGCTTAGCAGCGGCTGCGGCCAGTGCAGGGATACGAGATGCGAGTAACACCAGCAGTGCCGGCGACCAACGCAACCTAACTAGCTCGGATTATCGTGATATGACAGAGAATATTCCACCTGATTCACTTTGCCTGATCCTCTTATAACGTGGTATCGAAGATAACGGACACTGACGAACAGCTCACGGAGATAATGTCTCACGGCGCTTAATTCCAAAAAACTAACGGCGAGTATAACATTTTTCTTTGACAACTTTGGGTTTATTACTACGTCGCTTCAATACATAGGACGGCGAGGTCGTCTTCTTGAGAAGTTTCTCCTTCACGCCAGTGGAAAATCGTCAACAAAATCATAGCAAAGAAGTTGCCCAATATGACGTCCAGTAAATGTCCATACACAGTACAAATATATCATCATCATTACCGAGATCTGGTGTACACAACAGATTGGCACACCCAGCAATTGGTACTATGCCGTGATGATATATATTTATTTATGTTTAAATGATTTAAAATAATTCCCAATTAAGCCATGTTCTAATTCTGAAGGTCATATACTATACCTAATTTAGTTAGTTCACTTGTGACCAATCTTTCACGAGTCGATAAAGATTCTTTATCGTCGTGTTTAATATATTATTTTATTTTGAATCTGATGTTTGCGATATTAAAATGTCAAGCCGCAACTTTGTTCCTAAACTTACTGTTACTAACTTTACGCGGGTTTGTCAAAATTATAAATTACAACTTTTCTTTACATTATACATTAATATTTTTATAAAGTGTAGATAAAAATTCAAAGTGTAGATAAAAGTCAAAGTGTAGATAAAAAAATACTTTATCTATTGTTGATAACAGGAAATGAACGCTCAAAGCCTACTTTTAATATCAGATACAAAATAAACGCACGCCCAAATCCAATGAATTTTAAATGCCTCCATAATTATTTGTCTCGCACTGTACTTTGTACGATCTTAACTGCAGCACAGTAATGAGCTCCGTACTGGGACTCTGATGCTGCGAAAAAACATAAATGTGATCGATCTGTTTAGAAGATCGATTAATTGATTAAAATAATCGCAGATAATATTTAATCGATCGATTGATCTGTTCGTTTAATTGATTTTTCTTTAACATGTGAAGGTCATTTGTACGCATGTTAATATAAGCAGCGGTATCGCTGAAACGTAGTTTAGCGTCTAGAGAGAGAAGGTTGAGAAACTAGGATTGCGAGAAAACATCGCTGTGCTCCATCTGATAAGATGATTGATCAAAATGACCACAGACTACATTTAATCGATCATAGATCTGATCGTTATGGATCACAGATGATCGATTTTGATCGATCAGAATTATGGATCAAAAAACGATCATAAATTTTGAAGATCGAACAGCCTTACTCCGTACCATATTTACCTAGGACGGCGAGGGCGTATCTTCTTCGGAAATTCGTGGTGCACATCTTCTGAGGAAAGTTCTCCTTCACATCAATAGAAAACCATCCGTAAAACCATGGCAGAGCGGTAGTCTAATCTATTGTTGATTCCCATGTTCCTTCGGATTCATCATTGGACACTGGTACGGCACTTTCTTGAATGTGTTCATGAATTTTATGACCTTGAATAGGCTTGCTATATGTTAATATCATAAGTGTATGTTACCCCTCCCTGGTTTAAGTTCATACACACACACACACACACACACACATATATCATACCCATGAGCACACGGACGGTAATAGATACAGGAGTGTCGCTTCTGTTTGACGTTAATTTATTTAAAGATAAAATTTCTCTTTGTATTAGATTCTCTCGGGTATAATGATGAAATGACCTAAGAAAACAAATAGCACCTTATTCAATACTTTTCTTTGGGAATTCTGCCCCGTGGGACGAAGGCAAATTCTTGTTCCCTTTGGCGATAGCGAATGTCCGTCCTCTTCGGAGGCTGAGGGCTTGTTTGTTACGATCGCATTACGTGATAATGTGCATTTTAATGTAACAAACCCTTGGAGGTGTTAGTTTTTACGCGGCCCGCTACGCAGAGCTCATATCGTTTACGCGCCCTAATGATTATGTGACAATTGAATTTATTTATTTATGAGTTCGATTAGCAGTTTCCCTAAGTGTTTTGTTTTATAGAATCGGTTTTCAAAGAGGGTTCGCGGTTTAGCTGATTGAAAGTTAGTGATATTGTAACTGCTAACGTCTTTTTTCTTTAGCAGTCTGCTTAAAGGGAAGATAATTGGAATAAAACTGGCATTTTCTTGATTAATTTTGGTGATATTTACTACGAAATCTTTACAGCACATACAAGTTCTCAATTCTAGGAGAACTACATTATATCCACCATCTAGTGGTGAGAACCGGTTTAGTTACGAGTACGAGTAGTTTAGATTCCGGTTCTAAAATTATACGGGTAGTTGGTTAATTGAAGTATAACTAACTGGTTCTCGGTTTCGAATCCGAAGCTACTCTGGGCCTCTATTCTTGAGACTTCGTAATTTCTTTCGTATTCGTATTGAAACGAACGACGATTGTGACTATGGAAATGATTAGATGAATAGTGTGTATTTTTGAGCATTCGTTATCGTCATTCGGATTGGGATTCGTTTAAGACGAACAACTATATTTGGCAACTTCGTAAATCAGCTTGAACATTACATTTCTGATAAGAATGAAGTAATGAGAAGACCTAAGGACAGGGACCAATGCACAGATGTTTGAATGGAGAGAGGGAAGAACAAGTAAGGGAAGTAAGTAAGAGCAGAGAGAAAGGCAACATCCAGTAATATAGAACTACTAAAAATAATTGCGAAATGCTTTATATCTTGTATTATACTGTATGGATGCGAACCGTGGACATAGAGGAAGAAGGAGAAAAAAAATGTTGGAGAAGTTTATATAGATAATTCAAAACCTTTTCCGGCTCATAATTAAAAAAAAAATCATACAAAAAAATTGATATTAACACTGCAATAACAAAAAAAAATCTGATGTGGCCAGCACAATACCTTCCGTCAATCCTGTGTATCATGTATAAATTCCATACATAAATTTTCTTGCAAAAGATCCTATATTTCCAGTAAAATTATTTCATAAACAAACTATGAAAATTGCACGTGACACTGACATCTTCTTCTTCTTTAGCTTTTCCCATTCGTTAGGGGTCGCTATTTTTTATTTTTTTTTCCATTCATTTTTTTTGCGTGTCATCCTCATTCAGTTCCTTTTCTATCAAATCTTCCGCAATATAGTCCTTCCATCTTATCTTTTAATAATAATAATAATAATAATAATAATAAATTTATTGCCCAACAGTTTACAAAAAAAACCAATTACAGGACAAAGATCAAAGAGAAATAAATAAATATATGAATTACATCAGTAAATAAATATAAATATAAATATAGAGCCATTCATGAACAACACAATTAAATATAAAACTGAATAAAATAGTAAGTATATACTCGTACATAATATTTATAATGGAATATTAAATTCATTCATCAGTGTTACACTCGAAAAATGTCTTCATAAAGTAGTTCAGCATTACGGCACATGGTATGTACTGGTGAACGTTGAAGAATGTTCGTACGGGTTTTGGCCAGATAGAATGTCCTCGAAAATCTGGAAGCAAATCTGGGAATATGGAAGGGGATGCAAGAAAGTAAATATGGTGCATCAATTTTATTGTGTATTAGCATCCATAAAAATCTAGAACAGGACGCTGCTCTTCTATCCAACAAAGATGGTATAGAATGACGTTGTAGTAAGCTATTTTGATCAACTCCTCTTTCCGGATACACACCATCTAACTTAAATGACATAAATTTTAGAAATTTTCGATGTACACGATCAAGAGAAATTGACTGATAGGCATAAAGAGGATACCAAATTAAACTAGCGTAATCAAATTTACTCATTACAAAAGCAAAGTAAAGTGGTTTGAGTACCAAATGATTAGTAAACATTTTTGCTATGCGCATTAAGAAGCCTAGGGTTCTGCTTGCCGAGTTACAGACATCCAAAATATGCTCAAGAAAACTAAAATTTTGAGTGAAAGTGATACCAAGGTCTTTGACAGAAGTCCTTTTTTCAATGTGAATTCCAAGTATTGAATAATTAAAATTAATAACATTAATCTTCAATGTATACGTAACCGAGCAGCATTTATTAATGTTCAATGCAAGATTATTTCTTTCACACCACTGAACAAATTTATCAATGTTTGCTTGTAAATGGATTGCATCATCAGGAGTACAAATACGATGAAATAGTTTGATATCATCCGCATATGCCAATACAGGACAAGAGAATGATTGAATTAGATCATTTATGAAAATAATAAATAGCAATGGGCCAAGGTTGGAACCCTGCGGTACACCAGACATGGCTGGGAATTCAAATGAACTAAAGCCATTGTAATAAACATAGCACATACGATCCTGTAGATAAGAACTGATCAGTTTTATTACTGATGAACCTGCTCCGAAAGAATCTAATTTATTCAGGAGGATTTCATGATTAATAGAATCGAAAGCCCGCGACATATCAGTGTATATGGCATCAACTTGGCCACGATCATCCATTACCTCCGAAACGAATTGTGAAAATGTAGCAAGGTTTGTAGTGGTGGACCTACCTGTCACAAAACCATGTTGGTGATCTGATATTAAAGATCTAGTGTTACTATAAATTAATTTGAATAGTATCATTTCAAAAACTTTGCTAAAGTTATTTAAAATGGATATGGGTCGATAGTTTTTTATAAGTGACTTGTCTCCTTTTTTGAACACAGGTGTTATACGCGTCTTCTTCCATTTTTCGGGAAATGTCCCGGTTTTTATAGCAAGATTTATTATAAATAAAAGTGGTGCAGCAAGGGCGGATCTAACATCTTTAACTATAAAACTCGGGATTTGATCCTCTCCAGACGTAAATTTATTTGACAAAGTGGACATAATGGCAAGTAGTTCATCTTCAGTAACTAACTGAAGGTTGAAAGTAGAGTTATTTGAACATGTGTTATGTGAGAGTAACGTAGGAGTATTATTTGAGTAGAAGCCAGAGAAGTACGTAGCAAACGCATTGACTATATCTTGAGAATGTTCATATTCATTTTGATCATCATGCAATTTGCCAGGAATACGTGAATTTCCTTTCTTTAGGTGAACAAATTTCCACAGGTCCGAAGGTCTTCATCTGTCTCTTTTACCTTCTACTACTAAGCTATTCTTTCTTTTTCCAATATATTCTCACCTCTTTTCATGACATGTTCAAACCAATGTAAACGTCTATCTTTTATCTTTCTAGAAAATTCTAATATTAGAGTTATTTCCCTTATTCTTTCATTCCTTACCGTATCTTTCCGTGTCTTCCCCAACATCTATCTCAACATCCTCATTTATGCCACATTCATTTACTTTTCATTAGGTGCGTTCAATACGCCTCAAGAAAACAAGTAACCGGAAGTAAAATTTGTTGAACGATTTTGCTAGCCTAGCATTTGCTTGATTTGCTCGCAAGCAATTTAAGCGCCAAATTTTTCGCTTGTCTTGCTAACTTATGAAATATAATGGCGGGAAATGCAAATTATACATACATGAATTTATGAATTACTCTCGATTCCGAATACGAACACTTCCTATAGTCTAGTTCAATTGACAACGTACACGCTTTTGCTGGTAATATTCCGCTTTTCTCCAGTATTGTGCAAAATACTGTGCGGAAGATCGCAAGCCGCAGATCAGCAATTTGCAACAGTCACAGCGTTTATTCAAAGGAAATACTGAATTACAGAAATTTAAAGTTCACGCACGTGGCTGTTACAGCAGATATCCAAAAACTTAATTAAATAAATACGAATAACTATTTACTGCAAAATTAGTGGCTACTTATTTATTTATTTATTTATTGCATAATCAATCCTACAGGATAAATATCCCAGCTACAGGTCGATTATAAAATGTACAAATGTGTAAAGCGTTGGCACAAAAAAATGTAAATACATATTAGACTACAGTCGGAAAACAATGATGAAGATAACAGAAAATATATTAATCAATCATTTGAAATATGGAAAAATTTCAATAATGATATTTTAAATTTACGGAATGAATCGGCATAAATATGGGATTTAATGTTGACATTAATGAAAAGACTGTAGATTTGTCGAATAGGATATTTAAATTCATAATTAATTCGGACTGTTTTTAAATAAAGATTAAATTGTTTCTTGAACTTAATCTAGGTATATTGAACGGGATCAGAGATAAAATAGCACTATCATTAATTTGACCAGTTAACAATTTATATAAAAAAGAAATAGAATGAATTTTCATCCTAACAGACAAAGAATCCATATTAAAAAAATCTGATGTGGCCAGCACATAACCTCTCGCCGTATATTTTGCCTGGCTGTATGCATAAAGCAAAGAAGAATTTGATAGCTTTTTCGCAGCTCAATGTTACTCTAGTCTACAGTGCTGGTGTACATTGTCCCATAATGTTTGAAACAAATTTAAGGCCCCCAAACTTAGACTTGTCACATCCATACTAGTCACAGATCAAGAATTAAGAGATTCTCCGAGTACATTTTTCTTTTATTACTCATTATTTCGATGAGATACAATTTTTCTGTATTTTACGTTGCAGAGTGGAGACCATCGTCACTTTCACCTTGTATTTATAACATTTAAATATCGTCTTCCATTGAGCTGTATTCGCGCTCATATCTATTCTTTCCATTTAGATTTTTTATATATAAATTCATTCTATGAAGAAAATATGCCTACTCTTCTAATTTTTCGAGATGATTCCAATTCATTGTTGGTATTAACAGTATTTCTGAAGGGTATGTGTAATATATCTATAATTTTAAATATTTAGCTATAAATACAATAAGAAATAATATAATGTATGTACTTCCCAGAAAAAATCTTCAGTAATGTCTCCGGATTTCTGACACTGACATTTATCTGGCAGTTACAAACAATTTAAATTTTCAACTATTTTCGGCTATAAAATTTATTACAACAAATTATTTTATATATTATATTTCTTTTATCTCTAAATCTATAGATTATATAATAAAATATTTAAATGTATCAGATAGAGAATTTAATTTTCTTTAATATTATCAAAAATAATTTTCAAAAAATAATATATAGAAGATTTTTTTTCAAGAATCTTCTACTTCCGGTTGTCCAATTGTTACCAAAACCTTTCCCATGAATGTCCGATTAGTAAATACGTAGTTAAACAAATATAAAATCTTATAGTTTTTGAGTAATCGTCCTTCCAACATCCCATATACACACACACACACACACACACACACACACACATACACACACACACACACAGACATCATCGTAAAAATGTTAAAATCGGATTGTAGGGACCTTAAAACGTGCTTATTCAATAAAATCTGGATATGCGATTTTTAGCATGAATCCAATACCTCTCTTAGCGAGAGGTAAAAATGAAGTAGCACATTACAGTCGCAATCGAAACTAGCATAGTGACCGGTAACTTTGTAACGACAAATTTTAAAAACTTTTTATTTAAGGAATCAATAACATTGGAATATTTGTTATAGGTAGGGTTCACACAGAAGAACAATATTCTAGTTTGGATCTAACAAATGCAAAATACTGTAACGTCGCCGCCACCGCCGCTCCGTAGCCATCGCTACAATAATAAAAACGTTACAATACATTTTTAACGTCAATAAATTTCTCAAAGATTGTGTATTTCTAATGATAAAACCAAGGTTTCTATAAGATGCTTTGATCATACTTCAATGTGGGCATTAAATGTAAATATTTCATGAGATAGTATTTCAAGATCTGTATATTAAGTTGATTTTAGCAAGACTATTCCCCATGGTGTAAAAGTAAACGTTTTTTTTAAACGAAATTGCTCATAATTTTACATTTAATGAAAGCTAGCATACGATTAACATCAGATTGAAAATCTGTGGAGTCCTGAGTGGTTGGTTATATTATTTTATTTAAAAAATAAAGAATATGTCATCACGGCAAATTACCCATGGCTGGTTGTGCCAATCTGCTTTGTACACAGATATCGGTAATGATGAAATATTTGTACCATGCGGGCGCTTACCAGGCGTCTATGCTTGCGCGGAGAGTACTCCACAGGACCACAGGGGCCAATTATGTGCCATTAAAAGTCGAAGTATTTTTTGGCGTCGGTCGCGATCGAAGCCGGGTTCCCAAATTCGGGACCAGACACTCAGGCACACGGCTACGAGACCCCATATAGGTATATATATATATATATATATATATATATATATATATATATATATATATATATATATATATATATATATATATAACAAGAACAAGAATTAAGTAACATAATGTCTTGGTGTTTTGATGAGATGATATCTAGGTTACGGACATTCCGTCGCTATGTGGTGTAATGTCTGAGGAGCATTTCCACAGTCATAGTAAGGATTATCGACTAGTCCTCATTTATGTTTCCAATATTGACATCTACCATAATCAGTCCGAATCCGATTGAGCGTTGCCCAGGTTTTTCTTGGGAGATTAGGGTATGAGAGTCTGGATTTCATATTTCCCAGTCATCACACCAAGCTGTCTCAACAATAAAATTTTCTTCAATAATTAATTTCTGCCCAAGCTTCCATGGCGGTTTGCGAGATTTTAGTCTGGATGTATTGATGTTGCAATTCTCATGTATTGATAACTGTCTGTTTTCCTTGCATTTTTTCCATTGTCTTTTTAATGCTAGTTGTCTTCTAAGGTGTAGAGGAGGAATATTAGCTAATACAGGAAGCCATTGAGCCCCCATATTATTTTAAATATATAAAATCTATAAAGTATATAATTCGTTACGAGTTGAATGAAATTTTCATTTGTCTCAAGTGAATGGACAAGAATACCGTTACTATGGTTTTCGTTCATATTCAAGCGAATACGAGTAACCTAGGCAAATACGAATGCTCAAGAATAGAGGCCCAGATTTGATTTCAGAATCGAAACAACTACTGGGGCCCAAACAATATTCTGGGACCGAAATTAATAGATTCTCGCTTATTGATTCAAGAATTGGAACTTTTCATTTAAAATAGTTATTACATATTATGATTTGTTATATTGTACAGAATAAATAGATTATTGTAAAGGTAAAAACTAGAGCAAAATATAAATAGGTAGGTAAATGAAGTTTATGAAAATATTCATTTCTTGTTCTACACCCCTACAATAATGGAATGACGGTGTTTATTTACCGTTCACTCAAGAAATTACACAAGGTCTGAAATCAAAACTTTCTATTAAAATAAAACACTGATGAAAATATAAAACGAAAATTAGTTTTCTAGAGTATTCAATTTGTAATTTGCTACATTATATGGTTATATTTTTTAAACAAAGATTAATAATTCTTGCATTTTACAAAATATCACTTCATATTCATACTTCGGACGCATACATGCACGCATCCGCGGACTGTCACTGGTCTGTGCTATGTACCACTTGTCAGCACACGCACCGTAATTTTCGCGCGGTGCGAGAAAATAATTGAAGCATATTCGGTGATCTGTTTTCATATGTGAACATAATGAGTAATTTGGAATTTGAATCTTATCCAGAGTTATTGTTATCTGATTCATCTGATGAAGAAATGGATTTGATATTTGATCAACCTCGAATAGAAAACAGTAATTAATTAGGATGACAAGTCCGTTCCAACCATACAAAGTTTCTTACATATAACCTAATAATTCAATTCTTCAAAAAATACATTGTTACTTTTATTACAATTTATGCTATTTTTTATTTTCGAGCATGAATGATTCCTAATGTTTCAACAGTATTTAATGTTTATTTATTATTCTAACGAGGCTTTTGACACGAATAAATAATAGTATATTATATAACGACGTTATAATGGTTGCTTTCATAACCGAGGATGAAGTTTGCAAGACGAGCGAGAAAAGCGAGCAAGGGTTATAATCATCCGAGGTAATAATAGCCATTATAGCCAGTCGTATATTGTATTTTATCAACGATTAATACAAGTTTTTTTATAATTTCGTTTCATAATATAAACTAAATAATCCACATTACATCCACATGACGTAGGTATGTGTTATTAAAATTAGGTTAACATTGCAATGTATTGCGATATAACTATGGTGAGATATGTCATTTTGAAATATAATTTTTTTGCATATTTATTTTATTAGAAATATTGTGATTGGTGCATCAGAGACAATAATGACTATTATTACCTCGGAGATTTAGGTATTCAGGGTGAGTCTGGGAAGACGCTCGCCCCTATAACTTTTTTATCGTAAGTAATAGAAAAAAATGGCTCAAATAGAAGTTTTATTATTTTAAATATATTATTTCATGGCAGTTGTAGATATTTTTTTTATATAATCAGGTTTACAAGATACAACTATCAACTTTTATTTTTTAAATAGCAACATAATTATTTTACTAAAAATATAAACTGCCATTCTTTTTGTCTTTTTAACGATGTATTAGTGTTTATTAATGCATTTGAAAAAATCGTGAAAAATAAGATAATTGAGATATATGAGAAATAATTTTTGTTCAAATATTGTAGCTGGCTATGTGAAAATAAATAACAAATAAATAAGTACATACAAAACAAGCAGATGTATACTTTGTTGATATTAATTTAACTGTTTAACATTGTTACATTTTGTTTATTTTGATATAGCCACGTATAATATTTGAATAAAAAATATTTCTCAATTATCTTATTTCTCTTGAATTTTTTATATGAACCATTTTTTTTTTTATTATAATAAGAAAGTTAACGGAAGGGGTCTTCCCAGACTCACCCTGTATATGACATTCATTCTGAATCTGTAAAGTTACTAACTTTTAGCCACATTGCTACTGCTATAGTAAATAATAAATAATAATTGCGAATTCTCAATAAAACATGAAAATGACAGGCTTTACATTTGTTTCTACTGGTTACAATTTTTAGTAATGTTGCTAAGACCTAGCAACTTTCTTACAGAGTTGTGATGATTATGTAGCAAAAATCACATTTTTAATGTACATATTATTTATTAGTAGTAAAATAAAATAAATATTTAGTTACTGGTATTTCTTGACTGTTGGTATGATGTTAGGGAAAAATTATTGGAGATGCAGTCTCGGCAAAATGATTTTATTAAATTATTATTTATTTAACAATCCGACGTTGCGGTTTCTAATAAACCATCATCAGGATTCTGAAATACATTTTAGGAAAAATAATAGTTTATAATGTTAATATACAGTGTGTCCCATTTAGATCTGGCACCATTGAGATCTCAAGAACTGTAAGGGATACAATGTTGGTTAATTGGAACTTTTTGTGCACCTATAGGGGGCCATCTCAAATATGCTTTTGTTTTTCCAAAAATTCTTATAGGGCACTAGATAATGACGGAAAACTGAATTTTGTTGATTTTTCCTTTTTCAAATAACTTCTAAACTATTAGTATTTGAGAAAAATGTTTCAAATAAAGTAGTTAGATATTTTTATTACCTAACCAGTGGCGTGCGAAATAAATTTTAATATGAGTAAATTTCCGAGATATAACACAGTTATATTTTTTTAAATGGAACCTGTATCTAATTTTAATCTCAATATATATATATATATATATATATATATATATATATATATATATATATATATATATATATATATATTTCAATAATGTAAATGTTATTGTGTTTGTATTTATGTTACTATGAATTTTTTTTTCCTTATTTTATTGTAAATTTAGTGTTATTTTGGAAATATTAGTAAAAATTCTATTGAGAAATATTCGTTTTATTAAAATCATTTATTTTGTTGGAAAATTTTGCCGAAAAATCAATTAAATTCAAATCAAAAATTTTTTTTTTCAGAGATGGGTTCCATTTAAAAAAATATAATTTTGTGTTATATCTGGGAAATTTACGGATATACAAATTTATTTTGCACGCCAATGGTTAGGCTATAAAAATATCTAACTTCCTTATTTGGAACATTTTTCTCGATTACTAATAGTTTATATGTTATATCCCTGATCACATAACATAGTTATGTAATCAGGGGTTATATGAAAAAGAAAAAATCTGTTCTGGCCAGTACAATACCTTCCGTCATTCTCGTGTATAATGTATAAATTCCATAATTTTTCTTACAAAAGATTCTAAATTTCCAGTAAAATTATTTCATAAACAAACTATTCAAATTGCACTTGACACTGGCATCTTCTTCTTCTTTAGCTTTTCCCATTCGTTAGGGGTCGCTGTTTTTGCATGTCGTTCTCATTCAGTTCCTTTTCTCTCAAATCTTCCGCAATACAGTCCTTCCATCTTATCTTTGGTCTTCCTCTGTTTCTTTAACGTCCTATTACTAAACTATTCATTCTTGTTCCAATATAATTCTTCATTTCTCCTCATGACATGTTCAAACCAATGTAATCGTCTTTCTTGTATCTTTCTAAAAACTTGTAACACTAGAGTTATTTTCTTACTGTATCTTTCCGTGTATTCCCCAATATCTACTTCAACATCCTCATATCTGCCACATTAATTTACTTTTTATTGATACTGACATCTGTCAATTTGAATATATTATCAATTGTCATGGTTAGCATAGCTGGCTGAATTATAAAATTTAATTTCTTTAAAATTCTTTAACTCTGTATCTATTGAATATGAAGTATAAATTGTAATCAAATCGTATAGAGAATAATATATTCTTTAAGTTATAATAACGTTAAATTTCAATAAATCAAATTTAACTGTTAAATCTTCAAATGAGACTACTTCCGGTTGACCAATTATAACCAAAATCTAATCAGTTGTTCTTCTGGATGTAAACTTGAGGAATACGAAAAAATTATAATTTTTGGAATCGTGGTATTGAAGTTATGGAATCCGGAAGTTTTGTCACACACACACAGACACACATACGTACATACAGACATCATCGTAAAAATGGTAAAATCGTATTATATGGACCCTAAAACGTGCTTATTCAGTAAAAACTCATCATTGAATTTTTTGACCAAAGACAATACCTTCCTTACCTAAAGGTGACGGAAGGTAAAAATCAACAAAATTCAGTTTTTGGCCATAATCTAGTGCCCTATGAGAATTTTTGAAAAAAAAAACCACATCTGAGATGGTCCCCTATAGGTGCACAAAAAATTCCATTTAAGCGACATTGTATATCTTATACTTCTCGAGATCCCAATGGTGGCAGCTCTAAATAGGACACACTATATAGTTGGAAAATAATAATTACATTATGAAAATGAATTGATAGGATGAACATATCGTCATACAATTAAAAAATGATAAAATACGTGCTTCTGTTCAGCAGTCAAACAGTGATGGATCCATCGCGAAGAAATTTTTCTTTTGTTTAAAATATTTGTCAGAATTCGAATAACTGACGTTGGTGGAATCCTTGTGGTTTCAACAGTTCCTCACATGTCGCATGACGATCTTCTTTAAGTGCAACTGTTACAAGTTTCACACTTCGTTCATCTATTGATGTTTTCGGTCTTCCTGTCTTGGGTCATCGTTTATGCTCACACGACCACCACGAAAACAATTAGCCTAACGGGACACTGTACTACGATCCACTGTTAAGTCATCGCAAACTTCACATAAAGCACTGTGGGTTTCTGCCACGTAAAGTTTCGATCTTAAATGTACGACCTCTGATCTTCAACAGTCAGAATACCCAAGACAAGTGCAGGCTCCATTTCTAGCTGATGTTTGTGAAAAACAGATTACGCTATAGTTGAAAATAGAAAACACGCTACTTCCCCAAGCTCTCTACTACAACTGATGTAAATGTCACTGTTACGCTGTTGTTGTATCACCCAATCAGCAGTGTTGCCAACCTGTGTAGTATTTATAAAAATGACCCTCGTATATCAAATTAGTAGAGTAGCATTAAGAACTTTTTACCTTCCGTCACCTCTAGGTAAGGAAGGTATTGTCTTTGGTCAAAAAATTCGGTGGTGAGTTTTCATTGAATAAGCACGTTTTAGGGTCTTTACAATACGATTTTACTATTTTTACGATGATGTCTGTATGTGTGTGTGTGTGTTCGTATGTGCGTGTGTGTGTGTGTGTGTGTGTATGTGTGTGTGTATGTGACCGCTTTTTCGTGGACGATATCTCCAATACTAGAATTCCAAAAATTACAATTCTTCCTTACAACCATATGCAGACTTGTTTAGATTTTGGTTATAATTGGTCGGCCGGAAGTACCCTCATTTGAAGATTTTAACAGTTTTTCTTGAAAAAATCAGTTAAATGTTATTATAACTTAAAGAATATATTATTATCTATACGATTGATTGCATTTTATATTTGTTATTCAACAGATATAGAGTTAAAGAAGAATACAAATAATAAATTTCACATAAATTTCATAATTCAGCCAGCTATGCTAACTTAACCATGGAAACTGCTAATATTTTCAGGTAATTCAAATTGACAGATGTCAGTATCAATAAAATGAAATCAATGAAAGAATAAGGGAAGTAACTCTAGTGTTAGAAGTTTCTAGATATAAGAGAGACGATTACATTGGTTTGAACATTTCATGAGGAGAGATGAATATATTAATAGAAGGTGGAAGAAACATAGGAAGACCATATATAAGATGAAAAGACTGTATTGTAGAAGACTTGAGGGAAAAGGAACTGAATGAGGAATGACACGCAAAACAAAAATGAGTGGCAGAAGAAAATAAAAAATGGCGACCCCCTAACGAATGGGAAAAACTAAAGAAGAAGAAGAAAATGTCAGTGTCAAGTGCAATTTGCATAGTTTGTTAATGAAATAACTTTACTGGAAATATAGGATCTTTTGCAAGACAATTTATGTATGGGCGTGTGCAGTAACATTATTTTGAATTTGTACATAATACACAGGATTGACGGAAGGTATTGTGCTGGCCACATCAGATTTTTTCTGTATATTATTATAGTTGTAGAATCAACTGAAATATTGCACTGTCTTAATCAAAACAACTAAGTTACCAATACCAACTCAATCAATTTCATCTTACCTCTCCTAACGAAATAATATGAAACCTATAATAATATTTAGACACCACAATATTAATTACATCAAAACAATATGAGATAATATTCATATTTAGATGAATTACGGCAGTACTCAAGGTTAGTAAGGCGAATGACCAAGAGTTCCCGCAAGGTCGAAGTTGAAGTCGCATTTTGGAGTGTGCGGTTTCATGTGTGACTCACGCACACTGCCTCCTGTAAGGAGCGGGAAAATAGTTCTCATAACCTCAACCTTGGAGATGCGGGTCATTGGAAGACAAGGATTTTTTATCAGGACGCATTTAAGCGTGTGAAACAGATGATGTTAGGATTTGGACAGGAAGTTTGACGATTGTCAGGATGTTATAATTTGTTTACTATACAATGAAATATAATTGTTATTACAAAATGAATGTGACGAAAACGAAATTAAATTGTGTAACATAAAATAAAATCTATTTCTGCAAATATTAATCAGGTGCAAATAATAGGGCGAGTGGGTTAATTTTTTTGAGTAAATAAATGTATTTAACTCACCTGGTTTATATAATATTTTATTCAATTTTGTCGAGTGCTCAAAACCTAAAACGTACCTATACTCCATTCACGACAACGAGATAATCTGGAACTAATTCTTGAATAGGAAGAAGTCATTCTATTGGTTCGGCTCCAAAACTATCCTCTTTTGACCAACAGAATGACTTGTCTTTGTTCAAGATTTAGTTCCACACTCTGTTGCTATTGTGAATGGAATATAGTATACCGAATTCCATTCCGACCTACGTCAAATATATATAATTTTAAATGTCAAAAAATTGAACCTTGTGGTGCACTCTCCACGCCAGCAACGAGTGCCCGTGAGGTGACGCCTGGTAAACGCCCGTATAGAACAAAAATGTTCAGTATAGTTGTATTGTTGGAGTTTGACAGATGCTATATCAGATAACGTTTTAATGGGGATTGATTTCATTAAATTATTTATCAGTAATCATGAATATATTTACTACTAAACAAAAAAAAATTAGTGTAAACTGCGTTGCTTGGGATACTCTCTGCTCTCTGAATATCTCTCTCCGTAAATATCGTTCTCTATCGTATAATCCATGGAATCGGCGCCACTGGTAAAATGATTTTTTTTTTCATAGTGGTTGCTATGGATTTAATGCTGACAGTTTAAAAGTTGAATAAAAAACTATAACAACAAAATGTGTATTTTTTTCACCTGCTATGAATATATTTAACTTTCATTTTAAATATTCAGATTGTCGCATTACATTTTCAGTACATTTTTACCTCCCGCTACCCCTGCTAAGGGAGGTATTGGGATCGTGCTAAAAATTGCATGTCGAAATTTTGGTAAATGACAACGTTTTAAGGTCCCTACAATCCAGTTTTAACATTTTCACGATGATGTCTGTGTGTATATGTGTGTGTGTGTGTGTGTGTGTGTGTGTGTGTGTGTGTGTATGTGTGTGTGTGTGTGCGTGTGTGATCCTCTTTACGCTCTAACTCAAATACTATCATTCAGAAAGTTTTGAAACCATGTATTTCTACCTTATTCAAATATGGAAAGAAGCCATTAGATTTTGGTGGCAATCGGATAACCGGAAATGGCAGTTTACTTGAAGCTCAAGATAGTTTTCCTTCAAAAAATACCTTTAAATGTATTTTTTTCGCAATTTGTTATTATAAAAATTAAAGATTATTCCATTTTCTACAGGTTTACTTTAATACTTTTTCTATATACTTTATGGATAAATTTATAAGTAATAATAATAATAATTCTTTATTGTATATCAACTTTTACAAGTTATTACAATTTGATAATGGGGGTGAGTCAATATTTTGTAAATTTGTAACATTTCATTTATCAACGTTGTATTGATGAATATGAGATGATGAAAGGGACGCACACAAACTTCCATACCTTACCCAGGATTCGAACCCAGAACCGCTGGCACGTGAAGCTAGTACGCTATCACCATGCCATCTCGGTCGGTATTTATAAGTAATATAAAAATTATATCTCGGAGCTTATGCTGTAAACACATCTACGTGGTTACATAGTTCAGCTCAAATGTATGTAACTGACAGATAAATGTCACTGTCAAAAAAAATAATCATTTCAAATTAATAATAGTAACGTTTTAAAAGGAAAATTGTAAATAGAATAATAGTTTTATGGAACGGAACTTAATATACATAATTTCTAGCATTAGTAAATAGACAGGTATGTATTTAAATAAAGAAATAAATAGATTTTTTAATCACGGCATATTATCCATTGCTAGATGTGCTAATCTGATTTATACAGACATTTCGGTAATGATGCTGATATATTTGTATTGTGCGAGCGTTTACCACAAGGGTTAACTTTATGCCATTTAAAATTCGAATTATTTGGCGTTGATCGGGATCGAATCGGATTCCCCAGATTCGTGACCAGACATCAGGCACGCGGCAACGAGACCCCATAGGTAAATGGCGGGAAGTATTGTGTTGGTCACATCAGATTTTTTCATTATAATTTCTGAAAAAATGAACAGAGGAGCATTTATTCCAAAATATATGGAACGCCGTTTTACTATTTATAGACATCTTAAATTATTTAAAGACATCATTAAATGAAATAAAGACGTCTTTAATTCATCTGTGGATATCCTTATAATATTTTTTTGATATTCAAAATTGTTTTTACAATGTCTTAAATTCAAATATTTATAGATATCTAAAAATCATTTTTAAATAACAAGAATTAAAGATATCAACAATTGAATTAAGGATTTTTGACATTTTAAATTAATTTTTAATGTTAAGAGCGACTGACTTATCTAAGGCTAGAAACAAAACTATTCAAACTCTCTATACTAAATCTATATGCACCAACTGAAAAGGCAAAAAGAAGAAAAACTTGAAGAAGAAATAAAAAATATACCAAAGGAAGATATTAGGAGATCTCAATGCTCAAATAGAAAAGAAGACTATATATAACAGGTCGCAGGAAAATATACAATACATGAAAAGACGAACAACGGACAAAGATTATGCAGATTAGCAGCAAAAAACAACATGGTTATAAGCAGTACCAAATAAAATCATCCATACCTACACAAAATAACACGGACATCCCCAGACCAAGAGACAAATATACAAACAGATCATATATTAATTGAAAGAAGAAAGCAATCGTCAATTATGGACGTAAGGTGGCATGTGCAGACTTAGACCACTTCATGGTAACTGCAATTATAAGACAAAAAATAAAAAGGACGGGCAAGTACAAAAATATGAAAACTAAGTGGAACGTAAGAACATTAAGCGATGAAAACATCAAGAAGAAATATAAGGAAGAAATGGAGAAGCAATTGGAGAATAACATTGAAAAAATAATATAGAAATGGATTGAGAACATATAAAGAAAACTATAAACAACACAGCCAAAAGATGTATAGGAGAAGAGAGAAAAACAAAATAATGGTACAATAAAGAATGTCATGAAATAGTAAAAAGAAAGATAAATGCAAGACTTAAATGGATAGAAACAAACAAAACCGAAGATAAAATAGATTACGGAAAAATAAGAAAAGAATGCAACACGGCAATAATAAAAAACAAGAGAGATTGGATAGATAATGAAATAAAAAACATTGAAAAAGAAAGTATAAATACCAAGTTAAAACATATAACATAAAAGACAAACAAGGACATAAAACAGAAAATGCAGAACAGTCCAAACAAGTATGGGTAGAATACTTTAAAGAACTGTTAACAGAGTCTTCACAAAGCCTTGAAATACAAGAGAAAACTAGTGAAGAAGAAACTTTAACAGAACCAACATTAGAAGAAGTCAAAAAAATAATAAGTGAAAGCAGAAATGGAGAGTCACCAGGAAAAGACGGAATAAATATGGAACTAATAAAATACGGAGGAGAAAGTATACAAGAACATATATACCTTACTAGGAATAGAAGCAAAACTGAGAAGACTGATCTCGATGACAATGAAAAAAAAAAACAACAGTCAGCTTAAAAACACAAAAAGGGGAAACCGAAGAATTTCAAATAAACAAAGAAGTAAGACAAGGGGACTCACTATTGGCAACCTTATTCATTCTAGCTCTACAATATGTACTGAGGAAAATAAACAAAGGAACTCTAAGAACAAGAGGAGGTCAAATAATAGCATACACCAACGATATAGTCCTTTTGACAAAAAATAGAGGAATAATGCCGGAAATGCTAAAGGAGATTGCATCAGAGGGAGAAAAGTTAGGGCTGAAATAAACGAAGAGAAGACCAAGCTAATGAGGCTTAGAAAAAAGTCAGAGAACAAGATGAAGATCAAAATAGGAGAATACTCTTTTGAGGAAGTTGAAAGATTTAAATATTTAGGTATCATACTGTCCAGCAATGGATAAAGAGAAACAAAAATCAAAGAAAAGATAATACCAGTTAATAGGGCATATTTAAAACGCAAATGAAAATATACAAAACGATAATAAGACCAATAATAATGTACTCAGCTGAAACAATAACATTGACAAAAAAAAATGAAGAAGACTTAAGAATAGCAGAAAGGAAAATAATGAGAGAAATTGTAGGACCAGTAAAAATAGGAGAAAACGAATACAGACCAAGAATGAATCATGAAATTGAACAAGTACTAGAAGGAGAAGACATAGTCAAGAAAATAAAGCAACAGACATATATGGAGAGCAGATGAAAAAGATACAATAAAATTAATACTACGGTGGACGCCAGGAGGAAAAAGAAGACGGGGTAGACCCAAATCTAAATGGCTACAGGAGTAGAAGAGTACTTAAAATGGCAGGAGAAAACAAGAGATAAATATATGGAGAAGCATAAGCGAAAAAGTTTGAGATAGAGGAAATGGAATCCACCTCAGAAAAGGATCTAGAGAGCTTCAAAAGAAGCGGCGCAACCCCTAGGGGATTATATATATATATTTTTTTTTTTATTGATGTAGACCTTTGTTTTTTTTTAACAATTGGTCTGGAGCAATGTAGTTTTACATTTCTAAATTTCTAGATTGATGATTGCCTGGATAAATGTTACAATAGATTTTATTATTTTACAATTTCCCTGCGATAACAATATGCTGCATTTTGTCGGAAATACCACTCTCTCTTGAATTAGATCTTCCAATAATTTCTCTTGATCGTGCGTATAATAAGAGCATCTGAAAAGGTAGTGATCTATATCGGCTTCATCACTTCCATTACAACTGCATATTTCCGATTCAATGATTTTAAGTTTATATAGGTGACTTGGTAAACGGTGGTGGTTGAATCGTAGTCTGCAGATAGAAGAAATGGCTTTTCTATTTAAATTGGATTTATAAAACCAAGGTATATTGATGGTATTTGGTTGTACTTGGTAATAGTATTTTCCTTTAATGTTACTTATTTGATTATATTCTTCTTCCCACACATTTTTTTGATATTTTTTATTGATTGAAATGTATTCTTCTGAAGATATATACATGTTTATTGGATCACCATCTTTAGCTGCTTCTTTGGCTAGTGCATCTACAGTTTCATTTCCTTTAATTTTTGAGTGTCCTTTTACCCATGCTAATTTTAAATTAATGTTGAAATTATGATAAGACGTTTTTATAATTTTTATTATCTCATATATCAAAATATTGTTATTTTTGAATCCAGGAGATTTCAGAATTTTTATTGCACTTTGGCTATCCGAAAAAATTACATAATTTAATTTATTTATACATATTCTATTATTTACTAAATATTTTACTGCTTGTAGTATTGCAAATAGCTCTGCATGAAAGATGGATGTATATGTTGGTAATTTATATTTTTCTGAGTATTCCCGAGAGGGATCATAAATTGCTGCTCCAGTGTCCATTTTAGTTTTGGAAGCGTCTGTATATATTGTGTAATGATCAGGAAAGTATACGTTTAAATTTTCATTAAATATGCTATTGGCAATTATTTCATTCGTTAAAATTTAGGGTCTCGTTATGGCACCCATCGGTTACCTCACGGGCACTTATTGCTGGCGTGGAGAGTGCACCACAGGGGTCAATTTTGTGCCATGGTATAATATCCGAAATTAATTTAAGACATCAAAAATTCTCAATCTGGACATGTTAAGTTAAGGAGATGTTATATCCAGAATTCAATTCTTGATATTAAAATTTAAGACGTAAAAAAATCTAATTATTGACCTCCTAAATTCTTTATGTTAAGAAATGAATTCTTGATATCCAAAATTAATTCATGATATCAAAAATTCGAATTCTGGACATGCTACTTAAGGAGATGTGATATCCGGAATTAAATTCCTGATTTCCAAAATTAATTTAGGACGTCAAAAATTTGAATTGTTGATATCCTAAATTGATTCTTGATCTTAAGAATTCTAATTCTGGATATGTTATTTATGGAAATGTGATATCCACAATGCAATTCTTGATATCCAAAATTAATTTATGATGTCAAAAATTCCAATTCTTGACATCAAGAATTCATTTAAGGATATCAAGAATTGAATTAAGGATATCAAAAATGGAATTAAAGATATCAAAAATTCGTCATTACCGATATCTGTGTACACTGCAGATGGCACACCCAGCAATGGGTAATATGCCGTGATCATATATTTATTTATTTAAAAATTTAATTACAGATATCCAAAACTGAATTCTGAACATGTAAAATTTACTTTCTGATGTCGAAAATTCAGTATCATTTTAAGATATGGCACGCCGTTTTAATATTTATTCTACATTTAAAGACATCTTAAATTAATTAAAGACGTTATTAAATGAAATAAAGACATCTTCAATTCATTTTTGGAGGTTTTGATAATATTTTTTTATATCTAAAATTATTTTTACGATGTCTTAAATTCAAATATTTATAGATATCAAAAATTCACTTTCGACATCAAAATTTGAATTAAGGATATCAAAAATTGAATTAAGGATGTCTTAAAATAATACTCTCCACGCCAGCAATGAGTGCCCGTGAGGTGACGCCTGGTAAGCGCCCGCACGGTACAAATATTCCATCATTACCGACATCTGTGTATGAAGCAGATTGGCACACCCAGCAATGGGTAATATGCCGTGATGAAATATTTATTTATTTATTTTATTTTAAAATAAATTGTAGATATTACATCTCTGCAAGCTACAAGCTACAATATTATGTGGATAAGATTACAGTATACTAAAAAATCTGTTGTGGCAACCACAATACCTTCCGTCAATGCTGTGTAATATGTGTAAATTCAATGTATAAATTTCTTACAAAAGATTCTAAATTTCCAGTAAAATTATTTCATAAACAAACTATGCAAATTTCACTTGACACTAACATCTTCTTCTTCTTCTTCTTCTTCTTCTTTAGCTTTTCCCGCATGCGTTAGGGGTCGTTATTTTTTATTTTCTTCTTCCACTCATTTCTGTTTTACGTGTCGTTCTCATTCAGTTCATTTTCTCTCAAGTTTTCCCCAATACAATCCTTTCATCTTATTTTTGGTCTTCCTCTGTTTCTTCAATCTTCTATTACTAAGCTATTCATTTTTCATCTAATATACTGTTCATTTCTCCTCATGACATTTTCAAACCAATGTATTGATCTCTCTTGCATCTTTCTAGAAACTTGTAACACTAGTTATTTCTTTCCTTACCTTTCCGTGTCTTCCCCAACATCTACTTCAACATCCTCATTTCTGCCACATTAATTTACTTTTTATTGATACTGACATCTATCAATCTGAACATATTATCAATTGTCATGGTTAGCATAGCTGGCTGAATTATAAAATTGAATTTCTTTATAATTCTTTAACTCTATATTTGTTGAATATGAAGTATAAAATGCAATCAAATCGTATAGAGAATAATATATTCTTTAAATTATAATAACGTTAAATGTCAATAAAACAATTTTAACTGTTAAATCTTTAAATGAGCCTACTTTCGGTTTTGCTAAATTTTTATTAAAATATATGTAATACTTTTCATTCATAATTTAATGAAACCTTTTCGCGCTATAATATTACCAAGCGAAAAGAAGAATTTATATATTATTCAAAATTTCACATTATAAACACGTGGTTAAATGACAATGCTCATTGCTGACATATATAACAACTCTAGTTCATGTTTTTCCTTACGAGGAAGCGTACTTATTAAAGTTCTGACGTTATATAATTTGAAATTTAGTGAAATTTTGAAAACATTATACAGGGTGGTGACCGGCACAGCCGAACATAGGACTTTAACAAGTAAAATCAAACTTTCGTAAGTTCCTGCTTCCCGAATTATTTTAGATAAAAAAAGCTTCAAATAAAAGTTGTAAATAAAATTAATTTTGTGTGCCTCGTAAGTAGTGATGCCGCGAGACGAGAAACGGCGAGAAACAGTTCACTCTCGTCTCGAATTTTCGAGACGAGATTTGTTTTCGTCTCGTCTCGTCATATTTTTCATCCTCTATTCTCGATCTCGACTCGAGTCTCGAATTTCTCGAATTTATAATTAGCTGTATGGGTGTTCCATAAGTTGGCAGATCAGAGCGTGTTTATATGGTTCAAGGTAGCAAGCAGTGACGCTCTAATTATTTACGATATTATTTTATAAAATAAATTCATAAAATATTACCCTTACATGTTATAAATTTTCTATACTTACATCTATCAGGAAAATAAATTAGCATCAACTTGGACGTAATAAAGGAGTAAGTAGATATTACTGATTAAAACTTTATTTTTACTAAGTCTGGCATTTAACAGGTAAGTAAAAAAATACTGAACAAATATTATTCGCAGCAAGGGCATTTAATACTAGCGTGGAGAGTACATCACAGGGAACACTTTTGTTCCTATTCTTTATACTAAAACCCTATAAATTTAAAATGGATAAATAAATAATTAACAGGCAATGAAAATATTTGTACTGATAATTATTTTTCTTATTGTATATCTTTAATTATATACATATTAAAAAAAAATTCGTGCAATCGAGATCTCGAATACCTATTCTCGTCTCGAGCAAATCTCGAGGGCATTCCTCTCGTCTCGTCTCGATTTTTCGAGACGAGACTTATGATAGTCTCGTCTCGAAATTTCTCGATTTTCGAGACGAGATCTCGAACACGCGAGATCCCACGGCATCACTACTCGTAAGGGTAGAAATTAGGTATGCAAATGTTGAAAATCATCCCAAAAATAGCAATAGCCATGGAATTAACACAAAATAAATAACAAATGTTAATGATTTATCCGTCAAGTTAGGTTAATTTATTTTTATTATTTTTTGTAATTTCTGTTTAAGTGACCAAATATTAACTTAAATTAACAGATACTTGTTAACTGGAACAGAAATTAAAAATAATACTTAATAAAAATAAATTTCCCTAACATGACAAACTGTTAGACATTTGTTATTTATTTTGTCTGCGTTCCATGACTATTGCTATTTTTGAGGTGGTTTTCATTTTCATACCTAATTTTTGCCGTTACACGGCATACAAAATTAATTATGCTTATTGATTCAGATGCAGAATTTTATGATTTTACACGTTAAAGTCCTATGTTCGGCTGTACCGGTCACCATCCTGTATATTAATAATCGTATACATTGGGAAAGTGTGACAAACAGAAAAATTCATGTGATGTACTAGTGTTTCACCTGAGTCTTGTATTTTTTTTTTGTTCATTGTTTTTGTTTTATTCTTGCAGAGAATGCAAGACGAGAATAAGGCAAGAGAAATACAAGAAAAAACAAGATTTTCTTGCATTCTTGCTCTCTTGAAATATTAATTGAAATATATCAATAGTTATTTATAATTTTTGATAGTGGGTTTTAGTGAGAGAAAAATATAAAATAATTTTCAGGACTTCATATATAAGTGTATATATATATATATATATATATATATATATATATATATATATATATAATAATAATAATAATAATAATAATAATAATATTAATATAATAAAAATAACAAAAACATTAGCAACAGGTAACCATGGTAACAAATTACAACATATTTAATATAGAAAGCCAAACCGTCACAATGAATTATTATTCTTGGTTTTGAAAATCGCAATGGCTTCTCTAATTAACCTGTTGTTGAGGTGTGTTGGTCTTGCTAGTATTTTTGTTTCTTCGAATTTTATACAGTGGAATTCTTCCAGAGTAGTGATGCCGCGAGACGAGAAATGGCGAGAAACAGTTCACTCTCGTCTCGTCTCGAAAATTCGAGACGAGATTTGTTTACGTCTCGTCTTGTCATATTTTTCATCCTCTATTCTCGATCTCGACTCGAGTCTCGAATTTCTCGAATTTATAATTAGCTGTATGGGTGTTCCATAAGTTCGCAGGTCAGAGCGTGTTTGTATGGTTGAGGGTAGCAAGCAGTGACGCTGTAATTATCTATTATTTGTATATAAATACATATAAAATAAATTCATAAAATATTACCTTTATATCTTATAAATTTTCTATACTTTCATCTATCAGGAAAATAAATTAGCATCAACTTGGACGTAATAAAGGAGTAAGTAGATACCACTGATTAAAACTTTATTTTTACTAAGTCTGGCATTTAACAGGTAAGTAAAAAAATACTGAACAAATATTACTCGCAGCAAGGGCATTTAATACTAGCGTGGAGAGTACACCACAGGGAACACTTTTGTTCCTATTCTTTATACTAAAACCTTATAAATTTAAAATGAATAAATAAATATGAATGTAAATAAACAGGCAATGAAAATATTTGTACGGATAATTATTTTTCTTATTGTTTATCTTTATAATTATATACATATTAAAAAAAAATCGTGCAATCGAGATCTCGAATACTTACTCTCGTTTCGAGCAAATCTCGAGGGCATTACTCTCGTCTCGTCTCGATTTTTCGAGACGAGATTTATGATAGTCTCGTCTCGAAATTTCTCGATTTTCGAGACGAGATCTCGAAAACGCGAGATCTCACGGCATCATTATTCCAGAGCATGCTCTGCAACTGACGATTTTTCTGGCTGGTTCAATCTGATCGAACGCTAGTGTTCATTCAATATTGTTGAAATAGTTCTACCAGTCTGGCCAATGTAGACTTTCCCGCAGACACATTGAATCTGGTAAATCCCTGATGACTGAAGAGGGATGACGTCCTTTACTTGTTTCAACATATGTCGTATTTTAACATATGGAGAAAACGAAATCTTCATGTTCTTCTTACGAAGAATTCTACCATTCTTGTCCGTAACATTTTTGACATAAGGAAGCGAAGTAAACAATACGTCCCTTTCATTAGCATTTTTAGTAGGTCTTTTCGGTTTCAGACATTTTTTGACAGAAGATTTAGAAAAACCATTCTTCATAATAGTGTTCTTAATTTCTTTCATCTCTTCTTCTAATTTCTCTGAATGACAAATTTCTGAAGCTCTTCTCGTTAGGCATTTATTTGAACCATATTCTGAGAAAGATGATGATGTGAATTGGTGTTAATATATTGATTAGTGTGCGTAAGCTTCCTGTATATTGAATGTGTTAAAAAATCATCTTCTCTTCTTTCCAGTAATACATCCAGGAAGGGAATAATGCCATTTTCTTCGACTTCTACGGTGAACTTAATATTTTCATGGATATTATTCAAGTGGTTTAAGAAAATTGTCATTTTGACGGTTATCAAGCTCAGCGTATACTGGATAATTCAAGCATTTTTGTAATTTTATTAAGTAAGTATATTTAATGTTCTACAAAATGATGTGGCAGAGTGCGTACACGAAACAACAAGCCAACTAAGTACTGCGTTATGATTGGTTATGGTCCGAATCAGTTTTGTTTAAAACTAGGAGCTAATTACGCTCCGTAAAGAAACGTATATTTTTGATCGTTAATTTAAAAATATTTTCTAGGAATTTTTCATTGTATTTGATATAGTATTTCAATGTAAAATCCGTCCAAACATGCAAGACAACTTGCAAGCTAGACAAGATTTTTATTTGCAAGAATAATGCGAGACAAGAGTTATTTAAATATCTTGCCTTGTTTCGCAAATGTCTTTTCTAGAGATATAGTAACAATGAACTTCCAATATGATGTCACATGAAGAAGATATTTATTTAAAATTAGACTGAATACAATATGATACTTTAGGTAGATTATAGGTTATATTTTTCAAAAATAATAACTATGTATTTAAAATCATTTCGTTTTGTTTAATAGCAAAAAGGCTGAAAGCTCGTGTACTTATTGCAATAATTTAAATATGATTATCTGCAAACTACTTTGTTATAAAATTGCTTTTATTGCAAAATCTAAATTATTATAGACAATAAGTATGTATTTACATAGAAATTTATAATATCAAGAATATAATTCTAAAACTTAAGAATTTATGAAGAAAGACGGTGTGTTTACAGACTTGGTAAAAAGATCCATCTAAATTCTAATTTCCTATCCGCATCTTGGGAAAACCAATAACCAGGAATTCTATCTTAGATCAATCGCTGTAATATATTAAGACAAAATATTAGTCCTATAATTCTCCGTGATATAATTACACGGGGTGGTCATTAAATCAATAAATCGCCGTATGTCACTAGTTGGTGCGTAGCGAGATATCTGCCCTTTCCCGCCATATCGTCAGATTCTGGTAAGTTCGCCAGTATCCCGATAGAGGTCAGCGGTGGCGCTGGCATTCTTACAACAACCGCAGGAATGTCGCATAGTCGAGACGACGGACAATGATCGTTATTTGTTACGTAAATATTTTCTCATAGCCTACTAAAGGGTGTGCGAGAGGAATTCTAGGATTCTCCATGTTGTCATACTTGGTGTTATTAGCTGAATTCTGATTAGAATTTCGGCACGTGTCATCCGAAAAGACTTTATTAAGATGAAACACTAAAACTTACTTTATTAAGAAGTCCAAGACATAATACTCATGAAAATGTGATATACAATACCGTCTATTTGGGTACACCTATTGATTTGTAAAAATTAATTACTCAAATTTGTTTTCCTCATATATTATATAAAGTTATTGTTTGCCATTGAACCTCGTCCAACTTGTCTAGAATGAAATGAAGACACAAGTAAACAAAAATAAATCAACCAATGTTAATTTTTCAAAAATTAATACGAGGCTGGATTTACAGAAGAACTTGTTCGTGTAAAATTTCAAAAATTATCAAAAATTTATATTTTACCTCTCGCTTAGAGAGATATTGGAATCATGCAAAAAATCGTATATCCAGATTTTAGTGAATAAGCACGTTTTAAGGTTCCTAGAATCCGATTATAACATTTTTACGATGATGTGTGTGTACGTGTGTGTGTGTGTGTGGAGGGGGGGAGGTCTGTTGGAGGTACGATTTCTCAAATTCTATAAAACTAAAGACCTGTGTAACTACGGATTCCTCAATTTAACAGTAATAGGAAGAGTTGAGTAGATTCTGGTAACAATTGGATAACCGGAAGTAGTAGTATTTTAATAAAAATCTTCTAAATATTATTTTTTGAAAATTTTGAAATATTAAAATACATAAAATTCTGTATCCGACACATATAATTTTTTTATTATATCTTCCATAGGTTTAAAAATATAGAAATATAATCTATAAAATAATCTCTTGTAGTTAATCTCACAACCCAAACATCTTCATGGTAACCAGTTGAGAAATTAAAATGTCTGTAATTGACAAATAAATGTCTCTAATGTCAGTGTCACAAATTCAGAAATAGTACTGAAGGCTTTTTCTGGAAACGATATTTCATATTTCTTACTGTATTATTAATTATATATTTCAAATTATAGGTATATTACATGAACCCTTCAGAAATACCGCCGATCTCGTCAATGAATTGGAAGAACGTCGAACATTTAGAAGAGTAGGAGAAAACTTGCTCATATGACTTTAAAATTATAGAAAATACGTAAATATAAAGTTTAGTGTAATTAGAATTTTTTGCGTGTTCAAGTCATGTTAAATACAATACTTATATATATACCACAATGGAAAGGGCGAGAGGTATTGTGATGGCCACAACAGATTTTTTATTCTTACATTTCAACGCTATGATTCTAGATTTTCATACCGCAAATCAATATTTCTTTTAGTTTCTGAAATATTTATGTTCAAATTTGGACTACAAAAATGGATGGGGATACATGCCTGACGATTTCTCCATTCGATTCTACTGTAAAATTACATTAGTATACAAATGTATGACCGATGGCTGATGGATACAATTTTTAAAACAGAGGTCTTGTTCCAACCACAGTAGGAGACGGGCGTATTTAATTTAGCTACGCAGTAATTGTGTAATTTCATTATATTAATAATATGATAAGTGTAGTGAGGTGAAGTAAAAATATATAATATGTAATAAATATATCAAGGAATTATCAAGGATCTGGCCGAAATAAGGAATTTAGATGGCGGTAGCAAATAATATAGGTCAGGATAAAATTCATTTCCAAACGGTAAATCGAAGTTGGATAATAGAATAAAGGAACACTTCACTTTAACATGAGGATTGAAATGATTGGTTTAAATTCAACTACATAATAAGTAAAGACAACAGTAAATTTAATATTTTAGGTACATTTTAATTATAGTCCTTTTAAGTATTGTTTCGCTTTCGGATATTAATTTTCTTTTCAGGTTCACTATGTAACTGTAATAGTATCAACAATACACAAAGAAATCAGTAATAATACAAAGCCGAAGGAATGCACCAAATTTCCAAGAAGGAATGAGAACAATTCTGAAATAAAACTGGAAACCATGCTTCATGTAGATTTCAAAGGAAAACTTTAAAATTAAGAAGGTCATCCAGAATATGGAATTCAACTAGACATCTTTTAAATTCGCATCCATTTTTAAGGACAATAATTGGAATGCAATAAGGAAGGGCAATGACAACATCTTCACTTCACAGAATTCAAATACATGCATGTGGTAGAGTCCCACGTTAAAAAAGTCACCGAACGTAGATTTCCATTTGAAAAGTTGACGAGTCTACTGGACATTAAACATTTTTTGTTTTATGCTTGTGTTTGATGGCTAGTGTGCTCTTTTCTATTCCGCGTCGTGCCCTGAGCAGGGTATTTGGCCATTTTCATTTTCAATTTTGTGAAAATTGGTATACTTGTGTAATTTGTTCGTAGAATCAAATGTTGGTCACCAGACTTGTATCTTTACCAGTGGCGTAGCCAGAAAAATATTACAGGGGGGGTTTTAGCATAATAAATTTTAAGTAAATATGAGGTTAAATAGGCTCAATAACAACAATCAACAAAACGATATGAATGTATGGCGAAGGATGATTGTTGCGTAACTATTATTGTGATCCGGATGCGGTATTTCGCTACGAAAATCGGTCACTTTAATATGTTTAAGAGTAAGGATTTGTTGTATGATGTTGATATTGTTCTTATTGTCTTCGGGTTTGTGCGAACCTGCTTAGTGGGACACGTATGAAAATTAATTATTTTTTGCTCAGGATCATTTTATATATGAACAACAAACGAGTATGTTTTTACATTAGTGTTAAAAACGGCCTACCATGGTCTCACAGGGGGGGTTCTAACCCCTAAAACCCCCCCTATGGCTACGCTACTGATCTTTACCTATTTTTATAAGTAAATGGTAAATGTTTAAATTTGATGCATCAACTTTGGCTTCCTTTCAAGAAATGTGTTGGAAGAAAAAAATTATTTTCGGCAATTTTGGGAAGATGTTTTACAATAGTTTATACACTTGGACGTTTCGAAGGCCCATAAACCTTCATCTTCAGTAATATTTTATGAAATGAGTTTTTTAAATTTTAACTGTCGTTTTATTCAACTCGTAACGAATAGTTTTTCGTTTCATTAATTTTGGATAGTTCTAGTCTATTATATATATATATATATATATATATATATATATATATATATATATATATATATATATATAATAAATAAATAAATATTTCATCACGGCATATTACCCATTGCTGGGTGTGCCAATTTGCTTCATACACAGATATCGGTAATGATGGAATATTTGTACCGTACGGGCGCTTACCAGGCGTCACCTCACGGACACTCATTGCTGGCGTGGAGAGTGCGCCACAGGGGTCAATTTTGTGCCATTAAAATGCGATGTAATTTTTGGCGTCGGTCGGGATCGAACTTGGGTCCCCAGATTCGCGACACGGGCACGAGACCCCATATATATATAAAACAGAAAAATTAACAATAATTGTTATTTATAATAAAATTGAATTGAAAAAAGTAAATCGAAGGTTGCTATGGAAGAAAATAACTATTTCATAAACACCAATATTGCAACAAGTGTATTTGATTAAATTTAAAAATACAAAAATAATTTATAAAAACAATAAATTTTCTATTAACCCGTCATTTTGTTCTACGCAATTCTGCGCCCTTCGTTCTGTTTCTTCTATAACTTGTCTCAGCATTCTTGACCTAATTTGATTTAGAATTCTTACTGTGGCATTTCGTAATTCATTTTCATTCTGATATTCCCGAATAAAAAGTTTATTTTTTAAGTAACCGCATAAAAAAATCTAAAGGTGTTAAAACGGTTAAGTTCATTTTTTTATTCATAGCTTACTGAAAACTATAAATATAAAATTTATTTAAATTTAAATTGATTTTTCTCAATATTTTTGTTATGAAAGAATATAATTAAATGATTACATGGTTGATCTACTTTTATCAAGTAAAATAAAGAAATTCAATTGTTGCACTTTGTGACAACTTCTAGTTTATCATTGTGTTCATAGCAGCCTTCGATTTACTTTTTTCTATTGAATTTTATTATAAATAACAATTTTTGTTAATTTTTCTGTTAATTATAAAAATAAATTATTACTGTTTTATATTGTTGTAAAGCAAAAAAATCTCTATTTAAAAAGCCATAGCTTACTATGACCTTCATATGAATAATAAAAGTTGGTATCAGTAACTCGTAAATGGTTAAGATATAAAAAAATGTGTACTTCTGCAAATTCATCAAGCAAAAGTGCTTTGAGAAAGTGAAAACCAGAATCTCGTGTTATTTCATATAACAAAGTTATAAGCAAAAAAATCTGTTGTGGCCAGCACAATACCTTCCGTCAATCCTGTGTATAATGTATAAATTCCATACATATTTTTTTTTACAAAAGATTCTAAATTTCCAGTAAAATTATTTCATAAACAATCTATTCAAATTGCACTTGACACTGACATCTTCCTCTTTAGCTTTTCCCATTCGTTAGGGGTCGATATTTTTGCGTGTCGTTCTCATTCGGTTCTTTTTCTCTCAAGTCTTCCGCAATACAGTCCTTCCATCTTATCTTTAGTCTTCCTCTGCTTCTTCAACCTCCCATTACTAAA
Source organism: Harpalus rufipes (assembly GCA_951394225.1). Classification (NCBI taxonomy): domain Eukaryota; kingdom Metazoa; phylum Arthropoda; class Insecta; order Coleoptera; family Carabidae; genus Harpalus; species Harpalus rufipes. The sequence continues at coordinate 14,725,920 of OX596286.1, forward strand.
CTACTCATTCTTGTTCCAATATAATTATTCATTTCTCCTCATGACGTTCAAACCAATGTAATCGTCTTTCTTGTATCTTTCTAGAAAATTGTAACACTAGAGTTATTTTATTACCGTATCTTTCCGTGTGTTCCCCAACATCTACTTCAACATCCTCATCTCTGCCACATTAATTTACTTTTTACTCATACTGACATCTGTCAATTTGAATTATATGAATATATTAGCAGTTTCTATGTTTAGCATAGCTGGCTGAATTATAAAATTTAATTTCTTTAAAATTCTTTAACGCTCTATCTATTGAATATGAAGTATAAAATGTAATCAAATCGTATAGAGAATAATATATTCTTTAAGTTATAATAATATTAAATGTCAATAAATCAAATTTAACTGTTAAATCTTCAAATGTGGCTACTTTCGGTTCACCAATTATAACCAAAATCTAATCACTTGTTCTTCTGGAATACGAAAAAATTATAATTTTTGGAGTCGTGGTATTGAAGTTATGGGATCCGGAACTTTTGTCACATACACACACACAGACACACATACGTACATACAGACATCATCGTAAAAATGGTAAAATCGTATTATAGGGACCCTAAAACATGCTTATTCAGTAAAAACTCATCACTGAATTTTTTGACCAAAGACAATACCTTCCTTACTTAAAGGTGACGGAGTCTCGGGATCCCAATGCATACGTATCTTAAATGGGACACCTGTACACACAGAAAAAATATGCTGTTTTTTGTACTTTACAAGTACATGGTTACTAAAAAAAAAAAAATGGGCTGTGCAATGGGGCCGATTAAGGAAGCTGTCTGCTGTCTGGTAGTAAAATGGTTTCCAGTCTGGACCTGTAAGGAAGTCCAATTATGTGCAGCACTCATGAAACTAGAGACAGTAGTTCTATTTTGAAGTATGGTCATTATAATTTTAATAGTCTTTGTATTCGTAAATGAGGAGAGTTTTATCTAAAAAATAAACTATGTGTTATATTTTAACTCCTAGAATCTTGTTTCGAAATAAATCACTTTGGGACTGAAAATTTAAAACTAATGGGACAATATATTCCTGTATATTTGTATATTTAAGAGAACGGAAAAATATTGAAAAAAATTTAGTCGGTTAAATTTTTGAGCGTTTCCTTATTTGCTGTTTTTAGCTCACATGGTCCACTTAGTGCCCTTCAATGCCCCCTCGTTAACCCTAAAACCACCTCGCCCCCTTGGATCTATCCTGCACCCAAAAGGGGGCGAAAGCGCCCTCTTTAAGAATCACTGATATTGACATTAATAGACATTATTGAAATAAAAATTGATTCCAAGAAAACCAATAGCTAAATTAAATTCTGCATGAGTTGAACGAAAGGGAAACCATCTCTATATCGACCTTGAGCGCGTCCAACCTCGCGCTTTCCGGTGAGCATTCCAGGTCTTCCGGTCTTCTTACAATACCCACCACAACAAAACCTCAAAACGGATAAACTAACGACACGTAAACCAGCGATAATCGACTATTAAACAACAAAAACAAAAAATTGAAATAAAACATCATCTAGCACTTCCGATTGTTACTTTGTTTGAAATACTAAAATACCCAAGGTTGAAATATTAATACAATGTAATTATTTGAACGGAAATGCCTCACTCGAATAAATAAATTAACAGCTGTCAGATTTCCTGTTTTGTATTTTTCTGCAAAATGGGATTCTTGGAAGACATTAGATTTTTGGATGTTAATTTTGACATTTATACCCGAGATTTTGTTGTTTCTTTTTGTGCCAATTCTTCGAAATTAATAAGTAATTACATAAAAATAAATAAATTTATTGGTAGGATGTTCCAATCTACTTCATACAGATTCTAGAACGATAATAACTTTGGGTATATGATGACCTCGAGAACTGAGATACTATGTCAGTTAATTTAGACAAAAGTTGGCCCTTTTGTTGGTATATTGTTTCTGCGAAAAATATACAGAGTAACACAAAAGTAATATTACAATTCTGTGTATATTTCCAGTAAAATTATAACACAAATGTACTATTTAAAATACATTTGACACTCACATCTGTCAATCAGAATTATCTTAATATAGTGGCGGTTTTCATGGTTATAGCATAGCTGGCTGATTTATAAAATATAATTTCTTTATAATTTTTTAATTCTATATCCATTGTATCTGAAGTATAAAATGTAATCAAACCGTGTAGAGATTATAATATTCTTTAATATTTATAATAACATAAAGTGTAAAAAAAACGATATTTTATTGCGTTTTTAAGAAAAACTGTTAAAATCTTCAAATGAGGGTATTTCCGGTTGACAAATTATAATCAAAATCTAATCACCTCTTCTTTCGAATGTAAACTTGAGGAATACGAAAATTTTTTTGGAATTATGATATTGGAGTTTTGCGATCCGAAAGGATCGTCACACACACGCACACACACACACACACACATACACACACACATAACAGACATCATCATAAAAATAGTAAAATCGAATTCTAGAGACTAAAACGTGTTTATTCATTACAAACTCACCACTCCAAAACTTTCAATTTTAGTATTTAAGACTTGCATATCAAACGGCTAAAATTGATAAACTGGATGTAATAATTTACTGGAAGTTCTGAATAGATGTTCTTGAAAAAATATATTTAAATATGATCCAAAACTTCTCAAATTTGGTATTTAAAACTCGTATATAAGTTAAAACAACATATTACACTTGGAATATGAATGATAAACCGAAAGTGGTACTTAATTTGGAGCTCTTAACAGATTTTCGAGGAAATACATAATGAAATATCCTAAATTTCGTTTTACAAACTTTTCTATTTATTGGAACAACAAATTAGTATCAGTGAATATTTCTGATAGAGATTTGAAGCAAAGTGTTTTTTCTACTTTTTGGCCATTTTTGAACCAACATAGAAAAAAAATTATGCGTGTATCACGATACAGTACCTAGTCCCTATTATTTATTTTTTATGACCGGTTACAACAATATTTATTTGAGAATTAAAGAAAAATTAAATTTATGCGTATAGTAGATATACAACAAGTGAAAAATAATGAAACTGATTCATCTGTCTTATAAAGACACATAGCTAACAAAAAGATTAAAATTGTGTTCGGGTAGAGTTAATTTTAAAAAGTTGACTGTCATAATTTTAATAGAAGTTAGGTTATATTTTCGCTTTTCTGTGTTTTGGTGCAGTTGTAGTTTGAACATTTAGAAGAGGTATCAAAACAATTTTCAAAAATGAGTGAAAATAATAGAAAGAGAGAAAGAGCAGTTAATTTTATCACCATGTTTAATTAATTAGACGACAAATAAAAAAATATATAATAAAATTATAATTGAGACCTACAAGACAGATTCCGTTTTTTGGAAAGAAAAAGACATCTGGAATCAATTAGAAAATTATTTCAATTTTAGTTGTGGCTAGTATCCACGAAATAAAAAGAAACACATATTATTCTACATGCGGTTGATTTATGAATACCTCAAAAATCACCTACATATACAGGGTGTCCCTTAACTTGGTGCCAAACTTTAAGGGCATATAATACTGATCAAAATGAGTAAAAAAAGCTCAGTCAAAATGTGTCCGATCTTTAATAGTTTCCCAGATATAACGCAGTGAAAAATGAGTTTTTACGAGATTTACCTTTGCTATCTCGAAAACTATAAGAATTACGATTTTGATTAATTGAGACTTTTTGTTTACCTTTGAGAGGTAATCTTAGATGGCCTTTTGTTATTTTATAAAAATCAAAAGTGAAATGTTGTGGCGACCTTGGTCAATATTTAATTTTCATATAACTACGTAACTATAAGAAATTGAGAAAAATGTTTCATATAAAATTTTATTGTTTTTTATAGTCTTTTTACTGACATAGACAAAATTTTATTCGATCGCTATCTTTGTCAGTTTTTCTTAGATTTTTCGCTTTTCTCGGAAACAGTTGAAGATCATTCCTATGTTGATGAAGCTTTTTTATTCATTTTGGTCAGTACTATATGCCCTTAAAGTTTTTGCTCGAAGTTAAGGGACACCGTGTATTATCATACATCCTGTTGCATAAAATCGTGAAATTCATAAAAACAAGTGTAGATATAATAAAAATGAATAGGCTACATTTCATTTTATAAACTTATTTTCAGGTAGATGACGTGCGTCTTTTCCCTAATCATTTTTACTATAAATGTTTTTCTTAAATTATGCTTTCTTTAAAACTTAACAGATAAAAACAAACAAAGAACTGTATTCTTTGACATTCTAAATCACATTAAAAATTCTGAATCATCCCATTTTTCAAAATGATTACATCTTTCTCGTATACTGTTTCCGAAAATTAATATTATCTAACAATTCTACGGGCGTATGGGCGTATAGTGGTATGGGTGTATGTGCGTATGGGCGTGTAGGCGTATTGGCGTACGAGCGTATGGACGTATGGGCGTATGAGTATATGAGCGTATGGGCATACAGGCGTATGGCGTATGGGCATACAAGCGTACAGGGGCGGACTAGAATAATATTCTAGGGGGGGCGATTTACTTTGAAATATATACAGGGTGGAAACGAACTTAATGTCATAAATTTAAGGATGAGTAGTATGACATGTGTAGATTACGAAACTGAAAGAATTTTTTTAAAATTCGAAAAACGAAAATTCAACTTTTCTTAAGGAAACTTTTTTTTACTGCTGTTTTAATTCATATTTCATTAAAAATATGGTTATCAAAAATACATTCAAAATTAGTTGTATAAGATATTATTCTTAATAATTAAATTAAATAGCATTTTTAACGAAAGTAATTGTGTAATAGATAAAATAATGCAAATGCTTTGCCAGGGATCCAGTGGTTCCCAAAATGTTGGTTTCATGAAAACTACCCTTAAATATGCGAATTTTTTAAAAATTCTTTCGGTTTCGTAATCTACACATGTCATACTACTCACCCTTAAATTTATGACATTAAGTTCGTTTCCACCCTGTATATACTACAAGCGTATGGCGTATATCTATTAGATAAATTTATTCTAATAAGATTTTTTGATTGCTCCATGATATTTTATTCTCCGGACAGCTAAATGGCACATAGCTAACAGAAAGATTAAAATTTTGATAGGGTAGAGTTAATTTTAAAAATTTGCCTGTCACAATTTTAATAGAAGTTTGGTTATTTTTTTCATTTTCTGTGTTTTGATGTAGTTGTAGTTTCAACGTTTAGAAGCGGTATCAATATCAATACAATTAAAAATATCTGTTGTGGCCAGCGCAATACCTCTCGCCATTTTCATTTTATGTTGCATAGGGCGCAAGCAGTTATGTGACTATGTTAGCCTTGCCAAGCAGATATGGAGGCCCGTGTCAGAATGACAGCTAGTAATAATGTACATAGGTGTCAAGTAACATAGGTTTTCATTCAAAACATTATTTTTTTCAAAATCCATATGTATTATTTCCCTCGACAAGTATATACCATACTATTGATGACAACTAAACATGAGAATATTTTGAAATTTTTAATGAAAAATTATGACATATGATAATTGTGGCATCTATGTAAATAACTACTAGCCGTCATTCTGACACGGATCCTTATATCTGCTTGCCAAGGCCAACAAAGTCACATAAATGCTCGCGCCCTATAAGTAACGAATTTAACATTTCTTATACAAATAATTGAAATTGTATCTCTTCTTTCGTTCTATGAGAAATTTTATCCTACTATTCTAATATGTTCAAAATTCTTCAAATTTATTGACGGTATTAGCGGTATTTCTTAAGGATATATGTAATATTAACATACCTATAATTTAAATACATATATAATTAATTATATTAAATGTTCTCGTACCGTACCTCCCAGAAAAAATCTTCCAGTAATGTTTGTAAAAATGCTGATATTTGACACTGACATTTTGCATTTATCCATCAATTACAAACATTTAAGTATCTCAACTGTTTTTTGGGCAACGAGATTTATTACAACAGATTGAGAATTTAATTATCTTTATTATTTGTGGTAACAAATTTTCAAAAAATAATATTTAGATTTTATTTTTTTAGAAACTACCACTTCCGGTTGTCCAATTGTTACCGGAACCTATTCAACTGTTCCCATTACTATTAGATTGGGGAATCCGTAGTTACACAGGGCTTTAGTCTTATAGAATTTGAGAAATCGTACCTCCAACAACCCCACACACCCACACACACACACATACACACACACACACACATCCACACACACATCCACACACACCACATACACACACACAGACATTATCGTAAAAATGTTATAATTGGATTCTAGGGACCTTAAAATGTGCTTAATCATTAAAATCTGGATATGCGATTTTTAGCATGAATCCAATACCTCTCTTAGCGAGAGGTAAAAATGGGTGAAAATAATAGAAAGAGTTAAAATTCTGTGACAGTGACTTAATTTTTTTTTAATTTACAAGCAAATAAACAGTTTCTTATAATTGTTGCTATTGAGTTAATAATGACAGTTTAAAACGTCAAAATTGAATAATAGTCTATTATATATCAAGGGAGTAAAGTTCTTCATTATTTGTCGAAAGCGAAGATTAAATCCTGAGAGCGTAGCCCGAGGGATGCAATCGCTTGAGGCAAATAATGACACTTTACTCCCGTGTTATACACAATATTTTATATACAAACGGAAAAATTCGTTATTTAGGTAATAAAAGAGAGTATTAACTAGTAAGAATGAAGCATATTCTTATAAACGAAAGTATTTATTTTTCATAAAAATCATTATATTTTTTTCCCAAAATAAATATAATTCATAATATTCGACATATCTGTTAATCGATATCAATTAACAATTGAACACTAATAAAATAAAATTCTTCCTAGGTGGCACTGCTAACGGCCTTGAATCACTTTATTTCCCTAGAGAGTTCTTGTCATTTTTATTTCCCTCGGTAGATAATGAAACGCATTAAGTAATGATTTTGATAAGAATAAATTTAACATTATCGGTTGTATATAAAATATATTATATGTGTTGAATTTACTTTAATTTTTGTTTAATTCCGTATTAAAATATTAATCTACCCTGAAAATGAAATTATTCTTGATGTGTGAGGGACTGTAATTTTTTATAAACATAATAAAATAAGGGAGTTTTTTTAATCTTACAGTTCTATGAATAAAATTATGTGAGTAGTTATTAAAGAAGTTATTAGTGAAACTACGAAGGCACGTTTGGCGTCAAAAATCAATGAAAAAATGTAAGCTGTAGCCAGAACATAATTCTTTTATCTACGACACGTTTTCGAAGACATTACATTTTATGGCCCAAGCGAAGCGGTCGGCAAATCTGTACAAAAATTAATCACGCGAAAGCCGAAAAAACCGTAAACCACCACAGACGCAGTGCCCACGCACACACACACACACACACACACACACACAGTCATACAAAATGAAATTTCAGCGAATACACCACAATAATACAAAGAGGAGACATGCGAACATCTTCCATCGCTAACTTTATTAATAATTCTATTATGCAAATTACAGTCCGTTACTTTAATATCTGTGGTGTTGAACTAATGTTCCCGCTTTGGAATTGCCTTCCACTGCACTGGATGCGAGATGGAAACCAACATTATGGTTTTGTATTGTCCGGAAAAATCTCAATGGAATGTTTTGTTTTCTGTTTGTCTTCCCGCGCTTTCGCGAGTGTGTTGGAGTATTGTTTAGTTTTAAATACGCTCAATTAAGTGTTTTTTTTTCATGAATAAAAATGTTAAAACGGGAAGAGATTTAATTAATTGTTTTGTGGGTTGCTCTCTTAAGCTATAAAGCCATTTATTACTGTTTACATAATAAATTTTAACTCTTTTTTATTACTTTATTACACGTCAACTCCGATGTTATGAAAACTTTGAAGTTTTTATTTTTAACGCGCTTTTACTCTTGTAGGAATTTTCATTAAACATGTTATATTTTTATGCGCATTAATATAAGTATTATAATCATTAATAACATATACCTAGATTAATGATCAAAATACGTTTCTAGAAAAGTGAAATACGTTAAACGGGGATACTTTAACTGATAACTAGATAAAAGTAAAGTTTTCGTATGAACAAAACACATTTATAAGAAAATCAATTTAATATATAGTTTGCTGAATTTGATTTAGAAATATATATGCATATATTATGGTCCAAGTAAATATTTGGTTTATATATATATATATATATATATATATATATATATATATATATATATAATTACCGGGTATTATTAACACAAACGTTAGGTTAGATTTGGTTAGTATTAATAATATAATAAAGCAAAACAACAATATAAAAGTAAGAATCAAATTTCAATATACGTTCTAAATTTACATCGAATCAATTAGACAGTTGCGAATGTAAGAATAACAATATTTTTGTTTAGAAAACTTTCAATGGATTATTAAACAAATAAACTTCATTTAAGATGGAAGATATGTCATTAAAAACACTGCAAATATGTCTGAAAGGACTATCAAGTTCATAATTTGATTTAGCAGCAGAAACACTGAACAAAAGTTTTTGTCTTGAATTTGGATTTCTAGGTACTAGTATATTAATATTAGCAATGATGGTAACGTTATTTACAAGATTATTGAATATTTTATGTAAAAATACACATGAATTAAATTTCCTTCGATCCTCAAGTGACACTAAATTGAATTCATTTAGAGTTAAGTTATATCTGTAAGTTAAAGGTTTATGATTTATAAATTTATACCAACATTAATGTAAAAATTTACTTTGGACAGATTCAATAGCTCTAATTGGGTTCTTATTAATAGAAGAACTGGACGTTTATTATTGATAGCAGAAGGTTGCAAAAATTGCCGTTACAATTGTAAAAATATTAAATTCGTTAAATTATAAATAAGTAGAAATATAAATAAACAATAACAATTTATTAAACTTAAATTCATATTTGATGTTTACACTTTGGGTATGAAAATAGTAATGAATGTTTATTTTATTTTCCTGTCGTTAAGTCTCGCTAACAATCCCCAAACCTAACTTGATAATTCCCTTCCTTCCAGGGGATCTGGATACACGTTAGTTTCTTGGGTCCTGTAACAAAGAAAAAGACAAAATAGGAATAGAATTTCTGGTAAAATAACAATATTAATTTGGTGTTTCTGTTTGGACCTGGGGGCGTACTGCTTAGTGCGATTAAATACTCCACAAGAAGTTGAAGTTCGATTAAGTATACAATAATAACACAGGACAACATTTTTTAAACATTTTATTTTATCTTCACTATTTGCATATAATTTATTTTTATTTTAAAGTTCTAATTGTTATGTTGAAAGAAATTTAATTGTAGGACGTCACATTTTGGTAAGCAAACGTGACAATCTATATTCTATTGTGTGATCCGTTTGTTTTAGTCATATCATAGGAACTCCAAACGGAATAGCAGTATTTTTACCATTCTTCTTAAGATAATAGGACAAATTGGGAGTCCAAGTTTTGTCTTGGTTTTCGATTTTAACCTCAGACGCTTTTTCTATTATGTCGGTGTAATATTTCAAAATGCTGCTGAATTGTTAATTCTCCACAAATATAACAAAAAATATTTTGATTTGCGAGACATAAATAAATAAATATATCATCACGGCATATTATCCATTGCTGGGTGTGCCAATCTGCTTTGTATACAGATTTCGGTAATGATGATGACATATTTGTACCGTGCGGGCGTTTACCAGGTGTCATCTGGCGTGGAGAGTGCATTATAGGGCTCACCTTTTTTTGGCGCCGGTTGGAATCGAACCCGATTTCCCAGATCCGCGTCCAGACACTCAGGCATGCGGCCACGAGATTATATACATTTATGTAATAAAATAAAGAATATTAATGAATATAGTAAAACAATTACATATTTTATGCAAAAACTTTTATTAAAAATTTCTCGTCATGGAATAATATAGTGAAAATATTTTTAGAATTGGCATAAAAAGTGCATATGTTACATATAACAGAATACAGGAAAAAAAAATTATTGACCAGTGTAATTATTAATCCATAAAACGGCAGTATTTATTCGATTGGTTCTGTAGATCCCTAGCAGAAGCTGTAAGTAAGCTAACATACATACTCGAACAGTACTGTCCAAAACTATGAATACAACTAATAATTACGGGAGAGGCAATAAAAATTTAAAAAACAACAGAGTTCAAAGGAAGCAAAGGTAAACCAAGGTACCAATATAAAATAAAATATTTTATTGTGTTTCGTATTTTTAATACAATGATTTTTACAAATCTGCAAGTACTCATATTTTTGGACAATACTGTAAATTTCAATATATATAAAATTTACTCAATCATGTCTAGTATGTAATTTACAATCACAGAAAATATATAGTTTTTTTGCCGATGAATGGCAGCATCACGTTCGTATCATAGTTTTTACAAATGAAATTCAATCAAATTAAAGATCAGTAAAATCTTACATTTGTGCTTTTCAACAAGTGTTTATATGAGGGTGTAGCAGACGTATAAACAAAAGTTCTGTTTTTAGAATGTTGCTTGTTATTTCAAACTGGAATTAAGGTGTTTTATTTTTATAGAATTTATAAGTGCGAAAAAAAAGCAAAATTTTGAAACCATAGGTAGGTATTGGAATTGTCTATAAAATAAATGTAATATGGAAATATTTGTTCAGAAACAATTATTGACTACATATTTTTTTACAAATCAGCAGGTGTATTCACATTTTTTAATGGCACTGATCGTTTTTACCTCTCGCTAAGAGAGGTATTCTAAAAATCCCATGTCCAGATTTTACTGAATAAGCACGTTTTAATGTCTCTAGAATCCGATCATAACTTTTTTACGATGATGTCAGTGTGCGTGCGTGTGTGTGTGTGTGGGTGTGTGGGGTTGTTGGAGGTACGATTTCTCAAATTCTATAAGACTAAAGACCTATGTAACTACGGATTCCTCAATCTAATGGGAAGTGTTGAATAGGTTTTGGTAACAAATGGATAACCGGAAGTAGTAGTATTTTAACAAAAATCTTCTAAACATTATTTATGAAAATTTATATTATTTCAAATATTAAAAAACAAAATTCTCTATCCGACACATTTAATTTTTTATTATATCTTCTATAGATTTAAAGATATAGAATTATAATCTATAAAATAATCTGTTGTAATAAATCCCACAGCCCAAACATCGCCATGGTAACTACTTGAGAAATATAAATGTGTATAATTGACAGATAAATGTCACTAATGTCAGTGTCAAAAATTCAGAGATAGTACTGCGGGCTTTTTCTGGGAACGATATTTAATATTTCTTATTGTACTATTAATTATATATTTAAAATTATGGGTATATTATACATGAACCCTTCAGATTTACCGCCAATCCCGTTAATGAATTGGAAAAACGAATATTTAGAAGAAATGGAGAAAACTTGCTCATAGAATGAATTTAAAATTATAGAAAATACGTAAATATAAAGATTAGGTGTAATTAGAATTTTTTGTGTGTACAAAAAATGTTAAATACAATACTAATATACGAGTATGTATACCACCATGGAAAGGGCAGATTTTTTATATACATATAGGTAAATTTTCTATTTCTACGTTTTCTATAAAACCAACCCTTTTCTATTTTATTCTACCTCTTAAATAATCTACACTATCCTATAGTTTATAAAATCATACATATTTTAAAATAAACATACACCCTATCTTTCAACCACAATACCAACTTTCCCTTTCAAAAATCCCCAACCCACAATTACACCACCACAAGTCAGGCGAAAATGAAACCAGAGCATCTGCTAACCTTGAATGATATAGTAAGAATAGAGAAAAAAGTAATGTACGGCGGTTAAATCGCATGTGATCACTTATTAATTGCCGGGTTGAAATCCCGCACGGCATGTGTCCGGCACGAGCTCTGCTGACCGACATTCTTGCGGTTAGGTTGGCGTCTTGTGTGAGATCGGTTTTTGTTTTATTTTTCAAGTACAGCTGGGAGCAAGGCCAAGGGGAGGAAAAAACATAAATTTAAAGAAATTATTAAGAAACACATGCGTAAATTTTACAAAAATAGAAATATTCAAACTGTAGTATATAGTTAAATATAAGCGTTAAAAGTATATAAATAAAGTTTAGAAGTACTTCATTACTGTGTCCAGGTTAGAAAGGAATATCGTAACTTATACCTATTTAATCATACCCTAAACCCCTACTTAGGCCTTTATAAAAAATCCTAACAAATAATCACATTCACAAGGTCCCATTTGCCCTAAAACTTAAGCATCAGCCTCTAATCCAACAAAGGAATCCAAGGAGGCCTGAAAAGAAAACATGCAAATTTGGCAGCTTAGAGTGCCAGGTTCAGTTCTATTCGGGCAATATTTTCATTGCCAATAACCTGCAATAACCCCGCACCGTTGCCTTACTTTGTTGTGTTACCAAGACATTATCCTCATAACGAGTTGGCCGTAACTTTGACCCAAATATTCGTTCCGAGTTGAGATAAAAGTCGTCTTGGTTTTGTACAAGGAATCCCCTGCCCTACTGCCTCATTCTTTAGTAAGCAGGATTGCATTCAGGAAAGATTTTTTGACGAAAAGAACATTTCTCAAGGCTTTATAATTATTTGGAAGTATCTATGAATAATTAGTTACAACTCTAAGGGCCGGTTTATCAATGTAAGGATAAAAGTGCCAGATAACAAACTTACAGTTAACGTTAACTGTCAGATAACTTTATATGATTGTTTATCAATATGAAACTGATTGGCTAAGGTTCATATGTCAAATTGACAAAATATTTTGACAGAATAAGAATATAGATCACACACAGATTTTATAAGATGGATTTTATTGTTAACAATGAGGAACTTTGGATATTATTGTACGAATTTAATAGCAAACTGCAGAAATGTAATATTTCCTAATGTATTCATTTAGATGACAATATAAATCGTAGGAACCAAACTCCATTCAAGAAGATATTTACATTGATATAAAATTTAAGAATAATCAACAGAAAGCATAGCAATAGATTTATATATCTGTACGTTATATTCAACATCGTTCAGTGTTGTACGGATTTTTTTTTACCGATTTTATCTGACAGTTTACGTTAACTTTTGTTTGATAAACGCTGTCTACGTTTTAACCTCCAAATAAACAGTTATCTGCCAGTTAAATTATTTAACCTTGCATTGATAAACCGGCCCTAATAACCCAATAGAGATCTTGCTGAGCCATCAAAGGGGAATTTATACTTAACTTTGCTTCATTTGCACTTAAGGTATAATCTAATAACTACTACAAAATTACATATACAATAATTTTGTAAATATTTGTGTATAATTGATTATAATAAAAGTACATAGCATATTTAATGGGGTCGTTCATCGGTCTAAAAAAGATCATTTCCCTTAATTTCGGACTTGCTCAGTGTGAAGTCCGAGAAATCAATGTAAATGTAGTCCAAAACCCAATGCTAGGTGTCCGTAGAAAGTTGCGCCTTGTAAAACACGCCCATCTTTATTTAATTTAAGTTCATAATTTTGTTGCGTATGAAACAGTTCATTATTAAGTATTATAAATTTTAAGTAAATGCATTTTATATTACAAAAAAAATCTGTTGTGGCCAGCACAATACTTCTCGCCATTTGCATTATAGGTTATATAATTATTGTATTTAACATTTCTTGTACACACAAATTCTAATTACATTTTTTCTTTATATTTAGAAATTTTTAAAATTTTAATTTCGTTCTATGAGTATATGGAAGTTTTCTCATATTACTCTTTTAAATGTCCGAGATTCTTCCAATTCATCGATGGGATAGAGAATTTTGTGTTGTTTAAAAATTTTCAAAAAATAATATTTAGATTTTTTTTTATAATACTGCTACTTCCAGGTCTTAAGACTTATAGTTTTTGAGATATCGTCCTTTCAACATACACACACACACACAAACAGATACACATCCACACACACACACGCACACACTCACACACATCATCGTAAAAATGTTAAAATCGGATACTAGGGATCTTAAAACGTGCTTATTTACTAAAATCTCGATATGCGATTTTTAGCATGAATGCAATACCTCCCTTGTTGAAATTTGTGCCAAAATCAGGATTGTGAGGCAATATTAACAAGAGAATATAATTCATTAGTCACGTGATATGTTTTCCGCCAATCAACATTCAGAATGTCTATCACAGCGATGATAAAAAACAAAGAAATTATCACCTTATTTATAGTCGTTACTAAGGGATTTGTTTTCTTTATTTATAACATTGACAGTTAATTTTGAGCATAAAATAAGTAATAACAATAATTCAAATTCTGATATATTAAATAAAACTCGTAAGTACCATGTTTTAATACATTTTGAATATGCTTATCAAATGTTAGGTTAACATAATGTGTTACAAAAATTCATTATATTCTCTCATTAAATATAAGCGCGTGATATGATTAATATTCGAAGATATTGCTCATGAAACCGAAGCAGCACATTTCACTCGAGAATATCACCGATGATAATCATATCACTTGTTATATTACGTATGAAAATAATGTTAGTATTATTATTCTATCGTGATTTCCTCAAAATTCTGATTACAACTTCTTTAAATATGTTGAAAGAAAAATGCAGAATGTGGCAAATATGCAAACCAAACAATTATAGAAACAATTTAGAAAAAATATTTGGAATTATACAAATTGTAATGCAACAATACATAATTTAATAAAAAAATAGTCCCAATAGTTGAAAATTTAGCTACTGGTGTAGGAAGTTAAACTTTGTTGTCTAGTAACTGTCAATATAATCATACTGTTAATACCAATCGGCGAAAATTATTTATTATTTATTAATATATTATAAAAAATATTTGTGTTAAATGTTTAAGAGATCACGTGGCTGTGTTCGTTAAGTAACCGACTATAACTCGAACAGCTGTGTTCGGTTTCGACCGACATCAGCTTCGAAACTTGAATATTATTTCTAATTTTCAAATACCACAAAAAGTATAAAACCAGACTGACTTGAGATTTTTGACTACTTAGATGATTACCGATTTTATTTGTTAATGTGTTTCATCAAAATGTCAAAATTTGCCCATTTCGTGTAAGTAATAGTACTGAAAATAATTTTGATGTATTCGAGGAATACAATTTATCAAAGTAATGCGAATTTACTGAAGCAGAATAAGAGGAAAATTAAGAAAATTCATTCAGAATGAAAGAAATTTGATTTCCGGTTAATAAATTTCAGATGAATGAATTATTTTATTGGCAATAAACTTCGAAAAGTTTGTAAAGCAAGTTCGTTCTTACATAAAAGAATGGAAATAGAAATGGTATTATTTAACAACGATAGTTACCCACAAAATAAAATAGTTTTACCATTTATCACTATGATAGTTTTATGACGAAAATTTATGCGATAAGTAAAATAGACACATAATGTGATGGATGTGTTTGTTTTTTCTCGCAAATTGTGGCATTTTTAGGAGCAATTTTGGTCAATTTTAATTGTAATTCTGACACAGCAAATCGGTGTCGATACTTCTTTTTTACCTTCCGTCACCTTTAGGTAAGGAAGGTATTGTCTATGGTCAAAAAATTCAATGATGAGTTTTTAGTGAATAAGTATGTTTTAGGGTCCCTATAATACGATTTTACTATTTGTGTGTGTGTGTGTGTGTGTGTGTGTGTGTGTGTGTGTGTGTGTGTCTGTGTGTGTGTCTGTGTGTGTGACAAAAGTTCCGGATCGCATAACTTTAATACCACGATTCCAAAAATTATAAATTTTTCGTATTCCTCAAGTTTACATCCAGAAGAATTACAGCCATAGGAAAATTTAACATTGTATTTTCTGTGGTCCATAATAAAGTAGGCATCCGGTAAATAATATTAGAATTATTTAAAATCACGGACAACTGTTTTAGCTCAACAGGTTTTACCAATCACTTTACTATTTTGTATGATTACTTGACGTCGTGTGGTAACTTCAGGTACTTTTCTCTGTCCGTTTTCCCATTTTCTCAACTACTCGATCTGCGCCCCCCTCCGAGTCAGTACTCTAGGCCATGGCCTAGGTTGGCCTTATGGGTAATCCGGGCCTGGGTATATGCAGAAGAGGAAAACATGTATAGTCCATCTAGGGATCATTTTCCGAAGACTCGTTATCGTTTTATTATGGGTGCACAATAGTTAAAACCGCAATGCCAAAATATTTCGGTCCGTACAGTCGACCAGTTCAGTATTTGCAATGCTGGTATATATTTTACGCCCAGTATTCGACTGTAGACCAAGACTGCATTTTCCAGATTTTCTAAACCGATTACCAGGGCTGTATTATAAAACCGTTATTTGTGGCTATGTAGTATATAAATAGGTGGTGAGTTTAATTATTTTCACTTGTCATTTGTACCTCCTAACTAGTGTAGGCTGAAAGTGTTTTTTGTTTTGTTAAATTAAATTCAACAGTCAACAACGTTAACAATGTTTCAAACCCCTACTCAAATTTTTCATTACAGCCCTGGCACATGCCAGGCTATTGGGACCCTCTATTGTACTGCCGTAATAAAACGATATCGAGTCTTCGGAACATGATCCCTAGACGAACTATACATGCATGTATTTTGACCTTCACTGTGAATACGCTGCATGTGGAACTTGCTTCGAAATATTCGTTTAATTGAGACAAGAGAAAATATCAGCTAAATAGATTACTCATTTAAGCCAAGTTTCATCTTCAAATCCTAACTTGAGGTTGAAGTCACTGTTCTTCAAAAATAAATAAATTTCGTGACGAAGTTCCATAAACCGGGCTAATATCCTGCCTCTTGACAACCAGCGCACTTCTCAATGCAAAAGTAATGTTTACTACCCATAACGTAAATCTTGCCGCGTAACCCTTACGACCAATAGACGTACCCCTAGGGGTACGCGTACCCCACTTTGAGAAACCCTGGTTTAGAACTTGGTCGAGCATCCTATATTAATTATGTTGTAATAATATGTTACCTTGGTTACTTGTTGCTATTGTTTTGTTATTATTTATTTATGTTTTTTTACCTGAAGCAGGCAGCAGTGTATGCTGCCGAAACTTTGGGTATTTAATAAATATGCAGAACATAAACTGAAAGGTTGTATTATTATTTTTGAAAAGGTTTATATTTTAATAAAAATTTAGTAAGTACTTATAAGAGTTATTTATGATTCCCAAATAAAATCAAATTAGTCATATTTTGATACTTCGACAAAAAATGTGTAACTTTTATGGAAATTGAATAGTTTGAACGTTATGGTACATAAATATTTCTGAAGAGTGACTTCTTACTTCCTATACTTCTCGATTTCGTAATACATTACTGTTTAATAATTATGACTATATCATTCATTAAGTTATAAACCAATAAGAATGCATGATTTTCCTTAGTTACCACGTATTTCAGCGGTTATTATTAAGTAATCATGGTGAACGAATATACGAACCTTGGTATATTCGAATATACCTACAGTAAAATTTTTGAAAGATGTCCGATCAAGGTTGTCTACGAATTGTATGAATTCAGATTTTTGCTCCGCCCATCATGACAAATTCAGTAGTATCGTTTGCTTAGTTTTTATGAGGGTACGTAAGATACTACTGTTATTTTATTATTATAAAAATATATATTACAGGAAAAATATTCAAAATTCAAAAATAAATCAACTAGTAAGTTTATAAGCAAATGTAAAACCAAATATGTTAAAAATAAGATACTGACACAATGTCAGTGTCAGTGACTTTGACAGAATATAACGTTATACGTACGGCTATGAATCCAGGTAATGTATCTGAATTAATAAATAAACTTACGTTACAGCGAAAGTATTATCAACAACGAGCATCGTTTATAAATGGAATGTCCTAACTTAGTCGAAACAATATGAATTTTTGAAAGACAAGCGTGTTATATCCATCCTTATCACACACTCTTACAGCCTTTGCAAAAGAAAGAGATAAATGTATGCCTATTTGTTAATTCGTTCGTGATACAGGTGCCCTTGATCGGACATCTTTCAAAAATTTTACTGTACCTTCGTATATTCACTTATAGCTGCGTTTGATTCTTTTGTTCTATGTACTCAGATCTGGCAATGTCATTTTTAATTAAATTTACTGACATGATTTTTTTCCTTCGAACACAGTATCGAGTATATAAATGAATCTGTAGCTAGACTTTGACCAGGAAAATCGTGCTTTGTATGCTTTAAGTAGACATCTAAAATCACACTGACAGCTCCAAATGCACAGAAACAAAAAATCTGATGTGGACACCACACGACTTCCTTGTACGATTATTAAACTATACATATTTTTTTAATAAATAAATTACAAAATATTAATTTTAACTTCAAAACAGTAAGATATATAGGTAGTTTTTAAAGAGAGTTTTGATTACAACAAAGAAATATTTGATTACAACAATGAATATGACTAATTTCACAATAAAAATATAATATTTGTTATTGTACGAATCATAAAATTGCACGTATTTAACGTAATTTGACATGAACATTTTATTTTTTTTTGTCCTAATCCATAGCAAGCTTTATTACAAAAAAATAATTTTTAAATTTACATATCTCGCTTATAAAAAGGGCTAATTTAATAATACTTAATGTGCTAGACGCAGAAATTAATTCTCTAAAACTTTTATTTGAAGCATTTATTTCTAAAATCAAAATAAAATCATTTTATTCAAGAAAAACTGTTAACAACTTCAAGTAATGTACCACTTCCGGTTAGCCTATTTTAACCAAAATCTATTATGTTATTTAGATTGACATAAAAGTCTTTTATACCAAATTTGAAAAGTTTTGGATTATATTTTAA
Source organism: Harpalus rufipes (assembly GCA_951394225.1). Classification (NCBI taxonomy): domain Eukaryota; kingdom Metazoa; phylum Arthropoda; class Insecta; order Coleoptera; family Carabidae; genus Harpalus; species Harpalus rufipes. Next base: position 14,744,900 of record OX596286.1, read on the forward strand.
AACAGTTTTTCATTAAAATCTATTATAGGCTTCAAGTAAAGTGCCACTTCTGGAAATTGTGTAATAACCAGAAAGGGAGGTGCACAACTAGATGTTATAGGAGTCCTAAATACAAAATTTCAACTTTCTACGGCTTACCGTTTTGAGTTAATGCGAGATACGTACGTACGTACAGACGTCACGACGAAATTAGTCAAAATGGATTCAGGGATCATCAAAATGGATATTTCCGCTGAAATCTGAAAACCGAAATTTTTCGCGATTACAATACTTCCTTTACTTACGTACAAGGAAGTAATAATTGAACGTATCTATTATTTCACAGCAAAGCATTATTGAAGTAAAAATTTGACAAATAAACACATAATTATTTGGATCACAAGTCTAGAAACTTCACTGTTGCTAGTTTATTTGAAATACAAGTATTTATTTTCAAATACGAGCATTTCAATGTCATATTACATACTACTACGTGACTACTACAAATATATTTAAAAAGATAGGTTATGTAGCATATAGTTTGACGTTTCTGTCAAAATAAAATAGACCACAGGTCTACGTTAAATTTACCATTTACTTTTTAATTTATTTTTTTATTCACGATATAGTCCACCTGTATACAACTCGACAATAGAAAATTCTCGACATACTCAACGAGTTGCCTATTGGAAATACCACGAGACCGCAGGTCGAGTGGTGTTTCCAGGCAACCCGTTTTGTATAATCAAGAATTTTCAATCGTCTTGTTGTATATTATATGAAAATTCTTTCCTATAAATGTGTCATGTAGTGGTGAGTGGTGTAAAAAGCTTGAGTCCAAGACTGCTTCTCGCGTCTGCATCTCGCATCAGAGAACTTCCGTCTTTGGAAAACGAAGGAACGCTAGGCAAGGCAAGGCAAGAATGTCGGCTCTCGGACATCTCGTCGCGACGCAGTCCCAGCCCAGCATCGCCCAGTCACGGAACGCACATCTCCGAACCGTAATTGAGAAAGATAGAAAAATAACGTGTACGGAATATCGTCGCCGCGGCGTTTTGTCGGGAATTAATAATGCCAAGCGCTCTTTTTCTCGCTTCCTTCACAAGTCGCAGCCGACCAAGGCTTACATCCAACGAAAGCCGAAAGGAGTTCGTCGTGAAACTCTGTCGTTTGCCGGAATTTATTGCTTAATTATTTTGGTCAACAGGATTATTTCACTTGGTGGGTTTTGACAGCGGTTTCACAAACAATTTAAACCGTCATTCTGTAAATATTTGTTTTAAGTTAGGTACCAAACTTTTTTTATAAACAACATTTTATTACGGCAACAGGATTTTATTTTTCACGCTTAAGATTATTAACCCTTCTGTGGTCAGTGTTTCTAATCTACGCGTCCATCTTTGATTACCATTGTACCTATCACTATAGGAAAGGAAATAATATTTAAGACGAATAACTAGTCACGTCATTCTGCCCATGTCTGATTAATTTCAGGGGCGAATTGAGATTTCTATTTTTACCGGGATTCTTAATGACCGGTCACCGGTCTCAATCTTGTCAAGGTCATGAATTAAAGAGTCGCCATATTTACACATTCACAGTCAAGCAGACACTAGACAGTTTTGATATAACATAACGCCTTGTAATTGATGCTATTATATTTAATATTTAATACAAAAATTTGGTTCATACACTCGTATGTTCCTCTGTTAATATATATGTGTGTGTGTGTGTGTGTGTGTGTGTGTGTGTGTGTGTGTGTGTGTGTGGATGTGTGTGTGTGTGTGAGGTTGTTGGAGACACGATTTCTCAAATTCTATAAGACTAAAGACCTGTTTGACTACGGATTCCTCAATGTAACAATAATGGGAAGAGTTGAATAGGTTCTGGTAACAATTGGACAACCGAAAAAAAAAAAAATTCTAAATATTATTTTTTGAAAATTTGTTACTACAAATATTAAAGATAATTAAATTCTCAATCTGATACATTTAATTTTTTTATTATATCTCGTATAGGTTTGGAGATATAGGATATAATAATATAAAATAATCTGTTGTAATAAATCTCGTTGTCCGAAAAACAGTTGCGATGTTTAAATTTTTGTAATTGACAAATAAATGCAAAATGTCTGTGTCAGATTTTTCTGGGAGTTATGAGTACATTTAATATATATTATTGTATTATTAATTAATTATGTATTTAAATTACAGGTTGTTAATATCACATATATCCTTAAGAAATACTGTTAATACCATCAATGAATTTGAAGAATTTTGAACATATTAGAATAGTAGGATAAAATTTCTCATAGAACGAAAGAAGAGAAACAATTTCAATTATTTGTGTGTACTTAAAGGGCGCGAGCAGTCATGTGACTTTGTTGGCCTTGGCAAGCAGATATGAGGATCCATGTCAGAATGACGGCTAGTAGTTATTTACATAGATGTCACAATTGTCATAATTTTATTAATTTTTCATTCAAAATTTCAAAATATTCTGATGTTTATGTGTCATCCATTAGTATGGAATATACTTGTCGAGGAAAATAGTCCACATGGATTTGGAAAATCATAATGTTTCGAATGAAAACTTATGATATTTGACACCTATGTGTATTACTAGCTCTCATTCTGACAAGGCCAACAAAGTCACATAACTGCTCGCGCCTTATGCAACATAAAATGAAAATGGCGAGAGGTATTGTGCTGGCCACAACAGATTTTTTTTAAAGATGTCCGATCAAGGTCATCTGTATCATGAACGAATTAACAAACTGGCATACATTTATCTCTGTCATTTGCAAAAGGCTACAAGCGCGTGCCATAAGGATGGATACTACATACTTATCTTTCAAAAATTCATATTGTTTCGACTAAGTTAGGACATTTCATTGTAAAACGGTGCTCGTTGTTGGCAATACTTTCGTTGTAACGCAAGTTTATTTATTAATTCAGATATATTACCTTGATCCATAGCCGTACGAATAACGTTATTTTCTGTCAGCGTTACTGACACTGACATTATGTCAGCATCTTATCTTTCACATATTTGGTTTTACATTTGCTAATAAACTTACCCGTTGACTTATTTTTGAATTTTGTATGTTTGTATATTTTTATAATAATAAAATAACAGTATTATCTTATGTATCCTCATAAAAATTAAGTAAACGATACTGCTGAATTTGATAGAATGGACGCTAAAATTTGAAATCATATAATTCGTAGTTGACCTTGATCGGATATCTTTAATTTTTTTTACTGTATACAGAGTGTTTAAAAAAATTATCAGCTCGATTATTTTATTTATTATTGGGAATAGAAAAAAAAACATTCAAATAAAAGTTGTAGTAAATTCAGGGGAACATTCATTTATTGAGGTTTTTTTTTTAAATCAGTGGTTCTCAAACTATAACAAAGTTACGTTTTCTTAAAGCAAGACAGCAAGAATATTCCGAAGCGGTGAATTTCCTTTTGCCCTTCGCTACAACATATTTTTGTGAGAGTGTGTTTTCACACCGGGTCATGAAAAAAAATCTGTTGTGGCCAGCATAATACCTCTCGCCACTTCCGATTTGGGTTACATAAGTATTGTATTTAGCATCTCTTCTATACCTACACTCTACACTAAAAATTCTACTTATACCTGTTCTTTATATTTTTAATTTTAATTCATTGTCGGGATTGACAGTATTTCTGAAGGGTATATCTAATATAACTATAATTTTAAATATTTAACTATTAATACAATAAGAAATAATATATGTATGTACTTCCCAAAAAAAGTCTTCAGTAATAGTAATAGGTTCGTTCAATAAGCCCAGCAAAACAGGCAACCGGAAGTAAAATTTGTTGAACGACTTTGCTAGCTTAGCATTTGCTTGATTTGCGCCAAATTTCTCGCTTGTCTTGCTAACTTATCAAATATAAAAGGCCTAAAAAATCTTTAAAATTAATCCCACTATGTGCAAATAACTGTACGTATCTATAAATTCATTTTTTCTACTCCTATGCGTGAAGTGAGTACTTCACGTATCAATTTTTATGTGTGAAGCTTGATTTTTTTTTACAGTATGCGGGAAGTGTTACTTTACGCATAGTGTGCGTGAAGTAAATAATTCAGTTTTAACACATACAATGAATATCTTTATATACACGTAAATCATGTGTTGGTAAATGGTCCGTAGAAATAACAACTTCATGAGAAATGTGTTATTAATTTATAAAAAAAAAATATTGCAAGGTCGCAGAAAAAGTATAGTATGTAACACGTGTGTGAAGCCTATTTTACATTCGGGTGGTTCGCAATCTCCACTCTCATGTAAAAATTTCAGCTTCACACACTTGCCACATAATATACTAGTGTATAACTTTTCAGACCAATAAAAGAGATACGAGATACACATGTTATATTTCACGACTGTATAACTTTCTCGATGACAGTTGTGAATGACAGTTCGTCATATAGCTAGCAAATCATTCAGTGTACTAAGCAAATGTCTCGTTTTCTTACCTAGCATTTACTTGATTTGCTTACTTCATTGAACGCACTTAATGTCTCCGGATTTCTGACACTGACATTTATCTGTCAGTTACAAATATTTTATTTTTTCAATTGGTTCCATGGCATTCTTTGGGCTGTGAGATATTACAACAGATTATTTTATATATTATATTCTCTTTTAACTGTACTTGGAACAACGGAAATTTGTATTATCAGTGGAATAAATTTTATCTGAAGACTTAACTGAAGATGGAACAACCGGCCCTAAATCAATAAAAGATATAATAAAATATTTAAATGTATTTAATCTTCTTTAATATTTGCAAGAATTTATTTTTCAAAAAATAATAATATTCTTTATTGTATATTAAGTTACAATTAACTTATTACAAATTGATAGATGGGGGTGAGTAATTTTATTCCTATACGATTCTGTATCGTTTACATTGCGTCGATGGAGATGAGATGATATAGACACACACACAAACAACCATACCTTACCCGGGATTAGAACCTAGGACCTTTGGGTTGTAGGTCGACTACGTTGCCCACTACACCACCGAGGTCGGTTAAAATAATAACATTTAGAAGATTTTTTAAGAATCTTCAACTTCCGGTTGTCCAATTGCTACCAAAACCTTTTCCACTCTTCCCATTAGTTTTTGAGAAATCGTCCTTACAACATTCACTCACACACACATACTTACACACATATACACACACATACACACACACACATACATCCACACACTTATGCCCGGTTGCAGAAACGCTAATCAAATGAGTAATCAGTTAATTGTTCATCAAATATTGATGTTCATCAAATTTAAATCGGGTTGCACAAAACAAATTAACCTCTTATTAATCTTCCATCATGTGATGAGCCGTTGATTAGTGGTAATATATGGCAACACCGCAGCTGATCATCAGTGTTCACTGGAAACCAGTAAAGTGAAGATGTAAGTATTTTTATTTTTACAAATAATTAGACGATACAGCTAATCACAATGAAAAAGACGCTTTCAGATTATCTCAGTTGATTGCTCGTAATGTGTTTGTCGCCCGCCTAATTCCACAATAATATAGTATATTTGTATATCAATATTTCAGAAAATGGATGTAAAACGTAGAAGATGTGAATCATTGAAGATGGTGCTGTCGTGAACTGATCCTGGCCATCGAGCTATTAGATGCAGCAAATTTAGATCAGCATCACAGATTGCCTGAACGTTGAGGCTGAAGTATTGTTTCCGATTACGGAATAACTCCGCTCTATTGCCACCAGGAGATTGTATTTTTACATGGGTGCAGTCCACGACTCCTACAACTCGAGGAAAACCAGCTATGTTATAGAAGCCAGCTTTCACACGTGTAAATTCGGCTTCTGAAGATGGCATTCTTATATATGCCCTCGATAATTTGTCGGGTCACTCGTTTTATAATGCGACATACAGTTGATTTATTTACGTGTATGTAGTCGCCTATCAAATTTTGAAATGTTCCCGTGGCATAAAAGCGTAGGCATATTAAAATTTGTGTTCTAGGATCAATCGACTTGTTTCTATTAGTTAATGGTTGAATTTTTGCACCAAATAAATGTATTAAATTATTAACTGTGTTTTTTGTTAATCTGTGATCGTCAAAGGTTTCGAAGGGATTTTCTCTTTCTCGTAACATACGTATTTTACGTGATTGTACTCTGCGTGGGGGTTCTTCAATATCGGAAAGTTCTGACAAGTCAGATTCCATTTTAAATATCAAATTTCGCGCCTGTCGTACCTAGTAGGAAATTAGAATTTATAGGGGGAAAATTTTCTTCAAACATGAATGAACTGTCAAATTAAAAATAATTGGAAGTATTATTTAAACTTACGTAAGTATTAAATTCATTACAAGCAGTTATATTTATCTTACTGAACCCGAATTGTTTATCTATTTATACAGGTAGGATTTGTTAGGTTAAGTACGTAGTTAATGTTTGGAAATGGTCAGAATGTTATTATTCTCTAATTTAGAACCTGGTATTATAGTTTAATGATATATCTCAAGGAATAGTTCATGCATGAACTCACATTGTTTGTATTAATTGTTGTAATCACTTGTAAAAGCTGTATATTTATATGTACGTATTTATTTAAAAAATAGTCATTGTTCCCTACCTTTGTTACGAAACTTGATATACAATAAAGAATATTATATTATTTTAAATTATTATTCAAATAATTTCAGAACAACACTCGATTAAAATTTGATTGAAAACTCAAATATCAAATTGATTGTTCATTAATTGATGTACTAGCTTCAATTAAAAATAATTATTTGTTAACGGTTAATTAAATGATAATTGGTGTTTGTGCAACCCAAAATGTAGTTAATTACCCGTTAACGGTTGATTAACTTTGATGTTTGTTACAATTTGATTAACGATTAATTGTCCGTTAACGGCTTGTTAACGGTTAATTAAAAATTTGATTAACCGTTAACGGTTTGTTAACAAATGATTAATTTTGATTAGCGTTTCTGCAACCGGGTGATAGACACACAGATATCATTGTAAAAATGTTAAAAACGGATTGTAGTGACATTAATACGTGCTTATTCATTAAAATCTGGATATTCGATTTTTAGCATGAATCCAATACCTCTCTTAGCGAGAGGTAAAAATACTCTAAATATATATATATATATATATATATATATATATATATATATATATATATATATATATATATATATATATACAGTGTGTTAATTAAAACCCTGGCCATAGGCGTTTAACATGGGAAATCAGTTTTTCCTTGCGCAAAAGTTCCCAAATTATTTTAGACAAAAATACTTCAAATAAATGATGTAGAGAATTAAATTCTGCACCCGAATTAGTAATAGGATTTCATTTTTGACATTCCATAACCGAGAAAATCAATTTTAAATTTTTCTGGAGATAGCTGATTTATAGCAGTAGCCATGGAACTCAAACAAAATTACGAACAATTGTATGTCATCTTAACTGTCAAAAAAAGTTTGTGTTTTGTGATTTTCGCAACAACATATTTGTTTGAAAGTGTGGAACAGTTTTCTTATGAAGGAAAGCTTCAGAATATAAAATGATGGACAAATTTTGATTGAGTTGCATGGGTATCGCTATAAATCAGCAATATTCAAAAACTTTAAAATTGATTTTCTCGGTTATTAAATGTCAAAAATAAAATCTTATTACTAACTCGAATGCAGAATTTAATTCTCTATAACATTTATTTGAAGTATTTTTGTCTAAAATAATTTGGGAACTTTTGCGCAAGGAAAAACTGATTTCCCATGTTAAACGCCTATGGCCAGGTTTTTAATTAACACACTGTATATATATATATATATATATATATATATATATATATATATATATATATATATATATATATATATACCATCCCTTTTAAGAAGATATAACTATGTTATAGTGTGGGAACCACTGGTTTAATTTTTTTTCTCCAAGAAGTGAATGTCCCCTTCGATATACTACAACTTTTATTTGAATGATTTCCTTCTATATCCAATAATAAAGAAAATAATCGAACTGATCACTTTTCTTGAAATACCCGTATTTATTATCACGGATCGTTATTTCATATCGTTTATGAAAGACAAGTTCATACGTCTCGTTAAAGTAGTAAAGTTTGGAATATTTCAAAATCAAAACGAAAGATGGCTGAAGGAAATATTTTATTCTGCAATGGTGTATTTTAATTAATTTAATTATTTACAATTTTATTAATTATAATTTTTAATTTAGAAATAGATATTTGGAATAGGGCAGGGAATTAGTCAAAAAGTTTTAAGGATCACGTAGAAATTTTGCGTAAGAAAAGGAGTCACGAAATGAAATTGGTTGTGCATCGCTCCGGTCGGGTAAACCTTATGGCCAGTCCGTTCTTGATCAACCAATACCTTGTATTTTTATGGGTAATATTTTTAAGCGCAACGGTTATAATCAAGCAACGGTTTAGTTACCTTGTTCTTTAATCCACTCAACGTTATAATACATAGAATAGGCCAGCACATTATATTCCGTCAGTTCTATATATTTTGTACAAATTGCACACAGAAAGTTTTTTTTGCAAAAGATTCTATATTTCCAGTATATTACATTCCATTTGTATGTATTTTGTACAAATTCTATACGGAAAGTTTCTAGCAAAGGAATCTCCAATAAAATTATAACACAAACATATTATGTCCATTGCACATGTCACGGATATCTCTGAATTATATATTTTTTATATAGTAGCTGTTTCCATGGTTATAGCACAGATGGCTGCTTTATGAAAATTAATTCTTTTATATATTTTTTTAATGTATATCCATTGAATATGAAGTATAAAATGTAATAAATTCGTATAGAGTATAAAATATTCTTTAATATTTATAATAACGTGAAATGTGAAAAAATGATATTTAACAGGATTTTTTTTTAAGAAAAACTGTTAAAACCTTTAAATGAGGGTACTTTCGGTTGACCAATTATAACCAAAATCTAATCAAGTCTGCATATGGCCGTAAGGAAGAGGAATACATAAAAATGTAATTTTTGGAATTATATTATTGGCGTTATCGGGACCGAATTTAGTAACACACACACACACACACACACACACACACACACACACACACACATACATGCAGACATCGTCGTAAAAATAGTAAAATCGTAATGTAGGGATTCTAAAACGTGTTTATTCATTGAAAAACTCATCATCGAATTTGTTGACCAACGACAATATACCTTCCTTACCTAAAGGTGACGGAGCGTAAAAACTATTTAGTATAATAATAAACAAATTGCCAATGCAGATTTATCTAATTATAATTAAACATTAATAGTGCAGAATGTCGTGTTTGTTTTGTTGATTTGAAATAATTCATTCCTAAATTATAAAATGTTAACATTGATTGTTTATGTGTAAAGAAAAGGTGATTTTGATATTTTGAAGGTAAATAAATTTATCAAATGTATATCATATATCTCTAGAAAAAAGCAAGGACATTCATAAAAGAATATCATTATTTATTCTGCGAAGCAATACCGAAATGACAAATCATAGCCCATCCAGCATGAAATTTTGAAAAGAAGAAAAATAAAATGGATTAAATAAAAAATAAAAGAAAAGCAGCACGCAAAAAGGAAAGAAATGACCTAAAAAGCAAACATTTTTCGTATGTTTGCATGTGTCCGGCAGAAAAAACGTCATTATTAATCTAAGAGATACATCAATGGCTCGCGCGGCTCACAAATCAAAACTGACACTGCTTAGTGTAGCGTGCGCAGGCTCGTTGGTCCATCTTCTTTTGAAAAATTCAAGCTCTTATGTAAATATTGACGAGGCGGAGAACGGAGAACGGACACAGCACAGCTAAAAGGACCGGAGGCCATGCAGTGCGAGAGAGACGGTCGTAGCTGTCCACCCAGCGAAAGCGAGAGTGAAGTGAGTGAAGCTGAAGCTCCGATGCCGACGCTCTGAGGCTGAGGCTGAAGCTCCGCAGGAGGCATTCCGTCCGAAGCGAAACGAAACGCGCTCACTCGGACGTGATGGACATTCTCACCGCTTTTTTACTTACTACGCACAACTACACCCCCTGCATACTATTTTTCATCAAACGAATACAAATGACAATCGCATTCATCTCAAATATTACATGAACGTTTTTGCATTTTCTATGATGCTTTCACTTATTTATACACAGTTACACAGGTATATACCTAATATTTTAAATTATTATTGATAGTAACTAATTAGAACATAAGTAATTTAGTAAAACAAAACTTAATTATTTATTTATTATACACTATTTTACAGACAGTAGTATGTTTATAGCATGTCAAATAAATAAATTTTAAAGAATACACTCTACAGGGTGGTGACCGGCACAGCCGAATATAGGCCTTTAACATGTAAAATCAGACTTTCGTAATTTCCTGCTACCCTAATTATTCTAGATAAAAGGGCTCCAAATATAAGTTGTAAGGCATCAAACTCTGCATCTAAATCTATAAACAAAATTAAATTTTTCTTCAAACGTCATAAAAGTAGCATATTTTGTGACTTGATTCACAAGGTAGAAGTTTAATTTCTACGCCGCCGAAGTAGAAGTACCTAATTTCTAACTCGCTTAAGCGTTCTTTCAATTTTATATGTGTGTAAGCAAATATGCCGTCGGAGTAGAAGAAAGCTAAATTCTAGAAATAAAATAAATAAATATCCATAGAAACTATACAGAATCAACGAATAAGAAGTAACTTGTATAAAAGAAACCTGTAATATCGCTCTAAATGTCACTATAATACACTAGGTAACCTAAGAATAAAGTTACTAAATACCATCAATAGCTGTCAGATTTAAATAAATAACCTATGAATTGAAATATAAACAGTTTACTTTTGAGGAAATAACATATTAAAGATTAGTAGACTTACAGATTACAATTACAGGGACGGTAATGAATATAAAAATACTTAGAATTAAAGTGATAAGAAAAGTTTATATTGTTTTGCAGTGATTCATGGACAAATCTTTCAGCCACATTGTTCGATTTTCATCCAATGGAACAACTTCATAGTGGGGCGTATATTATAATATTTCAAATTCTGACATAATTACACACGAGGATATAAAATTGCACAGTTTTTATTTAAACGCCAAAACGTGACAAATTTCACTTCAATGTTTATAACAAAAAGTGAACAAATAAGTATCCATAGCTACAGGGAAATTGAAATCGCAAACGTAATGTACGTAAAATTTAACGTCAGTAGTAGATATTTTTCTTTAAATATCTACGTTTGAAGAAAAAATGTAATGTGTCATTCGGAGTAAAAGTGTGCAATTGTCCGACTTGCTTCGCTCGTGGTGCAAACTTCCACGCTCGCCAAACAAAGTATCACTTTTACTCCTAGTAACACAATATATTATTGTGTTGCTTGTAACGGCAGAAATTAGTTATGAAAATCACCCCAAAAATAGCTATAGCCAGGGAACTGAAAAAAAATACAAATGTTAATGATTTATCTGTCAACTACCCTAACATGATAGATAAATCATTAGACATTTGTTATTTATTTTGTCTCAATTCCATGACTATTGCTATTTTGAGGCATTGATTTCATTGATTTATATGCAGAAGCTTTTTTACCTAAAATAATTAAGGAAGCAGGAAATTAGAAAAGTCAGAGCGATTCATCGGGCTGTCCTTTTTTAATAACTAGGTTATTTTAAATATTATTGAAAAAATTTCAGGTGTTCTATTTTTTACGCAGTGGTATTTAACTTTATATTTTCTAATAATACACCATATATATTTGTTCAAGTTTGAAAAGTACATGAAATTTACTATCCATTATTATAAAAACAATCATATCTTATGTTATTAAAAAATACAATTACATTTTTTATTAAATACAGAAGTCTTTACAATATTATTTTTTGAATTAAACATCTGATTTAAATAACATGTGTAATAATGAAATATCGGAGTGAAATGAGTGAAATTTTTAATTAATTTTTTTCTTAATTTGAAAGGTGTAATGTTAAAATAATGTAATGCAAAGCATACTGTATGTAATAAAAATATTGCGGAAGACTTGAGAGAAAAGGAATAGAATGAGGACGACGCGTAAAATAGAAATGAATGGAAGAAGAAAATCAAGAATAGTGACCCTTAACGAATGGGAAAAGCTAAAGATGTCAGTGTCAAGTGCAATTTACATAGTTTGTTTGTGAAATAATTTTACTGAATATATAGGTAGAATTTTTGCAAGAAAAAATATGTATGGAATTTGTACATAATATTGTAACGTTTTTATTTATATGGGTGAAGTGAAAAACATAGACAAATATTATTAACTAAAAGAATACGTAAATAAATAAATAAGGATTAAATATTAAAAGATAAGAAAAACAACTAACACTATGATTAAACAAATATTAACACTAATTTAAAGACTAAGATTATTATAAGATAATTAAACACTAAGATTATTTATTTAAACAATTAACACTACTGTTTATGTCACTAATCACATTTATTTATGTTCACTTGTCGACTGTTTATATCACCAACTATTCACGACACTTATTTATATCAGACTTCTGTACTCGTTGCTTGTATAATACAGAGTGCGTTCGCTGGCTTTGGCGGCGGGTTATATACCTGGCAGATTATTTCTAGACCCTTCTGGAGAACTTCTAGAGGTAAACAACATAACACAATAGATTAGCACCGCGACCTGTCCTAACGAGCGCGCTGCGCGCAGACACAGAGGCGCCAGCCATGGCGCGGCGGCGGCGAGGGCTACGGAGCGGCGACGTTACAATATACAGGATTGACGGAAGGCCACATAATTTTTTTAAAATATTTTCTTTGTCATACTAATTTTGTTTTATACAATACTTCTATTTCTTAAATACCAGTAATACTTGGTAGCATAAAAATAATGTAAGACAATATTTATCTTCGAATTTCAAATAAATTCAATATACTTAAATAAAATAAATTCTCAATATCTACTGCGTATGTACAATATTATTGATTATTTTGATCACACATGCCTATCGAAACGATTTTTTGCTAAGTACAACTACTCGTATATAGCGTGGCATATAAAAACAATGTCTGTTAAAAAATTGACTGCAGTGGAATAAATAAACATGTATGCCTTGTACGTATCTGTTGTTAAAAATATAAACTAATACCTGTGCTACGAAGCCACGCCACGATGGAAGTTGTGTAATCATCATGTTATTATTTTTTGTGTGTGATCATCAGATTTTTATCGGCTACCACATCGGAAATTGTGGATAAAGTCCATGATATGGTTCTGGAAGATCGCCGAATGAAAGTGCGTGAGATTGAGGAAGCCATAGGGATCTCTTATGAACGTATAGTTCATATTTTACATAATAAGCTGGGCATGAGAAAAATGTGCGCCAGGTGGATGCCGCATTTGCTTAGTTCAGAGCAAAAGAGCATTCGGGCACGAACTTCAGCCGAAAATTTGGAGTTTTTAAAGAAAAAGCCGGTCGATTTTAAAAGACGTTTCATAACCATGGATGAAACACCACTACACTCTAGAGACAATTTTTTTTGTCGAAAGCATGAATTGGACATGGTGAGTCGGCTCCGAAGAAAGCGAAGTTAGTTCAATAGGCAGGAAAGATGATGGCGCCAATCTTTTGGGACACCAAAGGCATTCTGCTAATTGATTATCTTGATAAAGGAAAAACTGTAACTGGGCAATACTACGCCACATTTTAGACAAGCTGAAATCAGTAATTCAAAAAAAAAAAAATCTGTTGTGGCCAGCACAATACCTCTCGCCATTTTCATTTTATCTTGCATAGGGCGCGAGCAGTTATGTGACTTTGTTGACCTTAGCAAGCAGATACGGGGGCCCGTGTCAGAATGACAGCTGGTAATATACATAGGTGTCAAGTATCATAAGTTTTCATTCGAAACATTATGATTTTCCAAATCCATGTGGATTATTTTTCTCGACAAGTATATTCCATACTAATGGATGACAAATAAACAGATTATGAAATTTTGAATGAAAAATTATGACATATGACAATTGTGACATCTACGTAAATAACTACTAGCAGTCATTCTGACACGGATCCTCATATCTGCTTGCCAAGGCCAACAAAGTCACATGGCTGCTCGCGCCCTATAAGTAACGAATTTAACATTTCTTGTACACACAAATAATTGAATTGTTTCCCTTCTTTCGTTCTATGAGAAATACTTCAAATTCATTGACGGTATTAGCGCTATTTCTTAAGGATATATGTGATATTGACACCTGCAATTTAAATAAATATTTAGTTAATAATACAATAATATATATTAAATGTACTCATACCTCCCAGAACGGACACTGACATTTTGCATTTATTTGTCAATTACAAAAATTTTTAAATCGCAACTGTTTTTCTGGCAACGAGATTTATTACAACAGATTATTCTATATTATTATATACTATATCTCCAAACCTATACGAGATATAATAAAAAAATTAAATGTGTCAGATTGAGAATTTAATTATCTTTAATATTTGTAGTAACAAATTTAAAAAAAATATTTAGAAATATTTTTTTTAGAAACTACCACTTCCGGTTGTCCAATTGTTACCAGAACCTATTCAACTCTTCCCATTACTGTTAGATTGAGGAATCCGTAGTCAAACAGGTCTTTAGTCTTATAGAATTTGAGAAATCGTGCCTCCAACAACCTCACACACACACATCCACACACACACACACACACACACACACACACACACACACACACACACACACACACACACAGACATCATTGTAAAAATGTTAAAATCGGATTCTATGGACCTTAAATCGTGCTTATTCAATAAAATCTGGATATGCGATTTTTAGCATGAATCTAATACCTCTCTTAGCGAGAGGTAAAAACGCCCGAGAGTGGCAAAGAAAAAGATCTTGTTTCATCACGACAATGCGCCAGCTCATTCAAGTCGTATTGCTCAACAAAAATTGACCGAAACTGAGGTTTGAAATCGTCCCCCATCCACCGTACTCGCCCGATTTGGCTCCCTCGGACTTTTATATTTTTCCGAAACTCAAAACGTTCCTCGCTGGAAAGAGATTTCGATCCAACGAAGAAGCCATCGAAGCAGTAAATGCTTATTTTGAGGACCTCAAAGAAAAGCATTTTCGGGAGGGAATCAAAAAGTTAGAAAAACGTTGGACGAAGTGTGTTGATCTCAGAGGGGACTATGTAGAAAAATAAAATGTAGTTCGTGTTATATATATACATATATATATATATATATATATATATATATATATATATATATATATATATATATATATATACATATATATATATATATATATATATATATATATATATATATATATATATATATATATATACATACATTTTGTCAAGAAACTGTATATTACACAAGGCCGCTTAAAGGAAGTGTCGAAACGTTGGCACAACTGTCTTCTATGCTGACGCGGAGATTGAGCGCCATCTGTCATTTAGTTTGTTTACAGTGCTCCTTTTGTCAGTTCATCTCAAAAACACGTGCGTATGTGTGGTACAGTGCATTCAAAAGCGATCGAGATGTGGTGGAAGATTTGCCTCATTTAGGTCGGCCAATTTAAATAAAATGAACTGAGTTTCATTAATTTTCCTTACATTTTATTTAAATTCTTACAACTTGCTATATTATTATTGGTGTACAGACGACCAATACGAGTCCGTTTCAATGATGTCACCAGAATCCTTACACAGGATATTTCCGGCTATTTTCCGTATTATTCGGTTGTCGTTTTTTAGAGCAAATGGATGTTTGTATGTTCTTTGAATTTTTTGGTATTGGTACGATTTTTAATAAATTAAATGTATGTTTTGTACGAATGTATTTTGTGTACATGAATTGTAACAATTTGTAAGATTTTACTTTAAGTGTGATAATGTCCATGTTATTTTGTATGTATTACATTTTTATTGTATAATTGTTGTTGAACCTGAAGAAGGTGTAAGAGTGCACCGAAACGTTGATAGTAAGAAAAAATCTGATGTGGCCAGCACAATACCTTCCGTCAATCCTGTGTATTACGTACAAATTCCATACATAAATTTTCTTGCAAAAGATTCTAAATTTTTGGTATTTTATGATTCCCTTTCTCGGCAACTGAATTCCATATTCCTGATAACAAACAAACCACATGAAATAAGAAAATCATGAAATTTTAAATGAAAAATTAGGACACTTGTCAGTTATGGACATAATTAATTGCTGTCATTTTGATACGGGTCCCCATATCTGCTTGCCAAAGGCAGCAAAGTCATGTCACTGCACGCGCCCTATACATATTTTTTTTTGCAAAAGATCCTATATTTCCAGTAAAGTTATTTCATAAACAAATTATGCAAATTGCACTTGACACTGACATCTTCTTCTTCTTTAGTTTTTCCCATTCGTTAGGGGTCGCTATTTTTTATTTTCTTCTTCCACTCATTTTTGTTTTGCGTGTCGTCCTCATTCAGTTCCTTTTCTCTCAAGTCTTCTGTAATACAGTCTTTTCATCTTATATTTGGTCTTCCTATATTTCTTCCACCTTCAATTAATATATTCATCTCTCCTCATGACATGTTCAAACCAATGTAATCGTCTCTCTTATATCTAAAAACTTCTAACACTAGAGTTATTTCCCTTATTCTTTGATTCAATTACTTACTTTTTATTGATACTGACATCTGTCAATTTGAATGACCTGAATATATTAGCAGTTTCCATGGTTAAGTTAGCATAGCTGGCTGAATTATGAAATTTATATCAAATTTATTATCTTTATTCTTCTTTAACTCTATATCTGTTGAATAACAAATATAAAATGCAATCAAATCGTATAGACAATAATATATTCTTTAAGTTATAATAAAATGTAACTGAGTTTTTCAAGAAAAACTGTTAAAATCTTCAAATGAGGTACTTCCGGTTGACCAATTATAACCAAAATCTAATCAAATCTGCATATGGTTGTAAGGAAGAGGAATACGCAAGAATTGTAATTTTTGGAATTCTAGTATTGGAGATATCGTTGACGAAACCGCGGTCACACACATACACACACACACGAACACACACACATACAGACATCATCGTAAAAATAGTAAAATCGTATTGTAAAGACCCTAAAACGTGCTTATTCAATGAAAACTCACCACCGAATTTTTTGACCAAAGACAATACCTTCCTTACCTTACCTAAGGTAAAAAGCTGTTTGACTGAATTTTCGAGTACACCTAGTTTTTTATATTTTATTAAATTGTATATTATCCTTACATATTTACAATTATTGACTACGAAATTTAGGCGTTGATGTTTATATATTTTTATAAGTGTTGAAATAGATTAATTGATAATTATGTGACTCCAATTATTAGCGAACTTTACTGTTTGCGAAAAAAGTGTGCTTAACATCTATGTTTTCGGTCAGCATTATAATTTTAGGAGCAAAAATTTTGACGAAATTTGAAATTATTGAATATTGATTTTGCCTTGCAGGTTCATTTTATACCATTTTTCATTTCTATCAGAAATAATAATATATCATATTTGTCCTCAAATTAAATATTAAAGCTTCAAGTTCAACTTATTGATAAAATTTAATATATATGTTGAAGGATTCCGTTTAATAATTTTCTCTATGCAATATCGATTTTTTACTGGGAATATCTGGGTTATTCGGTATTCATTATTATATTTAATGAAGCAATGTAATCAACGTAATTACAATTATTTAAGATAGTACATGAAAAGTTTCAGTTGCATTTCACTACGTTGCACGATACTCCTTTAAAACAAAATGCGGTTCTTCATTATACAGGTGACACAGAAAAACGGGCCCACTCAAACTAACTTTTTTATTTATAATTATTTTTTAATTCTCTTTCCATATTTGTAAACTAGGTTTAGGGGCTCACAAATCATGGTATTTGGCATGACGGTAACGCTTCCTTTTTAGCCGGAAATGACATTAACATTCATATTTCAAGTGGAACACCTACATATTTACCTTCCGACACCTTAGGTAAGGAAGGTATTGTCTTTGGTCAAAAAAATCAATGATAAATTTTTAGTGAATAAGCATGTTTTACAGTCCCTATAATACGATTTTACCACTTTTACGATGATGTCTGTATGTGTGTCTGTGTGTCTGTGTGACGAAAGTTTCGGATCGCATAACTTCAATACCACGATTCCAAAAATTATATTTTTTTCGTATTCGTCAAGTTTACATCCAGAAGAACAACTGATTAGATTTTGGTTATAATTGGTGAACCGGAAGTAGTCTCATTTGAAGATTTAACAGTTAAATTTGATTTATTGACATTTAACGTTATTATAACTTAAAGAATATATTATTCTCTATACGATTTGATTACAATTTATACTTCATATTCAATAGATACAGAGTTAAAGAATTTTAAAGAAATTAAATTTTATAATTCAGCCAGCTATGCCAAACTTGGGAACTAGTAATATATTCATATAATTCAAATTGACAGATGCCAGTATCAATAAAAAGTAAATTAATGTGCCAGATATGAGGATGTTGAAGTAGATATTGGGGAATACACGAAAAGATACGGTAAGAAAATAACTCTAATGTTACAAGTTTTTAGGAAGATACAAGAAAGACGATTACATTGGTTTGAACATGTCATGAGGAGAAATGAAGAATTATATTGGAACAAGAATGAATAGTTTAGTAATAGGACGTAGCTTTTCTAAAGCAACTTTAAAGATCTTGTAAGGATAACAGACCACCAGGTAAAGCAACTATGTAGGCGGCCATCGAGGGGTGAACTGGTAGGAAACATTAATATTTTTATAAAATATGTTGTTCTCATACTCAGCCATGAGAACTTAAAGGAATATGACTTTAATATAATGTGAAATATGTATAATGGCTATATGCCTAATTATTAACTTGGTGTCATATCCTAAAATTCGATTTTGAGTACTACATTGAAAGAAATATAACTGTTATTCAAACAATTTAATTTTGAAATATCGATTGTTTATCAATACAAAATCAATATCTGGGAACATATGATTATCATATATGTTTCCGGAATCGGACAACAAGAAGACTAGATTAATATAGTCGAATATAAGTTAATTTTAAGTTCTTTGAAATGTATTTTCAGGTCTTAAACATTGGCTCAACGCGCAGTTGAGCAAACACGCGTTTTCTTTAAAAATTAAAATAAATTGATAAAGTTGAAGTGCATTCCCTGGCGATTCATCATTTGTGCGTCGGCGTTTGCCAACGTGGTAGGCGTCTACCGCGAGTTGCCCAGACTGGCACATAGGGCACTACGGGTTGTGAGATTTAAAACCTTGATGTGGCTTCGGGTTTCCTTATTTAACATCACGGTCAGCTGGATGGTTAGGGTTCGGGCGCGATTTCCATAATTAAATGGAATGATACTCTAAGCACAGGAAGCTTTCTTATGGCGTTTATATGTTCTCCTCATCCGAAGGCAACGTAATCATCATTTAATGTTAATGGTAAGAAATAATTAAAGGCAAAGTAAAGTTTTTGTTTGATTTAACACGAGTTGACCGCGTTCGGGGTAGGTATCGCGATTGGCCGGGCGATGCCATCGGTAGTAGCTCCGTAGGTTGCAGCAAAGCCGAGGAGTTTACATATGACTGACGTCCCTTGTCGCGTTTCTGTAGGCCGACATGCAGAGCATCACGTGGGGATGGCATATTCCCCTCGTAAACTGCATGTGAGAACCACTCTGGCGTTCTCACTTTTTCTCTTAGCTCATATCTCTCTCTCTCCACTTTAGCTTAGCCTAGTCTAGATATAAGATAGATTGCGTAGACATAAGGATAGCTTAGATATAAGATAGGCAAGCGTTGTTTTTGTTCTTTGAGAGAAAGAGAAAAATTAACATATCTTCACTTTTATTAGATTTTCTTTTGTTTTGAAAGAGATATTAATGCAAGATAGTCTTTTTGCGTACTTCACCAACTTAATGGGGGGGTTCTACAATAATGTAAGTTAGATTATAAGTATTGTACTCGGAACTGTATTTATTTAATATATGGTATATATGGGGAGCGTGGGTTTGGCATGAGGGCGGTGTCTCCCTATATATGTATACAATTTATTAAATAGTTCCGTTTTTAGTTTTAAAAGAATTCTCCACCGCTGCTATCGCCGAAATTGCAATGCCGAGTGGGATGCGTCTCCATGACTTCCAATTCATAATGTATGTACAGTAAAACAATCTTTTAATTCTGATTATTATAATGTAAATTCAACGTCACATTAGTTTTAAAATTAAGTAATTTTAGTAAAAATTGTCATTATTAAATATTTAGACGTGGTCAGGGCAAAGATTTTAAGTATTTATTGTAAATGAAGCTTTGTACTAATAAATGTATATTTTGGTAAGTGGGCGGTTGAGGTGGTAACACCAAAAAATGTATAATATAATTAATAAAGGTTCTTAAACTGAATAAGACCGTTGTACCGTTAACAATGGGAACAAGGAATCTTATTTTGGGTACCCAAGATTTAATTTGTTAAATTAGTCCATAAGTATTATAAACGAAACTCTAATTAATATATTATATATTGGGGCGTTTTTATTCTAAAAATATATAATATTAATTTAGGGTTGCGTATCAGTTATAAAACTAAAATGTTTATTACGAAATAAAATTACTATCATTATATTATTTGTTGTTAATTATTTTGCATCCTTATTCTGTAAATAAAAGTTAAATATCTAGATAAAATTTAATTTGCAGAATAAAGATGCAAAACAATTAACAACAAATAATATAACCACAATAATGACAATTTATACGGTAACAAACGTTTTAGCATTGATTAAATAGTATATATACATTGGCAACCTTATGAGCATTTGCGTACCGCGTTGTAAAGATACGTATTATGCTGCCACCTTTAATAATTTTATTATTTGGCCGTACTAACATTCGATCAGGCTGGCGGTAATTATGTTCGGATGTATTCGTGTCAAGTCGCTTGGAGTCGGAGACACGAAATTTTTAATAAAAAATAAAGAATTATTTAATCACGTAACTGATTATGAACAACAAATAAATAAATTCATTATTTTGAGGGACGCCAAAAATGAACTTTAAGAAATTTATGAATATTGAAAAAAATATTTTTGACTAAATATTAACTCATCGAAATGTATAATATATTCCCAATTTTTTTTACTCTTCTTTAACACCCTGCATACTGAACTATATACAAAAATAAATTAAGCCATTTTGTCAAATGAATAGTGCATAGGATATTAGTATATTATATACAGGGTGACATTGAAAAAGTGCCACTCAAAATTACTTTTTTATTTATAATTATTTTTTAATTCCTTTTACATATTTGTAAAGTAGGCTTCGGGGCTCACAAATCATGATATTTGGCATGATGGTAGCGTTTTCGGTTTAACCGGAAGTGACATTAACTTTCTTCAAATGGGATATCCTATTTATTTTTACATACATATTTGGAATCTACGTATAATTACGAATTCAACGATATGTTTGAAGTGTATTTTTATTGAATAAATTAATTACAAAATCGTAAGAGAAAATGATCCATAATTAACCTGCTAAGCCAAGATGTGAAAACAGTTGAGATAATAAGTAATATTTAAGTTAATTTTATAAATTGTAAATTATTTTTGTAAGATTCCATATATTGATAAAGATGACAAAGAAAGAAGAATATATATATATATATATATATATATATATATATATATATATATATATATATATATATATATATTAATGGTTTCATTCAAACTATTAAAGGCATTTCAAAATTATTTGCGGACATGGAAGAAGAGAATTAATTGTTTTTTTAACAAATAGATTGCAACAAGATTGTATGGAAAACCACTTTTCAATAATTAGAAATTGAGGGGGGTACAATCCAACTCAAACTGTAAAACAATTTAGGCAAATATTGCAAAGAAGAAAAGCGTGTAGAAGAAAAAATATATATTTTGCAGAACAAATAATAATTAAAACGTTGAATATTGTAATATATTTTTAGGTCAATAGTTCTATATTATTCTTGTTTAAATAAATATAAACTTTTTTCTAATTGGTACTTTTCCTTTTGTTATTAATTGGTAGTCAAAGAAGATATTAAAAAATTGCTTTTAATTTATAATTATTAAGTAAAACAACAAGAAAACTTATTCGGAGAAGATTTATTGTATTAAAATTGGTACATTGTTTTATTTGCGAAATATCTTAAAAAGTTGCGCTTTTAGCAGTATTTAAAAATTAATAATTTTATGTGCAAGTTATCGTGTGTAGTTTTAGCAGCTCCGATTCAGTTCTATTCTAATCCAACCTAATTCAATGCCGCTTGGTAAGCACCTTATTTAAAAAGAATAACTATTTATGATGTGTAAAGTCACATTTTATTTTGTGAGAAGGAAGGTTGGAGTATGACACGAAGCGGATGGTCCAAACCTTGAAATACATATCCACTGTAAATTAATATTAAATCATTTCTCTATTAAATAATAAATTAATGCATATCCCCTGTAAATTCATATTAAATCGTTTCTCAATGAAATGTTAAATGAATTTTTATTAATTATGAAAGAATGTAAGTTTATTTTTAAAAATAAATTTATAATTAAATTAAATATCTCTGAAGAAATGACGAAATAGGTTTAACAAATTCTCATTATAAAATTGTTTGGCCCCGCCCGATGCTCCGCCCGGCGATGTGTACTACCATGCTGCTATCTTGTAGCAAATTAGGCACATGTATGGTGTGCAACGACAGCACAGATGACTCTTACTCGTACAGAATTAAAATGTGTTACGCGAATTGACTATAGCATTGCCAATCTATATATACTATTTAATCAATGGTTTTAGTTTTATAACTAAACCATATGTGACACTGTTATAAATTGTTCTAAGATTTGTTAACAAATTTAGCAAGAAATAATTATGAGCAGAAATTTTAAACTGAAAATCTTTTACGATTCATTTTTACCTCTCGTTAAGAGAGGTATTGGATTCATGTTAAAAATCACATATCCAGTTTTTATTAAATAAGCACGTTTTAAGGTCCCTACAATCCGATTTTAACTTTTTACGATGATGTCTGTGTGTGTGTGTGTGTGTGTGTGTGTGTGTGTGTGTGTGTGTGTGTGTGTGTGTGTGTGTGTGTGTGTGTGTGTGTGTGTGTGTGTGTGTGTGTGTGTGTGTGTGTGTGTGTGTGTGTGTGTGTGTGTGTGTGTGTGTGTGTGTGTGTGTGTGTGTGTGTGTGTGTGTGTGTGTGTGTGTGTGTGTGTGTGTGTGTGTGTGTGTGTGTGTGTGTGTGTGTGTGTGTGTGTGTGTGTGTGTGTGTGTGTGTGTGTGTGTGTGTGTGTGTGTGTGTGTGTGTGTGTGTGTGTGTGTGTGTGTGTGTGTGTGTGTGTGTGTGTGTGTGTGTGTGTGTGTGTGTGTGTGTGTGTGTGTGTGTGTGTGTGTGTGTGTGTGTGTGTGTGTGTGTGTGTGTGTGTGTGTGTGTGTGTGTGTGTGTGTGTGTGTGTGTGTGTGTGTGTGTGTGTGTGTGTGTGTGTGTGTGTGTGTGTGTGTGTGTGTGTGTGTGTGTGTGTGTGTGTGTGTGTGTGTGTGTGTGTGTGTGTGTGTGTGTGTGTGTGTGTGTGTGTGTGTGTGTGTGTGTGTGTGTGTGTGTGTGTGTGTGTGTGTGTGTGTGTGTGTGTGTGTGTGTGTGTGTGTGTGTGTGTGTGTGTGTGTGTGTGTGTGTGTGTGTGTGTGTGTGTGTGTGTGTGTGTGTGTGTGTGTGTGTGTGTGTGTGTGTGTGTGTGTGTGTGTGTGTGTGTGTGTGTGTGTGTGTGTGTGTGTGTGTGTGTGTGTGTGTGTGTGTGTGTGTGTGTGTGTGTGTGTGTGTGTGTGTGTGTGTGTGTGTGTGTGTGTGTGTGTGTGTGTGTGTGTGTGTGTGTGTGTGTGTGTGTGTGTGTGTGTGTGTGTGTGTGTGTGTGTGTGTGTGTGTGTGTGTGTGTGTGTGTGTGTGTGTGTGTGTGTGTGTGTGTGTGTGTGTGTGTGTGTGTGTGTGTGTGTGTGTGTGTGTGTGTGTGTGTGTGTGTGTGTGTGTGTGTGTGTGTGTGTGTGTGTGTGTGTGTGTGTGTGTGTGTGTGTGTGTGTGTGTGTGTGTGTGTGTGTGTGTGTGTGTGTGTGTGTGTGTGTGTGTGTGTGTGTGTGTGTGTGTGTGTGTGTGTGTGTGTGTGTGTGTGTGTGTGTGTGTGTGTGTGTGTGTGTGTGTGTGTGTGTGTGTGTGTGTGTGTGTGTGTGTGTGTGTGTGTGTGTGTGTGTGTGTGTGTGTGTGTGTGTGTGTGTGTGTGTGTGTGTGTGTGTGTGTGTGTGTGTGTGTGTGTGTGTGGATGTATGTGTGTGTGTATGTCTGTAGGATGTTGGAAGGACGATTACTCAAAAACTATAAGACTTTAAATTTGTTTAACTACGTATTTCCCAATCGGACATTCATGGGAAGATCTGAAAAGGTGTTGGTAATAATTGGACAACCGGAAGTAGAAGATTCTTGAAAAAAATCTTCTAAATAATATTTTTTGAAATTTTTTCTTGGTAATATTAAAGAAAATTAAATTCTGATACATTTAAATATTTTATAATATATTCTATAGATTTAGAGATAAAAGAAATATAATATATAAAATAATCTGTTATAATAAATTTTACAGCCGAAAGAATGGCCATGGAAAATAGTTGAAAATTTAAATTGTTTGTAACTGACAGATAAATGTCAGTGTCAGAAATCCGGAG
This sequence comes from Harpalus rufipes, assembly GCA_951394225.1. Classification (NCBI taxonomy): domain Eukaryota; kingdom Metazoa; phylum Arthropoda; class Insecta; order Coleoptera; family Carabidae; genus Harpalus; species Harpalus rufipes. The sequence continues at coordinate 14,769,808 of OX596286.1, forward strand.
ACATTACTGAAGACTTTCTGGGAAGTACATACATTATATTATTTCTTAATGTATTGATAGTTAAATATTTAAAATTATAGGTATATTACATATATCCTTCAAATATACTGTCAATCCTGACAATGAATTGGAAACATTTCGAAAAATTAGAAGAGGACAAAATTTCTTCATAAAATGAATTTAAAATTAAACAATCTAAATATAAGGAATAGATATATGTATGTAGAATTTTTGGCATAGAGTGTAGGTATACAAGAAATGTTAAATACAATAGGGCGCGAGCAGTCATGTGATTTTGTTGGCCTTGACAACCAGATATGGGGGCCCATGTCAGAATGATATAGCTAGTAATTATGTATATAGATGTCAAGTATCATAATTTCTCATTCTAAATTTAGTGATTTTCCAATTGCATGTGGTTTACTTTCCTCGACAAATAAATTCCACACTCTTGGTGACAAATAACTACGTGTATTTAGAAAATCTTGAAGTTTTGAATGAAAAATTGACAATTGACATCCATGTACATAATTACTAATTATCATCCTGAAACAGGCCCCCACATTTGCTTATCAAGGCCAACAATGTAACATGACTGTTCGCGCCCCATACTTATGAAACCAAAAAAAGGAAGTGGCGAGAGGTATTGTGCTGGCCACAACAGATTTTTATATTTCTGTTGATAATTTGCTAACAAATCTATTAATAATTTATGACAGTTTCAAACAGCCTTTTGTAATAATGCCAATAAACTTTAATTTTTATAAGATAAAGTCTTGTAATATCTTATAATACAAATGTTTTTTATATTAAAAAATCCCTACCTGTACGTAGTTTTAAAATGGCCACCAGGGGGTAGCACCTGTCGATAAGTGTAGCAACTTTAATTTTAAATAGAATTTGCACTAATTAAAGTTGGACAGTTTATTTTGAATTAGGGTTTACAGGTAGCATCCATGTATCTGCTTTTTACCTCTCGCTAAGAGAGGTATTGGATTCATGCTAAAAATCGCATATCCAGATTTTATTGAATAAGCACGTTTTAAGGTCCCTACAATCCGATTTTAACATTTTTACGATGATGTCTGTGTGTGTGTGTGTGTGTGTGTGTGTGTGTGTGTGTGTGTGTGTGTGTGTGTGTGTGTGTGTGGATGTGTGTGTGTGGGATGTTGGAAGGACGGTTACTCAAAAACTATAAGCGATATTTCTTAAGGATATATGTAATATTAAGTTCATATTAAGTATTTAATTAATAATACAAGAAGCAATATTAAATGTACCTACTTCCCAGAAAAAGCTTTCAGTAATATACGAGGGTCATTCAATAAGTAATGAGACAAATTCTATAATTTTAAAACTATTCAATGAATGTGTACAATCTTTTCAGGGGTGTTAGCTGGCAACCTTGGGATATGCTCTGATCAGCTGTTTCATCATTTTATGTCAACATAACCTCAAAATTTTCAGTTCACCATGGCAAGTCCACTAGAAGATTGCACCTTAGAAGAGCAGCGTTCAGTCATTAGATTTTTAGTCGCAGAAGGTGTAAAACCAAGTGAAATTTTTTCTAGAATGTTAATACAGTACGGTAAAAGTTGTATGAGCCGTGCGAATTTTTACAAGTGGGTTGATCGGTTTAAAAGTGGCCGAACAAATGTAGGTGATGAACCCCGATGTGGACGTCCAGTGGAAGTTTCTGGTCTATTGTGATTTCCTTGAAGATCAGCGAACTATCAATAGCCAATATTACTCTGAGATGCTAGAACACAAAGTTAGACCAGCTATCAGGAGCAAACGCCGTGGACTCTTGTCAAAAGGAGTCATTCTTCAGCACGATAACGCCCGCCCTCATACAGCCCAGCTGACCCGTGATAAGCTTCAAGAATTGGGTTGGGAGGTCTTACCTCATCCTGCCTACAGTCCCGACCTCGCCCCATCTGATTTTTACCTGTTTGGACCACTAAAAGACGCCCTACGTGGAAAAAGATTTGCTAACAATGAAGAAGTTAAGGAAGCGGTGCAAAAGTGGCTTCGGGGTAAATCGAAAGAATTCTTCGCCAAGGGAATTAGGAAGCTGCAAGAAAGATGGGACAAGTGCATAACTGTGGGGGGTGATTATGTTGAAAAATAGCCTTAATTTTGAAAGATTGAAATAAACCGTTTTTGAGCTATAGCCATTTGTCTCTTTACTTATTGAATGACCCTCGTATGTAAAATTGTAGATTTTTGACACTGACAACAATTTTTTTAAATGAAAATTGAAAATTTAACCATCTTTTTACCTCTCGCTAAGAGAGGTATTGGATTCATGCTAAAAATCGCATATCCAGATTTTATTGAATAAGCACGTTTTACGGTCCCTACAATCCGATTTTAACATTTTTACGATGATGTCTGTGTGTGTGTGTGTGTGTGTGTGTGTGTGTGTGTGTGGATGTGTGTGTGTGGGATGTTGGAAGGACGGTTACTCAAAAACTATAAGACTTAAAATTTGTTTAACAACGTATTTCCCAATCGGACATTCATGGGAAGATCTGAAAAGGTTTTGGTAACAATTGGACAACCGGAAGTAGAAGATTCTTGAAAAAAAATCTTCTAAATATTATTTTTTGAAAATTTTTCTTGATAATATTAAAGAAAAATAAATTCTCTTTCTGATACATTTAAATATTTTTATACATATTTTATAGATTTAGAGATAAAAGGAATATAATATATAAAATAATGTAATTAATTTTACAACCGAAAGGATGCCATGAAAAATAGTTGCAAATTTAAATTATTTGTAACTGACAGATAAATGTCAGTGTCAGAAATAATGAGTAATGAAAGAAAAATGTATTTGGAGAATCCCTTAATTCTTGATCTGTGACTATTATGGAGATGACAAGTCTAGGTTGAAGGACTTAAATTTGTTTCAAACATTATGGGACAATGTACAACAGTACTGTGTAGACTAGAGTAACTTTGAATTGCGAAAAAGCTATCAAATTCTTCTCAAGTAAGTTGTAAATATTGACAAAATTACACATCGATATAAGAATAATCGGAGTGCAATCTATCCGTCACTTTATTAAAGGGAATTAGTGTTATTTAGATATAACATGTATGAAAAAATAAAATGTAAAAGAAGATATGTAAGAATAGATGCACAATCCATATATACATTTTAGACCGCCCAAAATTAATGTTTTTACTAGAAGAATATGAAGAGAAAGTAAACAACGTTGTTCGAATTGAAAATTGCTGTTACCAGCCTAATATTTATATATGGTAAACTCTACTTTGTAATTTATTGTAACATAATTTATGGTAAAATATCTTCATGTTGAGACATGCTATTATTGAATAATAAAGAAGTTTATACGTCATAGATTTATATGAATATATTATTTGTATTTATAAAAATATTCTTTGCTTTATGCATACAGCCAGGTAAAATATACGGCGAGAGGTTATGTGCTGGCCACATCAGATTTTTCTATATGAAAAACGTTTTTTTCTGTACGTATGTAGTTTTTAAAACGGCCACGAGAGTGCAGCACCTGTCAATACACGTTGCAATTCTTCATACATCAAAATAATAGAAAATTAGCTCCTTAGATTTTTTTTGCAAGTTTTTTAATTAGTTTTCATTACTTGTGGTGTCCCTAACAGCTATTTTAGGAACTATTTAGAATGCTGAATATACGTTTGTATAACGGTTTTATTCTTCGTTGCCTATATTTTAGGCGCAATCTTTTCCGATAGGTGCTGCCTCTGGCGGTCGTTTTAAGAATTATATACATATAGGAACAATTTTTCAGAATTCATCCCTTAAGTAGAAGGAATAAAAAAATAGACAAATTATATTTTAATTTATATTTTATTGTTTGAAATATTCTACATTAGGATAGTTTACATGAAATACAACAATATAAGATACAAATAAACAATATATACCATGAAATACAACAATATAAGATACAAATAAACAATATATACAAGGAAAAATTATACAAATTATTATTTAAACATTTCTAATTTTTCAGGACGAAGGTAAATTTATATATAACATACAAAGAAGAATAAAAAAATCAATTTAAGCTATGAATATAATAAAAACTACAATGTATTACAAATAAACAATAAAAATTACTTAAACTAATACAACCTTTTATTTAACGACCCTTTATTTACTCCAGAGGAAAATACTAAACGGAAGTATGAGAACTCTATTATGCATATTAATAAATGTTGTAAAATGCCATTTTAAAACTATAGAAATATTACAGAAAAACTAAGCTGAAACGGGTGCAAACTACCATTAAAACGACTAATTTTATTAGAAATAATATCTACAATTTCAATACTGTACAACAAAAACATGTGATGACATTAAGAAAAACTGATGTGACCAACACATTACCTCCCGCTATTTAATTTTTATTAATTTAAATACATACCTATGGGGTCTCCGTGCCGCATGCCCGATCAACTACAAATATTTCGAATTATAAATAGCACCCCTGTGATGCACTCTTCACGTCAGCAATGAGATGACACTTGGTAAACGCCCGCACGATACAAATATGTCATGGTCGTAACCGAAATCTGTGTATAAAGCAGATTAGCACACCAAGCAATGGGTAATATGCGTGATAATATGTTTCTTTATTTTTTTATTTAAATACATATCTGCATATTTAGCAATGCTAGAAATAATGTATATTAAGTTCCTTTCCATATAACTAATTTTTATAATAAAAAATTGCAATAAGATAACATTTAAAGGTATTTTTTGAAGAAAAACTATTTTGAACTTCAAGTAAACTGCCATTTCCGGTTATTAGATTGACTGTGTGTGTACACACACACACACGCACGCACACACACACACACACACACATATGTGGCGGATCAAGTCAGTTATGTTTTGTATGTTAATATCAAGTTACCGCTACGTTACTTCCAGCCATTGTTGAGCAGTTGTTACGAGGTTACCTCGTAACAGCTGCTAACAACAACATTTATTATATTTTTAGACTTTGAATCTGTTTGTCACATTGTAAAATTTGTTAAATAAAAATATTTTATATTTTTACAATTTAATTTTTCCAAGCGTTTATTTTACATTGGGTGACGGCCACTAGCCGCTACTGCCATTAATTGTTTTGTGTATTGCATTTCATACCTTTCCGTCTTAAATTTCAACATATATATATATATATATATATATATATATATATATATATATATATATATATCTAATGTGTCCAACAAAAGTTGTTTGTTTTTAGAATACACAGCCATCGATAGCACACATGACCTAGGTTCCTATTTGAAATTTTGAAGCGTAATTACGCCTACTTCCGGTAAGTTCCGGAAGTCAAGACTACTATCATTAAATTCTTCAGATAGGATTATGTTATGTTAATTTTTTTCCTGAACCTCTAGCATATCATTTGATGGGGCCAACAGGCTAAACTAAAAATTTAATAAATATAGGTAACTAAAACAGTTGCAAGTAGCAACATTATCAACATAAGCTCATAACATGCCTCACTAAAGAGGAATAGTTGCAACCATTACATTAGTGGTTAAATAATTAAATGTTTGACCAAATATATAAGATGCAAATTTTTAAGTTGGTAATTTTGTATGGCCCGCGAATGATATAAATATCCAAATGACCCTTGGCAGAAAAAAAAGGTTTCCTACCCCTGCTCTAGGACGTCGTAGTTCAGAAAAAAAGCCTGGGACGGATGGTCTGAAACACCCTGTATATTGGAAGAAGAATGAACAGCTTAGTAGTAGAAGGTAGAAGTAACGGAGGAACTCCAAAGATAAGACAGAAATGTTGTATTGCGAAGAACTCAAGAAAAGCGACCACTTAACCAGCGGGAAAAGCTAAAGAAGAAGAAGGTGTCAGTGTCTAGTACAATTTACATAGTTTGTTTATGAAATAATTTTACTGGAAATATATAATCTTTTGCAAGAAAATTTATATATGTAATTTGTACATAATACACTGAATTGACGGAAGGTAACGTGCTGGCCACATCAGATTTTTTCAAATAGTTTTCATAAAAACATACAATTTTACAAAGAAAACCACTGTTTTAGTAACAATGGTTTACCCTATAGTACCGACTTTCAATTTGAACTATGTTCGTATTATTTGATTTGGTAATCAGTTCAGGTTAAGTTTTATTTTAGCTAAAATACGAGTATATATACAGGCTGTATCACGGAAAGTGAAACATAGGCGTTTAACATGGGAAATCAGTTTTTCCCCTAATTATTTTAGATACAAGAGACGAACAAAAGCGTAACATTTTATTACGTCAGTATCAGAATAATGATTGTCAAAATAAATATTTTACGTAGTAAATATTAATTATCTAAATAGAAATTTAATAATAATGTCGATTTATTAATTTACTAATAATTTGACGTATAAAACGTTACGCTTTTGTTTGGCTCTTGATTCTAATTCTATGGCTAATACTATTAAATTGTAATTCCGTGAATTTTCAAATTTTATTTCTGCAGTTATGAAGTAGCCAAAATGATTTTTACCTCCCGCTACCCTTGGTAAGGGAGGTATAGGGATCGTGCTATTTTTAGCATATCGAGATTTTGGTAAATGATCACGTTTTAAGGTCCCTGGAATCCATTTTTAACATTTTCACGATGATGTCTGTGTGTATGTATGTATGTATGTATGTATGTATGTATGTATGTATGTATGTATGTATGTATGTATGTATGTACAGTACTGGACAAAATAAATCATACACCTAGCATTAATTTCAATTTCTCCTTGTATCTATTTAACACATTGGTATATAAGAAAAATAAAATCATTTTAAAATATTTCTATAATATATGTATGAAATGAAAAAATTGTTGCTGATTTTTTTTAAAATATTTTATTTTCCCAATAATAATACATTTTACTTTGGTCAAAATAAATCATACATTTAAAAAAAATGCAAATAAAATATATTCAAAAAATCCTTAATATTTCGTATGACCACCTATAGCTCTTATAGCTACTTCCAGTCATCGAGGCATACTTTGTACTTATTTTTTTCATATATTGCTGATCCATTTCCTCCCACGCCTGTTGAAGTGCTGCAAGGTATGACGTTTTGTTCGTCACATTTGATTTGTTAATATTTTGATCAAAATAACCCCATATATTTTCAATTGGGTTTAGATTCGGTTACTGTGGTGGCCATTCGAACAGTTTTTTTCGGTTCGACTTGAAAAAGGCAGCAGTTTTCTTTGCTGTATGTTTTGGATCATTGTCTTGCTGGAAGATAAAATTATTTTCTACGCCCAATTTTAAAACAGATTCCTCCAAATTTTCGCACAAAATATTAATTTAATCATCAGCCTTCATATTGCCTACAATTCTTAATAAATTACCCACACCGGACCATGAAAAACACCCCAAAACCATTACATTACCGTCGCCGTGTTTTACTGTTTTTTGAATATTGATTTCTTTAGAGATTCATTCGATTTTCGCCACACCCTACACCGCCGTTTATGTCCAAATAATTCAAATTTACTTTCATCCGACCATACTATTGTTTTCCAAAAGTCTAAAGTCATCGCTGCGTACTTCTTTGCGAACTCGAGTCGTTTCTTTTTATTTATTTTTTCTTATGAAGGGACGTTTTGAAGCTAAACAGTTTTTTAGCCCAGATTAACGAAGTCGACGACGCACTGTTAACTACCAATAGTCAGGTCCATAAATTCTACAATATTTGGTGATGATAAACTTGGATTTTGTTTAACCATATTCTTACGATTGTTAACATTGCAAGGAGTTGTAGCCCACTTTCGACCTTTACCACAAAAATTCGTCACAATTCCATGAATTTCGAAGTTCTTCCAAATATGCTGAACTACTCCAATGGAAATGGAATATTTTTCAGCAATTTTTCTAATAGATACTCTATTCTGACGATCACGAATGACCAGTTGCGAAAATCAATGAAAATTTGTCTTAATGACATTGTTTTAACGACTAATACTTACCCAGAGCACATTGCCAAAAAGATAGATTCCAGAGTTTTATTATAACATAAATTTTTGAATAATGAATGATAACAGAATAATTAAATAAATAGTTTTATAAAGTGTATGATTTATTCTGTCCAAGGCAAATTATTTTTTAAGGAGAAGAAATAATATATTAAAATAATTTAACAATATTTTTATTCTATATTATATATTTAACTGAAGTACATTAAAATGCCTTTACATTCTTGTATGTATTAATAAATTTGCATATAATATAAAAAAATACAACAGAAATTTGAAATTAATGTTAGGTGTATGATTTATTTTGTCCAATACTGTATGTATGTATGTGTGTGTGTGTGTGTGGATCCTCTTTACGCTCTAACTCAAATACTATCATTCAGAAAGTTTTGAAACCATGTATTTCTACCTTATTCCAATATGGAAAGAACTGATTAGATTTTGGTGGCAATCGGATAACCGGAAATGGCAGTTTACTTGAAGCTCAAGATAGTTTTTCTTCAAAAAATACGTTTACATGTAATTTTTTCACAATTTGTTATCATAAAAATTATTTCATTTTTTATAAGTTTGCTTTAATACTTTTTCTATGTATTGTATGGATAAATTTATAAAGTAATATAAAAATTATATACATGGGTAAATGGCGGGAGGTACTGTGTTGGTCACATCAGATTTTTTTTTATTGATTCGGATGTAGAATTTTTTGCTTTACAACTTTCATTTGAAACTTTTTGTCTACAATAATTAGGGGAGCAACGCGTATGGAAAAACTGATTTCCCATGTCAAACGCCTATGTTTCACTTTCCGTGATACAACAGTTGTACCCCATATTTATGTTTGAAAGTGAAATTTCATCGAAAAGTATACTGTCTTAAAAATAAGCATTTCTAGTGTTCATTTAGTGAAAAAAGAAAAACAACTACAATAGGTAAAATCTGACTTACTTTTTACAAAAAAAGTATATAAATACCTGCTTCCGTCTAATTTTGTGTTTCCTTGATATTTTTTTTATTGCTAAACAAAAATTGCAATTTAAGAAATTCGTCTTTCTAGAATCCAGCCCATTCTTCTTCCAATATATTCTTCATCTCTCCTCATGACATGTTCAAACCATTGTAATTCTCTCTTGTATCTTTCTAGAAACTCGAGTTATTTCCGTAATCCTTTCATACTTTACCTTATCTTTCCGTATCTTCCCCAACATCTATAGCAACATTCTCATTTCTGCCACATTCATTTTTTTTTTCATTGATATTAACATTGTCAATTTGGAGTTATCTGAATATATTAGCAGTTTCTATGGTTAGCATAGCTGGCTAATTTATGAAATTTAATATCTTTATAATTCATTAACTCTATATCTATTGAAAATGAAGTATAAAATGCAATCAAATTGTATAGAGAATAATATATTCTTTAAAATTTATAATAACATTAAATGTCAATAAACGATTTAACTGCGTTTTTTCATGAAACACTGTTAAAAGTTGCAAAATGAGGATACTTCCGGTTAACCAATTCTAAGCAAAATCTAATTACGTCTGAATATGGATATAATCTCGTCATCGATGTTCGTCCACCTTTTAACAAATCTATTGTCTTGTATACTCACGTGGTTAATTTGTCATCAGGAGTGTGGAATTTACTTGTCTAGGAAAATAAACCATATGGAATAGGAAAATCACGATATTTAGAATGAAAAATGATGATATTTGAGATCTATGTACATAATTACTAGGTATCATTCTGACACGGGCCCCCATATCTGCTTGTCACGGTCAACACAGTCACATGACTGCTCGCGCCCTATTGTATTTAACATTTCTTGTATACCTACACTCTACACCAACAATTCTACTTATATCTGTTCTTTATATTTAGATTTTTTAAATTTAAATTCATTCTATGAAGAAATTTTGTTGTACTTTTCTAATTTTTCGGGATGTTTCCAATTCATTGTCGGGATTAACAGTATTTCTGAAGGGTATGTGTAATATACCTATAATTTTAAATATTTAACTATTAATACAATAAGAAATAATATATGTATGTACTTTCCAGAAAAAGTGTACAGTAATGTCTCTGGATTTCTCGCACTAACATTTATCTGTCCGTTACAAAAAAATTAAATTTTCAAATGGTTTCCATGACATTATTTGGGTTGTGAGATTTATTACAACAGATTATTATATAACTTATATTTCTTTATCTTTAAATCTATAAAAGATAAAATAAAATATTTATATGTATCAGATAAACAATTTACGCACGCACGCACACACCCACACACACACACACACACACAGGTAAAAATAATATTATAAATCAATGCAATATCTCAAACAAAAATTATACTGTTATTATTACAGTTCGAAAAATTGATGAATCTAAAAATATGTATTAAAAATATATGAATTATAATTATAGTAAAATATGCACTATAAACCAAAAACCAAGTCAACATAAAAATAACATTGTTGAATATTTATGGAGCAAATATATTTTTTTTAAGGTTCCATTAATGAACTTAGCAATATATTTTACAGAACTACTAACTATTTTTTAGGCATTTTTAAAACCTAACAAACATTTCTTACAACACAACTAATAAATAATTGTATTTCCATTAATAATTATAATATTTGTCATTAATAGAATATAACCAAATTCTTTTGAGTTTGCAACGTAATAAACTTATGGGGCCCCACGCTATGTTACATAAAGGCTTTACAAATATATAATGATAAAAATTTTAAATTTTTGCAATTTTTTGACCGCCGTTCACGCCCATAATAATGACGGCCAACCGGGGAAAACCGGTAGCCCAGTGGGCCAGTCCAACTCTGGTTACATCCATATGAAGAGATGATTAGATTTTGGTTATAATTGGTCAATCAGAAGTACCCTCATTTGCAGTTCTTAACAGTTTTTCTTAAAAAAAACGCAGTTAAATATCATTTTTTGATGTTTTATGTTATATGTGGTCTCGTGGCCGCGTGCCTGAGTGTCTGGACGCGAATCTGGGGAATAGGGTTCAATCCCGACTAACGCCAAATATTTCAAATTTTAAATGACACAAAATTGACCCATGTAGTACACTCTCCACGCCAGCAATGAGTGCCTATGGGGTGACGCCTGGTAAACGCCCACAAGGTACAAATATGTCATTATTACTGAAATCTGTGTACAAAGAAGATTGGCGCACCCAGTAATGGGTAATATGCCGTGATGATATATTTATTTAATGTATTTATTCAAAGAATTTTTTATTCTTTACGGTTTGATTTCACTTTTTCCTTCATATTCAACAGATATAGAGCTAAAACATTACAAAAAGATTAAAATTTCATGAATCAGCCAGCTATGCTATAACCACTTAACCATGGAAACTGCTGATATATTCAAATAATTCTAATTGGCATACATCAGTGTCAAGTGCAATTTACTTGGTATGTTCATAAGACGCGGTAAGATAGGATAAGAAATAAGAGGAAAAAGGAAATGGTTCGAGTGATAAAAGTTTCTATAAAGATACAAGAGAAACTGTATTGCGGAAGACTTGAATGAGATGATACGCAAAATAGAAATAAAGAAGAAAATCAAGAATAGCGACCCCTAACGACTGGAAAAAGTTAAAGAAGTTATAACTTTACTGGAAATACAGAATCTTTTCCAAGGAACTATCTGTAAGGAATTTGTACAAAATGCATAGAATTGACGGAAAGCAATGATTAAATTTATTTATTATTAATCACGTATCTTTGTTCTTTTCATACAGTTTTAAGGTCTAGCTTTAATATAATTGATCAATTGTCTAATTTTTTACTGTGGTATAGGACCCCATATCTTCAACACATATCACCTGTTACGGAATGTGACATTGGTGACATTTTAAAATTGACACCTGCCGATCAAATCCACCAAAAAGTTAAATATAGATAGTCATAGAGGGTTGTTGAGAGGGTTGAGAAATTGATTGACATGATATATTTTTATGACATGTAATTATAATTATTCAAAATAAAATATTTAAAAAGTTTAAAAGTTTTGGTCTGTGTAATTTACGGAGTCTACAACATCACCATTCTTTCTTTTTAAAAGACTACCTAAAATAACTGTCAAATCAGCATAACGAAAAGTAAAAATAAAAAAATTCTATTTTGAAAATCAGTCATATTGGTTGACACTGTAAAAACTGAATCAGATTGTGATTTTTAAAATATTGTTAGATACAAATACAATGTTGCAAAGAAAGAAAGAGTCGTGCATCTCTCCAACTGACCAAGTTCAATCCAAAATGAAAACTAATCTATGTCGAGCACGTTCCACGTATCCCGTAAAAGACTTTAATCTATCTACATCACAATTCTTTAAAATCGCTTTCCATCCGAATGTCTGCCGATCTCGCTTGTCAGGCCTGCCGGGGTGCGTAGTGTCCGTCGAGGCCTGGATCGAAGTCTCCCTCGGACACGATGGTGCGAATTCAATTTCAATACACGATCTCAATCATGCATGGACGAACGCTGCCGGAGAGAGGTGGAGAGGCACGGAAAGGGGAAGGAATGGAAAGGCCAGGAGGTGTCAGGGTGGAACATCAAAGTGCCCATGGAAATTTACTCATTTTCTTTCAGGGTTTCATTTGAGGAGGACGGGTCACTGCTAAATTGTTTTAATGTAACAATTTTATTAATTTACTCATTATTTATGGGCCCTGATATAGCAGGCTTTGAGTGACGTCGAAGTAATTGGAAGTATTGAAGGTTAAATTATTTGTTTTTAGATTGGTTTATAAGGACGGGCTAGTTATAAGCACAGACGAAGTATATTTTTTGTCTGTACCATAAGGGAGGTATAAGGTGGGTCGGTTTTTTTACTTAGCGAAACTTTTGTGTGAGACTGTCATCATACCTACCACCTTAAGTATTTTTTTGTTGTTATAATAAAAGAAATATTTTTTTAATCAAGAGATATAAACAATGGGATATTTTATATTCACCCAATTTTTATTGTTTTTTATAGTCTGTTTACTGACAGACAAAATTTTGTTCGATCACTATCTTTGTCAGATTTTTCGTTTTTTCGGAAACAGTTGAAGATCAGACGTATAATGATTTTTTTAAGGCTGGTTTTTGTAAGCTGTAACCTTAAGAATTTACCTTAACACCAGCATTATGCCTTAGCATTAATGATTCGAGTATAGAAAAATGTGTGTCTGTGATAAGAATGGATATAACACACTTGTCTTTCAGAAATTTATATTTTTTCGACTAAGTTACGACATTCCATTTTAATACGATGTTCATTGTTGGCAATACTTTCGCTGTACGTACGATTATTTATTAATTCAGATAAATTACCTTGATGCATAGCCGTACGAATAACGTTATTTTCTGTCAGTGTTACTGACACTAACATTGTCTCAGTATTTAATTTTACATTTCGTAATAAACTTACTAGTTGACGTATTTTTGAATTCTTTTACTGTAACATATATTTTTATAATAATAAAATGACAGTAATATCTTATGTACCCTCAATAAAAAAAAATAAGGGACACTACTGAATTTGACAAAATGGGCGGAGCTAAAATATTAATTCATCCAATTCGTAGATGACCTAGATCGGACATCTTTAAATTTTTTTACTATATTTATTTTGCAATTTTTAAGTCATAATGATAATGCCGATCGATCAGAAAATTATATGTTCGTGTCCGGGATGCTTGATTCCAGGAATATTCGTCACTGACAATTTCACATTTGACGTTTGTTATTTCTGAAAAATTCTGTCACATTGTCTTGAGTAAAAATGAGTGTCATTGAAAAAAGACAATTAGTTGAACAATAAAGATATATTTATCGTAAAAAAGGACGTGTCGTTATTAGAAAAAATTACATTACCGGCCAGCTTTTATTAGTTTGTTTTAAAAAGAACATGTACCGGACAACGTAATGTAAAGTTTAATGCAAAGTTTAGTGCTAATGCTAAGGTAAATGCATAAGTTTTTACAGCTTACATAAACCAGACTTTACTCATTTTGGTCTGTAATTTATACCCTTAGAATTTGTGACACAGGTTTATAAATACCTGTATATAAATATTTTTCCATAATATACGAGTTAAATTTCCGATTGTGGTTCGGACGACCATAATTTGATTATGACTGAAGCATTTATTATCAAATTATTTCTGAAAAAAAAATTACTCCTGTTATACCCACCACGCTAAGAGTTTGTTGTCGTTGCTGAATTATGCGTTAAACAGATTGGCATAAATATAATAGATAGAAAGCCATCAATTTTATTTAAAAAGAATGAATTCAGAAAATATCGAACAGCACTTTTTTCTTTCCTGAATAGCTGATGAAAAATGTAAATTTCTTGATCTTCTTTTGCTATTTCAAAATTAATATTTCTATTTTTATAAAGGTTAAACAGTTACCTTTATCTATTTTATTCCTTTAATCCTATTTTTGGACAACAGTGCTCTAGTATTGATGTGACGTATAAAATCAATTTTTGTTTGAACATTCAAGCATTAAACACAAAAAGGAAGCATATGTCGCTGGATGATGTATGATATTTGGAAGGTAACGTAGTTACTAGTCGACATCTCAAGGGTATTTATATATGTAGGGGATGTATTATATTATAACAAGAATATTTGAAAAAAAAGGAAATTTTTATTGATTATATTGAATAAGAATATTACGAATATTCCAAATTATAATATGAAAAGTGTTGACTACGAATTCTTTAACTCTTTATATGACACAAATTCATTGAAAAGTGGTACAACTCTTTGTGATTCTATATAAAAAAAATCAATTATGGCTAGCACAATACCTTCCGTCATTTCTATGTATTTTATATAAATTCCACACAGACAGTTGTTGAAAATTGTACATATCTATTGGACAATATATTTTTAAAATTTAGTACATACTTAGAAGGCTTATAATTCTTTCATTGGAGCTTTTCTAAATATATAAATAAACATTTCAAATCGGTTAACGTGAGCGGTACCGCTCACTTATGGGCGATTCCCGATTTTTGGTGGGCGGCAGAAATTATTAGTATTTATCTGTTAATTTGTAAATTGTAGAGCAGGGCATCAATTTTTTTTAAATAAACTAAAACCAATTTTGAAATATTGTCCCACCACCGATACCGTCAGTAGGCTATTAGGATGTTAGTAAGAACGTATGTTTATTTTACCGCAGGCTTCGATTGACGACGGGACGTAAGTAGCTTCCTTACTTCTTAATTCCCTAAGCTGCTTCCTTGCGTCCGTATTTTATTATATACCAACAATCACATATAAAGATAGAAAATAAATGATCAAGAGTGGAAAAAATATTATATGTACAACTCAAGCTCGAGAGGTAAATATCTTTGACCAGTCTCGGACTGAACTGCAGCCTTCGCTTCTCTCGGGGTCACATCGTCGACTGCTAAATACTATTTACCTCTCTTGTAGCATAAATAACTATTGTTAATCAGCATCAAATGCAAGACAATATTTTTTTTTAATTATTTATTTAATTTTTAGGATACAGAACAACGCGATTAATTTGATTTTTGTGCCCTATTAGTTGTAATAATTTTTATATTTTATTTCAAACTAACGTACATTAGAATTAACGCAAATTATATTGGTGGGCGGTAAGCAAACAGCGTCATTTTAAAATATGAAACCCTGGTCTAACAAATTCTGTTGCACCTTACATAAGAAAAAATCTGATGTGACCAACACAATATCTCTCGCCATTTAATTTTTATTAATTTAAATAAATATCTATTGGGTCTCGTTGCCGCGTGCCTGATGTATGGTTGCGAATCTGGGGAACCCGATTCGACCCCGATCAACGCCAAATATTTCGAATTTTAAATTGCACAAAATTGTCCCCTGTGTTGCACTCTCCACGCAGCAATGAGGTGACGCTTGATAAACGCCTTCACGATATAAATATGTAATCATCATTATCGAAATCTGTGTACAAAGTAGATTAGCACACCCAGCAGTGGGTAATATGTCGTGATAATATATTTATTTATTTTTTTATTCAAATATATACCTGCTTATTTACTAATGCTAGAAATTATGTATATTAAGTTCCTTTCCGTAAAACTATTGTTCTATTTACAATTTTCTTTTTATAACGTTACTCTTATCAATTTGATATCAATATTTTTTTGACAGTAACATTTATCTGTCAGTTACATATATTTGAGCTGAACTGTGTAACCATGGAGTTGTGTTTAAAGAATTAATGCAACCCTGTAGAAAATGGTATAATATTTAATTTTTATAATAACAAATTGCGAAAAAATAACATTTAAAGATATTTTTTGAAGAAAAACTATTTTGAGTTTCAATTAAACTGCCATTTCCGGTTATCCGATTGACACCAAAATCTAATGGCTTCGTTCCATATTAGAATAAGGTAGAAATTCATGGTTTCAAAAGATTCTGAATAATAGTATTTGAGTTAGAGTGCCCAGAAGATCCATACACACACACATATATTTACACACATACACACACTTACACACATACACACGCCCACATACACACACCCACAGACACACACACACACACACATACACATACACACCCACAGACATCATCGTGAAAATGTTAAAATTGGATTATAGGTACCTTAAAACGTGGTCATTTACCAAAATCTCGATATGCGATTTTTAGCACAATCCCTATACCTCCCTAATCAAGGGTAGCGGGAGGTAAAAAACACGCGTATTTGAACTAATACTTTCAGAATTATATTTGAAATTTAATCTTTTGCAAATTTAAAGGTGGTATAATACTATCGTGTGTTCTATCTTTTGCATGTGGTCAGCTGAAAATTTAAGCGTCAATTATGCAGCTAAGCAGAAACCGAAAAAAGCCCGAATTATTTTTTTTAGTCCGTTAATTTACATAAGATGTTTTTACATAACTTAAAAGCAAAAGACCCACATATGTAAATCAACACACCAAACAAAGTGCTAATTTAAAAGTTCATTGGAATTGGAGACGCATATATTTCACTCCATCTGCAAGGAAAATTTTCTTTGGGGGAATTTTCAGCATTTTTTAAACTGTGGAAAAATAGCGCATACTTTTTCAAGGGGAAAATATTAAATAATAATGGATGTAAATACATCAAAACTATGAACATACAATAATTTTAAAACACTTAGTAAAATACTATTAAATGTTTTAATTATTTTAAATTAAACTGAATAACTTACATTTTTATATTTCACCTACGTACTTTGAAATTAACTTTGGCTAGTTGTATTCAACCTAAAAATAAAAATCTCTTGTGGCTAGCACAATACCTCTCACCTTTTCCATTTTGTTGTATAATTAACGAATTTAAAATTTCTTTTACACACACAAATGATTTCAATAGTACAATGTATCTATTCTTTCGTTCTACGAGGAATTTTGTCTTATTCTTCTAATATATTCAAAATTCTTCATATTTATTGACGTTATTAGCGGTATTTCTTAAGGATATATGTAATATTAAGTTCATATTAAATATTTAATTAATAATACAAGAAGCAATATTAAATGTACCTACTTCTCAGAAAAAGCTTTCAGTAATATCTGTAAAATTGTAGATTTTTGACACTGACAACAATTTTTTTAAATGAAAATTGAAAATTTAACCATCTTTTTACCTCTCGCTAAGAGAGGTATTGGATTCATGCTAAAAATCGCATATCCAGATTTTATTGAATAAGCACGATTTAAGGTCCATAGAATTCGATTTTAACATTTTTACAATGATGTCTGTGTGTGTGTGTGTGTGTGTGTGTGTAGATGTGTGTGTGTGAGATTGTTGGAGACACGATTTCTCAAATTCTATAAGACTAAAGACCTTTTTGACAACGGATTCCTCAATCTAACAATAATGGGAAGACTTGAATAGGTTTTGGTATCAATTGGAGAACCGGAAGTAGTAGTATCTTAAAAAAAATAATTTAAATATTATTTTTTTGAAATTTTTTATTATTAGTATTAAAGAACATAAAATTCTCTATTCGATACATTTTAAAATTTTATTATATCTTCCATATATTGAGATAAAAAAGTAATGTAATATATAAAATAATCTGTCGTATTTCAGAGCCTAAACAACTCTATGGTAACCATCAGATGTTTGTAAATGACAGAAAAATGTCATTGTCAAAAACCAACAGTAGTTCGTAAACGTATTTGAGCGGTATTGGCAGCTGAATTCTAAAGCTTGACCTTAAGGTCAAGCTATTTTAACTAAACACAACAGTGGATAAGAACCGATTCAGAATTTTTCATAGTACGAATATGGTTTTATGTAGATTTTAGCTGAAAATCAATCTTAGATATTATTTTTTGACAACATAGTAGTAAAACGTCAAATTACGCTTTTACGTTAAATGAACAAGCTTATCTGACATTATTGAAGAATATTTCTGTGATATTGGTAAGTTTACTATTTCTTGTTGTATAACAATTAAATATTTAAAATTATAGCTATATACATATACCCATCAAAAATCCCGTCAAGAAATTGGAAGAATTTGGAATATTTCAATGTATAGGAGAAAACTTCCTCAAAAAATAAATTTAAAGTTATAAAAATAATCTAAACATAAAGAAAAGACATGAGAAATTTATAGGAAGCGAGCAGTCATGTGACTTTGTTGGACTTGACAAGCAAATATGGGGGCCCGAGTTGGAATGACAGCTAGTAATTATGTACATATATGTCAAATGTCAATTTTCCATCCAATATTTCATGATATTCCAATTCCATGTTGTTTATTTTCCTCGACAAGTAAATTCCATATTCTTGGTGACAAATTAACCACGTGTAAAATTATGACATTTGACATTTATGTAAATAATTACTGTCATTTTGACAAGAGCCTCCATATTTGCTTGTCTACGTCAAGTATGACAAACTACATGAATTTAGAAAATCTTGAAATTTTTGATGAAAAATTCTGACATTTGATATTTATGTTTTTGACACGAACCCCCATATCTGCTTGTCGGGGCCAACAATGTCACATGACATCGCGCCCTATACTTATGTAACCAAAATCGGAAGTGGCGAGAGGTATTGTGCTGGCCACAACAGATTTTTTTTATATGCGATAACAAAAAAATTCAAAAAATAATATATAAAAGTTTTTTTTAAGAAACTACCACTTCCGGTGTTCCGATTATTATATATATACAGGATGCTAAAATAAGGATAAATATTTTAAGGCATATAGTACTAACCAAACTGAGTGAAAAAAGCTTAATCAATGTCCGATTTCTAATAGTTTCCGAGATGAAAGTGAAAAATGAATTATTACGGGGTTAACCACTGCTATCTCAGAAACTATAAAAGTTACGACTTTCATTAAATGAATTTTTTGCTTACTTTTCAGAAGTCATCTTAGATGTGCATTTATTTTAGTTTTTAAAAAGCAAATATTTGTACTAAGCTAATTATTGTGGCGACCTTGTCGAATATTTAAGTTTCAAATAACTTCGTAGCTATTAGAAATTGAAAAAATGTTTCATATTAAATTTTGTTTTCATATAGTGTGTTCAGAAAAAACCAAACTCAGAGTAGACTATGAACAAAGAAACGTATGTCTTAATTTAAAAGTATTTATTTAAATATCAATTTGACACGACATATTATCAAAAATGTTATCTAAAGAAATCAAAGCTTTTTTTAAATCATATTTTAGAAATGGGAATAAATTGGAAAACGGCGAATGGCAATATTCCGTTTCTTTCTTTATTATCTTTTCTCTTTAAAATTACTTTGCAAGATCAATTTTGACAACTTGACTTTTGAATTGATTAAAGATCAGACATATACGTCATATAGCCAACTCTGAGGTAGGACATTTTTTCAACACATTGTAGTCTATTTACTGACATAGACAAAATTTTGTTCGATCATTATCGTTGTCAATTTTTCTTCAATTTTTCGGTTTTCTCGGAAACAAATGAAGATCAGAACTATGTTGAACACGCTTTTTTACTCATTTTGGTCAGTACTATACAGGGTGTACATTTTATTTTTTCCACTATTGCTATCTCGAGAACTATAAGAGCCACGGGGTCGGTTAAATTAGCAAACAATTTATATTTTACTAGACTATTACAAAAAAAAAAAGTTTCTACCAGTGGTTCTCAAAATACGGGATACAACTTTCTTATTTTAAATGGGAACCTATTTTTTATTCTCTTATTCCATTCAGTATTTTTTTCTGAATTTAATTTACCTTAATATTAAAAAAAATTGAGAAAAATGCAAATGAAAATTATGCTGATTTAGTTTAAATCTGATTATAATACGAGTGCTATGAAGAAAGTATACGAAATATTTGTTTTGACAATTAACATGAAACAAAATATTCCATTGTTTTCCTCAAAACACTCTTATTACAATCAGATTGAAATTAAAACAGCATAATTTTCATTTGCATTGTTCTCAAATATTTTGTAATATTAGGGTAGTACATGTGGATATCGATGAATCATAAAAAATACTGAATCAAATACGCGAAAAAAAAAATCCCATTTAAAATAAGAAAGTTGTATTCCGTATTTTGAGAACCAGTAGTAGAAAAAAATATGTTTTTTTGCTCATTGTAATTGTCTAGTAAAATAGAAATTGTTTTCTTATTTGACCGACCTCGTAGCTCTTATAGTTCTCGAGATAATAATAGTGGGCAAAATAATATGAACACTTTGTATATCCTAAAAAAAACTACCCTTTTTAACACCTATATAACTTACTCAAGGCCAATCTTATAATTCCCATTTTATCTTCTAGACAAATAAACAATATTAAATCGGTTACTGAGAGCAATGATAATTTTTTTTAACTGGCAATTAAAATTTTAAGGAGAGTGTAAGATTGGTTCTCAGTGAGCTAAAAATTATAAGTTGATAACAGTTCTTTGTTCTGAAAATATATAAATATCAAATTGGGAACCCAAACTTTTCGAATCTTTAATCATTTTCACATTACATCATTTTACATTTGGATCTGTGGTTATACTACACATTTTAAGAATTATTTGGTCTTACAAATGATATATTGATCCATATTCATACGAATGAATATCTTATTTCCGGTAATATCCAAAAATATTTTTAATTGGATTCCAAGAGTGTGTAGTCACACTAAAATTATTGAGAATAAGGCATATGGTTCATAGTTTTTAGAATTTTATTTTACATGTACAAAATAGTTGCTTTCTACACTAATACACTTCACCATTCTTTCCTTCCACTTTTTAAAAGCTCCCAAGTAAACCTGTTTTGGAACGCTTTCAAAATAACCGTGAATTGCACTATTATAGTACTCCTATCAATATCTCCTTCAAACGAAAACCTTCTACCCCGTAACTTGTTTAAAAAAATAGAAAATATTCGTTTCAAATATTTTCGGATATGGACAATAATAAAAATCGCTGAGTAAGTTTACCAGGCCTGTTTTAAACCTATTGTTAGAGTAAGCCCAAGAACAATAGACCTTTCAATCTAAAGAGATAGAAAATATGCGCAATGAGATCCATGGCACTTTTTTACCTTCCGTCACCATAAGTAAGGAAGGTATTGTCTTTGGTCAAAAAATTCCATAGTGAGTTTCTAATGAACAAGCACGTTTTGGGGTCGTTAGAATACGAATTTACTAATTTTACGATTATGTCTGTATGCATGAGTGTGAGTGTTTCTTGAAAAACCCGCAGTTAAATACCATTTATTAACATTTATTGATTATAAATTTTAAAGAATATATTATGCTCTATATTATTTGATTGCATCCTTTACTTCATATTCAATATATATTCAATGAAAAGTAAATTAATGTGGCAGAGATGAGGATGTTGAGATAGATGTTGGGGACGACATGGAAAGATAGGGTAAGGAATGAAAGATAAGGAATTGGCTCGAGTGATAAAGTTTCTAGAAAGATACAAGAGAGACGATTAGATTGATTTGAACATGTTATAAGGAGAGATGAAGAATATATTGGAAGAATAATGAATAGCTCAGTAGAAGGTAGAAGAAACTAAGGAAGACCAAAGGTAAGATGGAAGAACTGTATTGCGGGAGACTTGAGAGAAAAGGAACTGAATGAGGACGTGCAATTTGCACAGTTTGTTTATGAAATAATTTTACTGGAAATATAGGATCTTTTGCAAGAAAATTTATGAAAGGTATTTGTACGTATAATACAAAGCGGCGGAAGGTAATGTGCAGGCCACATGAGATTTTTTTTTAAATTCAGGCGTAAAATGTCTAAGGCTTGATTTGCATTAGCGGTTTAATGACGGTACAATAACGGTACGATGACGGCACGATACTTCGTGCTCCAATGAATTTTAATGGACCCATTCACATCTACGTTCTCGGTACGATGACGGTAGGATGACGGCACACTGATATTCACTGATTTACATTAGTGATACGGCCACGGTACAGTATAGTTTTGTTTCTATTGAAAAAAATATTGTATCATAGTGACAGCGTAGTATTTGCATGCCAGGGGGAGTCAAAGGTTGCGTTTGAAGAGTACGTGCACGTCACGTTGACGTTCATGTCAAAATCAGCTGAGTGGAAGTGAACATGCTAGTACGTGATTGACATCTGACATGTTTTTAACTTTTTGATATTTGTTTTTTTAAACCAAATCTACTCAAAATGAGCTAGAAATGAGAAATAATTATTGTATCCAGTTTTGAACAAAAATTCTCTGCTTATGACAAAAACGTGAAATATACACTATAGATTATCACAGTAAGTATATAAGAAATAGTATCGTTTTGTAAAATTTTCTGGATTTTCTTCATTTTCTTCTTCTTCGTCAAGAGTAAGGGTAATTATTGTCAAGTAGGTATTTGCGAAATTTTTAAATATTGCACGATATTTTCTGCTTTTATAGAAATATGGCATATGCACCACAAACTGTCATAATACATAAAAGTCAAAACCATATTGTCATGGTATTTTATAATGATCGTACCGTGGTGGTATCGTCTAATAAATGCCTCGTGTAATTGATATACCGTCATTGTACCGTTATTGTACTGTCATTATACCACTAATGTAATTCAAGCATTAGACAACTTTAAAAAAAATCTCGAAAGAAGTTACAAAAGCTTTTATTGTAGCTAAAGTGTTCAATGATGCAAATTTTCACCGAGAATCAAGTATTTTACACCCGTGTGACGTTGGCACCCCCACGTAGGAATTGAGAGAAAAAACTTTTGCATAATTTTGCCCAAGTTATGCCCAGTTTTGCCCAACTCTTATTTTTTTGCCCGCCCCCCCATAACCCATGAGTCAAAAGTCGATTTTCTATGGTGTGGCACCCTCCTTTTTATAAAACCGGTACAGTTCGTCACAATTGCAGGATTAAGTATATACCTAATCTAACTTAACCTAATCTAATCTAAAATAATCTACCCAAACCTAACCAAAGTTATGCCCAGGTTTGCCCAATACTTCTTTTATTTTAACCAGCCTCCCCCCCCCCCCCCCCCTAAACCAGTGAGTCAATAGTCGCATATCTATGGTGTGAAACCACTATAAACGAATTCGATAAAATCAAGTAAGAAATAATTTTGACTTGATTTTATCGAATTCTCTTATGGGGGTTCCACACCATAGATATTCGACTATTGACTGACTGGTTTAGGGGGGGGGGGGTTAAAATAAAACAAGTATTGGGCAAACCTGGGCATAACATATTCGCCTGTTGACTCATGGGTTATGGGATGCTGGGCAAAATAAATAAGAGTTGGGCAAAACTGGGCATAATTTGGGCAAAATTATGCAATAGTTTTTTTCTCTTTACAGTGACTGCAATATTTTTGACATTTCGTTAGACAGCCCAGCTGACAGTTAAAGGCGCCATTTTACTTACTATGTGCAGCGGTAGAAAGAGATAGCTGTTAAATTGAAAAGGTCTATTGAAAATAATTTTCAAGTTTCACATGGAATCAAACCCGGGTTGTCCAAATCCCATCTGGTCACCAAACGCCGGCAACCAAACTTAAGGTTATCATAATTATAAAATTATCTGTCAATTTAATCTCGAGACTGTTGTGTATATTATTTTTGTGTGTATCTGTATCTGCATATTAGTTGAATGGAAATGCTAATGAAAACAGAAGTTTGGTTCCAAGTGAACGGTTTGCATCGCAATATGTTTTACATGAACCTTAGCGTATAAACTGTACTTCTCGTTTTCCTCTCTGCGAATTCCGCCCGCTGACCGTCCTGTTTTGCGCTGCGAGGGTGGGGATTTTAGTGCCGCGAGGGCGACTTGGGAACGTGCAAGAGTATGAGCCGCGTGCGTGAGTGTGTGCGTGAGCCAAGCGTGATTCCGATAAGTTATGAGAGCACAACCTACCAAGCATTCCTTCTTCCACATCTTATTTTTTGGTTTTATTTTAAAGAGGATTAAACTATGTGATTTTATGACGACCCTTTTTGAGTTGTGGAATAAATATTTATATATCCGGTTTATTTTTTCTTGAAGACCAACCGACGAATAGGAGGATTCAGCAACATCGGCACTACATGAGAATTTTAATAAGATAGTACACTTCCTAAGAACAAAGTTACTGCGGTTTACAACTCTTGTACGGTGAGATTGTCATGGGTACTGCTTTCTGCTTTAGTAAGCGAAAGTTTCCTTCCCAAAATAATCAATTGTAGTTTAATTTCTTACAAAATGCACCAATAAAAATATACATTGGACTTAGTGTATAAATACATATTTACCAATTAAGTACAGTATTTTTTTAAAGATGTCTGATCAAGGTCATCTGTATCATGAAAGAATTAACAAATTGGTATATACATTTATCTTTTTTCTTTGCAACGACTACAAGCGTGTGCGATAAGGATGAATATAACACGTTTGTCTTTCAAAATTTCGTATAATTTCGACAAGTTAGGACATTCCATTTTAAAACGATGCTCGTTGCTGACAGTACTTTCGCTGTAACGTAAGTTTATTTCTTAACTCATATATATCACCTTGATTCATAGCCGTACGAATAACATTATCTTCGGTCAGTGTCACTGACAATGACACTTTGTCATTGTCTTATTTTTCACATATTTTCATATTTATTTGCTAATAAACTTACCAATTTTGTATTTTGAATGCTTTTACTGTAACATATATTTTTATAATAATAAAATAGCAGTAGTATCTTGTGTACCCTAATAAAAACTAAGTAAACGACAGTACTGAATTTTACAGAATGGGCGAAGCTAAAATCTTAATTCATACAATTCGTAGATGACCTAGATTGGACATGTTTAATTTTTTTACTGTAATAAGATTGTGTGAGAACTATATATCGCGGGTGAATTGCCATTTTTGGTGTAAACGAATTATTAATAAATATAGATTTTGCGTGACTTACATTGAAATTTAAAACTTTTCTTATAACCTAACCTATCTTACATAAATAAGTTATTAGTAGATTTAAATTCCGCAAAAGTCTCTTATAAACTTTAGATAAACTCACGTAGGACATAATCATCTCAATATTGTAACAAAGTTTCTAACTCTTATTTATTTTATTTATTTATTTATTAATGACCTCCTTACAGTATATAATATTCCAATTACAAGGGGGTCAGAATTACAATAAACATAAACATAGGAATATACGAAAAATTTACAATAAAAAAAACTACATATAAATACATGACATTCATTATCGAAATCTACGTAAATGTGTAAGCAAGATTTTTCTATATGCAACGTAATTTATTCGGAAAATGTCAACCTCAATATCTATTACATTAGTTAGCCCAGCAGTATCGTAAGTTTTGCCTTTTATTTATTTATATAGATAAAGACAAGAAGTACATCTTGCATCAGAACTCCAACGTAAACATATTGAGATCTAGCAGAGAAGCAGTATAAATGTAATTTAACGGATTAAAATTTATTGCAATTTTTGTCGTACAGTATACTACAAATTTGTACCCATTTAATGTTATTGCTGTGCAATTGGTATATTGGATTCCAAACAATAAGACAGTACTCTTGTCTAGATTGTACAAAAGGGTACATTACTATTGTAAATAATCAATAACAATTATAAGCACTGAATAAAACATAAAAGTGACGGGATTTACATTGGATACAAGTACTCTCGATATGTTCTTCATCATTTCTTGTTCACCTATTTTACAACACAAATAATTTCATTGCTATATTAATAAAGGAAATTATTCTTGATACTAAACACACTACAACGGAAAATCTTCTGATTAGCTTAGCTATTAGTAACTAAATAAAATAAAGTAAACAAAACTTAGATCTTATAAAATAATTTACACCATTTACTCACCCAACTGCCCAATGCCAAAATCACTATAAATATAGCTTTCCGTGCCCTAATTTTTGTGAAATTTAGTGTTTTAATGGTTTTGCAACTATATATAACCATAAAAGTAAAATTGTTGAGTGTTCGCTGTTCTAGACTTATGCCGACGTATTTAGCATTAGAACAAGTCAAGTCATAAATATCATTACCGATACAAACTCTACTTGACGACGCTGAAACGTAACTACGTTGCCATCAACACTTCCAGGCCATTATATTAAAGTAGATTAACTATCCCTGAATAATATTTAGAATAGCAATTCCTAGTCAATAAGATCACCTTCTGGTATTATCATAAATATCATAGTATAGCAAAGAAACACAAGAAGACACCATATGTGGAATATACACCTGCTACTCAAAAGCAGTGTGACTCCGGACTTACGCGTACATATACTCAACTGTACCTGTTTCTGCCATTCTCTGAGCAGTATGGTTTATATTGGCACCGAGTCTTGGTTATAAGACCAACTCTGCCATTATCACCCTTAGGAATACCCCAAATTCTGCTCAGTTGCTGATCAACCCTAGTGGCTTTACTTCGGCCTTAGAGGCATGGTTACAAAACCAGGAGAAAACCATGTCGTTACCACGCGGTGATTCAGGGAAAACTCACGAGGCTAGCAATCGTGGACACAAGGATCGCATTCCTGGTTACACTTATAGCTCTTTCATTACGTTTTGAACCAAAGGCCAGAGGCTCTACCGGGCACAACCAATTAACAAGGATTAGGATACAGGACAATATAATAATTACAAATTCGTATCTGTATTACTTCTTGCTCTCATCACTCTGACTTACTGGATACTTCATATATTTGCCTTACAATGTTACCCTGGAATAGACCGTAATATCGCTAAAAGAATAATCCCACATATACCCGTAAACTATACTGCACTAATACATATTCTGCATTTTACTAATCGGAATAACTCTTTCACTATTCCACTCACTATCTGATCTGCACTCACTGAAAGACAATACCAAACTGAAGCCTGCTTTGTAAGAGATTATCTAAACATCAAATTAATTATAAAAAAATAATTATCTACTATTATATAATTAGATAAATAATCTAAGACAGAACTATTGGGCTATTTTTTTTTATTAAATTATGTATTGTCCAACGAGTTATTAAAAGCATATATTATTTTGAAATTATTAATTAATCAAATACATACGAGTTTAAAAGAATATTTGTAGTCTTTTGACGAGGTAGAATTTGTTAAAATATTATAATTGTATCTAGATTGCTGTTGTATATTTTCTGTAATCAAGAATATGATTGTATGCATGTAATATAAAAAAGTTGTTGATAAATAAATATCATAATGTAAGGTCTTATATTACTTCTTGCCCGTTAAAACCACTATAAAAATAAAATCTACCTTCGCATATTACCAAATTTGTTACCCTATCCCCATCAAATAACTATGGACCAATGTTCAACTTTTCCCTTCTCTGCACCCTGTCCTTTACCATGCGATGTTACTGCTTCTTAATAACTTAGCATTTTTAACATTGCCCATGTTAAAACAGTGTAAAAATCCCAGTCCATACTTTTACATAGTCCCACTGTCATAATAGTTTCAAGTAAAATGAATAGATTTTTTAAAATTATTTGCAAAACTTTTACAAAACCTTGCCATTTAAATCCATAAACTTTGTAAATAGTTGAAGGAAGAAGTCTTTTGAGTGTATTATACGGTTCGGAAAACTTTCATATTACCTTTATTTTTTTTCAATAATTCTTTTGATGTACTTAACTAATTCCACGATTGCGGTTTATATCGCATTCATTTTAATTTGCGTAACTTTAAGATTTTTGTTGTATATGTTAATATGATTTTGTACAGCGTTTGTAAATGTTTCATGTTTGAAGAGGTGTGCTCGAAGTTTTTTTATGGGGAGCGTTTAATTGAAGTTGCGAACATTTGATTTCCCGGCCACGCACCTGGTTTTAATCTCGTTTCTTTTTGTTGGTTCAGTATTGAAGGCGAAAGTGTGGAGCGATTGAAAATAATGAATGTATTTTTAGGACTGTCAAAAATTGTTGACCCCTGCTGTCTTTTAAATATCACTTCGGCAGTTGGCAATATGCTTCAATCTTGTTGTCAGGACGTCCATTGAGACCTTAAATAATCCAACACAACCGATTTTTAATTTCTGCAGAAAAAATTCTGCTGACAGGACGATACTTTTTTCATCAGTCCGGGGTAAATAATTAACGAAAAGAGATCAAAAAAATTTGATTTCTGCTGGAGATCAACAATCAAATATGCTCCCCTGTTTTACATAAATTATAGTTGGATGGTGCGGTAATCTAGAGAGGAGAGCAGAGGAGAGGTGAGAGAGAGTAGGAGAGAGTGGTCCTGCGGCAGGAGCAGGAAAGACGCAGGGGAGGCAGGCACGTAAGGACGGACAGCGGCGCTGTGGGATTGACGCGTGCGGTGCGTCGTGGCACGCATACACTTTGCCTCACGCATAATTTAGACGCGGGCGGTTGCGAAAATGGACATCCGTCGTTCCTGCAGGGGCTGAGGCAGGGCGAGGGGCCGCGGCGTCCGACTCAATCAATACAAGCGCCTCTTGCGTCGCCGTCTCCGTCGCGACGGAACGTGGACGAGCAGCGCCTGTAGATGGCACTCACAAGGACACGACACACAACGCACACAGATATACATACATATATACATACTCATGCGAATGCGGTACCTACTACTAGCCTGACAAAGAAAACGAACTGCCCCAGCAGGCTACTTCTTACGTACATCAAACTGTGTTTCTAGGTAACTAGAATGCTGTTATCGATACCACGGGATCTTCAACTTCTTTTCACAAGAAATTTGAATTATACATTTGAAGAATGTTTCCGACTACCTTAAAGGGCCGCAACCTTACATCCCCCTCCAGTTTCATCAACTTTAAAAGTTTACTTCCATATGGTTTAAAGTTTTTTTATTTACGACTATATGCAATAAGCGATATTTGATATTGCATTAATCATACCGGGGTCTACTTGAAATCTGTTACATAGGGTAAGGGAATATAATGCATTTTATTTTATTTTGTTATAATTTACTTATTAACTTTAGAGGAAAGTTGTAAAAACAAAAAGTTTAAAATTGAAACTACATATATAATAGGATTAAGAGTAGAAATGAAGTATAGTAAAAAAATGTTTTTGCCGATTGACATTAAAAGTGCGATTTTTTGACAGCTAATAGTCTATAAAGTATTACTTTTACTAATGTGTTCAACACGGTACCAAACACAAATTTACAGTTTCAGTATCCTTTACTGTAAATCCCGAATTTTAATACCTAATTAAATAAATAACTATTTATTTAATTATTGGGAACCGGTTTCGTGGCAACAACTGTCATCAGCCCTCTAAAAGACAAAAATACATAGTTTTATAAAAATTTATAAGTGTTACAATTTTTGGAAAACATGTTTTTAAAAGGAAGGAAGACACACGTCTAAGTATATAGATACTTACTCGAAAATTTCTGCATTATGAAATAAGTACTCATAGAAAAAAAAAATTAGTTCCAAATATCAAAAGTTAATTGACAAGCAATATATTGCAAAAACATTTGAATATCAGTAGAAGGTGGGGTAACTGCAGTCACATAGGCTGCAACCTGCGAGGTATAACAAATTTAAGAAAAGAAAAAGAAGAGGAACTATTGTAATAATCTGAAGATAAATGGCGCAAAATTTAAATGAAGCGTGTGTGTAAATTATTTTGACTGTTTTCATATGGTAATTCAGCAAGTATTTTTATATAGCTGTTATTATAGTCATTGTTACGATTAAAGTACCCGTATCAATATTAATATAAAACTAAAATCAATCAATTTTTTTTATTTTAAGAAAAAAAATATATAAAATTCGTATTTTATTGCATATTTCAAAGTATCATGGAACTAGTGATGATATAGTTGGATTCACGAAAGATGACTATTCAAGGTCACTTGTTTGAAGAAAGAATACACAGCAACAGCACTTTATAGATTATTTGACATATATCTTCGTAATTTATGTTGTGTGACACTTGACACATATACCTACCTAAATGGTGACATCACTTTCTAACATACTACAAATAATAATGACGCATGTGGTACGTTACAGATATCTAAATATGTACTATACTGCCCTCTGTGCTTACCCATTGACGTTGACATTTAAATCAAATTATTATTCCATGGTTTATGCCAAGTCTATATTTTCGTGTTTTGCAAAAACATAGGCGAAGAACATAAATCTTTGAGAAAGGCATTATTTAAAAAGAAATATAATTTTCATATAAATTACAGTTAAAATGTATCCATAAATATTTCATGTGGCACGTTTATTCACACGAAATGCAGCGAAGTTATCTGCAAATAATATTATGCCAGAGAACTTATACATAAATTGTAACTACTGTTTGATTAACAGATTTAATAAGAAACAAAACATCACTAGTTCCATGACAATGGATTATATTCTAGTCTCATATTGTAGAATTTTTATTTCTGAGTAAGTTTGGTACAATAACTAAAGAAAATAAAAAAAATTAACACTCTTCAGTTGGGAATTGAGTCATGATTACTTCAATTTTCTACTAACTGAAAAAAAAAATCCGGGTAGCTAAATATTACTTTCCAACCATTAAAATGTAGTTTCCATTTTAAGAAGTAAAAATTATAATAAAAATGATTACTCAACTAACAAAACACTGTGATATATTTCTATGCTAAAGCAGACTAAATAAATTATAATAAAAGTGTCAAAAAATATTAATAGAATTAATATTTAAAACTCAAATAGTAGGTGTGCATATTTCGAGCAAATGTTTATTGCAGTCTCATGCTCATAGCTGATCTCTGTACACCTGGGTCATTTAACTCAGAGCTCGGTTATAATGCAGCATTTCTCGTAGAGTTATGATTTTTACTTCCTTGTACATAAGTAAAGGAAGTATTGTAATCGCGAAAAATTTCGGTTTTCAGATTTCAGCGTACGTCCGTACGTACGTACGTATCTCGTATAACTCAAAAACGGTAAGCCGTAGAAAGTTGAAATTTTGTATTTAGGACTCCTATAACATCTAGTTGTGCACCTCCCTTTCTGGTTATTACACAATTTCCAGAAGTGGCACTTTACATGAAGCCTATAATAGATTTTAATGAAAAACTGTTTTAAAATATAATCCAAAACTTTTCAAATTTGGTATACAAGACTTTTATGTCAATCTAAATAACATAATAGATTTTGGTTAAAATAGGCTAACCGGAAGTGGTACATTACTTGAAGTTGTTAACAGTTTTTCGTGAATAAAATGATTTTATTTTGATTTTAGAAATAAATGCTTTAAATAAAAGTTTTAGAGAATTAATTTCTGCATCTAGAACATCAAGTATTATTAAATTAGCCCTTTGTATAAGCGAGATATGTAAATTTAAAAATTATATACTTCTTTGTTTTTGCTATGGATTAGGACAAAAACATAAAAAAAATGTTCATGTCAAATTACGTTAAATACGTGCAATTTTATGATTCGTACAATAACAAATATTATATTTTTATTGTGAATTTAGTCATATTTATTGTTGTAATCAAATATTTCTTTGTTGTAATCAAAACTCCCTTTAAAAAGAACCGTGTTAGATTATGGTCGCTATATATTATGTACAGGTTAATAGGCGCACAAAGAAGTAGTTTGATGTCCACATCACTCATGACATGTTATTAAAAAAATATGTATAGTTTAATAATCGTACAAGGAAGTCGTGTGGTGTCCACATCAGATTTTTTTTAATACTTTAAATTAAAAAAGAGTGATTAAGAACTAGTGCCAAAAAGTCAAATAGCGTACAAAGTATCAAGTAACTTTTAAAGTTTTAGTTATTAATACAATACAGATAATAAGTAAGTTATGATAACTTGTGAGTCAAAGTAAAGTGGTACCTATCTACAAAGTTTGGTTCCAAATTTAAATTCAGTAGCCCTCTACTCCCACTTAGCATATATCAATTCGTTAAAGTACGTAATAAATAAGAGATCATGATTATACGCACTGTAAACAAAACTTGCGTAAAAATGTTGATGAATAAATAATAAGATAAATAAGCAAACTTGAGTCCATATCGAAACTAACTGAACAATTACGCACTCATCGCATATTCCATAAAAATCAGCGTATCATAAATGAATAAACACAGGTGTTTGGGATCCTTCAGTCGCGGAGAGAAGTTGTTAAAAAATTCACAGTCCATTATCTGAGCGCGAGCCCGCCAACCAATTTCTAATGGAGCACGTGCGCAGCAGAGGCGGCGGTGTGGGGGTACGTCACGCGCTTCGTTACGCCTGCCACGTCAAGCAACCATCCCCACTGACGCACGCCACTGCGGCACTGTTTGCTGAATGACAGCCCCACTGGCTTGGGTAGTTTTAATCTTGCGTTTTGAGATTTTAAGGGAGGTTGTGTCTGAATGTAAAGTAGTAATGGGAGTTGTTGAATTTGTACGAATTTTGGTGGAGGAGCCGAAGTTAATGCATTTCTAAGATTCCTTTTCAATTAAAAAAAAAAACGGTTGTGGCCACCACAATACCTCTCGCCCTTTCCATTGAGGAATATATAAGTATTGTGTTTAACATTTCTTGCACACACAAAAAATTCTAATTACATCTATTCTGTATACGAGTATAAAGACTTTCTTTATAATTGTAAGTTTTCTCCTACTCTTCTAAATGTTCGAGGTTCTTCCAATTCATTGACGGGATTGGCGATATTACTGAAAGGTGTATGTAATATACCTATAATTTTAAATATTTAATTAATAATCCAATAAGATATATTAAATGTCGTTCCCAGAAAAAGAGCCTTCAATACTATCTCTAAATTTTTGACACTGACATTAGTGACATTTATCTGTCAATTACAAACATTTTAATTTCTCAACTAGTTACCATGGAGTTGTTTGGTTTGTGAGATTTAATAAAACAGATTATTTTATAGATTATATTTTATATCTCTAAATCTGTAAAAGATATAATATTTTTTTTAAATGTATTGAATAGAGAATTTTATATTCTTTAATATTTATACTAAAGTAAATTTTCAAAAAATAATATTTACAAGATTTTTGTTAAAATACTACTAATTCGTAGTTACATAGGTCTTTAGTCTTATAGAATTTGAGAAATCGTACTTCCAACATACATTCACACACACATACACACATACACACACCCACACCATCCACACACACACACACACACACACACACCACACATACACACACCACACACATCCACACATCCACACACACACACACACACACACACACACACATTCATACATTCATACGTACATACATACACATACGCATACACACACACACACACACAATCATTGTAAATTTTTTATAATCGGATGAGATTTTTAGCATGACTAAGAGGTAAGTCTGGGGACCCGGGTTCGACGCGACCGACGCCAAAAATTATTGGTCATTACCGATATCTGTGTACAAAGCAGATTGACACACCCAGCAATGGGTAATTTGCCGTGATGATATATATATATATATATATATATATATATATATAATAATAATAATAATAATAATAATAATAATAATAATAATAATAATAATAATAATAATAATAATAATAATAATAATAATAATAATAATAATAATAATAATAATAATAATAATAATAATAATAATAATAATAATAATAATAATAATAATAATAATAATAAGAAAAACAAATGTCAACATTTTGCTATTTTGAGAATGTGACACAATAAACATAATTAGTAATTAGTTTATATATTGATTGGTTAACCCATTACTGCAGTATACAAGAAATACATTGAACATGCAATACGTTGGATCGGATCAGAGTAACCGGTTAATTCGATTTACCGATTTTTACAATGATAATAATAACAAAATTTTAATTAAATTGTCAAAGATATTTATTCGTTTTTTGCTTTGCTAAGGTATATTTACTATTAGCCGGGTAATCGATTAACCTACTTCTTGTATCTGATTAGCCGTTTCTTCAAGGTTAACTAGTTAATCAGAGAACCGGTTGGGCATTAGATGTTGCGGTAAAAACGGTAAATCGCGGTTAACCGGTTACTATTTTCTAGTTTTTAATAGCCCTAAATAAAATAATTAGGGAGACCGACCTTTATTATTTTAAGTTTGGGTTTGGTTTCAGCTCCAAGCAAAATAAAGGTTAGGGTTATTGTTCCGGCCCTAGTCAGTCGAAGAAATTTATTTCACCCTCGTTGACAAACGTCAAAGTGGTATTATCTCTCAGCAAGAAAGACCTTAGAACTATGACAGGTATATTTACTGGTCATTGTCCTCTGAAATACCATCTATGTAAGATTGGTATAGCTGAAAACAATATCTGTCGACTCAGCGAAGAGGACAAAGAAACTTCGGAACACATTGTATGTGAATGTCCAACTGTGGCCGTAAGTAGACTTAACTATCTTGGTAAAAGGGGTACCTCGCGGCAAATGAAATCGGGAAACTGACTTCTGGAGCAGTAATTGGCTTCATAATAACTCTGGAACTACTTCCATAAAACTAAGATAGGGCCATGTTACAACAGATCTTATAGGTCGCAGTGACAAAAGGCCCGCAACTTAATGAATGAATGAATGCTCCGGTTTTCAAAACCCAAACAAAAATATGCTCCGGTTAACCTTTTAAAATAACGGTTAATGTCGGTTCGAGTTAAAAAAATCAATAGAAAAATAATTGAATGATGTATTGTTATTAGGTCGAGCAAGACCTACCTTTGACAATAGTGCACGGTTATATTGAAATGATTGTGAATTAAATATTGACGCGCAAATAATTGTTATTTCGGAATAATAAAATGTCTTCTAATATTCTTTGATTTTTTATATTTTTACGGTAACAAAATATAATTTAGTAATGAAAATAATTATTCAATACTCACTGACAATACAGTTTGCACTAAGGTACCTATGCAATTCAAGGGTAATATTACATTTGCTATTTTATTAATAGGCTTATGTTAAATAATTAAATAAATATATCATCACGGCATATTACCCATTGTTGGGTGTGCCAATCTTTGGTTAATGTTTTAGGATTCAGATTCGGGTCCGGGTCGACTCCGTCAAAATAATATGAGTATGAAAATGTGAAACTTGACATTCTGCGCTGTTAATGTTCAGTATAAAGGCCATTAATTCCGAAATTTAAACTGTCTATAGTTATAGCAGTAAAGCCCTTCAAAATTCTACTGGCATATTGGTTATTATTGCTACAAGTATTTGCTGCTCCGATCTAGAAGATTGCATTCGAACCTCAGTCATCAAAACCACAACTGGTCCTTAACGTACTCAACTACGCGATCCCATGAATGTAAAATAAACAACTAATTGATTACACTTTTGTTACGTTAACATATTTTTAAATTTTAAGTAAATTGTTTTAAGAGATAATCTTGTGTTGAGCCGGCTGACAAATGTTAATTTTATGTTTCAAAAAATTTTCATTTATAAAAACAAGGAACAGAAATTTCAGCTTGTTTGTGTGTGGTTTATAATTTTGTTCAACTTGTTCAGAAGTGAGAAATAAAGTTCGGAATAAAGTTAGAAAACTTTTTCTGCTATAAAGATAGAAAACATCGAACGCAGTATAAACATAGATAATAAATATTATTACAAATAAAATTGTAATAAATACGCCACACAACTTTTATGAGTAAACAGATGCCACATAATAATTACATGTTGTACGCTATAATTAATAGTTATTTAACTATAAAGTGTTTTAATAGTGACGATTAATAATTGAGATATTGTAAAGATATCAGTTGCCAATTGGTACAAATTAGTAACTACAATTTTCTATTTATTGGAATTTATTAAATTGGGGAAAATCTAATATTTAGATTAGTAACATTGGACACTTAAAGGTTTCACATTTTTTAGCAGTGATATGGTATCTACGCTAGAATGATTTAGAGTAACAAAATTTGTCCTATTATTTTAAATAGTTATTTATCTGTCGTTTAAATTTTAAGTTAGTGAGAACTTTGAATTTTTTCAAGTATCATTGTGAATGAAAATTTAAAATTAACCAGAGAGCAATTTCTTCAGTTTTTTGGCGAATACATACATATATATGTAGGGTTTTTCAATAAGGGCGGCTCGATGTTGCAATGGAATAAAGCAAGGTGTGCGTGAGGTATTAACGAAATTCTTTTTTTATTTGAAAGGCCCATGTATGCCATTATGTATGGACTTGTTGGCATAGACCTGCGACTTCAGGAAACTCCACAAGAAAAAGTCTAGCGGGGTCAAATCGCACAATCTTGGTGGCCATTCACGTTATCTATGCAAGAGATAACCATAACCTCACATCGTTCATGCAGAATGTCCATCGTGGCGTCCGCTGTGTGGCACGTAGCGTCGTCCTGCTGGAACCACATGCCATCAATCTTCATATCGTTCAATTTGGGGCAAAAGAAATCGTTTATCATCGTTCTGTAGCGCTCGCCGTTGACGGTGATGGCCTCACCAACGTCGTTTTCAAAAAAATTCGGACCAATGACGCCACCGGCCCAAAATCCGCACCAAACAGTAACTTTTTGTGGATCCATTACTACCTGATGAACCTCGTATGGGTTGGCGTCGTCCCATATATGACAATTGTGCTTGCTAACATAGCCAGTCATCAAAAAATGCGCTCTGTCGCTAAAGATGATTTTTCGGCCAAAATTGGGGTCCTCCTCCAAACGTTCCGAAGCCCAGTCAGCGAACAAACGGTGTTGTCTATGGTCATTAACTTTGAGCTCCTGGGTCAGTTGGATCTTGTACGGGTGTAGGTCCCGACGCAAAATTGAAGGCTGCGAAAGGCCGAGTTCTTGTGCACGGCGAGGAATTGATTGCCTCGGGTTCTCTTGCACACTTTCACGGACCGCGACAATGTTCTCGGCCGATCTGGCCTTCCTTTGACGTATGTGTGTTGGCTGATTATTTACTGAACCGGTCGTCTCGGATTTGGCCACCAAACGTTGAAGAGTCGACTTTGAAGGGCCACCGCATCTGCCGTAAAATGGACGCAACGCGCGCAACTTTTAAAGTTGGCATCTGTGACAGAATAATAAACAACAGATTAGACAGACGCCACCAAAACAACAATGCCGCCACAGGCTGCTAACATCGACCCGCCCCAATTGAAAACCCCTTTATATTCTTCTGATTTGGTAATATACAACTTATAGAATAGATTGATGCAGCAATTCATAATTGTTAATATTATTATTATTATTATTATTATTATTATTATTATTATTATTATTATTATTATTATTATTATTATTATTATTATTATTATTATTATTATTATTATTATTATTATTATTATTATTATTATTATTATTATTATTATTATTATTATTATTATTATTATTATTATTATTATTATTATTATTATTATTATTATTATTATTATTATTATTATTATTATTATTATTATTATTATTATTGTTGGTGAAGGAAGCTATATTTTTTTTCTTTTACAAATGAAAACGTTTGGTGCAAACTAGCAGTATCAAACTATCATCACTCTAACAATGTTTGTAAAATGAATAAATATTAACAATTACACTTTTGAGTTAAAAAAAAATTATAAAAAACAACGTAGACATAAGAAAAGTAAGGAATAAGTTGTGATCTTTTGGAAGAATTCCAAATTTTATTAATTTTCTACTTTAATCCAGTTTTCGTTTTTGGATGAAAATTGGGCAGAATTCAAAATTTTACATATGGATGTACACATGTTTATTACAAGAAAGATAATATTAAGAAACAGAAAAATCTGTACTATAGTATAGCGAATTGTAATTGTTAATAAATCAGAAAAACTTGCTGCGTGAACTGCATCTGAAGCCTTGGAATAAAATTTTTGTAATTATCGATGCCGAAATCTATTTAACGTTAGATGATAGTGACTGTGTATGAAATAAAAGTTAGTTCATATAAAGAATTAAAAATGGACTTCCCCACTTCAAAAAGGAGAATATTTTGACAATATTAGCTGGACTTTCAAAAATAAATTAGGTTAACGGCGGATTTTTGTGCAGATTATGTTCTATAACTGTAGTTTATATGCCAGTAAAATTTATAGTTTGTGCAGCTTTTTTTAACACACCGTTATAATAAAACGTATTACATTTATTAAAAATCATCCTGCATAATATGCTAATGCTATTCGTTATCAATTGATCATTCGTCGTCGCCTTGTAGGTATGTAAAACGTACGAAAACACCGAGCTTATTAAATTCAGTTAAAGTGTCCTGCGGTAACCATGTGTGAAAATGTCAATATGACGTCGTTTTTGGCCCTTGGGGATCCCAATGATCGGATTAAACCTTCACCGCGGCCGTCTCCGCCGCCCTGCCCGGCCGGTGAATCTCTTCTTAGTCCCTGCAATATACTTAGTCACCCCCGCCCACCACGCAGCAGGGATAGGGAGAATCCGTGAGGCTTTTGATCATCTTTAAGTGCGAATTTGTTTGATCGTGTTTTATACTAAAAGTTTTTCTTTTTTTGTGAAAGTTGTTTCTTAACAACCGCGACCCTAGTGACTCTTTGCATTACAGGATTGTGGACGTTGAATAGTTTACGTGTCGCAGGTTTTCGGATCTGTCCTTTTATTCTTTTGTCACAACGGAGATTTAAAACCTACTTGCCTACTTACCGCATGGGGGTAATTAACTAGATTGATACAAGAAAGAAAAGTTTCTTCAGAATTTTTTTTAAAGATGTCCGATCAAGGTCATCTATATCATGAAAAAATTAACAAATTGGCATCCATTTATTTCTCTCCTTTGCAAAGGCTATAAGCATGTGCAATAAGGATGAATATAACACGCTTGTCTTTCAAAATTTCATATTGTTTCGACTAAGTTACGACATTCCACTTTAAAAGATGCTCGTTGTTGATAATACTTTCGCTGTAACGTAAGTTTATTTCTTAATTCATATACATTACCATGATTCATAGACGTACGAATAACGTTATTTTCTGTCAATGTCACTGACACTGACATTGTGTCAGTATCTTATTTTTCACATATTTGGTTTTACATTTGCTAATACACTTACCTACCAGTTGACTTATTTTTGAATTTTGAATGCTTTTATTGTAACATATATTTTTATAATAATAAAATAATAGTAGTATCTTATGTACCCTCATAAAAACTAAGCAAACGACACTACTGAAATTGTCAGAATGGATGGAGGAAAAATCTGAATTCATACAATTCGTAGATCACCTTGATCGGACATCTTTCAAAAATTTTACTGTATTTTTTTACAATTTTAAATGACAATTAATTATAAATAGTCCAGCTATAAATACTGTCACATGGTTTATAGGCTGCTAAAAATTTGTAAAAATAATAATACAGTTTGTATTGCAAGTAATTATTGACTCTAGTATTTACGCAAGCCTAAGCCTGGCCATTCTATGGCGGTTCCCTCACTTCGAAGGTGTACTAAGGCAACGTTCTAGATGAAGTTGTTAAACTCCTGAACAACATACTCTTTCCTGGAAACCACTGGGTTTTCCAGCAGGATTTAGCCCCGGCCGGCACTTAAGGTAGTTGTCACTCGAGTGTACCTATTCAAAAACTTGTATGTTCAAAATAAAAATTAAGCTAATGCAGTTTATATTTGCAATAACTTATATTTTTTAACATTATATTATATACACAGATTGCATCACAATAGTTAAAAGCTAATATCAAACACCGTAACAGATTAATTTTCTTTATTTTTCCGTAGAATTTTTTTTTTCTAAACTGTACCACTCGCACTAACACATACACAAGTGTCGTATTTCAATGTACTCACACTACAGTATGAATGTTGGAGAATAACTGTGGCAACGTCGCACCTAGACATTTATTGGTACATTCGGGTATAAAAGTAATAAGATATTTTGAGATATACTAATTCTGAACTAAAAATGGAAACTACAAATAAATTAATATATTTCTTTCTTAAAATTACAAAAGTAGTATTATACTGTTTAAAGTTTTCATGCTTTTCACGTAAAATACCAATTTAAAAAATATTTCCTTCGAACGTATGTCTGAAATTCCTTTAACCAAAGATCACCTCTTATTCGGTAATACCAAGCGGGTGTTAACTTAACTGATACTCCAACTGGAACGCTTGTACATGGTTGTCAAGTATAATTCTACCTATTTATCGTATCTTCAGATTATAATTTTCTAGAGGCAATAAAATTAAATCTGAATGGTAAATAATTTTGAAAATTTTACATAAAATCCGTTAATTAGTTTTCTATAACATACTAGTTTTTCGATTAAATGTCGGTATGGATATAAAAGTTATAATTTAAAATGTTGTGTTTATTTTGCCATTTCCTATTCTTCACGTGTTAAAAAGGTCAATTTTAATTGCAAATATCTCAGGTACCGCGTGGTCAATTGTTTTAAAACTTGGAGAGCAGGTAGATTATACTTCAGTTGAGATGTACTTAATTAATTTCAATTAATTCTGGGTAAAATGGTTTCACGATATAACTACCTAAAGGCCAGAACGACGTAGGCCTGGCTGTGGGCCAATGTTCCAGCCTTTATTGTGGCCGAAGACTGGCTCTCTGGCATTCCAGATTTGAAAACCTTTGGACTACAAATTGTGGTCAGTATTAGAAGAGAAGACATGCGCTAAACCCACCGAAATTTGGACCAGCTAAAGTGAAGTTTGGAAAAGACAATGATAGAACTACCTATAGATATGATCCGTGGTGCCATAGCAGAATGGCCAGAATTTTACAGATATGTACTTTTAATGCAATAGGCCAAAGCATCTGTCTTTAAAATAACCATGTGTATTAATTTTAGTTGCAAATAAATTAGAATAAACTATATGTACACTGATTTGCAAAAAAATCGCGCAAATCTGTTTATTGGATTAAGTCGGTCTCGATTATTAACTTCTCAGTGTCATTACTGTCAATTAAGATGCCAAAATTATCAAACAACAAGAAAGTTGTTATACTTTCTAAATTAGAAGAGGGATGATCAATCAGTTCAATAGCAGAACATTTTAATATTAATAAAAGTACTGTTATGAGGGTGAAGATTCGGTGGGAAAATGAAGGAAGTATAAGAAGGAAAGAAGGTCCCAGACGTCCCAAAATTTCCACCAATGATCAAGATGAAGCGTTTTTAAATCATTTATGGGAAAATCCTTTTGAAACAATAAGAGACGATGCATTTGCAAGAATTTTTCCAGGGTCATGGTCAACAGCATGTCAGAGGGTCAAAAATTCTTAATTGAAAAACTCAGTAAGTGCTAGACAAGTTATACTGATGTAAGAAAAAAAGTAATTCCGAATTCTGTTTTGTTAAAATTAAAAGGTCTTTTACGTGTATATCGTCCAAGAAATTGTCGATATAATGAAATATATGTGTCTCCAAGGAACAGCACTGGACGATTGTCTGTGAATATTTGGGCGTGGGTATCTGACAAGATCCGGGTGTAGCGTGGCATAATGGGCGGATGGGTAAAATTATCTAGATATTTTGGAAAACGTCATGCTGTCTTCAGTAGAACATATTATGTATTCGAATAACTGCTGTATCTTTTAACAATATAACTGTCCTGTTCATACATCTAGAATAATAAAACAGTAGTTTATATATAAAATATAGGCTGCATGCAGTCCCGTTTTAAACGCGATTGAAATTGATTGGGGCTTGTTAGTAAAACGGATTTATGAACGAAATTTTCGACCTCAGAATCTAAGATGAATTGTCGGGGGTTATTGAAAACACCTGTGAAACCTTGAGTCAGGATGAAAATTATTTTAGAAATCTTATTTCCTCCATTCCACAAGGATTAAATTTCAGAGGTTTCAGACATAATTTAACCTAACATCATAATTTTTACTTATTTATAATCTGTTTCAAATAAATACTTGGTTGTTCTTATTTTTCTAAAATATGTTTGTAATATAGTAGTAAATTAAGCATAATGAAGAACTTGCTCCACGATAATAAAATAGTGACATGACAGTGACAACTCCATTGACAGTTGATATACAACCAATTTTAAAATATCCTATTTACATAGCTTAAAAGAGGTAAAAACTAGGTTACTTGATTTTTAAGGTGTACGCGATTTTTTTGCATGCCAGTATATATGAAGCGGCAACAATACATTGAATGGTAAATTTAAAATACTAAATGTCAAATGATAGTTTGTATAGGAAAAGAAACAGTTAATATCAAACATAAGACGCATAAAGTTATGATAATAATTTAAAAGTTATGAAAATGAAAACTATTGTAGAATGTCATTTAAATGCTTTAACGTCGAAAACATTTTAACCGCAGAATAAATTAAAAGCAAAATATGAATTTTAAAATGTGTCACTTACAAAAGTTCATATATTCATTGAAATTTGAACGAAATTTCTCTCACATTTAATTTTGTTTGTACCCATGAGAAATGAACACTTTTAAAAATATTTCAGACTTGTTTTCTGTCAGTTAGAGTTCCGAACTTCCTGAAAAAGTTTGTTTTTTATCTTTACGACAATATGAGAAATACATAAGAAATTTTTCTGGTAATTTTAATGTGCAGACACTGCACTGTAGTTGTTACTAATTATGTTATAAGTAGATAAATGAGAAATTAGATATGAGCTGAGATAGTTTTCCAGTTAAATTAATTTATTAACATAGTTATACAAAATTATGAAACTGTGTCACTGTTCACACAGTAACATTAGGTCAGTCATTTTTTTACCGGAAACTAAATGAGACTTCGACTACAAATTATCGAAGAGTGTAAAAAAATTCTCTGAATTTAGCAATAGTAAATAAATATTTTACAAAACAACAACATGCCATTAATATGCACAGATAACTGAATATAACAGAATTTATTTCTTGAACTTTTCTAAACCTCCTCAATAATGCGCACACAAGAGATTAAATGTATACGAAATGTATACATACGAAATGTAAGTTTCTCAAATTAACTGCAAATATTTTTAAATTTGTAAACTTATCTGAACATCTGAAGTAAGTACTGTTGTGGTTGGGGGGTCCTCCACCATAGTAAGAAATTAGAAAATTGATAATATACTATATAACAACTAGGCCTAAAACTATATGAAAGGGACTATCGAAGTTTGAAAAAAGTTATTATCTTCTAAAACATACGGGTTTAAATGCACTTAACTTCTCCTGTATTCCAATATTGAACAGGAAAGTGATTTAAGTATTAAGGTTGGTTCACATCACTTACCAATCAGTAATTTGTAAATAAAACCTACTGCCTTGGAAACCATATCGGTAGG
Source organism: Harpalus rufipes (assembly GCA_951394225.1). Classification (NCBI taxonomy): domain Eukaryota; kingdom Metazoa; phylum Arthropoda; class Insecta; order Coleoptera; family Carabidae; genus Harpalus; species Harpalus rufipes. The sequence goes on from OX596286.1 coordinate 14,813,693, forward strand.
TATTTACAGTATTTATTTATTTAAAACCGATCGTGCAAAAAAAGTAGTTTTTGGGCGACTTTACTTTAGAAAATAATAGATATCGCAACAGTAGCTTACTTAAGAAAGGTGAAAATATCGTACAATTAGCATGATATGAATATCGTACTAGCACAATATGATTATATCGCAATGATGAGACCAAATCAACATAGCCAGACAGCTTTGCTATGTTTGATTGTTTCAAAATAGCAGTAGGTTTTGAATTGTCAAAAAAAAATTCTTGAAAATACTTATGTTATTATTTGTGGTCGTATAAAAAATAATGTCCATAATTCACTTTCGATACTCGTTATCAAACATACTATATGTTCATAAGTGTAATAAAAGATTAATATATGTGATTCCAATTATCCTCTGTTTGAGAACAGAGTTTAACATTTACTCGCATCACATAATATTAAAAAAAAATATTACGGCTTAACGAATAACAAATTACAGTAATTTTTTTAAAGATGCCCGATCAAGGTCATCTCTATCATGAAGGAATTAACATATTGGCTTACATATATCTCGCTCATTTGTAAAGACTACAAGCGTGTGCGATAAGGATGGATATAACACGCTTGTCTTTCAAAAATTCATATTGTTTCGACTTGGAAGTTGGGGCATTCCATTTTAAAACGATACGTCAATATCTTATTTTTCACATATTTGGTTTTACATTTGCTAATAAATTTACCAGTTGACTTAGTAAACATATATTTTTATAATAATAAAATAACAGTAATAGTAGTATCATATGTACTCTCATAAAAACAAAGTAAACGACACTACTGAATTTGGCAGAATGAGCGGAGCTAAAATCTTAATTCATACAATTCGTGGATGACCTTAATCGGACATCTTTAAGAAAAATTACTGTAAGATCACCTAAAAGAATGCAAATATCGAAGAGTGTTCTTATTTCTATCGCGTTGTAAGTTTTGTCGAACTACCGCATGCACCAACTCACAACCTCGAAAGTCCATTCAGAAAAGTGTGCTCTAGTTTTGATTTTTTTCTTATCGAATAAGCTACACAAATTGCACTTTTCTAAACTATTTAGATATTGAACAGACCTGAGGCAGAGTGTAGTTATGTATCAATTTGTTTCCCATACTGACTATAAGAATGCGTATCTCGAAGAATGTTATTTTTTTCGCGTTGTAAACTTCGTCAAAGTACCGCAATTTTGCGTACGTAGACCCAGAGTGTAGTGCAAGTCGTTGGGTATGTTCAGGTGTCAATAGAAGTGGTGGTATGGTGTAGAGTGGCTGGCTTGGGCTTGGAGGCGTATGAATGTATTAGCGCTGCTGACCGTGGTGGTGCGGCCGCGGCGTTGTTAAGGAAGCCTTTGTGCGTGGACCACGCGGCTGTAGCTCTAGCTGTAGTATACGGTAAGGCAAGAAGGGAGAGACGCAGAGACGCCGGATCGATGCAGCCGCCCACACCGCACCTCACCCCGCACTTTACACTTCCCTGAGGACTTTCACTCTCTCCGCCCGGACTCTCTGGACTTTCTCCACCGCTCCGGACGACTCCGGGAGAGTATGTGCGTAAACCAGTGACGTACACACTATCATCTTACGAAGGGGCACTTGCAAAAACTTGTATCATACAAACATAGAAATACTTTTTCGTTCGTTTTTAAATCAAGCTTTGAAAGCCCGTGAGATAATATCTGGTAAATACCTTCAAAGGTTCAGATATAGCGTTATTACCATAATCTGCAAATAGAAATAGATTGGAATACTTTGAAATAGATAATAAAAACAAACAATTTATAATATTGGAAATTAGACAAAATAAAAAATATTACGAACCTATTTTTATAGAGTACTTTTATTAAATGATGTTTAACATAAGACCCTTATGTAAAAGCTCGCTGTTATTATGATAGTGCGTTGATAATACGGGTCTATATTTATAGAGATAACCTTCTTTTCAAAGAAATATTTAAATATAGGAAGAGGGTCGAATTCATTTAGAATCAATTTATTAATAATATTATAGGATCAAAATGTGTTGAAAAATACTGTATTTTTAATTTGAAACTAACATTTATAATTGTATTTGACTATGATTAGTCGTTAATATTAGCAAATTATTATATTACGTTAATAATTGAAACGTTTTGTACTTTTCCCTTTCAATTATTTAATGAAAATTTCGTTACTTCAGGTAAATATTCTACAGTGGCCGAAAAAAAAACCTAAATCAGAGTAACAGAGAAGCGTATGCCTGATCATTATTCAATTCAAAAGTCAAGTTGTCAAAATTGATCATGATATGTAGTTTTGCTGAAATTCATTGTAACATGCTGCAAAAGAATATTGTCATTCGCCGTTATCTAATTTAGTTCCATTTCTAAAATAAGATTCAAGAAGAAAACCTTGGATTTATTTAGATATCATCACGGCATGTTACCCATTGCTGGGTGCGCCAATCTGGTTTGTACACAGATTTCGGTAATGATGATGATATGTTTGTACCGTACGGGCGTTTACCAGACGTCATCTCACGGGCACTCAATGCTGGAGTGAAGAGTGCATCACAGGGCTCAATTTTGTGTCATTTAAAATTTGAAATAATTGGCGTCGTTCGGGATCGAACCTAGTTCCCCAGATTCGCGACCAGACACTCAGGCAGGCGGCCACACTATATATAGACCGCGAGCAGACACGTGATTCGAGCGACCTGAAAGTGCATGGAATCAGCTGATTTGTGTGCGCGTGTCACTTTTACAACAACAATGTCACTTTGACTAGAATAATATTTTAACATACTTTGATTTTGGACTACTAAAAAGTTATTATTTTACAATAAAATATATGAAATTAAAAATAATAAATTTTTAACCTTTCAAAATCAAACTATGTCAAAATATTGTTCTTGTCAACGTGTCATTATTGTTGTCAATACAACACAAATAAGCTGATTCCACCAAGCACTTGGTTGGCTCGAGTCACGTGTTTGTTCGCGCCCTATACCTTTACCGGTTTCAGGATATTAAACCTATGTTTACAAAAGTAGGGTGGTCACTAAGTAATAACTGTATCTGTATGGTAATATCATTACCATACTGACATGTCAATAACAGTCTACAAAATGAGAATAAAATAAAATGAGAGTATAATGCTCTTCATTAATACATACAGATAACGTTAGTTGTTCTTAACACGATTTACTTCTTCTAAAATAATAAACATGGGGAATAAAGTATATAATTTATCATATTGGCATAAATGTCATAATAATTGTACTGTTTATTACAGTATTCCGAAAGTAGCATTAATGAGAGAATTTCAGAAAGTATGTAATATTTATTAATAATATCACAATTTCTAAAATCGATAAACTATTGAACAACCCATGGATGCTATGAATTATAAGAATCCTAATGTCTAAATCCTCGCTCTACGAGCTCGGATTTCAAACTAACATCTGCGATAGTTATGATACTCGTAATAATCCTAGCTTTGTTAATAGCTGTAAACAAAACTCTTTTTAAAGATATTTAAATGAAATATTTTTTATCGTTATAATAAATGGGATCTCATAAATTTTATATGCGTCAATTTATAAGAATTTCACCTCTTTTTTAAGCCACATGTATACTTTAATGGTGCAGGGTCTCATTTTACAGGTTCTGTTAAAAATGATCAACGATTGTTCATTGTTCATCGCACAAATTTAATACCTTTACAAAAGGATAGAATGAGGTGTATATATCAAACACAGTAGCAATTTAAAAGTATACTATGTTTGAATTGGCGCCAAATTACACTGCCTGTGACGTCAAAAAATTACCAGCCAATGACAGAACCGGAAAGATAAAAATTAAAAAAAAAAAATCTTATTTAATTATATAAATATTTTAAAATGATCTTCACAGAATGACATTTTGATTTTGTAAATGGTTTTATGTTTACGTGGGATAACAATTTCATTCTTTTTTCGTTGTTTTAAGGAACTACTAAAATTATTTTTTACTATTATTACTCCTATTTGGGCACACTAGCACAAAACTCTTTTTTACAACCATGATTGAGTTATTATAAAATATAAAAATCAATAATATAGATAGAACTAGTAGCTAGTATATATTTGACAGCTGTCGTGGCTGTCACTAGTTTAAATTCTGTCGGCGACAAATATAAACTTCTCCCTCATTGATGAGTAGTTTTCTGACGTCATCAGGCGACAGAAAAGGCGGCAATTTAAATATTGTATTTTCAGAGACAATGACGAGAATAAAGAGTAATTTGGAAGAAAATAAAAAATATGGGTAAAATATTTTTTCTTATTCTTTCGATTAAAGCAAAGAAAACTGCAAAACTTTCATAGGGTAACTAAAAATGGTGTCAGAAAAGTAAAAAAAATCTGTTTATAATTTTTCATTTAGTACAGCGATATATTTAACAGTATATCATAAAAAATAAATGTATAACTTATTTTATAAATTTGTTAGTTAAAAATAAACATCGTGTATAAAAATAAACTTCAGTTTCAGGCCTGTAGCCTCCGGTACGGCTTTTGGCAGGTGTAAGATATTTTGATACAGTGAAGAAACTGGCGCAATGTTGTCACACAGAAAGCTTTTTATAGTTTTATGCGTTCCTACTTTAGGTAGATATTACAGGAAATCGATACGGTTTTATCTCCGTAAATACGTAGACAGATTTTTACTCAAAACTCCTTTAACCACGAAAGAATTTTACGTATATATAGAGGTTTAATGTAAGAACAACTAATGTCACTATTTCTTAATTTTGGAAATGAGTGAATTAAAATCAACAAGGAATTTCCAGTGTTCAAACTAAATTCATTTGAATCTGTAATAAGAAACAAAAATATTTTTCAAATATTTGTTCCGTCAAATTTTATGGGGTACTTTATACATAGAATTTTAAGGTGTATTTTTTTTAACTTAATTTAAAAATATGTTTAAAATAGATCCAGTATGTGTTATTTCAATAAATGAAATGAAGATCGAATTAAATGCCAAACACCATTCCTACTTCCATACCAGTTAAGCGACGTTCATTTTTTTAAATAATCGCCTATTATATGACCATGACTTTAAATTAAGTTGATTTGGTTACTAACAAAGTAAACTGAAAAATTTGGCACCATCAAATTCTTAATATTGTGCTCTAAAATTCTATTTATAAAGCACTCTATAAAATTTTACGGTACAGATAATATTTGACAAAAAAACAGTTTCCCATGTTAGACGCGTATGCAGTAAATTCTCGTGTTTACCCTATACTGCCTAAACATACGGTTGTAGGCGCTTATCAGACGTCACCTCATAGGCTCTCAAAGCTATTGTGCCGCAGGAGTAACTTTTGTGCTATTTGAAAATTGCAAACTTTTAAATTTCAAGTTTTCCATCGGTAGGAATCATATCTGTCCGATTGAATCACAACCGGTCACCTAATGCATATAGCCACGAGAATAGGCCTAATAAGTAGTAGGCAGTGGAAAACATTATTTTAAACAGTTATATATAGGTATGTCGTTTGAAATTAAGTTACGAAAGTTAGAACTTAATATCTGTACTTCTCGTAAGAGAGGTATAAGGATCTTGCTAAAAATTACATACCGGGATTTTGATAAATGAGTACGTTTTAAGATCCCCAGAATCCGAATTTAACATTTTCACAATGATGTCTGTGGGTGTGTGTATGTGTATGTGGATCCTCTTTATGCTCTGACTCAAATATTATCTTCAGAAACTTTTGAAACCATGTATTCTAAAGTGGAAAGAACCCATTAGATTTTGGTGCCAATCGGACACCCAGATATGGCACTTTCCTTGAAGTTCAAAATAGATTATTAGAATGTTAAATTTTCTACAGATAAGCATTGATACTTTTTACCTCCCGCTACCCTTGGTAAGGGAGGTATAGGGATCATGCTAAAAATCGCATATCGAGATTTTGGTAAATGACCACGTTTTAAGGTCCCTACAATCCGATTTTAACATTTTTACGATGATGTCTGGGAGTATATGTATGTATGTGTATGTGTGTGTTTGTGTGTGGATCCTCATTACGCTCTAACTCAAATACTATCGTTCAGAAAATTTTGAAACCTTGTATTTCTACCTTACTCTTATATGGAAAGATGCCATTAGATTTTGGTGTAAATCAGACAACCGAAAATGGCACTTTACTGGAAACTCAAAATAGTTTTTCTTCGAAAAATACCATTAGATGTTATTTTTCGACATTTGTTATTATAGAATTAAAGTTTTTTAAATTTTCTACAGGTTTGCGTTAATACTTTTTGTATATATTGTATGGATACATTTCTAAAATTATGTATAGTTTTAATTCCGGAGCCTACGCTTTAAACACAACTTCATGGTTACACAGTTCAGATATCAAATGTATGTAACTGACAGATATATGTTACTGTCAACAAACTAATCATTTCAAATAATAATAGTAACATTTAAAAAAAAGAAAATAGTAAATGGAACAATAATTATATGGAAAGGAACTTAATACAGTTTCCAGCATAAGTAAATATATAGGAATATAGGTAAGATAATAAAAATATATAATACATCATCACGACATATTATCCATTGAGCCAATCTGCTTTCTACATAGATGTCAGTAATAATGATAACATATTTGTACCGTGCGGGCGTTTACCAGGCAACACTTCACGAGAATCTGGGGAACCGGGTTCGATTCCGACCGACGCCAAATATTTTAGAATTTTAAATGGCACAAAATTGACTCCCTGTGGTGCACTCTCCACGTCAGCAATGAATATAGGTAAGTATATAAATAAATAAATAAAATAAATATATCATCATGGCATAGTACCCATTGCTGGGTCTGCCAATCTGCTTTGTACACAGATTTCGGTAACGATGATGACAAATTTGTACCGTGCGGGCGTTTACCAGGTGTCACCTCACGAGCACTTATTTCTGACGTGGAGAGTACACCACAGGGGTCATTTTTGTGTCATTTATAATTCGAATTATTTGGCGTCGGACGGGTTCGAACCTAGTATTTAAATTTAATATAGTATTTATATGAATAAAAATTAAATTAAACGGAAGGTATTGTGTTGGACACATCATATTTTTCTATATATTTTCTTATACAATTATCTTTTTAATAACTCCCGTAGCCTATGATTTATAAAGAAACATAACTCCTGTTATAACAGTTGAAATATTCAAATGTACGTAACTGACAGATATATATGTTAAAAACTAGTCATTTCAAATTAATAATGATTTTAAGAAGAAAATATTAGGATATGAATTTATTAAACACCTAATAAATAAATCAATTTTCCTGTTTGTAACTGAAAATCAACGTCAATAAAATACATAAATTTGATTTAATATATTATTATTATTAATAATAATAATACCGACATGCAATAAAGGTTGCAAAATAGTTACATCAAATGTTAATACAGTTGCCAGCATTATATGTAGGTATGTGTGTTAAATATTCCCCGTCAAATAAGTATGGACTTATTTTCAACTTTTTCCCTTGCTCTACTGCCGCTTCTTCATAACTTAGCATTTTCAACATTGCATAATATGGAATTAACTAGAGAGCATTTTCGAATAATTTACGATAGCCAGAAATTAATTTGATAGTTACTAAGTCCCCCAGTAATTAGTTTCACAACTTTGGCAGTTTTTAAAAAACCAGAAATAAATTTGAGAGCTTCGACAGTTTTTTAAGTCTTCAAGAAACTAGTTCGAAAACATTCAAAAACACAAGATTGGCGGGAGCTTTTAAGAAGTAAAAGGAAAGAATGGTGCTGAAATATATTATTGTTGAAATGAACTCAGTAATGCTAACTTGACCTTCGTATTAAAAATATGAAAGTTTGAGAATAAATATAAAAACTCTGGCGGGTAGAAAAGCGTTGTGTTGTAATCTTCTGGTCTTGTAATGATTTGTAGTCTTTGGTATGATGTTCCATCTCCGTTGGCGTGTGATAGTAGTTCCGAATTGTTTAGCAGTAAATCCACTTTACCTAGCGTTAATAATGCAGGCCAACAAGCAAGCGAGAGCGGAGGTTTGGAGGGCTTTAATAATTCCTCAATCACAGAACAAACTTTCCTCACTTGTAACATATCACTCTAAACTCCATCCCTATCCGCAACTTTCACTTTTCTAACGCCTCTTTTTAATTATCGCACGGTATTAATTGTTAAAGTGATAACTTTCGACCTCGCCGAACTTTTTCAGTTAATTTTGTATTTTGTTTTCTGTTCTACTTTCCGCGAAGCGAGCGCTCAACACGAGTTTTCACTATCGCTTGTGTTACAAATAAACGAAACGAACACTTAATAGTGTGTTAAATTATGAAGGAATGGACTACAGCTAGAAGGTACATCAATATTCGGATGGACTTGGCTGTTCTGCATCTATTTTGCATTGTAACTGTTTAATCTAATTGAGGATTAATTTTAATCCTTGTTCGCGCATCTCAAACTAGATCCGGAAATAGATGTAGATGTGTATTTTGTATTAAGGGCAACATTTAAATTAAGCAGTATTTAAAGCAGACGCAGCCTAACAATACTTTCCCTTAAAGTTAAAGCGCGTTGTATCATAAAGTTCTCTAACTTTCAAATAAAATATTCTCCTTTTATTCGAAGAGGAACAACACGGTTGTACATAAAAATTGTACAATTATCAATAAGTCATAGTATACAGTTTTATTGTTCTTTTACATCTAAAACTCACAAATAAACGAGTATGTATATAAAGGATCATATCATATATCTCTTTAATTTATTATTATTTCAAAATTAGTATTAAAAAATGTCTGTTGTGGCCAGCACAATACCTTTCGACACTGACATCTGTCATCTGTCAATTAGCAATATAGAATTATTGAAAATGATGCAAGAAAGGAACAAAGATTGCAAGATTTATGAAAATCTCTTTATAAATTTTTATCTCTAAATACATTGAATATGAAGAATATAATGCAATCAAATCGTATAAGAACATAAAATGAAAAAAAAAAATATATTTAACTGCGTTTTTTTTTAAGAAAAAGGTACTTCCGGTTGATCAATTGTAATCAAAATCTAATCAAGTCTTCATTTATATGTAAGAATAAGGAATACGCGCAACAGTATTTACTTTTATAATCTTTTAAATAAATTAAATTTCAAATGTTTTGCCGGTATAACCAAAACCAATCTTGAAAGTATACTTATTTTTACCTTCCGTTACATTTAGGTAAGTATAATATTGTCTGGTCAAAAAAATCAATGATGAGTTTTTAGTGAATAATCATGTTTTACGGTCCCTATTATACGATTTTACCATTTTTACAATTATGTCTGTATATGTATGTATGTATGTGTGTCTGTATGTCTATGTGTGTGTGTGACGAAAGTTTCGGATCGCATACCTTTAATACCACAATTCCAAAAAAATACATTTTTTTCGTATTCCTGAAATTTACATCCAGAAGAACAAGTGATTAGATTTTGGTTATAATTGGTCAACCGGAAGTACCCTCATTTGAAGATTGTAACTGTTAAATATGATTTATTTACATTTAACGGTTATAGCGACTTAAAGAATATACTTTTCTCTACACGATTTCAATGCGTTTTAAACTTCATATTCTATAAATATAGAGTTAAAGAATTATAAAGATATTAAATTTCATAAATTAGTCAGCTATGCTAACCATGGAAACTGCTAATATATTCAGATAATTCAAACTGACAGATGTCAGTATCAATCGGTGCCTTCAATGAAGTAAGCAGTTCAAACAAACGAGATTTGTTGCTTAGTACACTGAAAGATTTCCTATCTATATGACGATCTGATATTCACAAATTTCATCGAGAAAGTTATACAGTTGTCAAATATAACATGTGCATTTCTCATATCCCTTTTATTGGTCTGGAATGTTATACAAAATGAATTTATAGATAGGTACAGTTATTTGCAGTTAGTAGAATTAATTTTGAACATTTTTTAGGTCTAAGAAAATATTTGAAATTTAACAATGTTATGAACATTCATCACAAAACTTTGAAAGCCTTTTTGACATGTAATTGATATAAATACACCATAAAATGAGATAGAAACAGTACAAGTTAAATTCATGTATGTATAAGTTGCATTTCCCGCCATTATATTTCATAAGATAGCAAAACAAGCAAGAAAATTGGCGCTTGTTTTCCTAGGGCTTATTGAACGCACCTAATGCAAAGTGAATGAATGTGGCAGAGATGAGGATGTTGAGATAGATGTCGGGGAAAACACGGAAAGATACAATAAGGAATGAAAGAATACGGTAAATAACTCAGGTGTTAGAAGTTTCTAGAAAGATACAAGAGAGACGATTACATTGGTTTGAACATGTCATGAGGAGATATGAAGAATATATTGGAAGAAGAATGAATAGCTTAGTAATAGAAAGTTGAAGATACAGAGGAAGCCCAAAGCGACACGCGAAACAGGAATGAGTGGAAGAAGAAAATATAAAATAGCGACCTGTAACGAATGGCAAAAGCTAAGGAAGAAGAAGAAGATGTCAGTGCCAAGTGCAATTCGCATGGTTTGTTTATGAAATAATCTTACTGGAAATTTAGAATCTTTTTACAAGAAAATTTATGTATGGAATTTGTACATAATACACAGGATTGACGGAAGGTATTGCATTGGCCACATCAGATTTTTTGGAATGCTTTCGAACTAATATCCGGGAGACTTAAAAATTGTCAAAGCTGTCAAATTAATTTCTGGTAACTTAAAAACTACTTTAGTAGTCAGACTAATTATGGGGGAAGGAGGGCTTATATTGTCAAAGCTGTCAAATTATCAATCATGATTCTCAGGTTAATTATATAATTTTGCTCACAAGGATAATTAAAAAGAAACTGATTAAGTATATATGTTCCAAATAACTTAACTTTCGCAACTTAATTTCAAATGACTGATAAATAACTATTTAAAATGATAAAGCAAATCTTGTTATCCATAGTCAATCTGATTTTCTTTTCTCTTTAATTCTAGAATCTAGAGTTTCCCTGATATTAACATTGAAAGTTTCATTTTGATTGTAAATCACTTATTTCCAAAATTACAGAATGTAGATTTTTGAAATAATTTTCTTAGTAATCAATTTATTTTGTATTGGCTGGTATAGTTTATTGTTGTGGGCAATAGTGTAAATGAATGATTAAAATATGCAAATGTGGAATTGGCAATCTTAGTTAGTTTGATTCCTCCCCAGTGTCCCAAGGCGTCGGGCGACGAGTCGACACTGATTGAAATGACCAGCGGCCGCCGGGCTTCTAAACTTCACAGTTCGGCGCTAGGACAGGGGCGCGCGAGGAGCAGAAGGGTTGTAAACTTTCCCTGCTGTGCCTCCTCAAAGATCAATACCTACACTCTCACTCTTGCGTCCAAGCCGCCTCCCGCTCCGCGATAGACAAGGTCCGACGTCGACGTCCGAGTCCAGAGCTGCTCCATTGTTTTAAACATGATATGATCGCCCATCGCCATCGCCATCGCCTCCTAGATGTGCTATGCCGAGTTCTTGTGCAGGACTCATTAATCTCGCCAGCGATTCCCATGTCAGATACTTCTTTTGTTAAGCGAATACAGAGTGGGATAACCAACAGGAAGTGTTTTCATTTTTATTTAAAGATTTGACTCCCGAATATATTCCACTGGAAGATTTACTCCAATGACCAAAATATACACTTTCGAAGTTTCTTTTAAGAACGCAGCAACTGGTCGAGAAATTCTTAAAACAAGTGATTATATTTAAATAAGCAAATTTGCTACAGGATATATGAATAATAAGATGTCATAATAAGAAGCGTTCTGTTACTTCCGGTTCTGGAGTATGTAATACCAACTTTGAAATTTAAAATTAAACATACTATTTTTTTAAAAAATTTTGCAAAGTACACAAAATTCCCTTTATAATGATAGTAAATGAGTAGTACGTTGTATTATTACAAAATAAAATGGCGGACGTTTGAAATATCTTCATATTCTTTCCATATAATTATTGTTTATATTATATCTTATAAAATAAATCAAGAGAGTGTGAAATTTTCTTTTATTGGTTCTATTGCCTAGGTTACGATATGTAAATGAATCTATCTGAAAAAATACCATCATCTATGAACAAAATAATATGATGTAGCCAACGCAATACCTCCCACCATTTCATTTTTATTCATGTAAATACATACCTATATTCCTACATATTTACTTATTTTGGAAACTGTATTAAGTTCCTTTGCATATAATTATTGTTCTACTTACTATTTTATTTTTAAAACGTTACTATTATTAATTTTAAAGGAATAGTTTTTTGACAGTGACATTTATCTGTCAGTTTACATACATTGGAGCAGCGTTTAAAGCGTAGGCTCCGGGATTTAAATTATAGATAATTTTATAAATTTACCCATAAAAAATATAGAAAAAGTATTAATGCAAACCTGTAGAAACTTTAATAACACTTAAAAGTATTTTTCGAAGAAAAACTATTTTGAGCTTCAAGTAAAGTCCCATTTCCGATTATCTGATTTTCACCAAAATCTAAAGGCTTCTTTCTATATGATAGTATTTGACTTAGAGCGTAAAGAGGACACACATACACACACACACACAGACATCATCGTAAAAATGTTAAGTGGATTGTACCAAAATCTCGATATGCGATTTTTAGCACGATCCCCATACCTCCCTTACCAAGGGTAGCTGGAGGTAAAAAACAATAGAATCTTGCAAACTCGATTTTTTTTCATGTTTCAAACGTTTGCCATTTTATTTTGCATTAATACAACATACTATGTTCTATTTGAAACTTCAAAGTAGGTATCACATAGTCCGGCATCGGAAGTAAAAGAACGCTTCTTGATATGACATCTTATTGCCCATATACTTATTTGAAGATAATCTGTATCTCGCATAATAACGGTGATGATTGTTGGTACATTTTCGCATTGATCACCCTGTACACTTTCGAAGTATCTTTTAATTTGAGACAGTAGAAAATTCCTGAATTTATTGAAATATTAATCTGAACATTAAATCACTTAGCAAGAAAAATCTTACTTCTTATTAAGGCGGCCGTAAATAGTTGTGACATTCGGGGTACATAAAAAATTAAAATTATATATATTTTGGCTGTTTTGTATTTGGTTTCCGATTTATCTAATCTATTTTTTGATACAAACTTAAATTCTTTAGCTTTAGAAGACCTTGAGGCGACTTTAGATAAGCGCCCTTAATGATACAGATTTATTGGGAATAAAAGAATATGGATACACCTAGTAACGCGTAATAAGTCTTCACGATGATATATTTATTTGATAATAAAAATTCTTAAGAAATTAATAAAAGAATTTATACTCACTCAACTGTATGCTAATACTAAGCAAAGTCAAACCCATGATTCTTACAGCGTTACGCCATCATATTTCACATCCAGAATACTTCCGCAGTTGCCTGATCCAATAATTATACCTCTAAATTGATAAAATGACGTGAGCAAACATTCTCAGTGATATATCTAGATATCAGGCGTATTTAGCATTAGAACAAGTCAAGTCATAAATGTCATTATAGATACAAACTATATTCGATGACCCTGGAACGTAACTAGGTTTCCATCAACACTATCACACCATCATTATATTTGGCTGAACTCTAGAATTGCGAATCCTCAAGAATTATGCTTTGATGATTATATATAGTTGCAAAACCGTTAAAAACACTAAATTCCAAAAAAATTAGGGCACGGAGAGCTATATTTATAGTGATATTGGAATTTTCTTAAACAAGTAGGGTTGCTGATTGTTGTCAATAAGTGTACATTGGTACGACTTAAGAGCTGAAGACATCAAGCCTCTTTAACCGGGTGCCACGGATTTTATACCTGCCCCTCCTCGGAACCAGTGGATCCCAACAGTGGGAGAAACCAGAGGTTCCACAACAGTTTTAAAATGTTCTATGCGACGCTCAAATACCTTATGTGATTTGTATTTGCCACCTTCAATTATTTTATATTTTTATATTTCCAGTAAAATCATTTCCCAAAGATATTATGTAAATTTTATTTGATACTGACATCTGTTAATTAGTAATATTTGAATATTCTGTTTCCATGGTTTTAGCAGCATTATGTTGCAAGATATTTCTTTATAATTCTTTATCTCTAAATTCATTGAATATGAAGAAAAGAATATAATTAGATCGAATAGATGATATTTAACAACGTTTTTTCAAGAAAAACTGTTAAAATTTTCAAATTAAGGTATTTCCGGTTAACCAATCAGAACCTAAATCTAATCAACGCTTCATATGGACGTACAAAAGTGGAATATGAAAGAATTATAATTTTTGGAATTGTAGTACTGGAGTTTTCGAAGAAGAATTTTTTGTCACATAAATATATACACATACACACACACATACAGACATCATCGTAAAAACAGTAAATTCGTATTGTAGGGACTATAAAACGTGCTTATTCATTAAAAACTCACCATCGAATTTTTCGACCAAAGATAAAAAGTAGTGGTGGGTTCCGGATCCGGATAGTTTCGATTTCGGATTCAAAAATATCCGTATATCCGGATAATTGAATGTTAAACTATCCGGATCTCGGATCCAAATCTCAGTATCGGATTTTGGATCCGGATCTGAGTACTGTATTTTGGATCCCGATTTGAGTATCGGATTTTGGATCCGAATCTGAGTATTGGAATTTGGACCCTAACCTGATCCGAATATTTAATATTGGAAACGGATTTGAGTATCGGATCTTAGATTCAAATATGAGTAAAGTATCGGATTTTAGATATGGAACTTCAGTATTCGGATCGGTTCTCGGTTTTTGTCGGATCCTCACAGCACTAGTAACAAGTGCGTGTATAATAGATTTTAAGTGCCTGAGTGTCTAGTCGCGAATCTGGGGAACCGGGTTCGATCCCGACCGACGCCAAATATTTCGAATTATAAATGGTATAGAAATGACCAATGGTGCACTCTCCACGACAGTAATGAGTGCCCGTGAGGTGACTCCTGATGAAACGGTACAAATATGTCATCATCATTACCGAAATCTGTGTATACAAAGCAAATTGGCACATCCAGCAATGGGTAATATGCCGTGATATTTATTTATTTATTTATTTATTTATTTATTAAGCACATACTTTTGACAACAATCATATTCTTGATTCATAAATATTTTCTGCAATATGCAATTTATATTTATTTGATCATTAAATAAGAATATTGTTTCCAGGTTAGATAAGGTGAAGTTGCGGTTTGGTTAGTTTAAATTAGATTAGGTTAGCTTAAAAATCATTTAATTTTGATCATTTATGTAAAATACTGATTCAATAAATAGCAACCATAATTTGATAACTTTCAATCAGTTCAGATACTGGCTCAATTGTTCGTCGATGTATCTCAGTTTCCTTGTTTATTGGTAACAGCTTATTTATAAATGAAGAATTAATTACGAAAATAAGTTGTGAATATGATTTAAAACTGTGGGATAACAAGCGTAATTGAGATATTTATTATGTTATGTGTCGCATTTGAGCGAAGACGACCACCGGGAAAAGTTTGTGTCGAGTGTATAGAAGTGTGGCAGTGTGGGAATATAACATGATAACCCGCATTAGACCGTTAGCTTCTCAACAGCGGAGCAGTTTGCCCTGTAAGGTTCTACTTTTCGCTCTCATTAATCTTACGATTTCCGCGATTTCGTCATGATTTCTGTCCGTTAAATGTTTCTTTTGTACCCTGACGGATTTTTATTTTGATGAAATTGAGTGAGAATGAATCCATTACGACGATGATTGAGATTATTAAAAAGATGGAGTGTATTTATTAAGTATCCCAACATTCTTTGACTTTTAAAAGTTTTATTTTACTGGAGAGGGGTCAAATTATGAGATATTCAAATTTAAATGAATTGTAATGGCCATAATTTATATTTTAATGATTCAGTAATTATTGCAGATAATCGAAATTACTCCATTCTTCTTAATTTTATTCCTTACACTTGAATATCTTTTGCTCAATCAAGATTCTATAAATAACGAATATTATCGTCGTTACACTAAACATTACATATTATTTGCATAGATAAAATTTTAGTTTTATTTTTAAATTCTTAAAGTTGTTTCCAATTAAATATTTATAATTATAATTATGGCGAAATTTTAGTTATTCTAGTATATTGATCTATGTAGGTCACCAGATCATGATCCATAGGTTCAGTAAATAGTCCTTTTGAAATGTAAATGTAAAATTTTATAATTTATTAAATTGACATGATTCCTTAAGTTAGGTATTACAATTTTTAAATTTTACAGGAATGATGAAGATTGTCCAGATGAAGGAAAAAACCCGGATTTTATATAAAAAAAAAACCAACCTACCCACTGACAGATTTAGAGGAAGGGGGGCACTTGGACACGTGCTTCCCTGTCCTTTTAAGAATTAATTATTATTAGCATTAACGTATTACGCACATAATAGATAAAATTATTGACGTCATGTTGTCGAGTGGAATCAGGCGAAATCGTCTGATTTCCGTAGTATTCATATAAATCAAAACTGAAAACTGACAGTATGTATAGAATAACAATCACAAATTATCGACCCCAAAATAATCTTTTAGCACACGATTGACAGAATCAGACAAATGACTTGAATATTCAAATATTTGAAAATTACATTTGTTACCGCGGTTACAATACAGTTTCTTTTTAATTTTTTGCCGTCGGTTGGACGGAGATAACGTATACTTCTCTGAAACACCGACGATAATGAGATAGCGAATAAAAGTCTTACATATGCCATGTGTGTACGACAAAAATGCTAGATAAAAGTTTAGTAATTCTTATATCACAAATTGATGACGTGGGAATCAACTCGGAGATACAGAGTGTAAATAAAATAATAAAAATACACTCTGTATCTCTGAGATGATTATTAATTTCTGATGCAAGAATTACTAAACTTTTATCTAGCATTTTTGTCGTACACACATGGCATATGTAAGACTTTTATTCGCTATCTCATTATCGTCGGTGTTTCAGAGGAGTATACGCTATCTCCGTCCAACCGATGGCAAAAAATGAAAAAGAAACTGTATTGTAACCGCGGTAACAAATGTCATTTTCAAATATTCGAATTATTTGAAAATTCTTGTCATTCTGTCAATTATGTGATAAAGATGATTTTGGCGTCGATAATTTGTGATTCGTTGTGTGTTGCTTGTTTTGTTAATGGGGTCATTTCACATTTTCTAATTTATTTTTTTCTTGAAAGAATAGGTCAAACTAAATATGTAGGTGTATGTTTTACACCTTACAAGTCTTTACAATCAGAGATATGATTTTTTAAAAGTTGTCTTAAATATCAAATATTTGGACGCTGACGTCACGGCTATACGTCACGGCTTGTCGGATGCGGCAGCAGCCCTCTACCGGTTCTGTTCGGAAAAATGATTGTTTGGGTTATCAATTCTCAGTTTGATTTTGTGACAGCAACATATTGTTAACGAAAAACATATTTCACACTACTTTTGGTATTTATTTTAATAAATGTTTTATTTACATGCCTTTATTCTTAAGTCTGCTGTCACCTGTCACAATTTTAGGTTAGCTTGTATACAGCAGCAAACGGATACTACGTGGACCATTGTGTGTGTGTGAGAGGAATGTCTTTGTGTGAGTAACAAGCCGTGACGTTACGAATTTTACAGCCGCGAAAGTTTATTAGCAAATTTATGAATGAAAAGTCGCATATTTCATGTTATTTTATATTATTATATTTATTAAATGAGACGGATTTCATGATTTTATAAAAAAAACAACGATTTTTTTTTTTTTGAAATGACCCCATTCTTATTTCTAAGATTGTCGACATTATTGCAACATATTGATTTTGAACAATAAAAATAGGTATCTATATTTCATCCATTATACTTATATCGTATTTATTCAATTCGTTTATTATTGCTAAATAACTATTTATACTTCGAATTTTGAAGAATAACAAAACTGACACAATATATGGCATATTTATTATAATACTGTCAGTTTTGACATTACATCATAATTATACAATTGATTTATTATTGCGAATTAAATGTCACTACGAATTTTGGTGAAAATAATAATATTCACACGATATAAATTATACTACAAGTGTGTTCAAAAAAATTCCTAACTATGGGCTATGAACAAAGAAACGTATATCAATTTAAAAGTATGTAATTAAATGTCAGTTTGACACGAGATATTGCCAAAAATGTTATCAAAAGAAATCAAAGCGTTTCTTTTTGAATCTTATTTTAGAAATAGAAATAAATTAGAAAACGGCGAATGGCAATATACTGATCCTTCTTTATTATCTTTTCTCCTTAAAATTACATTTCAAGATCAATTTTGACAATTAGACTGAATTGAACAATGATCAGGCATATACGTTTCTCTGTTCATAACCTACTTCGAGTTAGATTTTTATTGGAAAACACTGTATATACTGTCAGTTTTCAGGTTTGATTTGTACGAATACTACGGAAATCATACGATTTCGCCCGATTTTACCCGACAACATGACGTCATCAATCACCCCCACCCCCTTAGCGATTTGAATCATATGGTTACGATTCATGACGTGGAAATCAAGTCGTGGAAATAGACTTTATGTACTAATAAAATAAAAATAATAAAAATTTAAGTATTAAATGTAATGTGTAGATACAAATATAACATGTATGGCATGATAAAATCGACGATGTAAACAGCTTGGAGCTGTATATCTGCTGACGGGTTGGAGAATATATGTTTTATTAATGAAACTATGAATAGATATAATTATTTATCAATTTAAAAAAAATGCAATCTTCTGCGGGTAAACTTGGACTGGGAGGGAATTTTATATTCCAGAAAAATAATTATCACAAACATACAACACTTATTGTTGAATGGCTGTTCTACAACATACTGAAACAACTTAAAACACCTCTCCAGTCTCCTTATTTCAACGCTATCGAGAAATAATGGTCGGAACTAGAGAGGCGACCCCGCAAAAAATATTTTCTACTCTTTAGCAACTCTGGGCGAAATCTGACTGAAGAATGAGAAAAATTCCACCTTCAATATAATCTAATTTAATAAAATGAATCCTAGGGTACTGAATGCTGTAATTAAAACCAATGAGTATCCTATTAAATATTAAAATGTAATATTATTTGTTAAATATTTTTATAACTGTACGTGTATGAATAACTTAAGTTTTTTTTTATATTATTTGTTGTCAGCAATATTATATAAAGTAAATTAAACATTTCTTAAATTTGATTACCATCATTTGATTCTGAAATATTGAAAGAAGACTATGTTTAATTTTTTAAATGAATTTCTTTTTTTGGTAACCCCTTTTATTTTACATTTACTGATAAAAGTAAAGTGTACGAATAATTTTGTGAGCCACTGTATATTTAAAAAAAAATTCGTGCCCCCCCCCTATAATAATTTTCTAAATCGGCCACTGAACCCACCTGAAGTTTATAAGGAATTTTTGGGTTTTATTGGGACTTTTGAGTTTTATAGGGTTTTTTGTTGTTGTGGGTCTTTTTATTCAAAAATATGCTTAATGTAATTAGCAATTGTCATGTAGTAGGGAGAAAAAAAATTGTGAAAAAATGGCTTTTTTGCCTTTAAAATCGAAGATAATAGCTATTTGTTTAACTAGACATTAAAATACCAATTTTACAGCAGAGGCTGCCGTTTCATTACCGAGGCGAAACCGAGGCAGTGAATGCTGCCAAAGCTTTAAATCTGTGTTTAGTGCCGTTTTGAACACATTTTTTGCCAATTTTAGAATTAATATTAATTTCGTGATTATTTTTAATACCTATCAAATTACGTTGCTATGCGTTTGTTGAACGGTTGCTATGTGATTGTTGAGCAGTTGCTATTGTGACGTGCGCCCCTGAGAGAAAAGTATGCATGCGCCGCTACTGATAGCATGTTCGCGAACAATGACGTAATCCCTTCGAAAGAACGTACCAGAGCGATAATACAATCCCCGACGCGCTGAGACAGGTTAATTGCGCCGTGTATACGGGTCATTGTCGCTTTAGAAGAGTTCTAGAATGATAGGGCTGTATAAATACCGTCGGGAGAACAGCGGGAGACAGTCTCATATATACAAGCAACCAGATATGAACTCGGTGATATAAATAAACAGTTAAACAGTTGTTAACATAAATAAATGTAGTTATATAAATAAGTGTTAGTGATATAAATGTTAGTTAGATAAATAATCGTAGTGTTTAAGCATTTAATAATATTCTTAGTGTTTATAATTATTTAATCATAGTGTTAGTTGTTTTTATTATCTTTTAATATTTAATCCTTAATTATATATCGTTTAATAAACGTATTCTTTTGTTAATAATATTTGTCTGTTTTACACTTCACCCATATAAATAAAAACCGTTACAATTGGTGTCAGGTGTGGGGTTGTTCATAACTGGGAAGTGTAAATAAAAATAAATAAAATGCCTAAACTATTAAAATTAAGTGAATTGAAAGTACGTGATCTCAGGACGGAAGTGGAAGAACTGGATTTGGATGCAACAGGAGGGAAAATAGAGCTTCAAGAAAGACTGCGGCAAGCTTTAATCGAAGCTGGTGAAAATCCTGACGATTACTTATTCGAAGTTTCGTGTGGCTTATTCGATGATTGCAAATTATTCGCTGAAAAAATACAAGAAAGCTCTAGAAGTGCGGAGCGAAGAATAGCGGAAAGTTCTACAAAAGCGGAGGAAAGTTCCCGAGTACTGGAAGAAGAAATAAAGGAACATTCTAGAGCATTGGAAAGAGAATTGCATGAAAGTTCTGGAAAAGTTAAGGAAAATTCCGGAGCACTGGAAGAAGAATTAATGGAACATTCTAGAATATTAGAGAGGGAATTGGAGGAAAGTTCTGGAAAAGCGGAGGAAAATTCCGGAGCACTAGAAGAAGAATTAATGGAACATTCTAGAACAATGGAACGTGAATTGAATGAGAGTTCTAGAAAAGCCGAAGAAGGTTCTGAAATTTTTGAGCAGAAATTGGAAGAGGAATTGGAGGCGAATTCTGGAAGAGTAGAGGAGAACTATGAAATTCTGGAGCAGAAATTGGAACAGGAATTGAAGGTGAATTCTGGAAGAGTAGAGGAGAGTTCTGGAAATACGGAGCAGATGTTGGAACGGAAATTGGAGAATTCTGGATTTCTGGAACTAATATTGAAACAAGGATGGGAGAAGACTTCTAGAAAAACTGAAGAAAGTCTGCAAGAATTTGGAGCCGATGTAACTCGTTCGGTTCGTCTCACACATCGTACATCTCCTGACAAGGATTTGGAGTACCTGGCCACTCAGGGACTCATCTCTGGAGTACGAGTTAGCAATACTCAACAAGCACTGCAATTCGGCCGCCCAAAAACTATGGTTGACGCACTCTCATATGTATCAGATCCTGAAGCTGCCAAACAAGTTTCACGTAACCAATCGCGAGTGCGAAATAATTATGCTGAGGGAAATGAAAACACCGAAGTCGTAGATGAAAAAGTGCGACGAATTATAAACGAAGTGTTTGCTAGAAGAAAGAAACTCCGCTGTTACAAAAGAAGACGGAAGCGAAAAAGAAAGAGACCACGAAAAAGAAAGAAAGCGTGTCTATTAAGAAATTAAAAAGAAAGGTAGGCAGAAAGTCTAGAGGTAAAGGACGAATCCGTTTATGTCATGGCTGGACATGAAGAAAGAAGACGGAAGCGAAAAAAGAAAGAGAGCGTGTTCAGCAAGGAATGAAAGAAGAAATCTAGGAAGAAATTGCAGATGTAGAGGAAAGTCAACCGGAAATGAATAGTTCTCTTGCGAGCAGCTGCGATTCCAATCTAAGTAGTCTGAAACTGGGCCTGAAGACAGCGGGGAAGACGTGCCCTTGGCGATTCTTATGGACAGCTCGAGTGGGAAACGAAAACTCGAGATAGATAACGATGACGACGATGCCATACCTCTCACCACAAGGAAGAAGAAAGTCAAGACTGAGAAAGGAACTTGAAAGGAAGGGAAGTAGCGTCGACGCATTGTTCAGAAGGCCATGCTAAGGGAGGCAAATATGGTAGTCGACTAGAAGAAAAACATTCCACCATTGCCAGAATAACAGTAGTCAACGATAGTAGGCAGCCCGATGGACTATGCAAGGACCCGACTTGGAAAATAGTACTGGAATGGAAAGCGACGAGAGCAAACCAATATGGGAAGATGTTGCACCACAGTCACAGGTTGTAAAATCGTACTGGGCGCAATGTGACTCCATGGTGATTGATGGTCTGTTAAAGCGTGTGGTTGAGAATGCCATGGAACTGAGAAGAGAACTCAGTTGGTCATTCCTAAGAGTAGAGTACCAGACGTGTTAAAAGAGATCCATGACGGATATGGAGGTGGCCATTTGGGAGTCAACAAAACATTAGAAAGATTGCGTCAGCGATTTTACTGGGTTAAGTGCAAGAAAAACGTTAAAGACTGGTGGAAGAAATGTGTGGTTTGCGCTGGAAGCAACGGCCCTCATAGACGACGAAAAGTCCAATGCGTCAATACAACGTTGGCAGTCCATTTGAGCGCTTTGCGATTGACGTGGCCGGACCATTTCCAGAAAGAGAAGACGGAAATAAATACATCGTGGTTGTCATGGACTACTTCACCAAGTAGGTTGAAGCCTATCTACCAGGAAGCCATCACGGTCGCTGAAACCTTAGTCAAAGAGTGTGTATGCGGGTTTGGTGTACCACGTGGACTTCCAAATGTACCAAGGGTAATACGTGCAGATATTGCCATCGAGAACTGTTCCGGGACGAAACAGTCTTAAGGAGGGGGCAGTGTGACGTGCGCCCCTGAGAGAAAAGTATGCATGCGCCGCTACTGATAGGATGTTCGCGAACAATGACGTAATCCCTTCGAAAGAACGTACCAGAGCGATAATACAATCCCCGACGCGCTGAGACAGGTTAATTGCGCCGTGACCTCATTCCTTTGTATACGGGTCATTGTCGCTTTAGAAGAGTTCTAGAATGATAGGGCTGTATAAATACCGTCGGGAGAACAGCGGGAGACAGTCTCATATATACAAGCAACCAGATATGAACTCGGTGATATAAATAAACAGTTAAACAGTTGTTAACATAAATAAATGTAGTTATATAAATAAGTGTTAGTGATATAAATGTTAATTAGATAAATAATCGTAGTGTTTAAGCATTTAATAATATTCTTAGTGTTTATAATTATTTAATCATAGTGTTAGTTGTTTTTATTATCTTTTAATATTTAATCCTTAATTATATATCGTTTAATAAACGTATTCTTTTGTTAATAATATTTGTCTGTTTTACACTTCACCCATATAAATAAAAACCGTTACACTATGTAATAGGCAATAAAAGTGATATTCTGCAGACACAATACCTCCTATATAATTTAAATTTTATTCATCTAAATACTTAAAATTAAATTAAATTTAAATACCAGGTTCGATCCCGACCGACGTTAAATATTTCGCATTTTAAATGGCACAAAAATGACCCCTATGTGTTGCACTCCACGCCAGTAATGAGTGTTCATGAGGTGACGCCTAGTAAACGCCCACACGGTACAAATATGTCATTATCGTTACCGAAATCTGTGTACAAAGCAGATTGGTACACCCAGCAATGGGTAATATGTCGTGACTAAATATTTATTTTATTTATATACTCACCTATGTATATTCCTACATATTTACTTATGCTGGTAACTGTATAAAGTTCCTCCCCATATAATTATTGTTCTATTTACTATTTTTTAAAAAAAAAACGTTACTATTATTATTTAAAATGCTTAATTTATTGACAGTGATATTTATCTGTCAGTTACATGCATTTAAGATCTAAACTGTGTAACTATGGAGTTGCGTAGGCTCCGGGATTAAAATTATAGATAGTTTTATAAATTTATCCATAAAATATATAAAAAAAAAAGTATTAATGCAAAATGTAGAAAATTTTATAATCTTTAATTTTTATATAACATAAATCTAGAAAAAATAACATTTAAATGTATTTTTCGAAGAAAAACTATTTTGAGCCTCCAGTAAAGCACACATACACACATACACACACACATACACGCACATTCACACACATACATACCCACAGACATCATCGTGATAATGTTAAAATTGGATTATAGGGACCTTAAAACATGGTCATTTACCAAAATCTCGATATGCGATTTTTAGCACGATTCCTATACCTCCCTTACCAAGGGTAGCGGGAGGTAAAAACTTAAAACTTTTTTTCTGGTGATAAGTATTCATTCATGTCCAGCCACTTCGGAATCAATTGAACCATACTAATCTAGTCTGGTTCAAAGTAGAAATAGACTAGACTAGAAAACACACAAAAACTTCAAAAAAAAAATCTGTTGTGACCAGCACAATACCTCTCGCCACTTCCTTTTTTTGGAAGCAGATGTGGGGGCCCATTTCAGAATGATAATTAGTAATTATGTACATAGATGTCAAATGTCAGAATTTTTCATTAAAAAATTCAAGATTTTCTAAATTCACGTAGTTAATTTGTTACCAGGAGTGTGGAATTTACTTGTCGAGGAAAATAAACCATATGGAATTTGAAAATCTGACATCGGCCCCATATCTGCTTGTTAAGTCACATGACTGCTCGCGCGCTAATGTATTTAACATTTCTTGTATACCTACACTCTACACCAAAAATTCTATTTAAAATCTATTCCATATATTTAGATTATTTTAAATTTAAATTCATTCTATGAAGAAATTTTGTCCTACTCTTCCAATATTTCGAGATGTTTCCAATTCATTGTCGGAAGTAACAGTATTTCTGAAGGGTATGTGTAATATACCTATAATGTTAAATATTTAACTATTAATACAATAAGAAATAATATAATGTATGTACTTCCCAGACAAAGTCTTCAGTAATGTCTCCGGATTTCTGACACTGACATTTATCTGTCAGTTACAAACAATTTAAATTCTCAACTATTTTCCATGGCATCTATCGGCTGTAAAATTTATTACAACAGATTATTTTATATATTATATTTCTTTTATCTCTAAATCTATAGAATATATAATAAAATATTTAAATGTATCAGACAGAGAATTTAATTTTCTTTAGTATAACCAAGAAAAAATTTCAAAAAATAATATTTAGAAGATTTTTTTCAAGAATCTTCTACTTCCGGTTGTCCAATTGTTACCAAAACCTTTTCAGATATTCTCATGAATGTCCGATTAAGAAATACGTAGTTAAACAAATATAAAGTCTTATGGTTTTTGAGTAATCGTCCTTCCAACGTCCCACACACACACATACACACACACATCCACACACACACACACACACATACACAGACATCATCGTAAAAATATTAAAATCGGATTGTATGAACCTTAAAACGTGCTTATTCAATAAAATCTGGATATGTGATTTTTAGCATGAATACCTCTCTTAGCGAAAGGTAATATATAGATATTTAAAAAGATAATATCATTTAATAAGTAATAAAAAAATAATATTTCATATAGTAATTAATTGAACATATTGTCAGTTTCCTTTACCTTCAGTTTTATAAATAATACTAACATAAATATTGTATTATTTACTGTTCTAACCATAACTAAAATAATTAGCACGTATCTGTTGTCATATATTTGCCCGTAGATTATTGTTAAAATGATAAATTTAGGTAAACAATTATATTTAAATCCAGTACACTTTATTAATACATAAAACAAAAAAATGCCCAAATATGATCTTAAATAAATAAATAAATATATCATCACGGCATGTTACCCATTGCTGGGTCTGCCAATCTGTTTTGTACACAGATATCGGTAATGATGAAATATGGTCTTAACTATTGTAATCTAAAAAAATATTTCTTCTTGCTGTTAATATATTTTTTTCAGAGGGTACGAATAGATTTGGGGTTGGGCTCGTATAAGTAACATGTAACTATTTTATAAATTACATTTTCTTTTCAAAATAATAGATTTGTTCTTGATAATATAATGAATCATAATACAAAATCAAGTCAAGCCATACATCGGATTTAAATATAAATATTGCAAAACACAATTAAACAAATGAAAATCGCTATTACAGTTTATAATAATCTTACACTTTATTTAAATTTTCAAATAATAAATTTAGTTAGTTCATAATATTTTTATAATTTGGAGAAAAAACTACATAAATTGCAAGCGATGTATTCTTCGACCACCGACAATGTAAAACTTTATTACCCATAGTAAATATCTAATTCAATAGAAAGTATATACCCTTACAAATAAATATCAAAATTAATTTCCATGTGCTTACACCTTATTTTAAAACCGAAATACAGTATTCTGAAATACCGACTTTAATTCATATATCTATGGATAGATGGCTCTGTATCGCTAAGCATCTTTTTTGGCGCAACACTTTTTATCCTTAGGTTGCCATTATTGGTATTACTTATTAAATGATAATATATATAAATACAGCAAATTATTAACGTAGTACGAATGTTTTAGTTTATTAAAATGGAAATAATATAACTCATGTTTCTTTTTTATTGGTTTTTATATCGCACAGAAGTTCAGCCAAATTAAAAAGAAGCAAAGGAAAACAGTAGTAAAAATAAAAGAATAATGTCCAGTTTTATTGTTTCTTGTATCTATTACTACGAATTTATTTTTTGTAATTTAAGACACACTTTTTTACAGAAAAATCTACTGAAAACTGTCTCCTAAATTTGTCTAATAGTTTGAAAAATACGGTATATGAGGGGGAAAAATGAGCACATTAAATTTTGAGAAAATCGCAGTTATTGTTCACCATATAAATTGTTTAAAAAAATATATTATAAATATATAAACATATCATCACAACACTTTCCTCTGGGTGTGCCAATCTGCTTTATACGCACCACATACCATTGGAGTTACTTCTGTATCATTTAAAATTCGAAATTTTGGCGCCAGTAGGTATCAAACCTGGGTCCCCATATTAGCGACCAGACACTCAGGCACGCGGCCAGGAGGCCAAGAACAGGACTCCATAAAATTGATTAAGTGTTAACAATTACTCGAAAGTTCAGTTAAAACAGCATTTATTCTTACTACCAACGATTAATCCTGTTTTTATTAACAATCTACTTCTGTACAAAATTAAAAACAAATTCTCAATTTGACGTGTAAACCTGGTGTTTACCTACGCAGATTTAAAATGTGAAAAGCTAATTTCACATTTGATTTTCTCGGGAAACAAAAACATGATTGTTTATGTTGGACATTGTTTTTGTAATGAACTGAGTGTTTTTAAAAATCAAGGTATTACCTCCATCTTCGAATTACAAAAATGTAAATTTCCGAAGGCCTTGTTCGTATACATTGTTTTTAATTTTAATGGCATAATCCGCGAATATTATTTCAACCCTTCAGGAAAAAACGGAGTCTAACAAGCTAGGGTATAAGTATGAAATCGGATATTCCAACTTAATGAATTTATCCGATTTTGCGTGTGGGGCTACTTTTTACGGAACCTTCTAACGATGGCACTTATTTCTGAAATTACTTTCCGAGGATTTTAGAATTAAACAGTAACAAAGATAATTAAATCCCTGCTGAGGTTTTTTCGCCCCTGCAGGTATTATTCGAACGCCGTATTTTTTGTTAGCTATTTCAATGATTTTTATCACATATAGCTGTAATGTGTTTCTTACTGCTTTTCTGATAAAATATTATTTTACATATGTTTCTTTTAATCATGAAACATATCCAGCTTTTAATTTACTACCTATCTTCATGTTTTTTGCAAGCCCTAATTAATTTATTTTAAAAATTTAATAGAGAGGAATTAGTCTGAAAGTACGAACTTAATTTAATTTACCTATTAGGAACATATTTAAAGCTAGGTAATTTATCCTTTTTGACATCTTAAAAAGAGAATATTTATAAGAACTGCATCATACATTTATTTATATTTTAGAGCGGTTCACTTTAATAAAATTACATTTGAAAAATCTTTTTGAAAGAAATAAACATAGTTAAATTATTCCAATAAAATAATTAAATGATATTGTTTTCTTACTAAGGGTTGTGAGTTCGATTTTCACCTGTATTTTATAATTTGTGTATTTAGGTAATTCTAGTCTAATGAATTTGAATCTGCATGACATAAACCAAATCAAATTTAAAAAGTTTTCTCATTCCTTTTCTTTTGGATCTTTTTAAACCATGTTATGTTCATTTCATTCACATTTAATATATATTCTTCTGTTCTTTTTCTTGAAAGTTTCCTAAAATAATCTCAGATGTTCTAGGGTTTTTTATTCTCTCCCGCATAATTGGCCACACGAGTATGCTCTTCTTATTTTAGCAAATAACTATTATACATTTCTTCATTTCCGTAGAGGAATCTTGCAAGTCAGCTGATATTACTACTTTCTTTTAAAATGTAATATAGTATCCCTGCCGTTTCTTTCATTTTTACCTACCGTCACCTACGGAAGGTATTGTCTTTGGTCAAAAAAATCTATGGTGAGTTTTTAATGAATAAGCACGTTTTAGGGTCCCTAAAATACGAATTTACTCTTTTTTACGATGATGTGTAAATGTATGTGTCAGTGTGTGTGTATGTGTCAGTGTCTGTGAGTGTGCGTGTGTGAGTGCCTGCGTGTATGTGTGTGTTTGTGTGTATGGGGAGGGAGAGAGGGGGAGATCCTCTTTTCGCTCTAACTCAAATACTACCGTCCATAAAATTTTGAAACCCTGTTTTTCTACATTATTCTAATATGACAAGAAGTCATTAGATTTTGATGTAAATCAGTTAATTGGAAATGTCACTTTACTTGAAGCTCAAAATAGTTTTTCTTCGAAAAATACATTTAAATGTTATTTTTTTATTATTATATTTATGTTATTATAAAAATTAAAGATTATTAATTTTCTACATTATTACATTACTACTTTTTCTATATATATATATATATATATATATATATATATATATATATATATATATATATATATATATATATATATTATGGATAAATTTATAAAATTATCTATAATTTAAACCCCGGCCTACGCTTTAAACACAACTCCATGGTTACACAGTTCAGGTCTCAAATGTATGTAACTAATAGGTAATAGTAACGTTTTAAAAAGAAAATAGTAAGTAGAACAATAATTATGGAAAGGAACTTAATACAGTTTTCAGAATAAGTAAATATGTAGGAGGTATGTATTTAATAAATAAAATAAATATATCATCACGGCATATTACCCATTTCTGGGAGTACCTATCTGCTTTATCTATAAGAAGATTTCGTTAATGATGAAATATTTGTACCATGCGGAATCCTGAACCACAGGAGTTTTGATATAATTCGATGTATTTAATTGAATAAAAATTAAATGGCGGGAGGTATTGTATTGGCCACATCAGATTTTTAACGTGGTATTCTACCACATGCATGTTTTTGAATTATGTGAAGATGTTGTCATTTCTCTTCGACTCTTCCTATAGCATTCCAATTACTGTCCTTAAAAATGGATACGAATTTAAAAGATATCTAGTTGAATTCCATATCCTGATTGGGAATAAGATGTATAATGTAAAACTTAAAAGTTGATGAACTTTTATGGTCACAACATAAGTTATTATTAACCATAACATGGAAATGCTCATAGTTTAACTTAAATTATAGAATAAATCACTGGTTACATCCATTATCCATTATAAACCAGCCTTTAGTGTCCATCTTTATCTCTATCATCTTTATTCATAATCATCAAAATTCATCGATTGCATATGACAGTAGTCGCGCGATCAATCTTAACAAAAGAAAAATAATAAGTCAGTGAAGAATACAACATTGTAATAATAATTTGAAAGGTGGTTTCCTTTGTAGTACCTAGTTTTCCACAAGGACTTTGGAAGTCCCTCCCAATCGAAACATAATAGATCTTGTTATAGAGGTGCCACCTATTCTTTGCCAACGATTCCAATCACATTTGCAAAAGTAATGAATAAACAATTACACTAATGAAACCCTGCACGTGGTATGCGTGCACGCATGCATCCACGTGTCTAGCACCCGCACTCGCACATGTCCTGGAGGGAGCACGCGCCCTCGCACTCGCACTATCTCTCTCCTCTCCTGAGCTATTCTCTGTGAGAGAATTCTACTTGCGAGGGGTGTGCGGGGTAAGGACGACACGGCCGTCCAATACCGTTTTAGGCCGCGCTCGCCACATCTATTATGTATGCACGCTTCACGGAGTACTGCGTCTTACCCCCGCGGCATGGAAAGTGGAAGAGGGAAGTCCAGTGCTGCTGGACGGAGATAGGGACACATGGTTGTAAATGATGCGATGCGACACCACGGTTTTTAATTTAAGGTTGGGGACGAATTTTTATTTATTTTTTTATTAATTTCTGTCGTGATAAGTAAAGAGCAGGATCTTTCCCCTTTTGTACCATATTTTATTTTGAGGTGTGTTATATGCCAGATGAAATATTCCAGAAGATTTTGTATATATTCCGATTTTAAAATTTCCATATGTTTCGTGTAAATTCCAAATTTACTCAGCGTGACGCCTGCTTTTCAACGATAGGAAATCTACTCTAGTCTATTTTTATTTATTTATTTTTACTTCCTTGAACGTAAGTAAAGGAAGTATTATATTTGCGAAAAATTTCGGTTTTCAGATTTCAGCGGAAATATCCATTTTGATCATCCCTGAATCCATTATGACTAATTTCGTCGTGACGTCTGTACGTACGTACGTACGTATCTCGCATAACTCAAAAACGGTAAGCCGTAGAAAGTTGAAATTTTGTATTTAGGACTCCTATAACATCTAGTTGTGCACCTCCTTTTCTGGTTATTACACAATTTCCAGAAGTGGCACTTTACATGAAGCCTATAATAGATTTTAATGAAAAACTGTTTTAAAATATAATCCAAAACTTTTAAAATTTGGTATAAAAGACTTTTATGTCAATCGAAATAATATAATAGATTTTGGTTAAAATAGGCTAACCGGAAGTGGTACATTACTTGAAGTTGTTAACAGTTTTTCTTGAATAAAATGATTTTAATTTAATTTTAGAAATAAATGCTTCAAATAAAAGTTTTAGAGAATTAATTTCTGCGTCTAGCATATCAAGTATTATTAAATTAGCCCTTTGTATAAGCGAGATATGTAAATTTAAAAATTATATACATTTGTGTTTGTGTAATAAAGCTTGCTATGGATTAGGACAAATATATACGAGATATATATATATATATATATATATATATATATATATATATATATATATATATATATTCATATCAAAATACGTTAAATACGTGCAATTTTATGATTCGTACAATAACAAATATTATATTTTTATTGTGAAATTAGTCATATTCATTGTTGTAATCAAATATTTCTTTGCTGTAATCAAAACTCTCTTTAAAAAGAACCTTTATGTTCGCTATATATCTTACCGTTTTGAAGTTAAAATTAATATTTTGTAATTTAATTATTAAAAAAATATGTATAGTTTAATAATCGTACAAGGAAGTCGTGTGGTGTCCACATCAGATTTTTTTATTTAACTATATTACATTGCTTAACAAGTTTATAATACCTCAAATAATGATAAAAAGAAACAATAAAACGAAAATAAATATGTTATAAAATTTGTTTCATATCAACATTCAGATATACTTCAATATCGCAAAAAGTATGTTTGACTAGAAAAAATTTAATAGTATTTTTTGGCTGTTTTTTGATTCATTTTTACCTCTCGCTAAGACAGGTATTAGATTCATGCTAAAAACGCATATCCAGATTTTAATGATTAAGTACGTTTAATCCGATTTTAATATTTTTATGATGATGTCTGTGTGTGTGTGTGTGTGTGTGTGTGTGTGTGTGTGTGTGTGTGTGTGTGTGTGTGTGTGTGTGTGTGCGTGTGTGTGTGTCTGGATGTATGGGTGTGTGTATGTGTGTATGTGGGTCGGTTGGAAGGAAGATTTCTCAAAATCTATAATACTTAATATCTGTTTAAATACGTATTTCTCAATTGGACATTACTGGGAAGAGCGGAAAAGATTTTGGTAATAATTAGACAACCGGAAGTAGCAGATTCTTAAAAAAAAATCTTCTAAATATTATTTTTGATAATTTTTATTCTTGAGTAAATTCTCTATCTGATACATATAAATATTTTATTATATCTTTTATAGATATAGAGATATAGAAATATAAGGTATATGATAATCTGTTTTAATAAATCTCACAGCACAAATAATGTCATGGAAACCAATTGAATAAAAATTAAAATGTTTGTAACTGACAGATGTCAGTGTCAAAAATCCAGGGACATTACTGAAGTTTTTTTCTGGGAAGTACATAACATATATTATTTCTTTATTGTATTAATAGTTAAATATTTAAAATTATAGGTATGCATATTACATATACCCTTCAAAAATACTGTCAATCCCGACAATGAATTGGAAACATTTCGAAAAATTAGAAGAATAGGACAAAATTTCTTCATAGAATGAATTTAAAAATAAAAAATCTAAATATAAAGAATAGATGTAAGTAGAATTTTTGGTGTAGAGTGTGGGTATACAAGAAATGTTAAATACAATAGAGCGCGAGTAGTCATGCGACTTTGTTGTCCTTAACAAGCAGATATGGGGGCCCGTGTCAGAATGATACCCAGTAATTATGTACATAGATGTCAAATATCATAATTTCTCATTCTAAATTTAGTGATTTTCCAATTCCATGTGGTTTATTTTCCTCGACAAGTAAATTCTACACTCCGGGTGGCAAATTAACTACGTGAATTTCGAAAATCTTGATATTTTCAATGAATAATTCTGGCATTTGACATATATGTGTATGACACGGGCCCTCATATCTACTTGTCAAGGCCAACAATGTCACATGACTGCTCGCGCCTTATACTAATGTAACCACAAACGGAAGTGGCGAGAGGTATTGTGCTGGCCACAACAGATTTTTTTTTCTCCGCCAATTTATTATTTAAATCTAAATTTAATGAACATATAATGAATTTCTATAGCCTGTAAGTAGGTTTGCGCAGTAAGTTTGCACATCTAGTTATCACTACGACAATCTCCATTTTTATTGAAGTTTAATTTGCATTTATGTATTTCAAGTAGAGTTTAAAATAGATGGTAGAGTCAAAATATCCAAACTTGTTTACAATGGTTTAAGGCCAACAAGATTTATATAGCTATATAATATGTTATTGTTTGTGTCATATTTTAATTTCTTAAATATATTTTGGAATAAAATCACCTTGGAACTGAAATTCTAATCTACTGCGACGAACTATTATAACTGTACAATCAAGAGGAAAAATATTGAAAAATACTTTAGTCGAACGAATTTTTTTAGCGTCTTATTGCTCTTTTTAGATCACATCACCCCCTTACTGCCCTTCAATAGTCACTGTTATTTTTGATATAACCCCTATATATCCAGCGCTTTTAATAGGGGTGATATCGTCCACTTTGGGAATCACTGGTGTAAGATCAGAAAGAAGGACCCTATAATCATTTTAATGCAAATGATTATATGTATAAATAATACTTCGCGTTTCTTTGATACCCTGCAACAAGAATGAACTGACTAAATATTTACTGGAGGGACCCGGATAGATTAGTGCATTGTATTATATTGTATAATTAAAATATTTGATGTGACTAACACAATACCTCCCGCCATTTAATTTTTATTAATTTAAATATACACTTATGGGATCTCGCGGCGATGTGCCTGAGCGTCTGGTTGCGAATCTGGGGAACCGGATTCGATTCCGTCCAACGCCAAATATTTCGAATTTTAAATGGCACAAAATTGACCCCTTTGGTGCACTCTCCACGCCAGCAATGAGTACCCGTGAGGTGACTCGTGGTAAACGCCCACACGATACAAATATATCATTATCATTACCGAAATCTGTGTACGAAGGAGATTAGCACACCCAGCAATGGGTAATATGCCGTGATGATATATTTATTTATTTGTTTATTTAATACGTACCTATGTATATTTACTAATGCTGGAAACTATATTAAGTTTCTTTCCATATAACTATTGTTTTATTTTCAATTTTCTTTTTGAAACGTTATTATAATTAATTTGAAAAGATTATTTTTTGACAGTGACATTTATCTATCAGTTACATATATTTGAGCTGAACTGCGTAAACATGGAGTTGTATGTAAAGCATAGGCTCCGGGATTTAATTTTTATATTATTTTATAAATTTATCCATAAAATATATACAAAAAGTAATAATGCGAACCTGTAGAAAATTTAATAATCTTTAATATTTATAATAATATAAATTGCGAAAAAATAACATTTAAAGGTATTTTTTTGACGAAAAACTAGTTTGAACTTCAAGTAAAGTACCATTTCCGGTTATTCGATTGACACCAAAATCAAATGGCTTCTTTTCATATTAGAATAAGGTATACATGGTTTCAAAATTTTCTGAATGATAGTATTTGAGTTACAGCGACCATAGAAGACCTACACCCACACACATGCACAAATACAAACACACACACACATACACACACACATCTACAAACATCATCGTGCAAATGTCAAAATTGGATTGCAGGGACCTTAAAACGTGACCATTTTCCAAAATCCCGATATGCGATCTTTAGCACGATCCCTATACCTCCCTTACCAAGGGTATCGGGAGGCAAAAATAAATTGGTTGACGTTTGAAATTTGAATATTGAATAAAAAAAATCAAATGTGTGAGATTTACTGTTTTTTTGTGCATAGATGATGGAATTTGTCATATAAATTCATTTAAATATCGTAACCTGTGCCACAAAACCAATAAAATAAAATTTCACACTCTTGATTCATTTTATAAGATATAATATGTGTTTGAAGCAGATTGGCACGTTCAGGGTAATATGCTGTGATTTATTTATATTTCTTTATTTCAAAAAGCCGACATTTTATTTTTTAATAATACAATGTACTACTTATTTACTACCATTGTAAAGTAAATTTTGTGTACTTTTTATAAATGTAAAAAATATGGAACGTTCTGATCGAAATTTCAAAATTGGTATCACGTACTCCGGATCCGGAAGTTAACAGAACGCTTCTTGATACGATATTTTATTGTCCATATTGCCTATAGTAAATTTGTTTATTTTCAGATAATCGCTATCTCCCTTAATAAGGGAGATAATTACACGTTCATTCTTGCGAGATCATCTTGTATACAGGCAATACAGCTAAACGAGCTACCTCAAATAATTTCCATATTATTAAAGATACAATAAAATACTATAAGACAATCTTATAGAAGACCAAGGGGGACATCCGATTAGGGAAGAAAATATTTTTTTAAACCAGTGGTTCTCAAGTTACAATACAAAGTTATTTTTAAAATGGGACGATATATATACATATATAGGCCCATTCGATAGAGTATTTGTTTCTGAATTCATTTATCTAATCATTTTATATCTTTACATAACAAATACATTGAGAAATATTCAATTGAAATTTAAATATATTTTATTTTTATAGTCATTTTTCAGTAGGCTATGTATGAAGCACAAAAACTGTTATTTGTCAGTTTGAGTTATTTAGGATGGATATCAAATAGAACACTGTTTATAAAGTTATTAACAAATATTTATTTCTTTTCATTTAAGCTCAATTTTTACCTCTCGCTAAGAGAGGTATTGCATTCATGCTAAAAATCACATATCCATATTTTATTGAATAAGCACGTTTTAAGGTCCCTACAATCCGATTTTAACATTTTTACGATGATGTCTGTGTGTGTGTGTGTGTGTGTGTGTGTGTGTGTGTGTGTGGATGTATGTGTGTATGTATGTAGGATGTTGGAAGGACGATTACTCAAAAACTATAAGACTTAAAAATTGTTTAATTACGTATTTTCCAATCGGACATTCATGGGAAGATCTGAAAAGGTTTTGGTAACAATTGGACAACCGGAAGTAGAAGATTCTTGAAAAAAAATCTTCTAAATAATATTTTTTGAAAATTTTTCTTGGTAATATTAAAGAAAATTAAATTCTCTATCTGATACATTTAAATATTTTATTATATATTCTATGGATTTAGAGATAAAAGAAATATAATAAATAAAATAACGTTATAATAAATTTTACAGCCGAAAGGATGCCATGGAAAATAGTTGACCAGTTGAACTGTTTGTAACTGACAGATAAATGTCAGTGTCAGAAATTCATAGATATTACTAAAGAGTTTTTCTGGGAAGTACATATACATTATATTATTTCTTAATGTATTAGTAGTTAAATATTTAAGATTATAGGTCTATTACATATATCCTTCAAAAATACAGTCAATCCTGACAATGAATTGGAAACATTTCGAAAAATTAGAAGAGGACAAAATTTCTTCATATAATGAATTTAAAATTAAACAATCTAAATATAAGGAATAGATATATGTAAGTACAATTTTTGGTGTAGAATGTAGGTATACAAGCAGATATGGGGACTCATGTCAGAATGATAGCTAGTAATTATGTATATAGATGTATCATAATTTCTCATTCTAAATTTAGTGATTTTCCAATTCCATATGGTTTATTTTCCTCGACAAGTAAATTCCACACTCCTGGTGACAAATTAACTATGTGTATTTAGAAAATCTTGAAATTCTGAATGAAACATACTGACTAATTATCATTCTGAAACGGGCCCCCACATCTGCTTGTCAAGGCCAACAATGTAACATGACTGTTCGCGCCCTATACTTATGTAACCAAAAAAGGAAGTGGCGAGAGGTATTGTGCTGGCCACAACAGATTTTTTTCATACATATCCTAGAAAAATCAAATTTATTTAAATTTCAATTGCATTTTTCTCAATATTTTTGTTATATAAAGATAAAATAATTACATTCTTGAATTCAGAAAAAAATACTCTATCGAATGAGCCTGAAAAATACGTATCATCCCATTTAAAAAAATATTTTATTCTCGAATTCATCGAATCATATATATATATATATATATATATATATATATATATATATATATATATATATATATATATATATATATATATATATATACATATATATATATATGACATTTAATTAAAATATACTAAAACATTTTTATTGCTGTACGCTGTACGATATTCCATCCTCACAATATTACAAGTATTTGGAAAATATGTTGTTTCTAGCAAAATAAATGCTGAATAATCAACGTTCAATTACTTCTTAATTTCTTGTTTAAAATATTATCTTCATGCTCCCTCTAGCACGTCAAAAACACATGAGTAGGTATTGGTGCAGTAATTAGCAGCAGATTTGAATGAGGGTAGTTCTTTAGGATCCGTTGAATTCCAACATCCCTTAACAAATCTCATGAATCTAGTTTGACGTTGTTATTAATGCGATTTCACTCCCCCGTCAATGCTAAAAGGGGAAGCATTGTAATCGAGCTTGCAAACTCAACAATATACACAGTGTAGGTACACTGGAGGAATTGATTTCATTCATACCTAATGTCATTTCACAATTATTCTCATGTAATTGGGATATGTATATATCGAAAAATAATATTTAACTACGTTTTTTTCGAGAAATCTTGTTAATAACTTCAAATAATGGTTATTTATGCAACAAGCGTGTAAACACAATCTTTATAACATGAGGTGAAGTATTTCGTGACGAGGCTTGCTGATTCACGAAAATTATTGACCGAATGTCATAAAGATTGTTTACACTTGAGTTGCATACAATATTTTTATATGATCTTAAATAAAATTCCTGAAACAAATTAGAAATTTGACAGACGAGCAGACGAAAATTTTAACACACCAAATATAGTGAAAATGAATAAGCAGAAGACGCACGTCATCAACCTGAAAAAACCTTATAAAATGATATATAACTTGTGTAAATGATACCCATACGCCTTCAAACTGGTTAATTACGTCCGGTGGTGTGATCCTTTGTGTTCGATGATGGTTGGGCCAGAAAGTTCTAGAACGACACTGGGCTGTATAAATACCGTCCGAAGAACAGCGGAGATATAGTCTGATATATAGAAGCAACGAGCAATGAAGTTGGTGATATAAATAAACAGTCTACGAGTTGTGATATAAATATTGTTTAAATAAATAATCTTAGTGTTTAAGCATTTAATAATATTCTTAGTCTTAAATTAGTGTTTATAATTATTTAATCATAGTGTTAGTTATCTTTTTATTATTTATCCTTAATTATTCATCGTTTAATAAACGTATTATTTTAACTAATAATATCTCTCTTATTTTTACACTTCACCCATATAAATAAAACGTTACAATACTATTATTAAGAAACGTATACATTCATGAAATTTACAATTATTTCTATATCAATGCTTATTTTTTACGGAATATGAAATTATTTGACATAATCAGTAGTGCAAAGTATTCGCAGAAGAAATAAGCAAATAATAACTGTAAATCTCATTAATGTATACGTACATAACGTATATTAATAATATATTTTTATTTCTTCTTTTTCAAGGCTTCGAACCCGAACCTGAACCGAACCAAAACCGGAACCAAACCGTATCATTTTGGCGAACCCAAACCTGGAACCAAACCTCAAATATATTTTTCAATTGAACCCAAGTCGAGACCGAACCGGGTATTAAAATTCGGGTTCAGGGTTAAGCTCCGGTTAAAGTTCATTTTGAGTACGAAACGTAAGCGTAATCGTAATACAGCCAATTATCGACGCCTGTGTTGTCTGTTTGTGAAAATTGTGTTCATGTTCTTGTCTTGCGTAAATTTTGGCTCGCATTTTAAATTATTTCTATAAGAAGATTGTTATTCAAAAAACATTAATTCAATTTTCATTAGGTCGAACCAAACCTGAACCCAATACCTGAACCCGGAACAAAACCGTAAATTTTATCAATGTTTGAACCAGAATCGCACCCGAACCCATCACTCAAAAGATAAATTAACCTGAACCTGAACCGAACCCAGTTTTTGGCGGGTTCGATGTCCTGTTCTTTTTAGTTCCTTGTACGTAAGTAAAGAAAGTATTGTAATCGCGAAAAATTTCGGTTTTCAGATTTCAGCGGAAATATCCATTTTGATCATCCCTGAATCCATTTTGACTAATTTCGTCGTGACGTCTGTACGTACGTACGTATCTCGCATAACTCAAAAACGGTAAGCCGTAGAAAGTTGAAATTTTGTATTTAGGACTCCTATAACATGTGCACCTCCCTTTCTGGTTATTACACAATTTCCAGAAGTGGCACTTTACATGAAGCCTATAATAGATTTTAGTGAAAAACTGTTTTAAAATATAATCCAAAACTTTTCAAATTTGGTATACAAGACTTTTATGTCAATCGAAATAACATAATAGATTTTGGTTAAAATAGGCTAACCGGAAGTGGTACATTACTTGAAGTTGTTAACAGTTTTTCTTGAATAAAATAATTTTATTTTGATTTTAGAAATAAATGCTTCAAATAAAAGTTTTAGAGAATTAATTTCTGCGTCTAGCACATCAAGTATTATTAAATTAGCCCTTTGTATAAGCGAGATATGTAAATTTAAAAAATGTATACTTTGTTTTTGTAATAAAGCATGTTATGGATTAGGACAAAAAATAAAGAAAAATGTTCATGTCAAATTACGTTAAATACGTGCAATTTTGTGATTCGTACAATAACAAATATTATATTTTTATTGTGAAATTAGTCATATTCATTGTTGTAATCAAATATTTCTTTGTTTAATCAAAACTCTCTTTAAAAAGAACCGGGTTAGATTATGGTCGGTATATATCTTACCGTTTTGAAGTTAAAATTAATATTTTGTAATTAGTTATTAAAAAAATATGTATAGTATAATAATCGTACAAGGAAAGGAAGTCGTGTGGTGTCCACATCAGATTTTTTAATAGTGAATAATATCCAATCATTTCTACAAGTCATATTTCATTTTATAAAGTTTTTTTCAGATTGATGACGCGCGTCTTCTGCTTATAATTTTCACTATACCGTGTTCACATTTAACAGATATCAGATCTGAAGTTGAATACTGCAGTTCTGTCAATAGGTATTACCAACATGAATGTATAGAAAAACCTAAATTTAGGTAAGACAATTTAAGTGCCATGATGCCAAACATATATTGATGATATGATGGTGTAGCTCTGTAATGTGTAAGTAAAATAAAATACGAAAATTATGTACTTTACACATCGGAGTATAAAAATATATTCTCGGTTGACCAATTATAACCAAAATCTGATTAGCTCTTCATATGTATGTAAAGAAAAGGAATATGAAAGAATTATAATTTTAGAACAGCAGTGTTGGAGATATCGTCTTTGAAAAAATTGTCACACGCACACACACATACACACACATACAGACATCATCGTAAAAATAGTAAAATCGTATTCTACGGATTCTAAAACGTGCTTATTCATTAAATCTCACAATCGATTTTTTTGACCAAGAACAATACCTTCCTTGCTTAAGGGTGACGGAAGTTTAAAAAAATCTGATGTGGACACCACACGACTTCCTTGTACGATTACTAAACTATACATATTTTTTTAATAAATAAATTACAAAATATTAATTTTAACTTCAAAACAGTAAGATATATAGCGACCATAATCTAACTCGGTTCTTTTTAAAGAGAGTTTTGATTACAACAAAGAAATATTTGATTACAACAATGAATATGACTAATTTCACAATAAAAATATAATATTTGTTATTGTACGAATCATAAAATTGCACGTATTTAACGTAATTTGACATGAACATTTTTTTTATGTTTTTGTCCTAATCCATAGCAAGCTTTATTACAAAAACAAAAAAGTATATAATTTTTAAATTTATATATCTCGCTTATACAAAGGCCTAATTTAATAATACTTGATGTGCTAGACACAGACATTAATTCTCTAAAACATTTATTTGAAGCATTTATTTCTAAAATCAAAATAAAATCATTTTATTCAAGAAAAACTGTTAACAACTTCAAGTAATGTACCACTTCCGGTTAGCCTATTTTAACCAAACCTATTATGTTATTTCAATTGTCATAAAAGTCTTGTATACCAAATTTGAAAAGTTTTGGATTATAAAACAGTTTTTCATTAAAATCTATTATAGGCTTCATGTAAAGTGCCACTTCTGGAAAATGTGTAATAACCAGAAAGGGAGGTGCACAACTAGATGTTATAGGAGTCCTAAATACAAAATTTTAACTTTCTAACGGCTTACCGTTTTTGAGTTATGCGAGATACGTACGTACGTACGTACAGACGTCACGACGAAATTAATCAAAATGGATTCAGGGATGATCAGAATGGATATTTCCGCTGAAATCTGAAAACCGAAATTTTTCGCGATTACAATACTTCCTTTACTTACGTACAAGGAAGTAAAAACAC
This sequence comes from Harpalus rufipes, assembly GCA_951394225.1. Classification (NCBI taxonomy): domain Eukaryota; kingdom Metazoa; phylum Arthropoda; class Insecta; order Coleoptera; family Carabidae; genus Harpalus; species Harpalus rufipes. The sequence goes on from OX596286.1 coordinate 14,855,382, forward strand.
CTCATAAAACAAACAATGTAGTTTAAAAACCACATAAATGTTGAAGTCAATTCAAAATGTAAATACAAGTAACAGAAACTATCAAAAAAGTATAGTACAAAACTATAATATATGTCAGGACATAACAGTCAACATTTCGTAATTTTGGCAATGAGGGAATTAACAAGAAACTTTCAGTTTTTGTTTATCTAATTTATTAATGCTGATTACAAATGTCACTTATTTGGTGTCTAACACTAAAATTTATATTTACTTTGGTCAATATTGCAGTAAGTTTTTTTTTTTTGTTTTATGACATTACATTCCTTCAATAGATGTCGATTCCTGTAGTTGTTTCAATTAGGCTTTGGACTTTGGTACTTTGGTCGTTCTTTTTTTGGCCGATTATACATTCAATCTCATCTTGGTCAATAATTTACATTGATTGTTGTAGCATTACGCCATAGAATTACATTGTAAAAACTGCAGATCTTAAATGCAAACAATGTCACAACACGGGTGATACTCTCTCCACCATTGTTTTCAGAGCCCGTGAGATTACGCACCCACTACAGATATTATAATTGCCGAAATCCACAAATAGAAGCAGATGATGTTTAAGAGTATTTTTCTAGAAAAAAAAACTGATGTGGACACCACATGACTTCCTTGTACGCCTATTAAACTATACATATTTTTTTAATAACTAAATTACAAAATATAAATTCTAACTTCAAAACGGTAGGATATGTAGACGAGTGGTAAATACTAAATTTCAACCTTTTACGGCTTACAAGTTTTGAGTTATCGTGAATATCTTTAACAAAAACTAGGAATGACGAATTCCGATAATTTTGGTACCAGGGTACCCGAAACAACTACCCGGATGGTACCTTTTACCCGTTAATTACCCGATATCCTTTAATTACCCGATATCCTTTAATTACACGATACCCTTTAATTACCCGATATCCTTTAATAACCCGATACCCTTTAATTACACGATACCCTTTAATTAACCAGTATCCTTTAAGCCCATATAACTCGTTAATTAGCAGTTACCCTTTATAATAGTAGTTTACCTTTTTAATAAAATTCATTATTATTGTTTACATATAAATTTATTAAATAAGAACGTAATACAAATAAAATAATGTGTCTATAATGGCCGGCTGCACAAACTTAACTTAAATATTAAACTTGGCTTAAACTGACAATATTACATCGGAATAAAATGTCAAATGAATTATAATATATTGCGGTTAAAATTTCGATTTGCATTTTTTTATTTAAACCTATTTTAAAATTAAGTCTTGTTGCAAAACTGGCCATTAAAAACATAACATAAATAAAATTCATTATGGTATAGTAACAAAAAATAAAATAACTTTTTTTATACATAATACGAATTTAGTTAAGCTTAAGATTAGGAATAACTAATATTTCTATTAGCAAATATCAACATAGATGATGTATCTGCGCTCAGTCTTGCTCTTCTTTTATATAGGGTATAGGGTATTTAAAGGGTAACGGGTAATTAACGGGCAGCGGGTATATATCGGGTAATCGGGTAAGAAATTTTATACCCGGGTACATTATTATCGGGTAGGTTCCGGGTACCCGGGTACCCGTCGTCATTCCTAACAAAAACCTAAAAGTATATAATTTCAAATTTACATATCTCGCTTATACAAAGGGCTAATTTAATAATACTTGATGTGCTAGACGCAGAATTTAATTCTCTAAAGCATTTATTTCTAAAATCAAAATAAAACCATTTTATTCAAGAAAAAGTGTTAACAACTTCAGGTAATGTATCACTTCTGGTTAGCTTATTTTAACCAATAGTTCTTTACATACCAAATGCGGGAACGTCTGGTTCCCGGCTGAGTGTTTGGCGGCGCGAGCTTGCGAGCGCTGCCATAGAACGATGCCGGGAACCAAGTTCACGCAAGAGGTTTGTACAATATTTTTCGTACGAATTTATAAAACTAATAATTATTTATTTTTGTACAAATAATATCATTACTGATTTGAAGCCAACTTCAGAGTGATGTGCAACTGGGAAATTGACGTTTCGGACGTTGCTTAGGCAACGCGAAACAACACATTTCAATGCATGAGTACGAAAAATCTATTATGTTATTCTCATTGACAGAAAAGTCTTATACACCAATTTCGAAAAGTTTTGGATTATATTTTAAAATGATTTTTCATTGAAATCTATTATAGGCTTCAAGTAAAGTACCACTTCTGGAAATTATGTAATGGCCAAAAAGGCAGGTGCACAACTAGATGTTATAACAGCCCTAAATACAAAATTTCAATTTTCTACGGCTTACTGTTTTTGAGTTATGCGAGATACGTTCATACATACGTAGGTACGTGCAAACGTCACAGCGAAATTAGTCAAAATGGATTCAGGGATGACCAAAATGGATATTTCCGCCGAAATCTGAAAACCGAAATTTTTCGCGATTACAAACAATACTTCCTTTACTATGTACAAGGAAGTAAAAACTATTTATGGCTTTAATTAAAGTGACTTCTGGTTACCCGAATATTAGAATATAGTAGGAATACATTTTGTTTTTAATGACAGTATCTATACACACACATACACAGACATCATCGTGCAAATGTTAAAATTGGATTCTAGGGACTTTAAAACGTGATTACAGAGTTCATTATAAGTGGTACACTATTGCTATCTCGAGAAATATAGGAGCTACGAAGTCGGTTAAATTAGTAAATAATTTCTATTTTATGAGACTACTTTAATGAGGAAAACAAGATTTTTTTTTAGACATCGTTCTTAAAGTAATGGGTGCAACTTTCTTATTTTAAATGACAACTTATTTTTTTTATTATTTGCTTATTCGATTCAATATTTTTTTCTAAATTCAACGATATCCATGTGTAATACCCTAATACTACAAAATATTTGAGAATAATGCAAATGAAAATTATGCTGATTTAATTTAAATCTGATTGTAATAAGAATATTATGAAGAAAACAAAATATAAGCTTTATACATACTTAACAAGCTATTTTTCGTGAATAAAATTCATATTCCTACTGAGAAAGTATACGACATATTTGTTTTGACATTAAACTACAATTAATATGAAAGAAAATATTTAATTGTTTTCTTTAAAGCACTTTTATTACAATCAGATTTAAATTAAATCAGTTTAATTTTCATTTGTATTAATAATAATACTGACTCAAATAAGCAAATAAAAAATGGATTGTCGTTTAAAATAAGAAAGTTGCATCTCGTATTTCTTGTTTCGCCACAAGGATCTATTTTAGGTCCACTGCTCTATTTATTTTATGTACCGATTTACCAAACACATTAAAATCTTGCACTGCATATGCAGATGATGCTCAGATTATAGCGACAATTAATAAAAGCGAAATTCATAATAATTTGAAGATCTTAACGCTGACCTAGAAAAAATTTCCACTTGGGTAAAAAAAAAAACGGGATGTCAATTAATGCTAGTAAATCTTCACTACTGGTATAAGGCACAAATTAAACGCCTACAGTTGTTCTTAATGGTACAACGTTACGACGGAGTACTGTGGTCAAAAGTTTGGGTATGCATTTTGTGAAAATCTTACGTTTCAAGAACATTTATCAAAAAAAATAATATCTGCTAAACTTAAGCTCAAAATGTTATATTAATACCGTAATTTAGTTCCATCAAAGGAAAACCTTCGTCTTGTCAACTCGTTGATATTTACTGTGTTAGAATATTGTGCTTGTGTTTATATACCTAACTTGAGTAAAAATAATAAGCGGAAAATAAACCTTTTTCATAATAGATGTTTAAGATATGTATTCGATGTTCGGAAAGTTGAGCATATACCTCAGTATCATGTTACAGCTTATTTAAATGTGATTGAAGATCGCTGAAAAATACTTCTTGGTTTCATATATAATGTAACGTTTATTTATTTGGGTGAAGTGTAAAAATCAAAGAAATTATTATTAATTAAAATAAAAGTTTATTAAACGATAAATAATTAAGATAAAGACAATAAAAATAACTAACACTATATTTAACTTCTCCTCGACCTGCTTAGCCCATTTAAACATTTAGACGGGTCCACAATAATTATAATCTATTATTATTATTATTAAAGTAGTCTTATAAAATAGAAATTCTTTACTAATTTTACCAAATTCGTAGCGCCTACACTTCTCGAGATTGCAATATTGTACCACTTAAAATGAACATCCTATATTGACCAAAATCTCGATACGCGATTTTTAGTATGAACCCTATACCTCCCTTACTTTTGGCGGTGAGATATAATAATAATAATAAAATAATAAGGTATACATAATAATGTACTTTACGTGTAAGTAATTAAGAAGTAATACAAATAGGGAACCGCTTATTTGACTCGGTGTACCTACTTTGTTTATCTAGCTTTTGGTTTAGCTAGCTAGAATGTTTGAAAGCGTCAAGCAATTAAACGTAGCCATGCGTGAACGTATGTCCTGCCGTCCTGCCGTCGTGGCAGGCTGCACTCTGCAGCAGGAATGACATTAAACGGCAGGGGAGAACATTAAGCAAACAGGAACGGGATGTAATACAAGTTCTCCGCGCCGCGTTTCCGACGACGATGAACGCGCATGCAGCTACTTCAAGTAACTGATATTGTGTGTACGTGGACATGTACGTGTACACTGTACGGAGTACGAGTACATGTACGACCTGCCACGTTATGTTTTGTTCCTCTTGTTCTCCAAATGAACTGACTACCATGTGTGAATGTGAGGACGAGGACTACGACTGTTCTGTTAAACTTGCGAATGAACACAAACTATGTGTATGTACCTATTCCAAATTAATGAATTGCTCCTTTTTGTCACGGTATTATACACATATATTATCAGCACGGATTATTAGTTATTATCCAGCCGGATGTACCAGTCTGCTTTATTTAATAGATTTTGATAATGATAATATATCAAAAAATCTGATGTGGCCAGCACAATACCTTCCGTCAATCCTGTGTATTATGTACAAATTCCATACATAAATTTTCTTGCAAAAGATTCTAAATTTTTGGTATTTTATGATTCCCTTCCTCGGCAACGGAATTCCATACTCCTGATAACAAACAAATCACATGAAATAAGAAAATCATGAAATTATAAATGAAAAATTATGATACTTGTCAGTTATGGACATAATTAATTGCTGTTTTTTTGATACGGGTCCCCATATGTGCTTGCCAAAGGCAGCAAAGTCATGTCACTGCACGCGCCCTATACATAATTTTTTTGCAAAAGATCCTATATTTCCAGTAAAGTTATTTCATAAACAAACTATGCAAATTGCACTTGACACTGACATCTTCTTCTTCTTTAGTTTTCCCATTCGTTAGAGGGTCGCTATTTTTTATTTTCTTCTTCCAATAATTTTTGTTTTGCGTGTCGTCCTCATTCAGTTCTTTTCTCTCAAGTCTTCTGCAATACAGTCCTTCCATCTTATATTTGGTCTTCCTATGTTTCTTCCACCTTCTATTAATTTATTCATCTCTCCTCATGACATGTTCAAACCAATGTAATCGTCTCTATTATATCTAAAAACTTCTAACACTAGAGTTACTTCCCTTATTCTTTTATTGATTTACATTTTATTGATACTGACATCTGCCAATTTGAATTACCTGAATATATTAGCAGTTTCCATGGTTATGTTAGCATAGCTGGCTGAATTATGAAATTTATACGAATTTTTTATCTTTATTATTCTTTAACTCTATATCTGTTGAATATGAAGTATAAAATGCAATCAAATCGTATAGAGAATAATATATTCTTTAAGTTATAATAACATTTAACTGAGTTTTTCAAGAAAAACTGTTACAATCTTCAAATGAGGGTACTTCCGGTTGACCAATTATAACCAAAATCTAAACATGTCTGCATATGGTTGTAAGGAAGAGGAATACGCAAGAATTGTAATTTTTGGAATTCTAGTATTGGAGATATCGTGCACGAAAAAGCGGTCACATACACACACACACATACACACACACACACGCACATACGAACACACACACACATACAGACATCATCGTAAAAATAGTAAAATCGTATTGTAAAGACCCTAAAACGTGCTTATTCAATGAAAACTCACCACCGAATTTTTTGACCAAAGACAAAACCTTCCTTACCTATAATAGGTGACGGAAGGTAAAAAGAAAAAAATCTGATGTGGCCAACACAGTACCCCCCTCCCGTTTAATTTAATTTTTCTTCATCTAAATAATTAAAATTAAATTTAAATACCGGGTTCGATCGCGACCGACGACAAATATTTCGCCCGCACGGTACAAATATGTCATCATCGTTACCGACATCTGTGTACAATGCAGATTAGCACACCCAACAGTAATATGTCGTGATGATATATTTATTTATATACTTACCTATGTTCATTGCTGACGTGGAGAGTGCACCACAGGGGTCAATTTTTTACTATTTAAAATTCTAAAATATTTGGCGTCGGTTGGGATCGAACTCGGTTCCCCAGATTCGCGTGATGTGAGGCATGGTAAACGCCCGCACGTTACAAATATGTCATCATTGTTACCGACATCTGTGTATACAGCAGATTGGCTCACCCAGCAATGGGTAATATGCCGTGATGATATATTATATATTTTTATTATCTTATCTATATTACTACATATTTACTTATGCTGGAAACTGTATTAAGTTCCTTTCCATATTATTATTGTTCCATTTACTATTTTCTTTTTAAATCGTTACTATTATTATTTGAAATGATTAGTTTGTTAACAGTGATATATATCTGCTGTTACAAAGATTTGAGATCTGAACTGTGTATTCATGAGATTAAAATTATAGATAATTTTATAAATTTATCCATAAAATATATACAAAAAGTATTAATGCAAACCTGCAGAAAATTTAAAAAACTTTAATTTTTATAATAACAAATCTCGAAAAAATAACATTTAAAGGTCACTCATTGTTGGCGTGGAGAGTGCACCACAGGGGTCAATATTGGGTCATTAAATTCGAAGTAATTTTTGGTGTCGATCGGAATCGAACCCTGGTCTCCACATTAGCGACCAGACAGCCAAGTATGTGGCCTGAGTGTATATGCCGAAAAATAGGGCTAAGCAGACAATTTTAATTTCATGCATGAAAATGATCCGACAAATAAGAGAATGGTTTATTGTATAATATCAAAAATAAGCTTTCTTGTATCATCTTCCACCCTGTCCTGTTATCTCCCCTGCCTCAAATTATCAAATTCCCAGTTCGAGGATAACCAAACTATCTAACCAACTTATCCTTCTTCCAATAAAACCCTGCCATCCATTCCTCTGTCAATACTCCCTCGTTTTGCATCGCCACATGTCTAAGGCAGGACTGACGTCTTCCCTACTTTACATCTCTTGTGCCTGCTACTCCCGGGCGTCGCTGGACGTCTCCGCGCCTTCGACACCAACACCAGCAGATGCTTTTTGCCAGGCAAGATGATCTGCACGATGGACTGTGCTGGACAGTGAGGTGGACACAAGTTTAAAGTTTTTGCTGAATGGAATTGATAGTGATAAATTGACCTATACGCAAATAATGGATTGGTCAATTTGAATTTGGAGGGGAAGAGATAAAACAAAACTTGTTTAAAATATAAATAAAATAACTGGGTTTGTTAAATATAAACACATACAGTATATTGTTATAAACATTTAACTGAGAAAAATTACTATTAACTCTTCGTAAAAATCCCCTATTACCAAAAACTAATTCCCAAATTTTTTGTCAATGGACCCCATCTACTATTATTTTTTGTAATTACAAATGAAGCAATTCGTAGTATTAAAAAGTCATAATTGTTTTCAGTTTAACTGTGTTTGATTTTTAACGACACCTATTGCTATCAGTCGCACCAGTTTCTCTAGTAGCGCGAGAAAGATAGCAATAATGTGACATCACAGTGACACAAAAATTTCAAATATCTAGCAAAGTAATTATTAAAAAAATCTGATATGACCAACACAATACCTCCCGCCATTTTTCTTAATTTAAACATACATATGGGGTTTCGTTGCCGCGTGCCTGATGTCTGGTTTCGAATCTGGGGAACCCGATTCGATTCCGATCAACGCCAATTATTTCAAATTTGTCCCCTGTGTTGCACTCTCCAAGCCAGCAATGAGGTGACGCTTGGTAAACGCCCGCACGATATAAATATGTGTAAAGAAGAACAGCACACCCAGCAATGAGTAATATGCCATGATAATATATTTATTTAAATACATACCTGCATATTTACTAATGCTAGAAATTATGTATTTTAAGTTCCTTCCATATAACTATTGTTCTCTTTATACAGTTTTTGTTTTAAAACGTTACTATTATTAATTTGAAATGATGTATATTAAGTTCCTTTCCATATAACTATTGTTCTATTTACAATTTTCTTTTTAAAACAATACTGTTATAATAATTTGAAATCATTATTTTTTTGACAGTGAAATTTATCTGTCAGTTACATACATTTGAGCTGAACTGTGTAACCATGGAGTTGGGTTTAAAGCATAAGTTCCGAGATATAATTTTTATATTACTTTATAAGTTAACCCATAAATATATAGAAATAGTATTAATGCAAACCAGTAGAAAATGGAATAATCTTTAATTTTTATAATAACAAATTGCGAAAAATAACATTTAAAGGTATTCTTTGAAGAAAAACTATTTTGAGCTTCAAGTAAACTGCCATTTCCAGTTACCCGATTGACACCAAAATCTAATGGCTTCTTACCATAATAGAATAAGTTATAAATGGTTTCAAAAGTTTCTAAATGATAGTATTTGAGCTAAAGTGCCCAGAAAATACACACACACACACACACACACATAAACACACACACTCACTCACACACACACACACACACGCACACACACACACACACACACACACACACACACACACACACACACACACATGCACACCCACAGACATCATCGTGAAAATGTTAAAATTGGATTATAGGGACCTTAAAACGTGGTCATTTACCAAAATCTCGATATGCGATTTTTAACACGATCCCTATATCTCCCTTGCCAAGGGTGGCGGAAGGTAAAAATGTTACCTTAATAAGTATAAAGTACCCATTTCATTATTTTTACCTTCCGGTAGCTTTAGGAAGGAAAAGTATAGTTTTTGGGTAAAAAATTCAATAGTGAGTTTTTACTGAATAAGCACGTTTTGGAGACCCTAGACCTAGACTATGATTTTACTAATCTTTCGATAATGTCTGTCTGTGTGTGAGTGTGTGTATCAATACTACAATTTCAAAAATCAAAATTCTTTCATATTCCCCGTTTGTACGTCCGTATGAAGAGTTGGTTAGATTTTAGCTATAATTGGTAAAATGGAAGTACCCTTATTTGAAACTTTTAATAGTATTTTTTTTTTTCGAAAAAAACCAGTTAAATATTATTTTTTAACATTTTCCGTTATCACAATTAAAGAATATTTTATTCTCTGTATGATTTGATTGTAAAGAAATCAATTTTTATAAATCTTATAATCTATGCTGCTGCAAGGTCACCATGGAAACCACAATGGAAAAATTAAATTTTATTAATTGACAGAGATGTCAGTGTCAAGTACAATTTGCATAGTTCGTGAAATAATTTTACTGAAAATATATAATATTTTGCACGACATTATTACCTTCTCTGTGAGTATAATTTATATAGAATACATAGAACTGATGGAAAGTCATGTGTTGGCCACATCAGATTTTTTTGGTTTTGTTGTTATCGCAGTGGGCACATGCTAGTGTTTATGAATAATTCGATTAGTCGCGGGATAAACGTTTCCAGTTTCCAGTTAGTTTCCAGATTACAGTGCGAGGGTGTAACAGTGGCAGTGTGTTGCGGGCATGTATGGCAGAGCACAGCACAACTGGCTCATGGGCCACGGCTTGCTAGATATTTAGCACAAAGCCCAAAATGATTTATTTCGTAATAATTATACAGAGCGTGTACTCATGCACGGCTAAGGCTAGCTGTGCTTGCGCATGCGCACGTGCGTTCCTGCACACAATAATGTGTATTCCGACTGACCCCCGTCGCCATTGTGCCTTAATGAAAGGGGTGCCCGATGATTAATTAGCGTTTAAGATTTGGGCTTCAATCTAAATTAGTTATGGTTGAAGTTGCTTTATTATAATGGCGTTTATGAATGCCTCTAATTGAACTACTGAAATATCATTTATATTCTGTTTATCGGCGCTAAGTAGTCGCTCTGGTTTGAGAGGCTCGAGCCCATTGGTTCCACATTTACTTAGCCCACACCTCATTCGACTATTGATAACTATATACGTGGAAGGACGCTCATTGTCTAAGAATCAACATCATACTTCAACACATTACCAACCGTCTATTTATAGGTAATTCATTGTTCTTAACAACTTTATCACGATTGCACATTATGACTTTATTATGGTTTTCGCGAGTTGGCGCGAGTTCATAGTTTGAATTCCCTATAGTATAGGTTTCATATGGAAGTTTGATATTATAGGCAAAAAAATATATATTTCGTAAAAGAAATTAAGCAACTCTAGTTAAGAATTCGATACATAGTTTATTCAGTAATAGATTACAATAGTTTCAACCTCTAGGAAAGATAAAGTACGAAAATTATTAGAAATTAAAATGCTGGCACAGCCGAGATAACGTATGTAAGTTATAGTCCCTCACCAGCCAGTAAATAGGATATCGTAATACAAAATGAAGCATGCACCAAAGTTGTGGGATCAAATCGAGACATACGTGCATACTGTGCACAGTTCATGTGAATATTATTGTACGAATTTGGAAATAAAGGGTCGGTCTAGGTGCTATAGAATGCGTTGCGTAAGAGATTTAATTTATCAAATTTCTCGGCCTTGAGTTGAGCAAACATTTCTTTCGTACGAAATACACGGGGATCAAAATTATCTACTCAGCATTATGAACTGAGTTTGAATTTGGCGCCTATGTTTGACTTTTACATTTTTCTGGTGTATAAATTTTTTGTTATGCCCACAAAATAGCCAAAAGTCGCTAGTTGCCAAATCGGCTGAGTATGTGTTCTATTACGATACTTTTTTTTGTCAAAAACAGAAGAAAATGCTCTCTGGTTAATTTCATACTTTCATCTACAATGATACTTTAAAAAAATTATAAAATGTGCTATAACTAATTTATTTTAATTAACTATTCAAAATGCAAATTTTATTTTCCACGGTCTACCATACTTTCTTATTCTCAATAATTCAGTATAAAAACAAACACTTTTTTACCTCCCGTTAAGAGAGGTATTGTATTCATGCTAAAAATCGCATATTCGATTTTATTGAATAAGCACGATTTAAGGTCGATAGAATCCGATTTTAACATGTTTACAATGATGTCTGCGTGCGTGTGTGTGTGTGTGTTAGGTTGTTGGAGGCACGATTTCTCAAATTCTATAAGACTAAAGACCTGTTTGACTACGAATTCCTCAATCTAACATTAATGGGGAGAGTTGAATAGGTTTTGACACCAATTGGAAGTAATAGTATCTTAAAAAAATTAAATATTATTTTTTTGAATTTTTTTATTATTAATGTTAAAGAACGTAAAATTATCTATTCGATACATTTTAAAATTTTATTATATCTTCTATATCTTGAGATAAAAAAGTAATATATAAAATAATCTGTTGTAAAAAATTTCAGATCCTAAACAACTCTATAGTAACCATCAGATGTTTGTAAATGAAAAATGTCAGTGTCAAAAACCAGCAGTAGTTCATCAGTATTTGAGCGGTATTGGCTGCTCAATTCTAAAATTTGACCTTAAGTCTATATTAATTAAACACATGACAGTGGATAAGAACCGATTCAAAATTTGTCATAGTACGAATATGGTTGTATGTAGATTTTAGCTGAAACTAAATCTTAGAATTTTTATTTGGCAACATATTTATTAAAACGACAAATTACACTTTTACGTTAAATGAAGAAGTTTAACTAACATTATTGAAGATTTTTTCTGTGATATTGGTAAGTTTAGTACTTCTTGTTGTATAACAATAATAACAATTAAATATTTAAAATTATAGCTACATACATATACCCATCAGAAATCCCGTGAAGAAATTAGAAGAAATTTGAACAAAAGAAAAAACATGAGAAATTTCTAGGGCGCGAGCAGTCATGTGACTTTGTTGGACATGACAAGCAAATATGGGGGCCCGAGTTAGAATGACAGCTAGGAATTATGTACATAGATGTCAATTTTCCATCCCAAATTTCATGATATTCCAATTCCATGTGGTTTATTTTCCTCGACAAGTAAATTCCACATTCCTGGTGACAAATTAACCACGTGAAAAATTATGACATTTCACATTTATGTAAATAATTACTGTCATTTCGACAAGAGCCTCCATATCTGCTTGCCTAGGCCAAGTATGACAAACTACGTGAATTTAGAAAATCTTGAACATTTGACATCTATGTACATAATTAATTGTCATTCTGACACGGGCCCCCAAATCTACTTGTCAAGGCCTACAATATCACATGACTGCTCGCGCCCTATACTTATGTAACCAAAATCGGCAGTGTCGAGAGGTATTGTGCTGGCCACAACAGATTTTTCTTGTTGTTGTGTGGATTTGAATATGCAAATTTAATTTCTTGAAACAAAAATAAATTAGGTACAATAAGTTTTACTATATATAAACTATCTTCTTGCAATATCAAATTAATTATCATAAACAATGACAAACACGTCAAGATATAATTTTTTATATAAATGAAAATGTCTAAGTTTAAACCGAAGAGTAGTTGCAGTAACTTTATAATAATAGCGAAAACAGTAATTTATTTTCAACCACAATGGGAAATCTACTCGCGTACGAAACTAGTTTCGTGGTTAGCTCATTCAGACCTGGTTCATACGTATTTATAGGTGTATCAACGATAAAAGTTCATTCGAGCAACTTTCCATTAATTTCCGCTTGTCAAGAGATTTTAAATGTGAGTCCAGGCACGCGAACTTTACCTACACAAACGCATCTTCAGAAATGAAATGATTTTAAGGCCCGTTGCACTACTATGCAGTTGCATACGCATGTTGGTTGCAGTAGAGGAAATACTTCATAAAGAAAGGAAATGATTGGAAAGGAAAATATGCAGAAATTCAATTTACTTTTGTTTTTTATAATGAAGATGAAGATAATAGTAATAGTGTCGATATATCAAAAACCTATGAGTTTTTAAACATTTTTCAGTTTTTTTACCTTTCGTCACCTTTAGGTAAGGAAAATATTGCCTTTGGTCAAATAATTCCATGGCGATTTTTTAATAAATGAGCACGTTTAGGACCCCTAGAATACGATTTTACTACTTTTACAATGATGTCTGTTTGTCTGTCTCCATGTATGTATGTATGTTTGTGTGTGTGTGTGTGTGTGTGTGTGTGCGTGCGTGCGCGCGTGTTTGTGTGTGTGTTTGTGCGCGCGTGTGTGTCTGTGTGTGTATGTGACCATTGTTTCGGATCGCATAACTCCAATACCATAATCCCAAAAATTATATTTTTTTTTCGTATTCCTTGAGGTTACATCCAAACGAAGAAGTGATTAGATTGTGGTTATAATTGGTCAACCGGAAGTACACTCATTTGCAACTTTTAACAGTTTTTCTTGAAAAAACACAGTTAAATAGCATTTTTTGATATTTTATGTTATTATAAATATTAAAGAATATTTCATTTTCTATACGATTCAATTTCATTTTATACTTTATATTCAATGGATATGTTAAAAAATTATAAAAATAAATAAATTTCATAAATCTGCCAACGACGCTATAACCATGGAAACAACTACTATATAAAGAAAATTCTAATTGATAGATATCCGTGTCAATGAAATGAAAATGAATGTGGCAGATGAGGATGTTGAGATTACGTTGGGGAAGACACGGAAAGATAGAAAAAGGAATGAGAGGATAAGGGAAATGGCTCGAATGATAGAAGTGTCTAGAAAGATACAAGAGAGACGATTACATTGGTTTGAACATGTCATGAGGAGAAATGGAGACTGTATTGGAAGAATAATGAACAGCTTAGTAATAGAAGGTAAAAGAAACAGAGGAAGACAAAAGAAACGATGGAAGGACTATATTGCGAAACACATGAAAGAAAAGGAACTGAATGAGAACTACACGCAAAATAGAAATGAGTGGAAGAAGAATATAAAAAATAGCGATCACTAACAAATGGAAAAAGCTAAAGACGAAGAAGTCAGTGTCAAGTGCAATTTACATAGTTTGTTTATGAAATAATTTTACTGGAGATTTTGCAAGAAAATGTGTGTATGGAATTCCTACACAATACACAAGATTGACGGAAAATAATGTGCTGGCCACATCAGATTTTTTAACGAGGTTCGGTATCTATTAAAAATAGTTTTCATATTTTTAGTCAAATAATCAACATACTTATTGCTAATTTTAAATGGTTTTATACCAAAAATTTATTTTGAATTAAAAAAAATATATTCATAACTTTAATAAAAAAAAAACTAATTTTGCTATAATGATAAGACGTTACAATCTCGAAGTATTTGTAGTAGAATTAACCGAATACAATATTACTCAAAATGTCACTCTGCACAACTTTAGTTCTTGCTTTACTCGCTAAGAAACGCACATAATATGAAAGATTTCACGTCACATAATTATAAATTCATTGAACGGTTTAAAAAATATATATATTTCAATAACCATACACATATGAACAGTATAACAAAAGCTAACATTCAATATTTTAGAAAAAAATTAATAAAATAAAATCGAAAAATGAGTTTCGAACCCTATTCGAGGAAGAAGTTTCTTGACTGCATTGTCGGGTTCGATAATCGATAACATTATAAATTGATAAAAACCGTTTTCTGTTACCGCGAACACGTACGACATATGTCATAATTGATGATAAGGGAAAAGCACTGAGATTTTGGTTAATAATGCATTTACATTTGTGACACATTATTGTCACTTTGTGGTTTTATGGTACATGACTAATTAAATATTCTTAATTTCAGACTGTCTGTGACCTTTATGAGTACATATATGTCAAACAACTACGAAGATTCAATAATAAGAGTACCTACCTATACTTATCCACCTATTAGTGCTGGGACACGCATCCGAATAGTTTCGAATCCAAAAATGTCCAATATTAAAATGTTAAGCTATCCAGATTTCGGATCCAGATGTCAGTGTCCTATCCGATTTGAGTATCAGATTCGAATCTGATATCAAGATCCAAATCTTATTTTTTCCGGATCCTCAAAGCACTGCTATGTATAGTGGGGGCCATAGAAATGAGGCACTCTCCCCCTTTATATTTTTTGTCAGGCTAGTTTGAAATACTGGCTACGTACATAAAACCAACATCGCTGTGCATGTTAAACTTTTAAATAAATTTTGATAAACAGTAAGGCCGCTAGTATGAACAGTGATTAAGGGTGATTAGTGAGCATTTGACTAGCATTATTTTATCTCTGTCAATTGTTTCTAGATTATTTTAGAGAAAAATACTTCAAATAAGAGTTATAGAAAAATTAATTTTACGGATTTTTTATTTGAAGTATTTTTCTCTAAAATAATCCAGAACGGATTGACAGAGATAAAACAATGCTAATCAAATGCTCGCTAATCACCCTTCATCACTTCTTCATACTAGCGGCCTAAATGTTTCAGTTTGAATCTAAATTTTTGATAGTCGCTACAAAAATATATTTCCATGATATTTACATTTGGTTACAGATATAAGACACTTCCAGTTTATTTAAATTTTCTTGTATTATACAAGGTGTTTTTTATATTTATGGATGAAACTTTAAGGGATGATAATATAATTAAAAGTAAGCTAAAAAAAAAAACAAATGAGCCAAAAATCAGCTGATAGTCATAATTTTGAAAAATTAAAAACCCATACGAGAAGACCTGTTATATGTAAACAAAATTCCTCATTTGACCAAAGTCGTAATTAATAGTTTTAAAGATATTAATAAAAAAAGACGAAAAATCAGTTAATTAGATTATCTATATCTCGGAAACAGTTGAGAATTGGACTTTGCGGATTACGACTTTTTGACTTACTTTTAACTGTATTATCATCTGTTGTGGCCAGTACAATACTTCTCGCCATTTCCATTTTATGTAATCATTCAATTCAACAGGATAATTTTACATAAGTAATGAATTTAATATTTCTTGTAGAACAAATAATTCAAATTGTATATTCTTTCGTTTTATGAAGTCCTACTCTTTTAATACATATGTTCAAAATCTTCAAGGTCATTGACGGTATT
This sequence comes from Harpalus rufipes, assembly GCA_951394225.1. Lineage (NCBI taxonomy): Eukaryota > Metazoa > Arthropoda > Insecta > Coleoptera > Carabidae > Harpalus > Harpalus rufipes. Next base: position 14,871,792 of record OX596286.1, read on the forward strand.
AACGTGATTTCTTAAGGATATATCGATGGTTTAAAGCACATTTGTTGTATATCCAGTTTTCTATATTTTGAATAAATTCAAATTTAAAATTTACTATGAATGTTAATTTACCAAAGAAAGATAATATTTTTTTCAAAACAATACCAAATACAATATCTGTATACTACATAATACGAAACCTTTAAATGCATATATAATTTAAGTGACATGGAGTAAAAATAAATAACTATGGGACATACAATAATTGGAAATTATATTAAATTTCGTTTTGTGGACATATAAGGATATACTATGTTTGTGCAGAACAAAGATATAGTCGTATACAAAAATTATATAGTAAAAACTGGAAATGGGGAAAAAGTGGACATACTTACAATAATTGTGCTTTAAACCATCGATATGTAATATTAATATGCATATAATTTTAAATATTGAATTAATAATACAGTAAGAAATATTAAATGTACTTCCCAGAAAAAGCTTTCAGCAATGTCAGTAAAACTGTTGATTTTTGACAATGACATTTTGCATTTATCTTTCAATTACAAACATTTAAATATCTCAATTGGTTTCCATGGAGTTGTTTGGGCAATGAGATTTATTGCAACAGTAAAACTATAAAAGATATAATGAAAATTTTAAATGTATCAGACTGAGAATTTAATGATCTTTATTATTTGTAATTACATAAATTTTCAAAACATTATCTTTAGAAGGTTTTTTTAAAGAAACTACCACTTCTGGTTGTCCAAATGTTACCAAAACCTTGTCAACTCTTCCCATTAATGTTAGGTTACGGGATCCGTAGGTAAACATATTTTAAGTCCTATAGTATATGAAAAACCGTACTTCCTACATCCATACACACACACACATATACACACGGACATCATCGTAAAAATGTTATAATCGGATTGTAGCGAACTTAATACTTACTTGCTTATTCACTAAAATCTGGATATGCGATTTATAGTATGAATCCAATACCTCTCTTAGCGAGAGGTAAAAAAAGTTTTTGAATTTCTATAAGTGTCTTGTTTCTCTGGCCAAATGTGTACGGTGGAAATGATTAGGCAGAGGACTCACGTCAGCAACCTGAAAAAAAAACCTTATAAAAATAAATATAACTTGTAGTAATTATTAGTTATTTATTTTTTAAAAAAGGAGAAAAAATATACTAGTATTAAAGAAACGTATATATTAATTAATTTACAATTATTTCTAAGTCAATCTTTATTCCTTTTACGGAATATAAAATTATATGACACAACATTATCATTCTCAGTAGTGCCAACGTATGGTATGAAAATAAGCTACAATTTTCAAATAATTTTATATTCCGTAAAAGGAATAACGATTGACTTGGAAATAATTGTAAATATTAATATATACATTACTTAATACTAGTACTTTTTTTCTTCTTCTTTTAAAAATATATCACTCAATAATTTCCACAAGATATTTTATTTTATATGGTTTTTTCAGGTCGATGACGTGAGTCCTCTGCCTAATCATTTTCACTATACCTACAAGGGCTCTTTGGTTTTTAACCCATTTGCCTTTAGAGCCTCTTATTCCTGTTCGACTTCATCCAATAATCTCATTTTTGATTAACCTTTTTTCTTCGTTCCTTCTTGTTTCGTCTTTAAAATTCTCTTATCTTATTTACTCCTAATTTATTTATTTTTTATTTACTTATTCATTCCTCGATGCCTTACGTGCATTTTTCTCAATATTTTGAGTTCCTGTATCTCCTCCTGTTTTGATAATATCCAGGACAAATTCTCTTTCATTCCTACTTTGTTTTGATAACGGACGTTTGTCTGTAATTTTTCACAATCAATCTAGTAACATGTGTGACTGGTACTGTTATGTTATGTTGGGACAAGCATACACATATTTTGGCATGTAACTATGCAAGTTCATCTGAGTAGGTGGCTGTGAGAGCAGCAGGAGTACAACAGTTTTATTTACGGCCCCGTAATCAACATAAAGCACATTAGCGTCCCGTTATGACGTGTCATAAACAAGGGCCGAGCAGCGGTGGCCACGTCCGCACTGAAGTTGGCAGCAACTTGGCCGTAACATGCAAGAAGTTATGTGTATATCACATAGTTCCAGTTCCTGTCATAAGATGGCAGCGGTGCGGTGGGGCTGTACACGCATCGCTCACCTAGCCGCGTGATAAGGAAATGAGCCCGCTTAATTTTACCGGTTCAACAATAAATTGCGCCATTACTAAGCTCCCTACAACGGGGCAAGACAACTTTACACATAGGAGGGAGAATAGGCCTATGTGCGCTTACTCTCCAAATTTATTACATCTTGCAATTTGCACTTGCAATTTCATACAAATGAACAAATGAACAAATGGACAATATAAACAAACGAACAAATGGACAATATAAAACCAGAAAAATCAATATTTTGTGTCTTACATGTCAACTTACATCGCAAAAGAATATACAGGAAGTTTATTTTATTTTGTCCACTATTGCTATCTCCAGAACCATAGATGGGCAGTAGGTAATTAACTAGTAAGTAAATTATTTTTGCCAAAATGTAATTTGTAATTCGTTACTTTGTAAAAAAAGGTAATTATCCTAAATTACTTGAAAATTTCAAAAAAAAAATTGGAGAAGTAATTGGTTTTTTCAAATATTAATTACTATTTTGAACCAAGACGTGGGCGAATCCCGGAGATACGAGCGTAGTGTAGTTTGTGTGTGTAACGAGAGGTTACAAATGCAACTTGTCAGGCGTGTAGGGACGTACGACGTACTTTGAACTTTTACTTAAGTTATAATTTATTATATTTCTGAATCCTAATAGTAATAATATACTTTTCAAGGAATGTGCAATGGCTTCATACTCATATAGGGTTTCATATAAATCACTATAAAGCATTTTTACAACCATATAGGCATGTATACAGGGTGAGTCTGGGAAGTTGCCTAGGAATCGTAATAAACAGACTTTGATTTTTGCGTAAAAGAAATTTATATCTTAGATGTAAAATCATTATAGAAATAAAACATATTTCCTCTAGTGAGAAAATATGTTAATTACAATAATAGGAGGAGTCTAAGGTTAAAAATATATATAAAACTAAAACAATTACCCCTTAACCTTAAATAATAATATAAGCTAAAAGCTAAATACGTATTTCGAGAACTAAGTTCTCATCATCAGTAGAACAAAACAAAAGTTTAAGCAGAGAAGTTAAGATTACTCAACATGTAAACCATGTCAGAGGTCTAACAACTCTGTTAGACCTCTGACATGGTTTACATGTTGAGTAATCTTAACTTCTCTGCTTAAACTTTTGTTTTGTTCTACTGATGATGAGAACTTAGTTCTCGAAATACGTATTTAGCTTTTAGCTTATATTATTATTTAAGGTTAAGGGGTAATTGTTTTAGTTTTATAAATATGTTAATAATAAATCCTAGTTTATATTATTTTAACAGTCAGTTGTCTTGTGTACATAAAATTCATTAGAGTAAAATGACACAAATGATAAAAATCCAGACCTAAAAATTCTTGAAAAGATACTTGAGATTATTCATCTTGGTTGAAAACAAAAGTATGTCTTGTCAATGTATGAATCTAGTAGGCTACTAATTTCTTAAATTCATTGAATTGTCAAAAATCAGAGTTGAATTTATCACAAGATTATAATTCTTAATTTTTTTGTAATATTTAAATTTTCGTGATGCGAAAATAGTAAGTAGAAGATACTTCTATTTTTATCTCCCGCCATCCTTGGTAAGGGAGATATAGGGATCGTGTTAAAAATCACATATCGAGATTTTGGTAAATGACCACGTTTTAAGGTCCCTAAAATCCAATTTTAACATTTTGACGATGATATCTGTGTATGTGTGTATGTGTGTGTGTATGTGTGTATGTGTGTATGTGTGTATGTGTGTATGTGTGTATGTGTGTATGTATGTGTGTGTGCGTGTATCCGCTTTACGCTCTAACTCAAATACTATCGTTCAGAAGATTTTGAAACCTTGTATTTCTACCTCACTCTTATATGGAAAGATGCCATTAGATTTTGGAGTAAATTAGATAACCGAAAAAAGCACTTTACTCGGAGCTCAAAATAGTTTTTCTTCGAAAAATACCTTTAAATGTTATTTTTTCGAGATTTGTTATTATAAAAATTAAAGTTTTTAAAATTTTCTACAGGTTTGCGTTAATACTTTTTGTATATATCTAAGATCGTTTTAAACGTGATTTTATTCTGAATAAAAGTACAAACATAATTATTAAAAACATCAAACATACACAAATACAAAATAGTTACCTGAATAAAAGAATTAAATTACACGTCCTTTCAACAAGTAAGTGACAGAAGTGAAGTATTTTAAATAATAAAACAAATAAACAAAACATATCAAAGCAACCTATAAATGAAATTTATATGTTGCTTATGAATATAGTGTACAGAGTTTAAAAGTTGTAGCAGTGTAGCTAACTTTTACACCTCCCCCCCTGAAGACGCTTATTGCGGGGAAAAAGGGAGCAGTTTACTGGAATGGAAGAAATTAGAAATCTTCTTTTTCTTTCCGCTACCTACTTCATAAAATGTTGGAGAAATTTGTCTGATAATTGGAAAAGGTCCTATACGAACTGGATCTAACTTTTTACGATTTATTTTATTTCCATTTTCGATATATACCAATTCACCAACTTTGAACGTGTATTGGCGTCGATTCTTATCTATACGGTGCTTATTTATTCTGTAACTTTCCATAGAATTTTTTAACGCTATTTTGCGGTCTTCTTCAAGAGATGATTGGTCGTCTTCCTGAAGAGGTGATATCGTAGGTTTCTTTCCAAATAGTAAGTATGATGGTGCAAAGCGTGTTGAACTATGAATAGTATCATTATACTCTTCAACACATTCTTGTGCGAGGGTTGACCAAGCTTTATTATTTTCATTATTTATTTTGCATCTGAGGCGATTTACTATTGTTTGATTTAATCGTTCGTTAAGCCCATTTGATTCTGGGTGATCAATGCATGTAAAAACGATCTGTATTCCAGTTTTCTCTAAATAATTCTTGAAATTGGTAGAATTCATACCTGTATATTGGTCAGCTAGTAGTATCGAAATATTATTTTTTTGTGCGATTGGGGTAAGTAAATTTATGAAATCTTGAGCATTCTGACCCTTTGTAGTTGAGATCCACGCATATCTGGTGAAGTGGTCTACTAAAATATGCATATATCGTTTGGGGGATCGGTTTCCACCAAAACCTCCTACACTATCGAGTGACATTATTTGAAATGGTTTTGTAGCAGGACCCAATTGTGATAGTAGGCCGATAGCACGACTACGACGAGCTTTGTTCTCAATGCAAATCTTACAATTTTTACAGAAGGTGTGTATAGCTTTGTCTAGACCCTTGAAGTAGTAGTGTGGCCTGATTGTAGCAATCATCTGTGCTGCACCGATGTGCCCATAATGTTGATGTACAAGTTCAATTATTTCGTTTCCAAATGTTGGAGAAACTAAAATTCTCGATTTTTCTTTTAATTTTTTAAATATTAGCCCTCGTTTATATTCTATCCGTTTAGCTGCTTTCATTTCAGTAAGATGTTCAGATTGATCTTTTAATATAGCAGGTAATTCTATTAAATTAACAACTTGGATTACATCTTCATTCTCGAAATATTCAAGGATGGGATTTCTAGACAAGAGATCGGCAAGAATATTGTCCTTTCCTTTTTTATATATTATATTGAAATTGAATTGAGATAAATAAAGGATTAAATCTCCAAGTATTTCGTCACTTCTGGCTTTTGTTTTTAAATTCTCTAATGGTTTGTGATCACTGCAGACCGTGAAGTGCCGTCCAATTAAGTAATACTGCCAAAACTTTATTGCGTCCTTGATGGCCTTACATTCTAAATGTATAATATTTAAGCGTTTTTCACTATTTGAGAGCTTTCGTGAGTAATATGCGACAGGGTGTAGTATTCCATCTTCTTGTGGCTGTTTTAGTGTTGCGCCTATTCCTTTATAACTGGCATCTGTTTCTATAAATATGGGCTTGTGAATATCGTAAATGGCTAAGATCGGTTTAGAACATAAATAATCTTTGATCATATTGAAGGTTTGTTCACAATCATCTGTCCATTCAAATTTAACATCTTTCCTCAATAATCGATGTAGAGGTTCAAGTTTCTGTGCACTATTTTCTATATACTTCAAATAAAAGTTTATGGATCCCAGAATACTACGCACATCCGATTTATCAGTGGGTCTTTGTAGTTTTTTAATAGCAATTAAATTCTCTTGAGCTGGTGACACTCTGTTCTTCGAAATTATATGACCCAGATACTTGACTGATTTAGCTGCGAACTTACATTTGATTAGTTTTAATTTGAAACCTTCAGCGCTGGTAACTTGTAAGAATTTCTCTATGTGTTGAAGATGTTCTTTCCAGGTTCGGGAAAAAATCAAAATATCATCTATGTAATTAATACAAAAGTCATCTAAATTATTTCTTCTAATGATATTTGATAATATTCTCTGGAACGTGGCCGGAGCATTCTTAAGTCCAAATGGCAGTACTTTGAACATGAACTTTCCATACTTTGTTACAAACGATGTTTTTTCTCTATCTTCTAATTTCAGCGTGATACACCAGAATGCAGAATTAATGTCTAAAACTGTAAAATATTTACAATTGGCAACTTTATCGATCACATCTTGGATGGTAGGGAATGGAAAACATTCTGGGACTACCAGTTTGTTTAATTTTCTGAAATCGATACATAAGCGGGTTTTCTTTCCATCATCTTTTTTGTACGCAAGGGTTACAGGTGAAGCAAATGGAGAATCAGATTCTTCAATAATTCCTACTTTTAATAGTGTCTTGATTTGATTTCTTATCTCTTCATCATCAGGGATTGAACATTTATATGGACGAGAGGTGACATATTCGTCTTTAATTAGTTTTATCTCCGCTTGTTTTGATCGCACTTTACCGATATCGAATTTATCTTTTGCAAACATATGCCTGTAAGTTTCAATTAGTTGTAAAATGTTTCGTTTCTTCTCATGATTTTCAATATGTTGTAGGTCAGCTTCAAATTCGTCTTTTTTAAAATGTTCATTATAATTTATTTCAATATATTCATCTAAATCTTTAGCGTTATCAGGAGTCTGTTTCTGATCATAATTAGATCGGTCTTCCTGTAGATTTATTTTCTTACTATTGGTGCGCTGAAAAATTTTTAAATTTTCATTTTGAATCAACTTAAATTTCTTTATAGCATCGATACCAAGTAATAAATCATAGGAGAAATTATCATTCTTGACAACATACGTCGTTATGTAATCTGTAATGTTTCCAATACGAAGTTTAATTTTAGCCCGGGCTGAAGTGAAATTACATCCGCTGATTGTTTTTAGTATATCCCTTTGTTCTATTAATTTCAACTTAAGCAAATCAGCAATTCGTTGGTTAATTAATGTTACATTCGAGCCACAATCATAAAAAGCTTTTATTTTTAAATCGTTGTTAATAACTACGTTTAATTTTATCAACGGATCTATTTTCGCCCGGCTATTTAGTTTAAATCCTTGCTATCTAAATTAATGTTTAATATTTCTAAATCGGCCATATTTGATTTTAGTTTCTCCGTGGACGAAATATTATTACGACATTCTGCTACTGGATGGTAACGATTTGGGAAGCCAAGGACCGCACATTTTGCACAAGGTTTCCGTTGAGTTTCGTTTTTCTGTTGATTTTCATTTTTCTTATTTGGGTAAGCAACGTTCTTTTTATTCATTCTTGGACTTGGTAGTCTTTCTTTCTTCTTTCTGGTAAATGCGTCTTCTAATTTTCGGAGTTGTGTATATAGTTTATCAAGCGTTGTTATTTCTTCTCTATCAAGCTCTTCTTGTGCTTCGATTGGCAAACCAAAAACTATCTGGTTGATACGGGATAATGCAGTACCTTTTGGTTCTACTTCTAGGCATAGTTTCTCTTTTACAAGTGCGTAATCAATTAAGGATCCCCCCAAATATTTGTAATTGAAAGCCTTCCTAACAATAGTCCAACCTTTATCAACGAAAACATTAAGAAAAGAATCCCTCCAATTTTCCCACGAAGTGGTTAGACCAATTTTCTTCATATTAGTTTCATACCAGTCCTTCGCTGGGCCGATGACAAAGAAACGTAAAGCCTGAATTTTCAAGCTATCAGAATTGATCTGGAATCGTTTACATTCATCTTGAAATCTATTAAACCATTCCGTAGGATCATGTTGTTTCTTATCAAATTTGTCTAAAACAAATTCTTTCTCGATTCGATGTAGTTTTATGTCTTGATTTGAGCTGATTTCTAATTGGTGCTCTAATCGTCTAATTCGATCTTCTAGCTCTAATTGTAGAGGCTCGATAGATCGGGAAATCGACATGGGGATATATTCTTCCAATGGAAATTCTTGGAAACAAATATTTCCCACCTCATCGAAATATTCTTTCCGAATATCGTCATCTATCTTTATAGCTACTGTTCTATAACCATTTACGTTTTTTATAGCAACTGTTGCATTTTGTACAGGTTTTTTCCGTGATAAAATATTGTGAAAATTCAAATCCATAGATTCTTCTGGAAATAAATACCAAGTCTTCTTATCGTTGGAAATACTCTGGATCACGAAATCCTTCTCAGTTTTCCTCACAACTCGAACATAAAGTTGAGCCATCTTACTAGTTGAGATCTTGTAATTTAATTTCTAAGATCGTTTTAAACGTGATTTTATTCTGAATAAAAGTACAAACATAATTATTAAAAACATCAAACATACACAAATACAAAATAGTTACCTGAATAAAAGAATTAAATTACACGTCCTTTCAACAAGTAAGTGACAGAAGTGAAGTATTTTAAATAATAAAACAAATAAACAAAACATATCAAAGCAACCTATAAATGAAATTTATATGTTGCTTATGAATATAGTGTACAGAGTTTAAAAGTTGTAGCAGTGTAGCTAACTTTTACATATATTTTATGAATAAATTTCTAAAATTATTTATAATTTCAATCCCTGAGCCTACGCTTTAAGCACAATACAACTCCATGGTTACATAGTTTAGATCTCAAATGTATGTAACTGACAGATATATGTCACTGTCAACAAACTAATCATTTCAAATAATAATAGTAACGTTTTAAAAAGAAAATAGTAAATGAAACAATAATAATATGGAAAGGAACTTAATACAGTTTCCAGCATAAGTAAATATGTAGGAATATAGGGAAGATAATAAAAATATATATCATCACGCCATATTATCCATTGCTGGGTGAGCCAAACTGCTTTGTACACAGATATTGGTAATAATGATGACATATTTGTACTGTGTGGGCGTTTAGCAGGTCTCATCTCACGAGCACGTATTTCTGGCGTGGAAAGTGCACTACAGAGGTAATGTTTGTGCCATTTAAAATTCGAAATATGATGTCCTTGATGTATGATTTAATATTATGCCTAAGGCCCGTAAAAGTCTAAATTAGGCCCTGAATTCAACTATTATTCCTTCTAAAGTAATTATACTCGAAATCGACAATGTCCATTTGCGCTCGAAACACACACAGATTTTTTCTACAGTCGCTACAATAACAAAAAAAAATGTACACCTTGTACTTACACTACTACTCAATTAATAAAGATTAATATAAAAAAACGTCTTTTATATTTAATTTTAATTTATCGTTATTTCCCATTCTTCTTGACCTATTGCTTCAATCTAATCTAAACATTTTATACTTTAGTTTTTGTAAATGAATGCCCTATTTTATTTTCACAATAGTGCGGCATTGTTTTTTGGTTATGTAAAATACAGATAGAGCAGTTATATGTCAGATGGATTTGTAAAGGTGGTAAATGTGTCACTACAGGCCATTAGTTCCTGACTAAACGTTTCCGTTAAGAATGTAGACAAGTGACATTTCTCAACATTGTATAGTTAGAAATTTAGACAGAGAGCGTTTTTTCTACTTTGTCGCGCTAGAGCGGCAAAGTGACATTTTGCGTTGACAAAAGAGAGCGCAAATGGCTACTTTCTATGTAGACTAGAAAAATGGTCTTTCTATGATGCAGATCAGTTAAAGCCAGTCTATGACACAATACATATATTTTAATAAAAGAATAAATAAAATATATTTAACAATTAACGAATTTTAGTTTAAAATCAAAATCATATAACTATTCACTTATTTTTTATCAATAAAACTGAATGAATCATAGTTCCTGGAAAAATGTTAGGTAGAACGAATTCATTTAGTGACAAAGCTCTTTGAACTGCACACCTGCACATATAAAAATTAATTCCCGTTGAAGCGTATAATAGGCGCTATATTTTTCCCGACAGAGCTGACTTTACACCATTCGTGGCAGATTAACACTTCTCACGCGTGCGGCGCATTTTGCTAACACGCCGTCAGGGTCGCGCCACATGCCAAAAGTTTTTTAATAACTTTTTGTTCTTGGAACTGCGGAAATTGCAGTCTCCAATGTACTACAAATGTGCAGCGAGAAGGCCGATTAAAATCCACCAAAATATTGACTTCTACAAAATTCGGTGAAATAAATAAAATACCTATAGCGTAAAACAAAAGTATACAAGTACAGTCATTGGTATTATGGGATCGTATGCTTTGTGCGTTAAGTAACAGGTTGATTCGAATGGCCTGGGTTTGATTTTGATCAACACCAAACTTAAAACGCAAACGAAGGAAAAAACAATTCGTTCACGTGGTGTCTCGTATGGTCTTATGTTCTATTTAAAATCAGTCTTTTTATAAAACAGATATTCTTTTTCAAAATGAGTAGATGAACAGTAATATAAATATTTAGATATTTTCGCCTGTAATATTTCTAAACCTAACTCACCCTAATCTAACCTGCAAAACTCTTGTTCAGGGTAGATTATATTAAAGTATATTTTAAGTAATGTCGAAGCTAATTAAAGAGTAAATAAATAAATATATCATCACGGAATATTGCCCATTGTTGGGTGTGCCAATCTGCTTTATACACAGATGTCGGTAATGACGAAACATTTGTACCGTGCGGGCGCGTACCAGGCGTCACCTCACGGGCACTTAATGTTGGCGTGGAGAGTACACCACAGGGGTAAATTTTGTGCCATTAAAATTAGATGTATTTTTTGGCGTCGGTCGGAATCGAATCCGGGTCCCCAGATTCGCGATCGGACACTCAGGCACAAGGCCACGAGACCCCATAATTAAAGAGAACCAATTATAAAATTATTTATTTTAAAATATGCGTAAGGACATAACCATTTTCTCCATGATTTCAATATTTAAAATCAATAAACCTATGAATGACAAAAAAATTCTTAATGTAATTTGAATTGTAACAATCTGGTAACTTGGATTTTTACCTCTCGCTAAGAGAGATATTGGATTGATGCTAAAATCGCATATTCAGATTTTAATGAGTAAGCACGTTTTAAGGTCCCTACAATCCGATTTTAACATTTTTACGATGATGTCTGTGTGGGTGCGTGTGGATGTAGGTGTGTGTGTGTGTGTATGTGTGTAGGACGTTGAAAGGACGATTACACAAAAACTATAAGACTTAATATTTGTTTAACTACGTATTTCCCAATCGGACATTCATGGGAAGAGCTGAAAAGGTTTTGGTAACAATTGGATAACCGAAAGTAGCAGATTCTTGAAAAAAAATCTTCTAAATATTATTTTATGAAAATTTTTCTTAGTAATTTTAAAGAAAATTAAATTTTCAATCTGACACATTTAATTTTTTTATTATATCTCGTATAGGTTTGGAGATATAGTATATAATAATATAGAATAATCTGTTGTAATAAATCTCGTTGCCCAAAAACAGTTGAGATAAATGTTTGTAATTGACAGATAAATGCAAAATGTCAGTGTCAAAAATCAGATTTTTCTGCATTTAATATATATTATTGTATTATTAATTAAATATGTATTTAAATTATAGGTATGTTAATATTACATATATCCTTAAGAAATACCTCTAATACTGTGATGAATTTGGAGAAGTTTGAACATATTAGAATAATGGGACAAAATTTCGCATAGAACGAAAGAAGAAATACAATTTCAATTATGTATTCGTTACTTATAAAGCACGAGCAGTCATGTGACTTTGTTGGCCTTGGCAAGCAGTTGAGGATCTGTGTCAGAATGACGGCTAGCAGTTATTTACATAGATGTCACAATTGTCATATGTCAAAATTTTTCATTCAAAATTTTAAAATATTCTGATGTTTATTTGTCATCAATAGTATGGAATATACTTGTCGAGGAAAATAATCCACATGGATTTGGAAAATCATAATGCTTTGAATGAAAACTTATGATACTTGACATCTATGTATATTATTACTAGCTGTCATTTTGACACGGGCCCTCATATCTGCTTGCCAAAGCTAATAAAGTCACATAACTGCTCGCGCCCTATGTAACATAAAAAGAAAAGGGCGAGAGGTATCGTGCTGGTCACAACAGATTTTTTTTTTTGTTTCGTGAAAATTTTTACTCGTAATACCTACAACATTAATTTGTTCCTAGTACTAAATATGTACTTCACTAATATTTATGCTAAATTATATGTACAGTACTACAAATACAGAAGCAATTATTAATTATATTGTGGTAGTTTCATATATGTTACAGTTAAAGCTGGAAATCAGTAAATGCCAATAGTGGACTAGTTTATTTAAAAGTCGAATAAAGAAAATTATAATAAACTTTGACTAGTTATTGCCAACTCTAGAACAATTAGTGTTACCTATGATAGAAAGTAAGATGCGAATAATTTTAACATTGATTTTATCGGTCTTACCTAACCTAACCTGTAACCGGTTTCGGCATCTCCTATGCCTTCTTCAGGTGAATTTTTTTTTCCTGAAGAATGCATAGGAGATGCCGAAACCGGTGAGGCATGAAATATAAATAAAAATTTGGCTGCAATTCATTATTTCCATATACCCATCCAGTCAAGAAGCTTTATCATCCACGAACCTGTAACGTTTTTAATTTTGATTGTACTAGTCTTTATTAATGAATGTTAATTTTACTAGTAACTATTAGCATTCACTAGTAAATGTTAAGGATTGTTTTGAAGTTATCACATTTACTAGTACAATTAGTAATTGTAATATGTATTAGTGAATGCTAACAGTCACTGAATTTCCTGCTTTTACTGTAACGTGTAACGTATACATTTCGTCCGACAGGGCCAGTTACTTAAAATATTATTATTTTGATGTTATAGAAACCAAGTTTCAATTTTCGTCGTTAAAAAAATATTTTCAATATTCAAATAGCTCCAAAGTGGTCTTGTGATCACGAAAACTTTGAGAGCCCGTGAGGTAGTGTAGAGTGAACACTCTCAACGGTATAGATTGTGCGAATAGAAGCACATAGCTACACTTGGATAGGTAATAAACCGTGGTGTATTAATTTACCTACTGCTTGGATAAGAATTTATTATGTAACACATTGACAGCTATTTAAGAATTTAAGTTATGCAATGATAAAATTATGAACCAAAAAGTAATCAAAACTTATTGAAACAAAAAAACAATTTTTAAACAGTCGAAGATAAAGTTTTGTATTTTACATGTAAACTTTTAGCATGATTATAAGATTAGGTCTTCGGCCATCGTGTGCAATTCTTCACACTCGTAGATCCATAATAATACTTCTATTTCACTGTAAATCCTATTTTTAATTTGTCAATTTTAAGAACTTGGTCATGTTCAATAAATTGAACTTAAATTTGTGCAATAAATTTACCAATTTTTAGATAACCACTTAGATTAGCATTTTTTTGTCAATTTGACTCAAATTGACACAACTGTTTCAGTTTCTAAAACTTGGACAAGTCGAAAAAGTTGACAAATGTAAATATGAATAACTTATTCATTTATAAACAATAAATTTGAAAGAATGATTTCAGTTTTCATGTGATGTTAAAATATTTGTTCATCAACCTTCCATTTGTGTCCACACTAAATCAAAGTGTGAAACACTTATTCTTCGTGTTGTCAGTGGTCTCTTTCATTTGGAAATAGAATCGTGTGTGTGTGACAACCCCCAAGACGATAAGTCGGTACAAATCGCAGGTCAGAGCATCAGCTTGTTGACCCGCGACCCTGGCAGCGTGTCGCGGCACGCGATTCTTTCATCCGGTGTCCCGGACCCGGCTTCGGGCTGCTCTGGCCCACTCCGGGAAACTTTTCCCACCCGGACCTACCGCAATACGTGCGTGACGAGCACCTACGCCCGCTCTTTTATCTCTCGCAGATACAAATGGATGGATTTATGAGCAATGAATTACTTTATCATACGGAGGGTAGAGATCAAAAAGGGAGTACGTAATCAACACTGTTCAACAGTTTAACACGAACAGGCGATATGACGAAAAATAAAGTGCATAAAAATGACATAAATAACGAACTATTTTTATTTTGCCAATATTACTTTTAAAATGACGCTAATTTTGAGCCGAAAACGCGGTGGAGTTTGAGAAACCACCCAAAAATAGGTAAATAAAAATAAATTATCACGGCATATTACTCATTGCTGGATGTGCCAATCTGCTTTGTACACAGATTTCAATAATGAAGATGTCATTTTTTTACCGTGCGGACATTTACTAGGTGTCACCTCACGGGGACTCATTGCTGGCATCGACAGTGCACCACAGGTGTCACTATTATGTCACTGAAAATAGGTAAAAAAAAGACAATTCTTCTCAACACATACATTCCAAATGTTCACACAGCATTTTATATATGAGATATTCGCCCTCAAAATTTGGTCTTCAGTTTTCCTAAAAACACACATAACTCAAAACATTCGAATCAATTTGAAAATTTTACATAACAATGCCAAATATAATTTTTTTGTTTAATTAGTTCAGCTTTTATAAACAAATATCTAAAATCCCCGAAATATGGCTCAAAATCTCAAAAAATCTAGTGTTCCCATGGAAAAAGTCGAATTTTTGGCCTTTTTTGATTATCATTACTCGTAATTAAAAAATTATCCCTGGGAATATTTTCATGAAAATTGGTATATATTTTTTCGGCACGAGTAATTCATTAGTGAAGTCGTTGAATCCGTATCTCATGCATTTTTTCTTCTTTCTTTTCAAATATGTCCTCATATAAAATAGATGGATTTGGATGCATAGATTCTAAAATTTTAAACCACAACTTGATTCACTTTTTACCTCTCGCTAAGAGAGGTATTGCATTCATGCTAAAAATCGCATATCCAGATTTTATTGAATAAGCACGTTTTAAGGTCCTTACAATCCGATTTTAACATTTTTACGATGATGTCTGTGTGTGTGTGTGTGTGTGTGTGTGGATGTGTGTGTGTGTGTGTGTGTGTGTGTGGGATGTTGGAAGGACGGTTACTCAAAAACTATAAGACTTAAAATTTGTTTAACAACGTATTTCCCAATCGGACATTCCCGGGAAGATCTGAAAAGGTTTTGGTAACAATTGGACAACCGGAAGTAGAAGATTCTTGAAAAAAAATCTTCTAAATATTATTTTTTGAAAATTTTTCGTGGTAATATTAAAGAAAATTAAATTCTCTATCTGATACATTTAAATATTTTATAATTGGACAACCGGAAGTAGAAGATTCTTGAAAAAAAATCTTCTAAATATTATTTTTTGAAAATTTTTCGTGGTAATATTAAAGAAAATTAAATTCTCTATCTGATACATTTAAATATTTTATTATATATTCCATAGATTTAGAGATAAAAGAAGTATAATATATAAAATAATCTGTTGTAATAAATTTGACAGCCGAAAGAATGCCATGAAAAATAGTTGATAATTTAAATTATTTGTAACTGACAGATAAATGTCAGTGTCAGAAATAATGAGTAATGAATTAAAAATATACTTGGAGAATTCCTTAGTTCTTGATCTGTGACTATTATGGAGATGACAAGTCTAGGTTGAAGGGCTTAAATTTGTTTCAAACATTATGGGACAATGTACACCAGTACTGTAGACTAGAGTAACTTTGAATTGCGAAAAAGCTATCAAATTCTTCTCAAGTAAGTTGTAAATATTGACAAAATCGGAGTGTAATCTATCCGTCACTTTATTAAAGGGAATTAAGGTTATTTAGATATAACAAGTATGAAAAAATAAAATGTAAAAGAAGATATATAAGAATAGATGCACAATCCAGATATATACATTTTAGACCGCCCAAAATTAATGTTTTTACTAGAAGAATATGAAGAGAAAGTAAACAAAGTTGTTCGAATTGAAAATTGCTGTTACCAGCCTAATATTTATATATGGTAAACTCTACTTTGTAATTTATTGTAACATAATTTATGGTAAAATATCTTCATGTTGAGACATGCTATTATTGAATAATAAAGAAGTTTATACGTCATAGATTTATATGAATATATTATTTGTATTTATAAAAATAATCTTTGCTTTATGCATACAGCCAGGTAAAATATACGGCGAGAGGTTATGTGCTGGCCACATCAGATTTTTTAATTAGGCCCGGTATTTTCACTTTCGAGTAAAGTTTCGGATAAGTATTTGTTAAATATATTTATTCTATATAATATTTATTCAACGAATAATTTCATTGAGTCTTTTCCTTTTCACACATTTGACAAAAACAAATAGTTATATGTCGAATAATTTTAACGTTCGTAAAATGGTAACCTTTCAGAGTGAATTTGTGTCAGCAGAGAAGGATGGAGTTTTGCGTAGCCACTTTAAGCAGACAAGGATGAAATGTGTCAATTTTTTTTTAATCCGCACTTGTCAAAATTTTGTTTGACATCCTTAAATTTCATCTATATTCTTCTGCATTTTTAGCCATGGGAGATTGTAACTTAACAAGTGTACTATCTATCACAGTAATCAAAACGGTAAACAAAATATGTATGTATATTATAAAATTGTCCTTAAATGTTTTGTGTATTCCTTTCAGCGCGAGGTAAATGAATGTCATGGTATTCAACAAAATTATCCAAAATCCAAAAATATTTTACCAGCGTCAAATGTCAGGATCTTTGTAATGATTTGCCTATTCACTATTTGAGATCAAATACGAACCCCAATGTGTAATATAAATTGAAAACAGTTTGTTCTATAATATGAATCTGTCAAAAATTCCTTGATGTGTGTGCTTAGGTCGCTGTCTGATAGTGTGATGGTATGTTTAAAATTATCACATTATTTATTAATTTATAATTCAAAATTAAAATATCATCATACGCATCAAAAATATTTAATATAACCATTTTGTTAATATATCTGTACTTTTTACCTCTCGCTAAGAGAGGTATTGCATTCATGCTAAAAATCTGTAGGGACCCTACAATCCGAATTTAACATTTTTAGTATTATTACGATGATGTGTGTGTGTGTGTGTGTGTGTGTGTGTGTGTGTGTGTGTGTGTGTGTGTGTGGATGTAGTGTGTGTATATGTGTGTGTGTATGTATGTAGGATGTTGGAAGGACGATTACTCAAAAACTATAAGACTTTATATTTGTTTAACTACGTATTTCCCAATCGGACATTCATGGAAAGATCTGAAAAGGTTTTGGTAAGAATTGGACAACCGGAAGTAGAAGATTCTTGAAAAAAAATCTTTTAAATATTATTTTTTGAAATTTTTTCTTGGTAATATTAAAGAAAATTTAATTCTCTATCTGATACATTTAAATATTTTATTATATATTTTATAGATTTAGAGATACAAGAAATATAATATATAAAATAATCTGTTGTAATCAATTTTACAGCCGAAAGAATGCAATGGAAAATAGTTGAAAATTTAAATTGTTTGCAACTGATAAATAAATGTCAGTGTCAGAAACCCGGAGACATTACTGAAGACTTTTTCTGGGAAGTACATACATTATATTATTTCTTAATGTATTAATAGTTAAATATTTAATATTATAGGTATATTACACATACCCTTCTGAAATACTGTTAATCCCGACAATGAATTGGAAACATTTCGAAAAATTAGAAGAGTAGGACAAAATTTCTTCATAGAATGAATTTAAAATTAAACAATCTAAATGTAAGGAATAGATGTAAGTAGAATTGTTGGTGTAAAGTGTTGGTATACAACAAATGTTAAATACAATAGGGCGCGAGCAGTCATGTGACTTTGTTGGTCTTGACAAGCAGATATGGTGGCCCGTGTCAGAATGATAGCTAGTAATTATATACATAGATGTCAAATATCATAATTTCTCATTCTAAATTTAGTCATTTTCCAATTCCATGTAGTTTATTTTCCTCGACAATTCCGCACTCGCATTAACTACGTGAATTTAGGAAATCTTGAAATTTTTAAAGAAACATTCTAACATTGGACATCTACATACATAATTATTAATTATCATTCTGAAAGGGGTTCCCATATCTGCTTGTCAAGGCCAACAATGTCACATAACTGCTCGCACCCTATACTTATGTAACCAAAAACGTAAGTGGCGAGAGGTATTGTGCTGGCCGCAACAGATTTTTAGAAATGTAATGAACATACGAATAAACCATTTATTCGCTACCCATCTACAGAATAATTTATTCTGCGAATAAATTTATTTGCAAGTAAAAAGACAACAAAAATATTTTTCTACAGTCTACATAGAAAGTAGCCATTTGCGCTCTCTTTTGTCCACGCAAAATGTCACTTTGCCGCTCTAGCGCGACAAAGTAGAAAAAACGCTCGCTGTCCAAATTTCTACTTATACAATGTTGAGAAATGTCATTTGTCTACATTATTAATGGAAACCTTTAGTCAGGAACTAATGGCAGTGTAGTGACACATTTACAACCTTTACAAATCAATCTGACATATAACTACTATGTCGGTATATTACATAACCAAAAAAATGCCGCACTACTGTGAAAATAAAATAGGGCATTCATTTACAAAAACGAAAGTATAAAATGTTTAGATTAGATTGAAGCACTAGGTCAAGAAGAATGGGAAACAACGATAAATTAAAATTAAATATAAAAGACGTTTTTTCTTTATATTAATCCTTATTAATTGAGTAGTAGTGTAAATACAAAGTGTACATTTTATTATTTTTTGTTATGGTAGCGACTGTAGAAAAAATCTTGTGTGTGTTTCGAGCGCAAATGGACATTGTCGATTTCGAGAGAATGCCGCGCTCCTGCGTCGCGCGGCAACAACCTCTCAATCGACAATGTCCTATTTTGCGCTCTTAATACACAAATAGCTATTATCCGAAAGTTAAATATATCTAAAGCTTTATTCGCAAGTGAAAATACCGGCCTTTAGAAATAATTACCATAGAATTTAAAAACATGCCATCTGCAATTGACAAAAAATGGTGCCTAATGTAGGGCCTAAACGGGAATGAGTAAGATTATATTTTAATCTCCCTGATTAAATTAACAGAAAAATCTGATGTGGCCAACACAATACCTCCAGTTTAATTTAATTTTTATTCATGTAAATACTTAAAATTAAATTAAATTTAAATACCGGGTACGAACCCGACCGACGCCAAATACCTATTTCGAATTTTAAATGGAACAAAAATAACCCTGTGGTGCACTTTTCACGTCAGCAATAAGTGCTCGTGAGATGACAACTGGTAAACTCCCGCACGGTACATATATGTCATCATCGTTACCGAAATCTGTGTACAAAGCAGATTGGCACACCAAGCAATGGGTAATATGCCGTGATGATATATTTATTTTATTTATTTACATACTTACCTATATTCATTGCTGGCGTGGAGAGTGCACCACAGGGGTTAATTTTATACCATTTAAAATTCTAAAATATTTGGCGTCGGTTGGGATCAAATTCGTTTCCTTAGATTCGCGTGATGCGACGCCCGGTAAACGCCTGCACGGTACAAATATGTCATCATTATTACCGACATCTGTGTACAAAGCAAATTGGCTCGCTTAGCAATGGGTAATTTGCCGTGATGATATGTTATATATTTTTATTATCTTACCTATATTCCTACATATTTACTTGTGCTGGAAATTGACTTAAGTTCCTTTCCATATAATTATTGTTCCATTTACTATTTTCTTTTTATAATGTCACTATTATTATTTGAAATGATTAGTTTGTTGACACTGACATATTTCTGTCAGTTACATACATTTGAGATCTGAACTGTGTAACCATGGAGTTGTGTTGAAAACGTAGGCTCCGGAATTAAAATTATAGACAATTTTATAAATTTATCCATAAAATATATACAAACAGTATTAACGCAAACCTGTAGAATATTTAAAAAACCGTTAATTTTTATAATAAGAAACCACGAAAATATAACATTTAATGTATTTTTCGAAGAAAAACTATTTTGAGCTTCCAGTAAAGTGTCATTTTCGGTTATCTGATATACACCAAAATCTAATGGCATCTTTCCATATAAGAGCAAGGTAGAAATACAAGGTTTCAAAATTTTCTGAATGATAATATTCGAGTTAGAGCGTAAAGAGGATCCACACACACACACACACACACACACACACACACACACACACACACACACACACACACACACACACACACGCACACACACAGACACACACACACACACACACACACAGACACACACACACGCGCGCACACACACACACACACACACACACACACAGACGTTATCGTGAAAATGTTATAATTGGATTCTAGGGACCTTAAATCGTGGTCATTTTCCAAAATCTCGATATGCGATTTTTAGCGCGATCCCTATACCTCCCTTACCAAGGATAGCGGGAGGTAAAATATAAAATAAAATAGAGAAATAATACATAAAATTAAATGACATAAGCACTGAAGTTTCCTTGTCAAACTCAGCTCATTGTTCTTGTTTTTCTCATGGCCGACTTAGCAGGGCGCTACACTAATACATACTTATTACTGGCTTCAGAATGAAGTGTTGCAGGATTTTTTTTCTTTGCTTTAATCGAAAAAATAAGAACAAATATTTTACCCGTCTTTTTCATTTTCTTTCATATTATTCTTTATTCATGAGAAAATTATCTCTGAAAATACAATATTATTTTTTGTCGCCTTATGACGTCAGAAAACTACTCTCCAATAAAGGAGTGGCTTACATTTGCTGCCGACAGAATTTGACCGAGTGCCAGCTGTGACAGCTGTCAATTATATACTAGCTACTTATTACTGATTTTTATATTTGTCAAGACTCAAACATAGTAGTAGAAAAGAGTTTTGTGCTAGTGTGCCCATATAGAAGTAATAATAGTAAGAAAAAATAGTTTTAGTAGTGCCTCAAAACGAAGAAAGAAATGGTTATCTCAAGCAAACATAAAAACATTTACATCAAAGTAAATATATTTATATATCCAGTTCTGTCATTGGATAGTATTTGTTGGCCGTCACAGGCAGTGTAATTTGGCGCCAATTCAAATATAGTATATTTTTAAATTGCTACTGTGTTTAACATATACAGAAATTTGAACAGGAAATCGTATCTATTAATACTATAGAAGGTACTTATTCGAATTTCAGAATAAAAAAATATTTTGTTTTTATAATCTATATCTAAATCACTACAAAGATTTTATTTATTTTTATTTTGTTACTAGTAAAATCGCAATTTTAACAATTCAAACGATATGCATTTCTTGTACTTTTGTTTAAATTCCTGGCTATCACTACAAAAGAGTAATATTTATAAAATTTCAAATTCGATTTTAAAAGTTACTAAATATGCAAAATAAAATATGATTTGTGATTTAGGTGTAGAATTCAATTCTATACAACATTTACTTGAAACATTTTTCTTTAAAGGTAAATGGGTAATTTTGGGCAAGAAAAAACTTATTTTCCATGTTAAACGCCTATAGTAAAATTTTTGAAAGATGTCCGATCAAGGTCATCTGTATCACGAACGAATTAACAAATAGGCATACATTTATCTCTTTCTTTTGCAAAGGCTATAAGCGTGTGCGATAAGGATGGATATAACACGCTTATCTTTCAAAAATTCATATTGTTTCGAGTTTCGACTAAGTTACAACATTCCACTTTAAAACGATGCTCGTTGTTGATAATGCTTTCGCTGTAATATAAGTTTATTAATAAATTCAGATACATTACCTTGATTCATAGCCGTACGAATAACGTTATTTTCTGTTAGTCACTGACACTGACATTGTGCCATTATCTTATTTTTAAAATATTTGGTTTTACATTTGCTTATAAACTTACTAGTTGACTTAGTTTTAAATTTTGAATGCTTTTACTGTAATATATATATATATATATATATATATATATATATATATATATATATATATATATATATACATCTCTCTATCAATTTGACTTCCGTACATAGAAACATGCATTTGGCGTCTATGGGAAATACTGGTCCTAGGCGTCTACTTCTTCGAGTATATAGAATGTTTCACCCCACCTAATAATGTGAGCATAAGGATATTTCGAAAAAATCGTATTTAAAAGAAAACAATATACACGTATATTTGACTTCCGTACTTTATACGGGTTTTTGCCGTCCCGCGTATATTTTTGTACGTATTACTGACAATTTGGCGTCCAAAATTAATATACGTTTACAAAAAGCTATCAATCGGGCATCCTGCACTGTTGCCAAATATTATGTACTGTAGCACTAACATGGAATACGAACATAGTCGTCTAACATGGGATCATGATTTTTTTAAATTATATTTTTTACTAATATTTTGAAAACTATTTGTTTAAATTTGATTTACATGCAATTCTTCAATTAAATCAAATAAAACAAAATTCGTTCTGCATGTTTAATAAAATGTGTCTGCAGATATGTATATTTATACGCCTTATGTGCAAAATATTTTAACATTGCTACGTAAATGTCACATTTATTTGTAATTTTATTAAAATAAATAATTTTGTTCTTCCTCTCTGTGATTTTGTTTTTTTATCTTCCGTTACCTTAGGTAAGGAAGGTATTGTCTTTGGTCAAAAATTTCGTTTTACTATTTTTACGATGATGTGTGTGTGTGTGTGTGTGTTTATGTGTGTGTGTGTGTGTGTGTGTGTGTTTATGTGTGTGTATGTGTTTGATTGTGTGTGTGTGTGTGTGTGTGTGAAAAGTTCTCCGATAACTCCAACAACTACAATTCCAAAAATTATAATTCTTTCATTCTTTTGTACGTCCGTATAAAGACTTAATTAAATTTTGGCTATAATTGGTACACCGGAAGTACTCTTATTTGCAGTTCTTAACAGTTTTTTTTTTTTATGTTAAATATCTCTTTTTGACATTTTGTTATCACAAATATATGTTATTCTCTGTACGATTTGATTTTTTTTTTCTTTATATTCAAAGTATTTGGAGATGAAAAATTATAAAGAAATTAATATTCGTAAATCTTGCAACCTACGTTGCTGTAAGCACAATGTAAATCAAATAGAAACAGTATATTTTAGTAATTGACAGATTTCTGTGTCAAGTATAATTTGCATAGTTTGTGAAATAATTTTACTGGAAATATATAATCTTTTGCAGGACACTACCTTATCTGTGAGTAATTTATATAAAACACATAGAAAAGACGGAAGGTCATGTGTTGGCCACATCAGATTTTATACAAATTTATGTCTGCTTCCGACATATTGAAAATTTGAATTAAAGTAACCAAATGCTTTTAGAATAGGTAAACATACTTGCACTGGGGTTTAGATGATTTAGCATATTTTTTGATTGTTTTACAGCCACAAATTAAATTTTTAGTTTAGGTGTTCCTAAATATATACAAGTTACAAGGTTCCTTTTGAAACAAAGTTTAACCGTAGGTACATGAATTATTAAATAAATATTATGATATAAGGACTATTTAATATATGTATCGCAACATCTGACGCCTTGACCAAAAAAGTATGAAATTGATTTTCTAATAAATTAAAAATATTGACTGGCTCTCTGAGCACCCAACTAAGAAGACTGAAGTACTTATACATTATATTAGCATATTTTCGTAAGTAATCGCTTGTAAAATTGGATGATCGGAATAACAATAATTATTTTTATTTAATAATTACCTACTAGTTTTCTCACATCTTTCATAAACTTGTTTATATGTACCTCAGCGTATAAGATATAAAAGAAATATTTTTTTTGTTCCATATCTCAAAAACATTATTCACATAGATACATATATGTTTCATTTGCAAGTAAGAAAACTACCATCCATATTTCAAGCATTTTGATCATATTAAATATTTGTTTTGTCAAATTAAGTTTGTCTATCCTATAATAACAGTATTTTTTAATGAAATGTATATGTGTATCACATGTAATATTTAACGCTGTTTTTGCTACACCTTAACTTATATGATCGCAGTTCAAAAGACAGAAATAAATTTTCAAGTTTATTTTTGATACAAATTACAATACTGATTTTAAATTTTTAAAATACTGAACTTTTTATTTCATTATACACGATGCACCAATAAAATTTAAGCAGGAATAATGTTGCGCAGTGCTATGCACATCTCTACATAGTATAAAACTAGTGATATACCTTGGCTTCACCTAGGAGCAATATTGACTTTACCTCCAAAAGTTTTATTTAACCGAGTTCTTATAACATTTTGCAGAGATAAGTCGGCCGGGGGGCCGCGCTTCCAATAATATCCCCGAAACTATAAATACCGTATTTTAAAATTGTATATTTAAGTAATTTTCAGTTTTTATCCGATAGTGTTCTAAAGTTGTTAACCATTTTTTATATTCTTGTCTATTTTAAATTTATTTTAACCTAGTTGTATGTCATTATTTATTTTATCTCATTTATTCTTCTATTCAATTCTGAGGAATGTTTTATATATAATTTAATATATTGTGTTTTCTATGTAATGACATCCTAAAGAGACATTGATTAATCTTGAAGATGGTTATTGTAATGACAGAAACGTTGATGTAATATCAATAATTTTTCTTCACTCAGGTTCATAATAATATATAAAAATAATTTGGGCGAGGTTTTTCTTTATCAGTAACAAATGCTTATGATTATTTTTTATAAATGTTTATCGAGATATTTATAAAATCATTGTAGTAGCAGGTATAGATGTATTTTAATACATAATATATAATAAAAAATAATTTTAAATTTTACAAGTCACGCATTCACAAAATAACAGTATAATAACGTGCGAATGGGAATGCACGAGCAATACGATATTACTTTCGAGCGAGATATTTTTTAGACGATTATAAAAATAAAGTATTTTCAAGAATTTTGTTTCAATTGACAATACTTACATAAATAAATAAATAAATATTTCATCACGGCATATTACCCATTGCTGGGTGTGCCAATCTGCTTTGTATACAGATATCGGTAATGATGGAATATTTGTACCGTGCGGGCGCTTACCAGGCGTCACCTCACGGGCACTCATAGATGGCGTGGAGAGTGCACCACAGGGGTCAATTTTGTGCCATTAAAATTCGATGTAATTTTTGACGTCGGTCGGGATCGAACCCGGGTCCCCAGATTCGCGACCAGACACTCAGGCACACGGCCACGAGACCCCATACTTACTATTTTCATTTTTTCAATTAATCTACCATAGCAACAAAGAAAGCAAAGCTACCTGGCTATGATGATTTGGTATTTAAAGTACCTACGTGTGACGAGCTTAAAAGCACGACACGAAGCGTAGTGTTCTTTTTTACGTCATTTATGCTTTGTAAGAACTTATGCCCGTATATTATAGGCTATTTTCTTATACCTGATTTGCGAATTCGGACAATAATTTAATCAGTCTAATAATTATTTTACATCTGTTAAACTGAAAAACTCAAAATTACTTTCCAGCATAATGAAAATTAATTAAAAATTGTTTAAATTATTTAGTATTTTTTAAGATCCAAAACTAATTTCCTATTTCGCGTTTACAAAGTTTCATGTACTGAATGAAGAAAATCTAATGTGGTCAACACATTACCTGCCTTCAATTTTATATATTTTTAAATCCTTCTTGCAAAAGATTATATTTTTAGTAAAATTATTTCACGAACATATTTTGACCCTGACATCTGTCAATTAGTATAATTTGAATATCCAAATTGTTTCCATTGTGATGCTGCATAGACTGCAAGATTTATGAAACTTAATTTCTTTATAATTATTTTTCTCTTCCAACTATAGCAAATATAATGAAAAATTGTAATCATGTAATATAATATTCTTTAATGTTTATAATAAAAATTTGGGTACTTTCGGTCGGGTTGACCAATTATAACCAAAATTGAATCAGCTCTTCATAAGGGTATACAAATGAGAAGTACGTAAAAAATTGTAATTTTTGGAGTTTGCAGTTATCGAATAACGATTGTCACACACACACATGTACAGACATCATCGTAAAAGTAGTAAAATTGTATTCTAGGGACTCTAAAATGTGCTTATTCGTTAAAAACGGACTATGAATTTTTTGACCAAAAACAATATCTTTCTTATCTTTCTTATTAACGGAACGTAGAAAAAATAATTCATTTAAAATTTGTCATTGTCATAAAATGTTATTATCAAAGAAGTTATTGCATTCCTATATGACACAGTAACAAAATATCGGAACAATAAATAAATATGAAACTATTTTTCATGTTTTAATGAATAAACTTTCGTCGTTTATATGTGGAAAAGATTTTTTTAATTGAGAAAATACGAGTTCTCAAAAAATAATTATTTTATAAAAATACATTATTTCTGCAAATTATCTTTATAAAATAAACAAAATAATATGGAAAATAATAGACATCTTTATAATTTTATTCAGTGTTGACTAAATTCTTTAAAAATAATAATTTCTCAATATAATATTTGATTATGGTATCATAATCAAATCAGATTCATATTCTTTACACATTTAAAGTGAAGAAATACTGAAAACTAAACGCACGAGTTACACATGCCATGTTGCCAAGTGTATGGACGTCAAATTGGCGGTGATTTTCGGTTTTCAATATACGGCGGCGTATATTATGATGCGACGAAAGCGCCACACACGGAATTTCGATGAACTAAATATACGGCTGTTAACAACAAAACAGTCATTTGGCGTCCAAAATTAAAATTTGCAGGTAGACTCCCCACATCACGTAGATGCTAAAAATGTGAGAAAAACTGATTTATAATTTGGCGTCCATATTCGGACGTCACTTTACGAAGGACGTCAAATTGTTGGGGATCTGGCAATGTACGGACGTTCGGTTGTTAGACTGATGAATATATATATATATATATATATATATATATATATATATATATATATATGTATATATATATATATATATATATATATATATATATATATATTTATTTATTTATAATAATAAATAACAGTAGTATCTTATGTACCCTCATAAAAACTAAGCAAACGACACTACTCTGAATTTGTCATAATGGGCGGAGCAAAAATCTGAATTCATACAATTCGTAGACGACCTTGATCGGACATCTTTTAAATTTTTTACTGTATATGGTTCGCTTTTTAATTATATTGTATTCGACATTTCACTTCTAAAAGTATGTAAATTGTTAAACTACAACTATGCATTTAAATGCTATTTTTTATTTTCTATGAAAATATATTTTTAGTATCGAACATTTCGCAATACTTTTTTCACAGCAAAAATTTCGCAGAAGAGTGGCCATCAACTTTCTAAAATGCCCATTACACTCAACATAATTTATAATATCGTACGATAGATAGACATCAATTAGAAAATGAATATGCTGTTACTTAACGAGATTTGGAATTTCATAATTGACAAATTGGGAATAAATGAATGATGAAAATGGCGTTCAAGACTCAATATATGACCATAAATTTTGTCACATATTTTACTTCATCGAGTAACCAACAATTCATTAATCATTTTATTCATGTTTTTAGCCGCTTTTTACCCTATAAATTCAAGCGGCTTTCCACCTCCGCTCGCGAAAGCTTGTGCACTGGACTACCACATTGCATCCTGCAAGTGGACAACGTGGTTCGCAACATTAATGATCTTTTTATAACTTCAGATTTGTTTTGTTTATTTACAATAGAGTGAAGCTAGTTTCATGCGGTTCATTCGATGTACGTGCATATATATGTTTTTGCGATATGTTTGCAATGATATTCATGTATTAATTTTATCAAAGTTGAGCACAGGATTAGAGAAAATGTAAACTTTCCAAGGTTATTTTAGGAGTTTTTAGTGATTATGAGAATTTATTCATAGCATGCTGTAAACCAGTGATTCTCAAACTGATTGGGCTCACCGCCCCCTTTTTGAATATATATTTTTTCAATGGCCCCTCAGAAAATTTACTCTAATCTACATAATCTTAAAGGATCGGCATAAAACGATGACACGCACCTGTGCTATGAAGGTGGATTTATAACAAACATAGAAAACACAACATAACATAGCATAGCATAGCAAAATACAGAATTTTATTTGGGGGTTTTATAACTTGACATAAGACATAGGAAAAACACATAGAAGAACTGTGGGAAGCTGGGAAGAAGTTCCTGTCAAGAACTTTAACTTTAATCTTGTTTTATATCATCCATGATGATATATATACATATATATTTTATAATAAACGTTAATGAAGCAAACCAAACACAAAACACAAACAAAAAAATCCAAACAAAGTTTGATACATAACCACAAAAGAAAAGGAAACAAATTATTCACATCTCTTTCATCTACTCGAATTATTCCGAAGTTTGCCGAGCATGCACGAACCTACGAAAAACAGCAAAAATTGAACTTACGTCAATTCCTATGCTATGCTATGCTGATGAGCTGTGCTGTGCTATGCTGTTATGTTGTGTTTTCTATGTTTATTATAAATCCACCTTGAAACTGCAAAGAAATCTCTTAACACACTCAAAAATTGCTTAATGCCTGTAAGATTTGTACAAAATACGTGGTTTGGATGTTTGTGGCACTTTGGCAACATTTAGATTTCAAATTTATAAATTTGCCGGCATAAAAAAAGTCAGATTATGATTTTTTATGTAAATTCTTTTATTAAAATATAAACGATGTATTAATTTTTATTAATGTATTTGAAAAAATCGAGAAGAATAAGAAAATTGAGAAATATGAGTAATAATTTTTATTCAAATATTATAGGTGGCTATGTGAAAATAAGCAAAATGTAACAATGTTAAACAATTAAATTAATATCTTTTATTATTACTTATTATTTATTTATTTGTTATTTATTTTCACATAGCCACCGAGAATATTTGAATAAAAATTATTTCTCGTATATCTCAATTACCTTACTTTTCTCGAATTTTTTGAAATACATTAAGAAAATCTAATACATAGTTGAAAAGACAAAAATGGCGGCTTATATTAGTAAAATAATGGGATCATTTAAAAAAATCGTTTTTTTTTATAAAATCGTGAAATCCGTCTCATTTAATAAATATAGTATTATAAAATAATATATGCGACTTTTCATTCATAAATTTGCTAATAAACTTTCGCGGCTGTAAAATTCGTCACGTTACGGTTTGTTACTCACACAAAGACATTCCTCTCACACACATACACTCATTTACGGTACACGTGATTTTCGTTTGCTGTTGTAAACAAACTATCCTAAAATTCTGACAGGTAACAGCAGAGTTAACAGTAAAGGTATATACTCGTAAATAAAACATTTATTAAAATAAATATCAAAAGTAGTATAAAATCTTTTTTTTAGTTAACAATATATTGCTATTATAAAATCAAACTGACGAGTGATACCCAAACAATCATAGTTCCAAACATCACCGGTAGAGCTCTACTGCCGCATTCGCTAAGCCGTGACGTGACGTAGCCGTGCCGTTTGAAATTAAAGACAACTTTTAAAAAATCATATCGCTGATGCTAAAGACTTGTAAGGTGTAAAACATACACCTACATATTTCATTTGACTTATTCTTTCAAGAAAAAATAAATTAAAAAATGTGAAATGACCCCATTATAGGTTGCTATTTAAAAAATAAAAGTTGATAGTCGTATTTTGTAAACCTACAAAAATATTTACATCTGCCATCAAATAATATGTAAAATAATAAAACTTTTATATGAGCCATTTATTTCTATTATAATAAAAAAATTAAAGGGGCGGGGGGCGTCTTCCCAGACTCACCCTGTATAAGAAAGCTGCACAACGCAGAAATCATTTTTAATTTAATAATAAAATAGACTTAAAATTGATTATGAAAAGGGTCTTAAAAACAATTTACTTTCACTGTACATTTAGAAAGTAGGTACATCACATGCAGACTGAGTAAAACTGTTAATGTTTTCCAATAATTTTTGACGAATCACTAATTTTTTGGCGACGAAATAGATCCATAGATAATTTATTTTTTTATATTATATACTGTCACGCGTGACACATCCAAAACAGTACAAACTCTCTAAAATTTAATAATATTCAGAAATAAATATATAGGAAATACAGAACTGAGAAACGTCATGTGATAACATCAAAATATAAAACTTACATCTTCTACAAACGAGAATGGAATTAAGGGAACATATTTATATGTTTCTCTTCCTTAAAGTATGCAGAAGCATTGAAAATAATTTCTGTGCACCGTTTCGATAATTTTTTACTTATTATTATTCATATAGCTCAAGTTACGACATACGGAAACAAACATTCAAGACAAACACGTTGCTAAAACATATGTGATTTTGTATTCATTCTCTGCAACGCACGTGATCACATTGGAATGCCATTTTAAGAAAAAAAATGACTATACTTTTATATCCCTCACGTTAGCTGTATAACATAAGTACTTTTAAAAACCGACCTGGTGAAAACTCTTCGCGGGCCGTATTCTTCATTGATCTTTTACATTCTTTTATTATACTAAATACTCAGAAGAAAAAAAGGAAATCCACTTTTGAAAAACAAACAAGAATGAAAGTCAACGACACAAGCTTAAAAGTAATCATGCAATTTCAGTAAAATTACCACATTAAATATGAATATTTTTGGGCGCAATCAGAACTGAC
This sequence comes from Harpalus rufipes, assembly GCA_951394225.1. NCBI lineage: Eukaryota > Metazoa > Arthropoda > Insecta > Coleoptera > Carabidae > Harpalus > Harpalus rufipes. The sequence continues at coordinate 14,902,954 of OX596286.1, forward strand.
ACAACATCTGCAATCTCGTGGTATGGGAATTGCAGCCCTGTAACCGAGTGCAAGAGGGCGATAATAGCTTTGCGTGGAGTGAAGAGAAATTCACGATCCTAATACTGGGTGGTACTGACAGCGGTTAAAATGCTCCAATTAGCTGATTACAGGTATAATTTATAATAGCCACGTGAGGAGGCCGGCCGGAAAGCAACTTTGGATGTTGGCGTAAAATATTATAACGCTATTTTCATATTTATTTTGCATAACTTGCTGTTTTCTGCATTTTAAGCGATTATCTGCTGGTTTTTCACTTTTTGTGTTCTAGGAATGTAAGTTCACTGCACGACAGATTCGTGTTACCAACGTTTTAGAATAAATTTCTTCCTTAGGATATACATTTCTTGTAAAAAATAGTCTGTTGCTTATAGTCAGCTCAGAAGTAAAATCTCTATATAGAAATTGAAACAAATATAAAGATTGTGCACATTAAATTTGGGACACCAAAAAAACTCAAATAAAAAATCTGATGTGGCCAGCACATTACCTTCCGCCTATCCTGTGTATAATATACAAATTCCATACATAAATTTTCTTGCAAAAGATTCTATATTTCCAGTAAAATTATTTCATAAGCAAACTATGCAAATTGCGCTTGACACTGACATTTTCTTCTTTAGCTTTTCCCATTCTTCTTCTCTTCTCATGACATGTCCAAACCAATGTAATCATCTCTCTTGTATTTTTCTAGAAACTTTATCCCTCGGGCCATTTCCCTTATCCTCTCAATCCTTATCCTATTTTTCTGTGTCTTCCCCAACATCTATCTCAATATCCTCATTTCTGCCACATTCATTTTCTTTTCAATGATACTGACATCTATGAGTTTGAATTATCTGAATATATTAGCAGTTTCCATGGTTATTCTAACCATGGAAACTGGTATGCTAGCTGGCTGATTTATGAAATTTTATATCTTTATAATTGTTTAACTCTATATCTAATGAATATGAAGTATAAAAAGCAATTAAATCGTATAGAGAATAATTCTTTAAAATTTATAATATAACATTAAATGTCGATAAATGGTATTTAACTGTGTTTTTTCAAGAAAAACTGTTAAAAGTTGCAAATGAGGTTACTTCCGGTTGACCAATTATAACCAAAATCTAATCTCGTCTGCATATGGATCTAAACTCGAGGAATACGAAAGAAATACAATTTTTGGAATCGTGGTATTGCAGTTATACGATCCAAAACGATCGTCATGCACTCACTCACACACACACACACACACACACACACACACACACACACACATACATACACACACACATACATACACACACACATACACACACATACACACACACACACAAACACACACACACACACACACACACACATGGTAAAAACAGTAAATTCGTATTCTAAAGACTCCAAAACGAATTTTTTGACCGAAGACAATACCTTCCTTACCTAAAGATGACTGAAGGTAAAAAACAGCGTCAGACGCACCAGTTTATGTACGCGGCGACTCGGAGCCGCGTCATACGCAGTGAACGTGTTAACACCTAATAACTACTGAATCAAGCTCATTTGTTATTCTCATAAAATAGTCGGACCCTACATGTAACTTTAGCCATAAATTTTTGTACAGTGACATCTAAAGCTTGCTTTGTCACAGAATTCCATCTTTTCTTGTCTAGATCTCTGCCTAGACTAATAGCCTGTTTTTTAATTTCCGCTTTAGAATTGTCTAGTAAGTCTCTATCAAGCTTAGTTTGAGGCATTTAGACAGACTCTACTTTTTGGGACCGTTAAATTGATTTTGGTTTCCTACCACTGCATAATAGATTTTGCATAATAATATGAAACCAAATCAGGCCAAAATACAACAGACGTCTAGTAAATGGTAATAAAAGGTAACAAACGTTTTGGAATACACTCTTTCAAGTAAAAATTATGAGTTATGGTCCCGATCGCTATAAAATCTGACTTTTTTCCATATGTGCAAGTTGCTTGCGCTATAAAATATTGTTATACAAATTTTGATGTTTTTTTAAATTTTTTCCTAAATATTCAAATTGTCCTTTGAAGTATATAAATACTTTCCTGGGATTTGTTCTAAATCATCTATATCCTATGTTGCGTCGTCCATTCAACAAAAGAAATTTTCGTCAAAATGTTTAGTTTGCAATCTCGTGTTTTAACTGCCAAATTTTGCTTGTCAATGCAGTTTCGAATTAATTGAACCTTGTAATTTGTAAGTATGTAACTATTCATATTTTTTACTTTCCGCATATATGAAGCGGACATACCGACTTTTTGAACCATTGTTCACACAGAAAGATTTGGATTTTTTCAAAAAATAAAAAATAAGTTTTCAATTAAAATTAATATTTTTGCTAGTTTCAGGTTGTCTTGCTGTTGTTAAACGTACTTCAAAAGACTTCACAACATTATGAACTATAGGCTTCGGTAAACACAATTGTTTTGCGAGTTCTTGAAAAACAAATTTGGAATATTTTGTAGAATGTACAAAATTGTTTTGCAAACATCTTCTTGTTCAGCTGATATTTTATTTATTAAATAATAGATATAAGCAGGTGTCCAGAATTTATTGTGCACTATATTTTATTTTGCATAACCCCCCCCCTACCCTGATGGGGCGCAAAAAAAAAGTTCACCTCAGACGGCAAAATAGCTAGCGCCGGCCCTGCAGTAAAGTAAATGCTTTTAGTGAGTTTTATATCTGTGAAAAATCTGATATTACTACTATCACTAAATTCTTTGAATTGAAAGGGAAATCACCTGGGCACATTAAAGCCAGATTTGATACAGTTCCTGATGACTCTTCACTTTTGATAAGTATGATGGATGTATTTTAATATTTTAAACAATATCTCTAAAGGCGCATCACGTTGAATAGAACACGCCCCAATAAAATGACGATTCTAGGAATGATAAAATAATTTACAAAAATGTTCTTTTCTACAACCGTTTAGAGTAAGTGTAAATATATTACTTTAATATTTACGAGTACAATAAATAAAGCTATTTGTTATTTGGGGTCTCGTGGCGGCGTGCCTGAGTATCTGATTCTTATTTGCCTAGGTTACTTCATACCACAGTAACGGTATTCTTGGCCATTCGCTTAATTTGAATTCGTTTGAAATGAACAAAAATTTCATTCGACTCCGACTCGTAACGAATATTGAAAGTCTTTCGTTTCTCTACTTTTGGACAGTTCTAGTAGTTTACTATTTATATATTTAGAAGTACTATTTTCCTGACGTTTTACATTATTCATAAATATTTTATAGGTTTTATATAATTTGAAATAATATAACCACTAATATTGCTATAAATATTTACCTTCCGTCACCTATAGGTAAGGAAGGTATTGTCTTCGGTCAAAAAATTCGGTAGTGAGTTTTCATTGAATAAGCACGTTTTAGGGTCTTTACAATATGATTTTACTATTTTTACGATGATGTCTGTATGTGTGTGTGTGTGTGTTCGTGTGTGTGTGTGTGTGTGTTCGTGTGTGTGTGTGTGTGTGTGTATGTGTGTGTGTGTGGACCGCCTTTCGTGCGCGATATCTCCAATACTAGAATTCCAAAAATTACAATTCTTGCGTATTCCTCTTCCTTACAACCATATGCAGACTTGATTAGATTTTGGTTATAATTGGTCAACCGGCAGTATCCTTATTTGAATATTTTAACAGTTTTTCTTGAAAAAATCAGTTAAATGTTATTATAACTTAAAGAATATATTATTGTCTATACGATTTGATTGCATTTTATATTTGATATTCAACAGATATAGAGTTAAAGAAGAATAACGATAATGAATTTTATATAAATTTCATAATTCAGCCAGCTATGCTAACTTAACCATGGAAACTGCTAATATATTCAGGTAATTCAAATTGACAGATGTCAGTATCAATAAAATGTAAATCAATAAAAGAATAAGGGAAGTAACTCTAGTGTTAGAAGTTTCTAAATATAAGAGAGACGATTACATTGGTTTGAACATGTCATGAGGAGAGATGAATATATTAATAGAAGGCGGAAGAAACATATGAAGACCAAATATAAGATGAAAAGACTGTATTGTAGAAGACTTGAGAGAAAAGGAACTGAATGAGGACGACACGGAAAACAAAAATGAGTGGAAGAAGAAAATAAAAAATAGCGACCCCCTAACGAATGGGAAAAGAAGAAGTCAGTGTCAAGTGCAATTTGCATAGTTTGATTATGAAATAACTTTACTGGAAATATAGGATCTTTTGCAAGAAAATTTATGTATGGAGCGCGTGCAGTAATATGACTGACCCGTGTCAAAATGACAGCAATTAATTATGTACATAACTGAAAAGTGTTATAATTTTTCAACCAAAATTTCATAATTTTCTTATTTCATGTGGTTTGTTTGTTATCAGGAGTATGGCATTCAGTTGCCGAGGAAGGGAATCACATAATACCAAAAATTTATAATCTTTTGCAAGAAAATTTATGTATGGAATTTGTACATAATACACAGGATTGACGGAAGGTATTGTGCTGGCCACATCAGATTTTTTTTTAAGTTTTTGGATATCTATACCTTAATAAATATAATATTAAAATTTACCAGTTAATACATATTACTAACAATATACTAAAACAGAATAATTAGTAACAAACAAATTGACTTACAATATCTACATATTCATCAATTTCAGGTTGTTATTGCACTATTTTTAATTGTTACTACAACTAATAATAAACGTTACAATATTATTTACACTTAACACACACTAAAAACCCTTGTTATAAGGATAGAAATAGTTAATAACATTTAGGCACATTGAAAATGTTGTATACACAGACAAAGATACCGATAAACTGAAACTAAGCACGATTGAATGCTGCAATAAACGAATAGACCTGTTAGAACAAAAAGTGCCATTCTCATTAGTTTATATCGATGATTTTGACGTTCGTGTAGATATTAACAATTATTATTTTCTGTAAAAAACGTTAATGAGTTGGCGAAAAATATTATATTACTTATGGGGTCTCGTCTCCGCCTTCCTGAGTGTCTGGTTGCAAATATGGGGAACCGGAGTCGATCCCGAACGACGCCAAATATTTAAAATTTTAAATAGCACAAAACTGACCCCTGTGGTGCACTCTCCACGCCAGCAATGGGTGCGAGAGGAGACGCCTGATAAACGCCCACACGATAAAATACGTTATCATTACCAAAATCTGTGCACAAAGCAGACTGGCACAGCCAGCAATGGGTAACATGCCGTGGTGATATATTTATTTATTTGTTACAACAAAAAATGATACTCTATTTTTCCGCACTGGAATATGTACTTTTCTAAACTGAGGAAGGAAAAATATACTTTTATTAACTCTTATGAAAAGTGAAATAAAGGATATTTTGAAAGATAAAATTAGTTTTATAGTAAAATGGATAGCATCGGTTCGTCGAATGTCGTAAGTACAATTGAATTTCATTAAATATCTGATTACATATTTCTCAAGCAAATAACACGGTTTCAAATTTTATTTTGACAAATAAAAAGTTTAGTTCAATATATAACTTAGGAAAATTCAAAATAGGTTATGGAACAAGTGCATATCTGTGTGCCATTGATATCAATGATGAAAAATTAAATAAAATATCTATGAAATATACATGCTATTGAATGTAAAATGTTTAATTGTACAAAATTTATGAGATCCGTTATAAATTATTAGTAGAGAACTTTATAAATTATTTCATTATAAAAATAAAATCAAAAGACATGGAAATTTTGCAAATTATGCGTAATGTATTTTAGTATTGATAAACAACCATGGATGCCCACGAAATATACCAAAATATGCTGTCACCTAGAAAACTGTCAAAACGGTTCGTTTATGTAGAAAACTCCATTCTACACGTAAGAAATTCTACCAACGCTACTTGACGGAAAATCCGTCTGGTGGCGCAGGCACCGACACAGTACAGCTGCTTGGATAGACTATTCAGGGATATATAATAATAATATTTTCATAAAAACTACCACACAATTTTGTATTACAATAATGTAAACATAAAAAGAAATAAGGTATTATTATTTTGAGCACGCGAATTATGCATATTTTATAAGCATAAAAAGCGTAATTACTAATGGTAAATATGATTTATTAAATTTCAAGTTTTGTGTTATTGATAGGTTATTCGCCTGTCATCTCCATTTTTAATTAATCAACCCTTTTTATAAACTCATTTCATTCTCTTTCATTAGTTGTTGATTCTTATTTATCACGTAATTAAACGTTTCTTTCAGATCAGGATGATATGGTATTATGAAATCCTCAATTCCGTTTACCCGGGTTGATTATGTGTGGTAATGCCAGTTACCGGCGTCCATTATGTCGGCAACGGTATATCTGCATATAAGCAACCAGTCAGTGGCCGTATTCACACGCTCGCGAAATAAGGTCGGAAGCCATCTTTTGTGTGACGAGCTTTTGAGCTTTCCGTACGCAGTGCCTGACACCTTTTCATCCTGCTGCGATCCACCAAAGCTCTATCGATTGTCAAGATTATTATTTTCTTTTTAGCCTGATTCTGATTCTTTATCGCCGGTTCAGAATTTGTGTCAAACTTAAACATCTAATTTATATTTGTCAGTTGCGTGTCTGAAGATGTTTGCCTTAATTTTTATTAACCTGCAAAGTTTTTTATTTGAATGAGAATTTTTACAGATTGGGTTCTAGTCAGGGGGCGGTTTTCGTTATTTACAACTAATTTTCACGGTATAGTAATATATTAACGTCAATTAAGTTTACAAAATATTTTATCTCCGTATATATAGTCAGTTATATTTCGCTGGTGTCGCGATTTATTCTGCGGGTCCCAATATTGACAAAAACGCTGCTGGTACTAAATTTTAGTAGTAATGATAACAAAGTTTTTATACCGTGCAGTTCTTCCCTTATGTATCAGATTCTTATTCTATTTAAGCACGGTTGTTCCAAGTTTAGATAAAGTAACAGTTTACTATCTATTAGATAAATTTATTCTACCGTCTTAACCAGAGAATAAGATTAATGGCACTAAATTGACCCGTGTATTGCACTCTCTACTCGAGCACTGAGTGTCCTGAAGTGACGTCTTGTAAGCGCCCGCAGGGTACAAATACTTCATCATTACCGATATCTGTTGTACAGGGTTGAACAAATTCGAGTTCTTTATATAAAAAACTTTCTTATTATGCACGCTACAGAAAATTGATGTAGGTTTTATGGGCCAACTTTTCTTTTGTTCTTAAACTACAGGCTAAAACTTGATTTTCGCTTATTTTGAAAATACCTGGTATCTCGCTTAAAATAATTAATAATTCATCTTTTATTCATGTTTAAAACAAAAGAATGTAGATTTGTTATACTGTACTGTACATCGTAGGGTAGAGTTAATATTGAAAAGTTGGGAACTTGGCAACATAATTTTAATAGAAGTTTAGTTATTTTTTCGCTTGTTTGTGTTTTGTACATTTGTAGTTTGAACGTTTAGAACAGGTATCAATACAATTTTTTAAAAATCTGATGTGGCCATCACAATGGCTTCCGTTAATTCCACGTATTTTGTACAAATTTCACACAGATTTTTTTTTGCAAACTATTCTATGGGCGTTTTCTTTTTAGGGGAGAAATGAACTGATCTTACCTTGTACTGAACTGAACTAAACTACTCCTAAGACGAACAGTAGGTTTCTTAAAATTAGAAGTAGAAAATAAAAACATATTATATAGCATTATATTTATAACATAATAATCTGCTGAATTGACTTATGGCTATAATCTGTTGTATTACCTTATGTGATTTGTTTTAGCCACCTTACATTATTTTAGATTTTTATATATCCAGTAAAATCATTCCACAAAGATATTATGTAAATTTTATTTGACACTGACATATTCTGTCAATTAGTAATATTCTAACTGTTTCCATGGTGCAGCTTTTAGCAGAATTAGGTTGCAAGATATTGCTTTATAATTCCTTATCTCTAAATTCATTGAATATGAAGAAAAAAATATAATTAAAACGAATAGAGAATAACATATTATTTTATTTATAATAACATAAGAGATCAAAAAATTATATTTAACAGCGTTTTTTTCAAGAAATACTGTTAAACTCTTCAAATTAGGGTACTTCCGGTTAACCGATCTTAACCAAAATCTAATCAACTCTTCATATGGACATACGAAAGGGGAATATGAAAGAATTATAATTTTTAGAGTTGTAGTATTGGGGACTCATCGAAGGATTTTTTTTTTATATATACACACACACACACATACACACACACACACTCTCACACACACACACACACACACACACACACACACACACACACACACACACACACACACACACACACACACACATACAGACATATCATAAAAACAGTAAATTCGTATTGCAGAGACTCTGAAACGTGCTTATTCATTAAAAACTCACCATCGAATTTTTTGACCAAAGACAATACCTTCCTTGCCTATAAGGTGACGGAAAAAATGTGTAAAAATTGAAAATAATAGAGAGAAAGAGCAGTTAATCTTACCACCGCGGAAATAGCTAATCTAATTAAATTAGACGACAATAACAAATATACATATATATATAATAAAAATATATTTGAGTCCAATGAGACAAATTCGTCTCATGAAACATCTGGAATCAATAGAAAATGATTTCAATTTTAGTTGTGGCAAGTATCCACTAAATAAAAAAGAAACGCTTATTATTCTGTACGCGGTTGATTTATGAATACTTCCAAAATAACGTATATATATATATTATCATATTCCTTGTTGCATAAAATCATAAAGCTATCAACAATATCGGCATATCGGCGATACGTGATTCATAAAAACATATGTAGATAAATATGCGTTATTTCTCAAGTTATGCTTTCTTTAAACTTAGCAGATAAAAACTACAATTGTTCTTCAATTTTATCCAACAAATAAATAACTGTATTCTTTGACATTCAAAATCTCAAAAAAAATTGAATCATCCCATTTTTCAAAATTATTACATCTTTCTCGTACTGTATACTGTTTTCGAAAATTAATATTGTCAAATATGAAATCCAATTCATCATAATCACTGTTGTACTGATTCATTATAGTAATAATAATTAATAATAAGAAACAACATAAACATTCTCAGTTTCTCTTTATTTCATTTGACTGTTAGCTATTTTTCCGTTAATGAAAATTTATCTTACTGGTAACTTTTAACTGCAAGTGAAACAACGCAGACTGAGGTTATCAAGAGAATAAATTTTAACCTAATTTTTAACTATAGATGGAGCAACCGGCCCTTAGAATTAAAAAAACAAATAGTTCATGTGTGGTATATTAAAAAAATCAATATTGAGTCACGAAAATGGAATATCTAAATTTACTTATTAATTTTGGGTTATTAAAATGATATTAACATACAAATTGCTGATGATTAAACTCTGGCATTTTGTTCAAAAACAGTTTTTGTTTCACGTCGATCAAAATGACGAACTGAACACCGAAGCTATCAAATCAACAAATTTGCTTAATTAAACGGTGTTCAAAATTAGCAATCATGCAATGTATGGCGAAATGTGTCTAGAACATGCACATGCACAGATAAACTGCAGCTTTTACCTAGAAATGGATGCCGGATGTTGAGCTGATATCACGCCATTGCAATCAAGAATCGAACTACATAATTATATCCACTTTAAATTGGGACTTTATTCTTAAATATAAATATTGTTTTATGGATGAATGATTTTTGAATATTTTTTACCTCTCGCTAAGAGAGGTATTGGATTCATGCTAAAAATCGCATATCCAGATTTTATTGAATAAGCACGATTTAAGATCCATAGAATCCGATTTTAACATTTTTACAATGATGTCTGTGTGTGTGTGTGTGTGTGTGTGTGTGTGTGTGTGTGTGTGTGTGTGTGTGTGTGTGTGGATGTGTGTGTGTGTGTGAGGTTGTTGGAGACACGATTTCTCAAATTCTATAAGACTAAAGACCTTTTTGACTACGGATTCCTCAATCTAACATTAATGGGAAGAGTTGAATAGGTTTTAGTACCAATTGGAAAACCGGAAGTAGTAGTATCTTAAAAAAAAATCTAAATATTATTTTTTTGAATTTTTTTATTATTAGTATTAAAGAACGTAAAATTCTCTATTCGATACATTTTAAATTTTTATTATATCTCCTATAGGTTTGGAGATACATTAAATAATAATATGAAATAATCTGTTGTAATAAATTTCAGAGCCTAAACAACTCTATAGTAACCATCAGATGTTTGTAAATGACAGAAAAATGTCATTGTCAAAAACCAACAGTAATTCATAAACCTGTTTGGCAGCTCAATTCTAAAACTTGAACTTAAGTCTATTTTAATTGAACACATGACAGTGGATAAGAACCGATTCAGAATTTGCCATAGTACGAATATGGTTTTATTAGCTGAAAATAAATCTTAGATATTTTTTTTTTGGCAACATAACAGTAAAACGTCAAAATTAACTGACATTATTGAAGAATTTTTCTGAGATATTGGTAAGTTTACTATTTCTTGTGGTATAACAATAATAACAATTAAATATTTAAAATTATAGCTATATACATATACCCATCAGAAATCCCGTCAAGAAATTGGAAGATATTCGAACATTTAGAAGTATAGGAGAAAACTTCCCCAAAAAATAAATTTTAAATTATAAAAGTAATCTAAACATAAAGAAAAGACATGAGAAATTTATAGGGCGTGAGCAGTCATGTGACTTTGTTGGACTTGACAAGCAAATAAGGGCCCGAGTTAGAATGACAGCTAGTAATTATGTACATATATGTCAGATGTCAATTGTCCATCCAAAATTTCATGATATTCCAATTCCATGTGGTTTATTTTCCTCGACAAGTAAATTCTATATTCCTGGTGACAAAATAACCATGTGAAAAATTACGACATTTAACATTTATGTAAATAATTACTAACTGTCATTTTGACAAGGGCCTCCATATCTGCTTGTCTAGATCAAGTATGACTATGTGAATTTAGAAAATCTTGAAATTTTTGATGAAAAATTCTGTGACATTTGACATCTATGTACATAATTACTAATTGACATTTTGACAGAACTCCCATATCTGCTTGTCAAGGCCAACAAAGTCACATGACTGCTCGCGCCCTATACTTATGTAAGCAAAAACGGAAGTGGCGAGTGGTATTGTGCTGGCTGCAACAGATTTTTTTATTAGTAGTCTGTTGTTGTAGGTCATATTGTTTTTGAATTTTGTAATTATACTTATTCATCGAGTTGCTGAAAATGTATTTATTTTGCAATATTAGAACGTTTATCTCCTTATGCTTGAATCAGTACTTTTAAATTACCTACAATATTTTTTTTTTTTTAAACGTCATAAAAGTAGCATCTTCTGTGAATTGATTCACAATGTAGAAATAAAATAAATAAAAATCCATAGAAACTATACAGAAACAACGAATAAGAAGTAACTTGTATAAAAGAAACCTGTAATATTGCCCTAAAAGTCACTATAACTCGATAGGTAACTCAAGAATAAAGTTACTAAATACCATCAATAGCTGTCAAATTTAAATAAATAACCTATGAATTGAAATATAAACAGAATTTACTTTTGGGGAAATAACATATTAATGAATAGCAGACTTACAGATTACAATTACTGGCACGGTAATGAACATAAGAATACTTAGAATTAAAGTGATAAGAAAAGTTTATATTGTTTTGCAGTAATTCCTGGACATATCGTTCAGTCACACTGTTAGATTTCCATCCAATTGAACAACTTCAGGGGGCGTACATTATAATACTTCAAATGCCGACATAATTGTACACGAGATATAAAATTGCACAGGTTTTGTTTAAATGTCAAAATTTGAAAATTTTTACTTCAATGTTTATCACAAAAAGTGAACAAATAAGTATCCATTGCTACAGGGCAATTGAAATCGTAAACGTAATTTACGTAAAATGTAATGTCAGTAGGTAGTAGATATTTTTCTTTAAATATCTACCTTTGAAGAAAAAATATAATGTGCGTCAATCGGAGTAAATGTGTCTTTGTGGGCCTCGCGTGCAATTATCTGATTCGCTTTGCTCGTCGTCGTGCAAACTTCTACGCTCGCCAAAGAATAACTTTTACTCCTAATAACACAATATACTATTTGGTATATCAGTTTCTCGAGAATTTCAAAATAATATTTATGTATTTGATACCACCATTTTTCTCAAAAATTTCTTTTCTTCAAACATTCATAGGTTGTTTTTTACGCCATCGGATAGATTAACCTAAAATCACAGAGAAAATAAGAGTTCGTATTATAAACGTGCACTTAAATTTAATTCTAATAAAATGTATAAATTCTTATAACATTTAAATTCGCGTTGCATTTGTTCATTTAATTAATGAAATTCAACTGTACTTACGACATTCGACAAACCGATGCTATCCATTTTTGTCGCCTTTCCTGTTGCCAAGGATAATAAGGGAAGGAGTAAAAGTAAATCTTATTATCCCCATTATATTTAGATTTGCACTTTACGACACAATAATTTTGACCGCTTTTTACCACGATTTTCGTACTCATATTTACGCGTGTTTACGAACTATTATCTAAATTTGTACCCACGCTACTGTTAAAAAAGTCCCCGAAACCGTACTTGGTTACTATGAAAATGACATTTTATTTTATTCTTCTAAACTACTTCCTTGTGCTTTAGTTGCGTTCTAATTTGACACGACTAAATCAAACTGTTTCTTTTACATATTTTATATTAAAATTAAATTTACATGGTGTTTTCAAATACCGTTCTTTGCTTCAAACATGTTTTCTAGAGTTTTCAATAATTATTTGCTGTTGCTCACATGCACAACTGATCTCACCTTAAAAGCTGATCAGTAGCAGTAAAGGTGAGGTAAAATGCTTCCTTCGTGTGCAACTGAACGTCGTAAATAGAACATTATTGTAACTATTTTGTTCGACCAGAACTGAGCGCTCAGTTAAAGAGAATACTAATGTCCCTAGTTTACTAAAGTATCGCGAGTTGCCGCCATTTTGGCTCCAAATTTAAGCACCAATCGATGAAAAATAAGTTTATCCTTATAAAATTGAAAAATTGCAAGGTAAAATATTTATAAATTATGTATTAAAATAACAAAATACAAAATTATTAAAAATTATTGACTTTACCGAACAATAAATATAAAAACAAATTAACCTCACAAATACCTGACAGGTCTGACAAATAATTTCTTCTTATAAGAGCCGTTTCCTTCGGGCTGTGATTGTGATTTTATGATCCTTTTGAATCATGATTTGAAAATTATACAAAAAACAACTTGAATAATATAAATACATCTAGCGTCAAATATATGCAGACCAATGCAAACTGATTTATTTTATTTTATAAATAATCTACTGTTAAGTGTTATAGTCAGCATATTAACAAAGGATCATACAGAAATAAAAAAAAAATGTTCCTGGTAACATAAGAAGTATGTTTAATTAAAACAAATCTTTTATGTAACATATTTTCTTTGTTTTCAAAAGTATGGTGGGTTATTGTATTGTATTAGTATTTCCTTTGATTCAACAAACCCCACATTGATAAATTTCTACGCTCGAAAACCTATTGTCGTTAGCCATTTTTAAATTTGCTCTGAAATGAATCCGTTTGATCACTCAAAAAGGATGATTCAGAAGGGAAAGGGATCACAAAATAAGAAAGTTGGGATGACAAATAAGAAACGAAAAAAAAATCTGTTGTGGCTAGCACAATACCTCTCGCCACTTCCATTTTTGGTTACATAATTATAGGGTGCGAGCAGTCATGTGACATTGTTGGCCCTGACAAGCAAATATGGGGGCCCGTGTCAAAATGACAATTAGTAATTATGTACATAGATGTCAAATGTCAGAATGTTTAATTAAAAATTTCAAGATTTTCTAAATTCACGTAGTTAATTGGTCACCAAGAGTGTGGAATTTACTTGTCGAGGAATTTCACATGGAATTGGAAATTCACTGAATTTAGAATGAAAAATTATATTGAGATCTATGTACATAATTACTAGCTATCATTTTGACACGGGCCACCATATCTGCTTGTCAAGGCCAACAAAATCACATGACTGCTCGCGCCCTATTGTATTTAACATTTCTTGTATACCTACACTCTACACAAAAATTCTACTTATATCTATTCTTTATTTAGATATTATAATTTTAAAATTATTCTATACAGAAATGTTGTCCTAACTTTTCCAATTTTTGAAGATATTTCCAATTCATTGTCGGGATTGTATTTCTGAAAGGTGCATGTAATACAGGTGTAATTTTAAATATTTAACTATTAATACAATAAGAAATAATATAATGTATGTACTTCCCACAAAAAATCAGTAATCTCTCTGGATTTTTGACACTGACATTTATCTGTCAGTTACAAGCATTTTAATTTTTCAACTGGTTTCCATTACATTATTTGGGCTGTGAGATTTATTACAATAGATTATTATATACCTTATATTTCTTTATCTCAAAATCTATAGAAGATATAATAAAATATTATATGTATCAGTTAGAGAATTTACTCTTCTAATACTAGCAAGAACAAAAATTTTCAAAAAATAATATTTACATGATTTTTTTAAGATTCTGCTACTTCCGGTTATCCAGTTATTATCAAAACTTTTTCAGCTCTTCCCAGTAATGTCCGATTGAGAAATAAGTAGTCAAACAGAAATTAAGTATTATAGTTTTTGAAAAATCGTCCTTCCAACCGATTCACACACATACATACACACACATACTTACACACACACGCACACACACAGGGAGACATCATCGTAAAAATATTAAAATCGGATTGTATGGACCGTAAAACCTGCTTATTCATTAAAATCTGGATATGCGATTTTTAGCATGAACCCAATAACTCTCTTAGCGAGAGGTAAAAACATACTTATTTTTAATCATGATCACTTTAATGATTTGAATTGTGAATCACAGCCCGAAGGAACACGGTTAAAGTTACACCAAATTTCTTTTCTTTTTCTCTGACGTAGTATTCTGAACAGTTGAAAATCCTTTTCAGATCTATTCTTGCAAAATGTTATACAGCAAGAATACTTTTTAAAATAAATTTTACAAGTGACAAACAAGACCCGCCATTTTGGATCCAAATTGCTAATACACAGACCTAATGAATCGCGCTACTTTGGTAATACTAGTTATTACATTCCTGTCATTTTTTGACAATACTGTGTAAACATCGGAGTGCCACCGCCCGGCTCTGGTCTTTATAATTTCATTCGCATGATCAAATATGAAAACAAATATAAGAAAAACTGTCTCATCATCTCTAGCTATCACAACTTGCCTCTCATATTTGCGAAAAAAAAAAAGCACAAGACTTGATTCATATGTAAGTTAATATTTTATTTTCCTATTGCACTTAACATTTTGCTAGCATTATTAAGCAAATCATTAAACCTTTCGTTTCGATAGTGATATACTAATGTAAACGGTAGTCGCGTGATTTTTAAGCTCCATATTTATTAGGTAGTAGAAATACAAATTTGTCAAATTATATTTTACAACAAAATCTAGTCGTATAGTCATTTAAGGATAAAATTCTTTTCCGTGACGGTCCTGTTAGGTTTTTAATTAAGGTAGATGCACCATGACATTATTGGCAACAATACACGATGAATGAAGGAAGATCTAATCGAGCGTTGGTTAAAAAAGGCGAAAAAACCTGGGAAAATAAAAGAATGTTCTAAATACGTGAAATAACTCTGCCGGCAGGAAATTACGACACGTGAAAAAGGAAGCAGTAGGTTTGTAGTAGCGAATGAAGACCCTGTCGAGGTGGGGCGAAGGGCCGGGGGCTGCTTAAGAAGGGGAAGAATCAACGCCAGGGCTGCAGGCCGCACGGCGTGCACATCGGCATGGCGTGTCGAGGGAGTAACAACACAAGGGAGAACAACTTTTACTTTGTTGTTGTCTTGCCTTAGTATTAGTTTATTATAGTGATTGTGGAGTCATTATTCTTATGAATAAGGTGAGGTAGTAAATACTATGGCACTGATGATGCACTTTGTAGGTTAATGAACTTTGTATTGCAGTTGCACTTTGTATACACAAGTTTGAAAAGTTTTATTAACGATTTGAAATAAGTTTTACAACTTATGCTTATAAATGTTTTGTTTCTTAACGTTTAGATATTAAATTAAAAAATACTCGTATTTTGTAACTTCTTCACACTGAAAATAAATTCATTATAACTTTAGAATTCTAAGAGGTCCAATTACTGCTTTAGATTTACCAATATAAGGAAAAGATTTAATACCCAATTTTTAATGTTGTATTTAACTTTTGTGTATATTATATCTTCGTTGCTACGATAGGCAGGAGATATAATAAAATCTAATAATCATAATTTAAAATATATCGAATATTTTTGAGGGGGTTCCCACAAAAATCTAAGTCCATTTATTGAAGTTTCCGGTTCATGGCGCCATATGGTCGATTTCGGCCGCGTCATATTATGCGCAACATGGTATTGTCAAAAATCAAGCAAACAACGAAAATTTTAAGGCTACATTTGTAATTCTACAAGAAGCAAATTAGTCCTCTTTATTTGAAAATATTTTTGTATAAGACATTTGGGGTCTCGTGGCCGCGTGCCTGGTCGCAAATCTGGGGAACCGGGTCCGACGCCAAATATTTTGAATTTGAAATGGCACAAAATTTCCCCCTGTGATTCGCTTTCCACGCCATCAATGAGTGCCCGTGAGGTGATGGTTGGTAAATGCCCGCACGGTACAAATATGTCATCATCATTATCGAAATCTGTGTACAAAGAAGATTGGCACACCCAGCAATAGATAATATGCCGTGATGATATACTTATTTATTTATTTATAAAACGTTGTTGGATATAACTAACTTTATTCCTTAAACATCATTCAACATTTTCATATTTTTCATCGAATAAATGCAAAATTCCTACAAATACCAAACAAGTCAATAGTTTCTTTTTAACAAATGATGGGTCCATAAATTAAAATTTCAAACTACTTATTATATGTGCCATGTGCCTATGAAGAAAAATTTCCACACTATTTGGAGATTTTTTTTTGTTTTTTATAAAAAATATTTCTGTTAAATCTATAACTAATTCTACAAAATATATTAAATCACTAATTTTATGACATGCTTTAAATATATTACATCAGTCCCAGTTCCATCTCATATTTATATTACTAAAATATTATTTTTCTTCTAAATACGCGTATATGCTTTTACATTTAGCACCGAAAAACTGTCTGCGGTAACAGAAGTAGACACATCTTGACTGCACCTGCTTAGTTTAGGGGTTGAAGAATTTCAAACACCCGGATACCTTTGCACACAGATGCATGCTGTTTCATAGTCAAACCAACAAAAGAACCTATCATAAATAAATAGTTATTCTGCACCTGATGTTTATAATTCTACAACTTCTATTTATTTAACAATATATCATGATTTAACTCTTTAGTATTCAATAATATTTATTTTTTGCAAAATCTTAATTTAATTTATTTTTGCCATGTTAAATACAACAAACATAATGTAATTAAAATTAATTGTTCATAAAATTCCTGATGGTATTTATGAGTACACCAATTATTGTTATACTTACACAAATTATATTGTTCAAGAAAGAAAGAAAATACATCATTTTCTATGCTGCGATAAAACAATGAAATGAAAAATTTACCTTCAGCATGTACTTGCTGCTATACTTCGACTGGCAAAAACAAATGCCCACTGAAATATGTCATGTATAGTGTGTTTCAAGATATTTGCAAATCTACCTGCCTTGGTAATGACTCGGTACACCGCAAAACAACATGGTACAAATGTTCGTATGCGTCAGAGGAGGATTAGCAAAATTTGTAACGGCACTTTCTTAAAATCCCGTTAGTTAATATACCTACTATATTTATAATTTGTGAAAATTTGGTGTAATGTCATTCGATTGTTGACTTGTTCAGTTGCGGTTGTGCAAATTCAGACGAAATTACAGAAAAAAAATGCGGCGACCATGGGACAAAGAAACTTCAGTTTTGTCGAATAAAGAGTGTTCTAACGAGACAAGCAGAAAACATAAATCTGCACACTTATCGGACTGCTGTAAACAAATTATTTTAAACGTATACAACTCTTTAAAAAGTGGCGAAAGTGCAAAAGTGATAATACTATTATTTAAAAAACGGCAGAATGTGAATTTTGCCACTGTAAAGCGAATTGTTTTACATGGAGTTATATCAAATAATTAAATTTCAAGAGAAACATTAAATTCGACACAAATATTTCGTATGCTGGATTTCAAATAATTTGTTACAACCCTGTCATTTTACCCATCAAGCCCATTTAAGAAGCCACCCGCTGCGTAAGTCGAAGCAGGTACGTTTACAAATATCTTGAAACAAACTATACTATGATAGTGAAGACCTATTGAATGCCGGCTGCTGGTGGAATCGGCAAACATCGGGACAATTCATGAGTTGACGAAAATTACTTCGCCTAGATCGTTTAGTAAGCTTAACGCAAGTTTTAAATAAAATGTAGTAGAGAGGAGAGTATGTTCGGTTCAACACGAACATGCGCGAACGGTCCAGCTATTGTCATTCATTGGGTTTTCAGTTCAGTGTAAACTGATAGATAGAGTATACAAGTTCAAATTTATATTATATTTCAGTAAAAATGCCATTATGATTTTCATAATACATAGATAGCACTGATTACTTTCAACGCTTTGACCATGGTTCCTGTAAATACTTACGGGTAGAAGGTACTAGCACAGAAAACAGCAAGCAAGTACTAGTGTTGGAGTAGAGTCCGTACACATTAAGTGCGCGGAAGGGGAGAGAGAGTTACGTTGACGTTTATGGTTGGCTGCAGTCCGAATCCATACTCATCAGCATTGTTTAGAACTGGGATTCAATACGTTCCGTAATAAAGTGTTTATTTTTGGTCGTAAATTTAATTTAATCGAGATTCAATTAAAAATCCATATTTAAATTTATATGAGCAAAAATAATTTTAATAAAGAAAAATTTACAAGATACTAAATTGTTTTATTAGGATTAATCACAACGCCATAGTTACATCATCGTGAAAATGGTAAAATTGGATTATAGGGACCTTAAAACGAGGTCATTTACCAAAATCTCGATATGCGATACGTTTAAACGTATCACTTTTTTACCTCCAACTACCCTTGGTAAGGGAGGTATAGGGATCGTGCTAAAAATCGCATATCGAGATTTTGGTAAATGACCTCATTTTAAGGCCCCTATAATCCAATTTTACCATTTTCACGATGATGTCTGTGGGTGTGTATATATGTGTGTGTGTGTGTGTGTGTGTATGTGTGTGTGGATTTTCTGGGCACTTTAAGTCAAATACTATCATTCAGAAACTTTTGAAACCATGTATTTCTACCTTATTCTAATATGGAAAGAAGCCATTAGATTTTGTTCTCAATCGGATAACCGGAAATGACAGTTTACTTGAAGCTCAAAATAGTTTTTCTTCAAAAAATACCTTTAAATGTTTTTTTTTGCAATTTGTTATTATAAATATTGAAAATTATTCCATTTTCTACAGATTTGCATAAATACTTTTTCTATATTATTTTATGGATAAATTTATAAAGTAATATAAAAATTAAATCTCGGAACTTATGCTTTAAACACAACGCCATGGTTACATAGTTCAACTCAAATGTATGTAACTGACAGATAAATGTCACTGTCAAAAAAATAATGATTTCAAATTAATAACAGTAACGTTTTAAAAAGAAAATTGTAAATAGAACAATAGTTATATGAAAATGAACTTAATATACATAATTTCAAATTAATAATAATGTTTTAAAACGAAAATTATAATAGTTATATGGAAAGGAATTTAATATACATAATTTCTAGCATTAGTAAATATGCAGGTATGTATTTAAATAAAAAAATATATATTATCACGGCATATTACCCATTGCTGGGATAATTTTGTGCAATTTAAAATTCGAAATATTTAGCGTTGACCGGGATCGAATCGGGTTCCCTAGGTTCGCAACCAAACATCAGGCACGCAACAACGAGACCCCATAGGTATGTATTTAAATTAATAAAAATTAAATGGCGGGAGGTATTGTGTTGGTCACATCAGATTTTTTAACAAGAAAATATTACATTTGTGAGGCGGAGCGTTGTCAACAATGAAACTAAAAATGTTAACAACGCCGGTAGATCACTATTTAATTCTTATCAAAGTTACTTAATTTGTACTATTAACTTTCTTTATATTTTTTCGGATGCATGTACTATAAAATTCCTAAAAGGAAGAGACTTAGTAACAGAGTACATTTCTGATTACATGAATTTTGCCAAGAATAATATTTTATTTATTTATTCGGTTATTAAATATATTTTGCCATTTTCAATAAAATTATGAGAGACTACATGCTTAGTGTTATAAGTATGTAAAATGTGAATGAAATAGCTTATAGGTATAGTTCCTGAAATATTACAAGATAAACATTAAAAATTCTTTTAATTTACCAAAAATTGTGAGAATGTAATTTTTGAGTTTATTCTATCTCGGATTTTGCAAATTTTTCATAAATATATAGCGCACAAAATTTGAAAAGAATGAGATATTTTCCAAAAGGGTCATTTGACTTTCTTGGTCTGAATTTTTTGCACGATAGAAGCAGTTGGCGCCCGGAGTAATATTGTGCACGCCACTGGACTATTTGTTGGAGGTTTGGTCCGCAGATCCCATATCATACGAATTAAGTAAGATATAAACTGAACTTTAAAGTACCGTCGGGCACTAAAGAGTTTAAATTTTTTTTAATACATTTAACAGGGTATTAAATTTTGCTATTGGTTAAACCAATCTGCTTGTATTCGCATATTGAATGACGATATATGTATCTGTACCGTTGAGACTTGAGGGTGTTAAGGTAAGTTGTCACTCGAGTGTACCTATTCAAAAACTTGTTCTATGTTCAAAATAAAATTTAAGCTAATGCAGTTTATATTTGCAATAACTTATATTTTTTAACATTATATTATATACACAGATTATATCAAAATAGTTAAAAGCTAATATCAAACACTGTAATAGATTAATTTTCTTTATTTTTCCGTAGAATTTTTTTTTTCTGAACTGTAGCACTCGCACTAACATACACAAGTGTCGTATTTCAATGTACTCACACTACAGTATGAATGTTGAAGAATAACTGTGGCAACGTCGCACCTAGACTTTTATTGGTACATTCGGGTATCAAAGTAATAAGATATTTTGAGATATAATACTAATTCTAAACTACAAATGGAAACTGCAAAACAAATTAATATATTTCTTTCTTAAAATTACAAAAGTAGTATTATACTATTTAAAGTTTTCATGCTTTTCACGTAAAATACCAATTTAAAAAATATTTCCTTCGAATGTACGTCTGAAATTCCTTTAACCAAAGATCACCTCTTATTTCGCTTATACATGGTTGTCAAGTATAATTCTTCCTATTTATGGTATCTTCAGATTATAATTTTCTAAAGGCAATAAAATTAAATCTGGATGGTAAATAATTTTCAAATTTTTACATAACATCCGTTAATTAGTTTTCTACAACATACTCGTTTTAAATATCGGTATGGATATAAAAGTTATAAATTAAAATGTTGTGTTTATTTTGCCATTTCCTATTCTTTACGTGTTAAAAAGACCAAATTTAATTACAAATATCTCAGGTACCGCGTGGTCAATTGTTACCTTGATTATCTTCAGTTGAGATGTACTTAAAATTTCAACTAATTCTGGGTAAAATGGTTTCACGATATAACAGACGTCACGGGCTCAAAAAGCTGTCGTGGAAAAAGCACCAAACTTTTATTCAATTTAAAAATTGGAAATCATTTTGCCTAATTCCGTTTCATAATACCAACTTTTTGATTGTAATGTCAACTATCAAAATGACATTTTTCGTATTAGTGCGTTTATCTGTCACTTTTTTGCAATACTCAATTAATGTTAGCCTGTTGATTTTTCGTCCTAGTGCGATAAAGTGACAGCTTATCTCTAATAATAATAATTCATTATTTTTTTGTAAATGTTAAACAAAACTGATTTAGAAAACACCTTGTAGGTATGTGATTCATTGCAAAATTGTGTTTAACGCATATTGTTTTACCAACCGAACGTTTAGTGCGAAAAACACTCACATATAAATAGTTATTCAAGTTTGAAGTACGGTCAGAACCGAATCCAGCCCGAACAATTCATAGCCGATTACTTGATGTACAAATCCTCTTGACCCCATACGATCATAAATTAATAAATTGTAATCACTTTAGAAAATGATATTCAACAATAAAAACATATTAAATGTTGAAAGTATTTAATATTGCGATTCGATTTTGTAATTTATCACACAAAGCAATAATTAATGGTTTTGCCATCGTATGGGTGTAGATATAGATCCTTTAGAATAAATTTCTATTACATTCCCCTACACCCTTAGCGCCACAGCTCATTACAACCCTTAGTCACAAATACACCCACTTACGATATTTCCCACCATCTACAACATCTATAGCCACCCTCAATCTACATCCTGAGTTCGCTCCATCCCCTACCCCGTCTCGTCTCGTCCGATTGGAGTATGCCAATGCAAGCAAGCACATCGGTGGCACATTTAGGCCGGTATGCGTGTCGTTTTTGACAGATTTGGTGAAGCGGGCAGCTGGTGTCAGTCGGAAGACGTATGGGCCCGTGTCACGGAGCTGGACGAGTTTGACGGCCGCGAAACTGATCTGTCCCCCGCTGCTGTGACAGATAAGCCGAGATGTATTGAGGAATTGAGGCCAGTACGCACATATCTGATCGCAGAGCACCAGGAAGAATGAAAGTGAAACTAAACTTTTTACAAGATTGGAACGGAGGGGAGGACAACGGATAGTTTTCTTATTTTTATCGGAAACGGGATTTTCAATGGTCTTGTTATCGGGAACACTTTTAGTTATAAAGAGTAAAAAAAAGTATCATCACGGATTTTTACACATTTTTGAATGTATTCGCAAAATTGGACAATGATCCATTGTATTTATCGCAAATATTACATCTAAATTCCGCAATTAGGATAAAGAAAATTAAAACGCATGTTAACAACAAAAAATTGTATTAGTATTACTTTTGAGTTAACCTTTCGCTACAAGAAATGAAATAGTGAAGTATGTAATGCTAAATCAGCATTTACCATTAAAATTTTATTCTTATGTTAATCAATGTCGTATTCTAAACTGCAATTTGTGTATTTATATTTGTCATTAAATTTACGGATGTAGGTAAATATATTTCGTTAAAAAACTTTTAACTTATTTAATTTTATAACAATCTTTTTTTTTCGAATTCATAGCTTATTATATTATTATTATCATTATACTTTATTCATTCTTAAAAGTTATAATTTATTATTATTATTATATTGATACTGTTAAGCTATGAATAAATACTAATTACAAGTATACAGGGAGTACTAGCTTAACGAGTTATCTCAAATAATTTCTATATTATTAAAGTTACAATAAAATACTACAAGACAATCTTATAGAAGACAATTTTTTTATTATTATTGGATCACAAGTTAAATAAAATATTATATTAAAAGGGATGATATATTTAGGCTCATTCGATAAAGTATTTTTTTTATATATCCTTACATAACAAAAATATTGAGAAATATTCAATAAAAATTTAAATAAATTTTATTTTTATTATTATTTTTCAGTAGGCTATAAATGAAAAACAAAAACTGCTATTTGTTAATTTGTATTATTTAGAATAGAAATCAAATCGAACATTTTATGTTAACATATATTTGTTTCATTTTAATTTAAGTTCAATTGCTTTTTACCTCTCGCTAAGAGAGGTATTGGATTCATGCTAAAAAACGCATATCCAGATTTTATTGAAAAAGCACGATTTAAGGTCCATAGAATCCGATTTTAACATTTTTACAATGATGTCTGTGTGTGTGTGTGTGTGGATGTGTGTGTGTGTGTGTGTGTGTGAGGTTGTTGGAGACACGATTTCTCAAATTCTATAAGACTAAAGACCTGTTTGACTACGGATTCCTCAATCTAACAGTAATGGGAAGAGTTGAATAGGTTCTGGTAGCAATTGGACAACCGGAAGTGGTAGTTTCTAAAAAAAAAAATTCTAAATATTATTTTTTGAAAATTTGTTACTACAAATATTAAAGATAATTAAATTCTCAATCTGACACACTTAATTTTTTTATTATATCTCGTATAGGTTTGGAGATATAGTATATAATAATATAGAATAATCTATTGTAATAAATCTCGTTGCCCGAAAAACAGTTGCGATATTTAAATTTTTGTAATTGACATGTAAATGCAAAATGTCAGTGTCAGATTTTTCTGGGAGGTAAAAGTACATTTAATATATATTATTGTATTATTAATTAATTATATATTTAAATTACAGATGTCAATGAATTTGAAGAATTTTGAACATAATAGAATAGTAGGATAAAATTTCTCATAGAACGAAAGAAGAGAAACAATTTCAATTATTTGTGTGTACTTATAGGGCGCGAGCAGACATGTAACTTTGTTGGCCTTGGCAAGCAGATGAGGATCCGTGTCAGAATGACGGCTAGTAGTTTTTACATAGATGTCACAATTGTCATATGTCATAATTTTTCATTCAAAATTTCAAAATGTTCTGATGTTTATTTGTCATCCATTAGTATGGAATATACTTGTCGAGGAAAATAATCCACATGGATTTGGTAAATCATAATGTTTCGAATTAAAACTTATGATACTTGACACCTACGTATATTACTAGCTCTCATTCTGACACGGGCCCCCACATCTGCTTGGCAAGACCAACAAAGTCACATAACTGCTCGCGCCCTATGCTACATAAAATGAAAATGGCGAGAGGTATTGTGCTGGCCACAACAGATTTTTATACATAGCCTACTGAAAAATAATTATAAAAAGGCTTTCATTTACATTTTCTTTTATAACAATATTTGACAATTTCCATTATGGGAAATTTTTGGTATGATTATTAGGTTGATGACAGTGATTTGTGCTTTTTATTTTGTCCGTTTCCTAGATATTTAGCGTATTGATTGCAGTCATGCTAATCTCATATAAGAAAATAACACCAAAAATCGTTTAAGAATGAACCTTCTTCTAACATCAATATGCGTGCTAGAATATGACATTCTAATTCCGAAACAGAGAAGCTACCTTTCGATTACCATATAAATGTTTCCATGGCGATCAGTTGTTTATTTATTTCTTATTTTCTCACAATGAAAAATAAAATAATGCATAGCTATAGATTTTTATTTATTCCTTTTAATCATAAATTTATTGTTAAAAAAACCCTGAAAGATTGAATCAATACACTAATACTAAAATTCTGAAACTAATCGACGACCTATATTAGAAAACTAACAACAAAAGCACATAACAATAACTTTTTTCTGAACTTTTAATTTCCTTTACTATTATAATGAAATGATTGATTTGATTCTATCATTTATTTTGCTGGTATAAAAGAAATTTCTACGAAGAAAAGACTCAGTAAAAAATGAATTAGCTCTATTTCTTGATATATTTACCTACATAGTACTAAAGAAGGTAGAACAATCGAAATTATAAAATAAACCATAAATTGTTTACTTGAAATTAATGACAGATGCATTCTATATTCGTAAAAATTAAAACATAGTCGCATGGTTGTGTGCGTTAAGTGACAGGTTGGGATCGGACGACCCGAATTCGAATCCGGTCGAAGGGTAGTTAAAAAGTATTTCCAATTTTCAAATAGCACAAAATCTTGGAGCTTGGTAAATCGAAATTTGCGAATAAAAAATCTGATGTGACCAACACAATACCTCCCGCCTTTTATCTCTGGGAAATGGCATAAAATTAACCCTTGTGGTAAACGCCCGCACAATACAAATATGTCATAATCATTACCGAAATGTGTGTATAAATCAGATTAGCACACCCAGCAATGGATAATATTCCGTGATAATATATTTATTTGTTTCTTTATTTAAATACATACATGCACATTTACTAATGCTAGAAATTATGTATTGTAAGTTCCTTTCCATCAAACTGTTGTTCTATTTACAATTTTTCTTTTAAAACGTTACTATTATTAATTTGAAATGATTTTTTTTTTGACAGTGACATTTATCTGTCAGTTACATACATTTGAGCTGAACTATGTAACCACGGAGTTGTGTTTAAAGCATAAGCTCCGAGATATAATTTTTATATTACTTTATAAATTTATCCATAAAATATATAGAAAAAGTATTAAAGCAAACTTGTAGAAATTGGAATAATCTCTAATTTTTATAATAATAAATTGAGAAAAAATTACATTTAAAGGTATGTTTTGAAGAAAAACTATCTTGAGCTTCAAGTAAACTGCCATTTCTGGTTATCCGATTGCCACCAAATTCTAATGGCTTCTTTCCATATTAGAATAAGGTAGAAATACATGATTTCAAAACTTTCAGAATGATAGTATTTGAGTTAGAGCGTAAAGAGTATCCACACCCACTCACACACACATACATTTACCAAAATCTCGATATGCGATTTTTAGCACGATCCCTATACCTTCCTTACCAAGGGTAGCGGGAGGTAAAAAAGCAAATTGGCACACCCAAAAATGAGTAATAACCCGTAATTATATGTATATTAATTTTATTTATTTAAAAGATACACGGCCGAATTTGCCATTCCTTAACCGTGGGTAGATCCACAGATCAACGCTGATTCTGAAATTTCCAATTCACCATTAAAAATATATCCAAACAGCTGTTCTGTGTCGCTGGTCGCGCCACAGACGGATTTCCTGTTAAGTAGCGTTGGTAGGATTTCTTACGTGTAGAATGGAGTTTTATACAGGGTAGTGGCGGTTAGAGATGAACATAGGAATTTAACATGGGATTTTAGTTTTATGCAATTTTCTGCTCTCCTGTTCATTTTCCGGCAAAAAATGTAGAGTGCAAAATTATATAGAATTAAAAGTTGTATACAAAAGTGCTCTTCCATTTTTAATTATGGTTTTAGTTTCTTCTTAACTTTAATAAAACAATTCAGAAGTTTCGTTAATTAGTAGTAATAGCCATGACTTATGACATTGTAGAAAACAATATTATTTTATTCATATTGTAAAAAAAAAATTGCAAAAAGTTAATTTCAAAAATGAAAGTTTATTCAAATAAGTAACATAAAGAAGTATTGTAGTGGAAATAGCTATCGAAGAATATGAGATTTATAAGTCAGTTTGACGTTTGACGTTTATTAATAATTTCTGAAAACCAGAAAAAAAGAAAACAAATGTCATGGCTATTACTACGACCTAACAGAAAGTTTGAAATTTCATTTTAAAATTGTGAAGAAACTAGAAACATAATAAAACATATAAATACATTCTTATATGCAAATTATAATTCTATACAACTTTACACTCTACAGGTTTTGGCGTAAAATGGGAGCAGGAAATTGCATAAAACCAAAATCCCATGTTAAATCCCTATGTTCACCCCTAACCGCCACCACTCTGTATATGAACGTACCATTTTGTCAGTTACAATGAGAGCACACATGCAAAATTGACAGCGTATTTTGGTATATTTTGTGGGTTTCCATGGCTGTTTATAAATTCTAAAATACACTACGTAGAATTTGCACAATTTCGATATCTTTTGATTTATCATTGATCTCATAAATTTTATACAATTAAACATTTTACATTCAATAGCATGTATATTTCATAAATATTTTATTTTTCATCATTGTTATCAATGGCACACAGATATGAACTTGTCCCATAACCTATTTTGAATCGAAGTATTTTGTTCCTAAGTTATATGTTGAACTAAACTCTTTATTTGACAAAATATATAAACTTTAAAACCGACGCTATTCATTTTTGTCGCCTTTCCTGTTCCCTGTTCCCAAGGATAATAAGGGAAGGAGTAAAAATGAATCATATTATCCCCGTTATATTTAGATTTGCATTCTACGATACAACAATTTTGACAGCTTTTTACTACGGTTTTCGTGCTCATATTTACGCGTATTTACGAACTGTCATTTTAACTTATACCCACGCTAGTGTTAAAAAAATCTGCGAGTGACGCGACGATCCGTATTTGGTTAGACTATCGGCAGAAATCACCATTAATACGTTGATCAATAATCAGTTGATTAAGGAATCAAGCAATTCTGTAGATCAATGTATGTTCTAATTCACCAACTTGATTTCTGAATCAACATATTCACAGTTTTGTTTTAATGTACTGTCGTGTAATTTTATATTCGTGGTAATTGTACTTCTCGTTAAAAAACTATTAATATGTAAGTCTTTAATTTATTAAAAAAAAATTTTTTTCTTCAAACGTCATAAAAGTAGCATCTTTTGTGACTTGATTCACAAGGTAGAAGTTTAATTTCTACGCCGCCGGAGTAGAAATAGCTAATTTCTACGCCGCCGGCGTAGAAATAAAATAAATAAATATCCATAGAAACTATACAGAATCAACAAATAAGAAGTAGTCTCAATAAAAGAAACCTGTAATATCGCCCTAAATGTCACTATAACACGCTAGGAAACCTAAGAATAAAGTTACTAAATACGATTCATAACTGTCAAATTTAAATATATAACCTGTGAATTGAAATATAAACAGATGTTACTTTTGAGGAAATAACATTATTAAAGAATAGCAGACTTACAGATTACAATTACAGGGACGGTAATGAGCATAAGAATACTTAGAATTAAAGTGATATAAGAAAGATTATATTGATTTGCAGTGATTCGTGGACATATCTTTCAGTCACACTATTAGATTTCCATCCAATTGAACTTCAGGCGACTTACATTACATTATGATCCTTCAAATTCCGACATAATTGCACACAAGGAGGATATAAAATTGCACAGATTTTATGTAAACGTCAAAACGTGAAAAAATTCATTTCAATGTTTATAACAAAAAGGGAACAAATAAGTATCCACAGCTACAGGGCAATTGAAATCGCAAACGTGTCGCAAACGTAATTTACGTAAAATGTAACGTCAGTAGTAGATATTTTTCTTTAAATATCTACGTTTGAAGAAAAAATATAATGTGTCATTCGGAGTAAAAGTGTCTTTGTGTGCCTCGCGTGCATTTATCCGTCTCGCTTCGCTCGTCGTTTAAACTACCACGCTCGTCACACAAAATATCACTTTTACTCCTAATAACACAATATACTATTATATTTTCCTAGGGCGTGAACAGTCATGTGACTTTTTTGGCCTTTACAAGCAGATATGGAAGCTCATGTCAGAATGACAGCTAGTAATTATGTACATAGATGTCAAATGCCATAATTTTTCATTCAAAATTTTAAGATTTTCTAAGTTCATGTAGTTAATTTGTCACCAGGGGTGTGGAATTTACTCGTCGAAGAAAATAAACCACATAGAATTGGAAAATCATGAAATTTGTACCTAATTACTAGTTGTCATTCTATCACGGGCCCCCATATCTGCTTTTCAAGGCCAACAAAGTCATATGACTGCTCGTACCTTTCAGATTCCAATAAAAGAATATTTTCAAATATTGTGAAAATGAAAGATATAGAAGTAAATATGAGAATAATAAAACCAATGCGATTTTAAATAAAGGCAATGAATAATCATGAGGCAAAGTTAAAAATCTGTTGTGGCCAGCACAATACCTTCCGTCAATCCTGTGTATTATGTATAAATTTTCTTAGAAAAAATTCTAAATTTCCAGTAAAATTATTTCATAAACAAACTATGTAAATTACACTTGACACTGACTTCTTCTTCTTCTTCTTCTTCTTTTTTAGATTTTCCCATTCGTTAGGGGTCGCTATTTGTTATTTTCTTCCACTCATTTCTGTTTTGCGTGTAGTTCTCATTCAGTTCCTTTTCTCTCAAGTCTTCCGCAATACAGTCCTTCCATCTTATCTTTGGTCTTCCGCTGATTCTTCAACCTTCTATTACTAAGCTATTCATTCTTCTTCCAATATATTCTTCATTTCTCCTTATGACATGTTCAAACCAATGTAATCGTCTTTCTTGTATCTTTCTAGAAACTTGTAACACCAGAGTTATTTCCTTACTGTATCTTTCCGTGTCTTCCCCAACATCTACTTCAACATCCTCATCTCTGCCACATTCATTTATTTTTTATTGATATTGACATCTGTCAATTTGTATTATCTGAACATATTAGCAATTTTCATGGTTAGCATAGCTGGCTGATTTATGAAATTTAATTTCTTTAAAATTCTTTAACTCTATATCTATTGAATATGAAGTATAAAATGCAATAAAATCGTATAGAGAATAATATATTCTTTAAATTATAATAACGTTAAATGTGAGTAAATCATATTTAGTTGTTAAAATCTTCAAATGAGACTACTTCCGGTTGACCAATTATAACCAAAATCTAATCACTTGTTCTTCTGGATGTAAACTTGAGGAATACGAAAAAAATATAATTTTTGGAATTGTGGTATTGAAATTATGCGATCCGAAACTTTCATCACATACACACAGACACACACACATACAGACATCATCGTAAAAATGGTAAAATCGTATTATAGGGATCCTAAAACATGCTTATTCACTAAAAACAACAGCCAGAATCCTGACATAGCTATAAATGTTAAAATTAGTATTCAAAGACTTGATCAGTCCTTGATTCATGGAATACGACGAATTAGTTGATTTCGAATAGTAGATTAGCTTGATTTTTAATGGTGAATTGGATTGCTCCACAATCAGCGTTAACCTATGGATCAACTGATGATTAAGGAATGATCAATTGAACGGAAAGAACAACTCCGAGGAATAAAATTACACGACAGATATATTAATTGTCAAAAACCAAAACAAAACGGGGAATCTGTTGATCATGATTCCTTGATTCGGAAATCAAGTTGGTGAATTAGAGCATACGTTGATCTACAGATAAGCTTGATTCCTTAATCAGCTGATTTAATTAATGGTGAATTCTGCCGTCAATCATTTTATTTTATAATTTCAAAATATTCAATATAAAAGTACATTCGAATCATGCGCTTCATAAATTCAAATGATTTACAATCAAAGTCATAACTTAGTCACTTACTCCATAAAACTTTGCATGAAACTATAAAACAATTGCACTCTTGTCACCAGTGCATCACTTGTCATAGAAACAAAACAATGCGCACCTCACGCGATTTTACCAATCGTGAACTACACATCATTTTCCATTTCTCTCAGTCCACTAGCCACTAGCGGAATACAAAAATAACTTTGAAAAATGAGAATAAATCTCGTTCTATTTGATTTGTTCACGGGCGATTGGAAGCTTTCATGCAGCGGGTGTTATTTCTGCCATTGTTGGCGCGGCCGACTCGCACTCGCACAAAGCTTCATAAACACATTCCTACGTCACATCCGGCTGACATGTTGACAACTGCTGCCTGACATGTGGAGGTTGAGGTTAACATCAGGTGCAACTGGTGACTGGGAGTTTTTGAGGGTGGGAATTCTTATTTTGAATTATCACCTTTCAAAAACGTTTTGTTATTAGCAAACGGAATATGGTTAACAATATTGATGGAATCGTTGCGTGGAATAATTTAATTTAAATTTTAAGATCGTTGAAATTCTTTTGACAAATTTTGACTTTTATGATTTTGATGAAATATAAGTATACAACGTCTGTTTCTGTTATTTGTCTTTTATAGACAAATCGATAGAAAAAGTACTGTTCATTCAAAATGGCAAAATGGGTTGTATTTAACCAAGCACTATTCATTGTTACAGGGTTGTTGTAATATTACCCAGCCTAAAAGAAAACACTTAAAAAAATTGTAGGCAATATTGAATACATAATATTGTAAGACAATAAGTGTAGTATATGGATTTTTAAATAAACATAAATTATTTATTTTGCTTACATTTGAATAACCAATAAAAATTAAACATGAAAATTACATAATTAACATTTTAATAAACTATGGGGTCTCGTGGCCGCGTGCCTGAGTGTCTGATCGCGAATCTAGGGAACCGGCTTCGATCCTTACCAACGCCAAATATTTCGAATTTTAAATGGTACAAAATTGACCCCCATGGTGCACTCTCCACGCCAGCAATAAGTGCACGGGCGTCTATATCAAAATATCAACCCTGCACGTAAGCTTATAATAACTTCTAGACTTAATTATCAAAACTATAAATGTATAAGCCGTTGACATTTAGACTAAACAAACCGCTGTGGGAAAAATAATTATTTCTAAAAAGAATTTTAACTAAAAAATCTGATGTGGCCAGCACATAACCTCTCGCCGTATATTTTACCTGGCTGTATGCATAAAGCAAAGATTATTTTTATAAATACAAATAATATATTCATATAAATCTATGACGTATAAACTTCTTTATTATTCAATAATAGCATGTCTCAACATAAAGATATTTACCATAAATTATGTTACAATAAATTACAAAGTAGAGTTTACCATATATAAATATTAGGCTGGTAACAGCAATTTTCAATTCGAACAACTTTGTTTACTTTCTCTTCATATTCTTCTAGTAATAACATTAATTTTGGGCGGTCTAAAATGTATATATCTGGATTGTGCATCTATTCTTATATATCTTCTTTTACATTTTATTTTTTCATACTTGTTATATCTAAATAACCTTAATTCCCTTTAATAAAGTGACGGATAGATTGCACTCCGATTATTCTTATATCGACGTGTAATTTTGTCAATATTTACAACTTACTTGAGAAGAATTTGATAGCTTTTTCGCAATTCAAAGTTACTCTAGTCTACAGTACTGGTATACATTGTCCCATAATGTTTGAAACAAATTTAAGTCCTTCAACCTAGACTTGTCATCTCCATAATAGTCACAGATCAAGAATTAAGGGATTCTCCAAATACATATTTCTTTCATTACTCATTATTTCTGACACTATCATTTATCTGTCAGTTACAAATAATTTAAATTTGCAACTATTTTTCATGGCATCCTTTCGGTTGTAAAATTAATTACAACATTATTTTATATATTATATTCCTTTTATCTCTAAATCTATAAAATATGTATAAAAATATTTAAATGTATCAGAAAGAGAATTTATTTTTCTTTAATATTATCAAGAAAAATTTTCAAAAAATAATATTTAGAAGATTTTTTTTCAAGAATCTTCTACTTCCGGTTGTCCAATTGTTACCAAAACCTTTTCAGATCTTCCCATGAATGTCCGATTGGGAAATACGTTGTTAAACAAATTTTAAATCTTATAGTTTTTGAGTAACCGTCCTTCCAACATCCCACACACACACATCCACACACACACACACACACACACACACACACACAGACATCATCGTAAAAATGTTAAAATCCGATTGTAGGGACCTTAAAACGTGCTTATTCAATAAAATCTGGATATGCGATTTTTAGCATGAATCCAATACCTCTCTTAGCGAGAGGTAAAAAGATAACAAAGTTGAAATATTGTTCCTAAAACTATAATTTGGAAGAGTTATTTATTCGTTATTGCACTTGTCTTCATCTTGTCACACAAATATCCCCAATAAAACCCAGGTGGGTTGTGTTTTTTTATATGAAACCCGGGTTTTTTTCAATCCTGTAAATTTCGCCACAAATTATTCACAATTGCTACTCAAATATTATTTAGTCTAATTATTTTTTTCTGTATTCTCGTATTTACATCTGTATTACACGTTTAAATGTGGTTATTGTTATGTACCCTAATAATTGTTTTTAATTTTAATTTATTTTTATCATTATGCTTATTTTATTTGATATCGTTTTTTTATTAATAAATAAATAAAAAAAGGATTGAATTATTTTTCAAATTTTAGCCTTAAAATTTCAAATAAAAAATCTCATGTGACCAACACAATACCTCCCGCCATTTAATTTTTATTAATTTAAATACATAATATGCCTATGGAGTCTTATGGCCGCATGCTTGAGTGTCTGTTCTCGAATCTGGGGAACCTGATCCAATCCCCATCAACGCCAAATATTTCGATTTTAAATGGCACAAAATTGACCCCTGTGGTGCACTCTCTACGCCAGAAATGAATGCCCGTGAGGCGACACGTGGTAAACGCCCGCACGATACAAATATGTCATCAGCATTACCGAAATCTGTGTACAAAGCAGATGCCGTGATAATATATTTATTATTATTATTATTTTATTTAAATACATACCTGTATATTTACTAATTTTCTTTTTAAAACGTTACTATTATTAATTTTAAATGATTATTTTTTGACAGTGGCATTTATCTGTCAGTTACATACATTTGAAATATAAACTGTTTATCTTTAAAACATAATCTTCGGGATTTATAAAATTGATTATTTTATTAAATAAAAATATACAGAAAAATTATTAATGCATGCCTGTAGAAAATTCAATAAACTTTAATTTTTATAATAACATAAATCGCGAAAAAAAATACATTTTAAGGTATTTTTGGAACAAAAACTATTTTGAGCTTCCGGTTATCCGATGTATACAAAAATCTAACGATTTTTTTCTATATTAGAATAAGGTCGAAATACAAGGTTTCAAATTTTTCCGAATGATAGTATTTGAGTTAGAGTGTCCAGATAGTCCAGAAGATCCACACTCACACACATACATGCACACACACACACACACACACACACACTCATACACACCCACACATATCATTGTGAAAATATTAAAATCGGATTCTATGGAACTTGAAACGTGGTCATTTATCAAAATTTCGATATGAGATTGTTAACATGATCCCTATACCTAAACTTACCAAGGGTAGCGAGAGGTAAAAATTAGTTTATTTATTTACATATTATTTATATATATATATATATATATATATATATATATATATATATATATATATATATATATATATATATATATATATATATATGTAGGCAACCCTTTTCTAAACCCTATTTTCCCCACATCGGACGCAATACGCACAGCAGTAGTGGCAGTCGTCCAGCTGTCAAGTATAGATGAAGACGCGCCACGTAAGCTATTTAAATACATCTAAGACGATTTAATCTTTGTTTGTAAATAGAAAAGTGTTTTGTAAATTACTGAATATCATTCTGATTTATTGTGTGTCGTTATTTTTAATAATTTAGTCGGTAATTCTAGTTTCTTTATATTTAACCTTAAAAGTCACTTGTTTTTCGTTTAAGAAGCTCTTCCATTTCCTACATATATATATGTACATATATTACAAAATTATTCCTAATAAAATTGATGCACTGTACAGATACGTAATGATATTGAAAATTTAATTGTTTCATTTCCTAAAAAATTTAGTTTATATAAAATTTATAAGCTAGTGATTTATTATGACATTTTAATACAGTTTGGTATCTTTATTATCGGCCTTCGAATTTGACTAAAATGTATAAATTTATCTATGATCCTTGAATATATTTTATTCACAAATTTAGTTTCTCATTGATATTCTAAATTTATAAATACCTTCTCAATCTTATTGTTTGTTCTATAATAAAATTTTCGTACAACACAACATACCAATTGTTTTTTTTTTATATTTTGACATACTTAATGTAAAAACAAAAACATATAAATAAAAGAAGGGCGCGAGAACATTTCGAAAGTCGTCGTTAAGGCTTTGTTTTTTCATCTTTGTTTCGATCAAATCGTTTCTATGGCAATAGAAACATAAAAATATTTAGGAAGGCATCGCGAGGATTCTGACACAATTGTATGTCAGTATGTTATCAAGCTGGCATGCAATCATATCTATCTGATTTGTAGTTTTTCGTGACAAAAAATTCACCATGAACCGTTGTGTGGCCTGCAGATTAAAATTCAACAAAATTAAACAAGATCTATATCATAATGAGGATTCGCAAAGGTAGGATAATTACTTAAAAAGTTGTGGAAAGTAAATGGCGTGATAATAAATTAAATGATCTAGTTAGTGATGGTTTATTTTTGTTTTATATTTGAATCATTTATTAAAAGTGTAACAAAGGATTTCTTATTTTTGTTTCGCGTGCAATTCTAGGAGTGTATTTCACACGATAGTCGTGACATCTCGTGCCAATAAACTTTTATGCATTCTTTTATCCAATCAATATTTCATACAAAAGTTTCATCACTAAAAAGAAAATACCCCTTTGAAAATATAAATGGGTTCTCGTTTACAAACTTTTTTTCAACTTTTCAAAACATTTCAAAGTAGCTTCACTAATTGAAAACCTAAATTGTGGTCTTTCTTAGAAACATGTAGAGCAGTGATTCTCAAAGTGGGCGATATGGCCCCCCTTTTGAGCGCTGGATAGATCCCAGGAAGCGATAGAGTTAGCAGGGGTGGGGGGGCATTCTGAAGGGTAGTAAGTGGGCGATGAGAGCTAAAAAGAGAAATAAGAAAACGTTCAAAAAATTAACCGACTAAGAGCCGGTTTATCAATGCAAGGATAAAAGTGTCAGATAACAAATTTACAGATAACTTTATATGATTGTTTATCAATATGAAACTATTTGTCAGTTAACAAACTTACAGTTAATTATAAATTGGTAACACTGAAATTATAAAACCTCTGATGGTTGGCTAAAGTTCATGTGTCAAATTGACAAAATATTTTGACAGATTAAGAATATAGATCATACACAGATCTTATAAAATGAATTTTATTGTTAATTATTTGTCAACGATGAGGAATTTTGGATATTATTATTCGAATTTTATAGCAAACTGCAGGAATGTTATATTTCCTAAAATATAAGTAAATGTATTACACATATTTATATTTATTTAGATAAAGGACAATATACATTCTAGAAACTGCACTATCCATTCAAGAAGATATTATTTACATTGATGTAAAATTGAAGAACTATCAACAGAGAGCACAACATGAAATAGATTTATATCTGTATGTTATATTCAAAATCCTTCAGTGTTATACTTGCATAATGCACATATTAGATTATTATAACTATGAATCAATATTGAAATCAGTGTTACTGATTATTATATTTTATAATTATATAATTTGTTGTTGCCAATAAATATTTTTATTGTTGTAATCAATATGTTTCATTTGAGTTTTTGACTGTTTCATTTGACACATCAATTTTATTCATTATGAGTTGTACTGCTGTTTTTATTTCAGTAATTGACATTTTCATTCGTTTTATCATTATTTAATTTTTAAAAGCAAGATACTAGTAACATCCGACTGAGTGATTATAATATTCATTGAATTCAATACTTTCTTTATTTGAAAAACTGTAAATTTACTTCTCTATCTATTTGTGTGATACCCATATTAATAATAATACTGCATTTTAGATATGATATAGAATCAATTAAAAAACTTAATCAAATTTCATACTTTGGGTTAGAAAAAAATAATCTATTATCATGTATGCAATTAATACAAAATATCCCTTTAATTATTTTTTCTCAATATTAATAATATACTTACTATACAAGGTGGCGACCGGCACAGCCGAACATAGGACTAACATGTAAAATCAAACTTTATTAATTTCCTGCTTCCCTAATAATGTTAGGTAAAAAATCTTCAAATAAGAGTTGTAGAGCATAAAATTCTACATCAATAAGCAAAATTAATTTTCTATACCTTGCAACGACATATAATAGGTGTAAAAATGTCGAAAATCACTTCAAAAATAGCAATAGCCATGGAATTAAGACAAAATAAATAACAAATGTCTAACGGTTTATCTGTCATGTTAGGGTAATTTATTTTTATTAGATATTATTTCTAATTTCTGTTTCAATGAATTAACAATTATCTGTTACTTTAAATTGATATTTGTTCACTTGAACAGAAATTACAAATAATAATAAAAAAAAATAACCTAGCTTGACAGACAAATCGTTATATTTGTTAATTTTTTGTTTCAATTCCATGGCTATAGCTATTTTTGGGGTAATTTTCGATATTTTCATACCTAATTACTGCCGTTACAAGGCACAAAAAAATAATTTTGTTTATTGATTCATATGCAGAATTGTATGCTCTACAATATTTATTTGAAGCTTTTTTACCTAAAATAATTAGGGAAACAGGAAATTACGAATGCCCGATTTTACATGTTAAAGGGATATTTTGTATTAATGAACTGTAAGTTAACATAATTATCTTTCTGTTCAACTGACGAATAAATTTTTGCCGATCTTATCTGACAGTTTACGTTAACTTTTGATTGATAAACGCTTTCTGTGTTTTAACTGGCAGTTAAAAACTTATCTGCCAGTTAAATTATTTAACCGTGCACTGATAAACCGGCCCTAAAATATTTTTCAATATTTTTCCTTTTATACAGTAATGTATCGTGGCATTAGTTTTAACTTTTCAGTCCCATAGTGATTTATTTCGAAATAAGATTTTAGGAATTAAATTATAACACATAGGTAGTTAATTTTTTTAATATTTGAAGGATCGACATAAAACGATAAAACTCTCCTCATTTACGTATATAAATAAAAAATTTAACCGTCATACATCAAAATCTCTGGTTTGATGAATGCTGCACGCAGTTGGACTTCCTTATTATGAATATTATACATATTATTTAATTTTCATCGCAGCGAACATGGAATCAAAAATTCTTCTGGATAATATTAATTTATCTATTATTTATCGATTTATCAATTCATTTTTATCAACTATCAAAATTTACAGAATCTGATTTTTTTTAAGCGAACAAATTTATAAATTTGAACTCTTAAGGCCCATTCACAAATAAAAATTAGTGTTAGGTTTAAGTTTTATAGCAATTTGTAGCAGCAATTCACAAATCATGTTTTAGTCGTGGTTTTAGTAGGTAGTGACACCTATTGGCAAATACGATACAAATTAAAGGAATCGGTAACCCGCCATCTTCTATTTTTTTCTTTTTATCATTATACAATTTTATTAATAAAACTGCACTTAAAATTTTCTTATTATTCATAATAATTCCAAACAAAACTTGACAGTTATGGACAAGAACAACTATATATCGCTATTTCTTTCTACGATCCTTCCTATTAGTTAGTTCTTAAGTATAAAACATAAAACTAAAACCAAAAATTGGAGTTTGCAATTTTCTATGCTAAAACCAAAACTAAATACTGATTTGTGAATGCTTGCATAAGAAACCAATGCTACAAGGTCACTAAAACTAAAACGTAAAACATAAAACTAACACTAATTTTGATTTGTAAATGGACCTTTAAGGTGCATTCACATAAGCAATTAGTTGTAACTTTTGGTTTTACGTTTTAGACTATCCTATCACAACATAGCGTACACATAATAAGATTTTAAATAGTTTTAGTGAAGTTTAGTAGATATTCAAATATGTATATTAGTAACACAAAAGGCCCATTCACAAATCAAAATTAGTGTTAGTTTTATGTTTTACGTTTTATAGCAATTTGCAGCAGCATTCACAAATCATGTTTTAGTCCTGGTTTTAGTAGGTAGTGACATCTATTGGCAAATACGACACAAATTAAAGAAATCGGTAACCCTCCATCTTCTATTTTTTTTCTTTTTATCATTATACAATTTTATTAATAAAGCTGTACTTAAAATTTTCTTATTATACATAATAATTCCAAACAAAACTTGACAGTTATAGACAAGAACAGGTATATATCGTTATTTCTTTCTACGATCCTTCCTATTGGTTCGTTCTTAAGTATAAAACATAAAACTAAAACCGAAGATTGGAGTTTGCAATGTTCTATGCTAAAACCAAAACTAAATACTGATTTGTGAATGCTTGTATAAGAAACCAATGCTACAAAGTCACTAAAACTAAAACGTAAAACATAAAACTAACACTAATTTTGATTTGTGAATGGGCCTTTAAACATAAATGCGCACGTAAACCTAAAGTTTGAAGTTTGCAAACTAATTGTACACCGTGATTGGGAAGTGTGAATGCTCGCTATAGTTACATGGACACAAAAAATCTTAAACGTAAACATAATTGTAAACCTTAAAACTAATTGTTTATGTGAATGCACGTTTAAGGTATATATGTTACTGTAAATGCCCGAAAATCGGTAAATCCTAAGATTGATGTACAAAACCCAGGATTTACCAATTTTATGTGGTAAATCTACAAACAATTAGATAATTTATATAATTTCGGGTGTTAAAACGTAGTAGTGCAATTGCAAGTTGGTATTGCATTTTTAATTGTCGTAGCCATGTTGTAAAACCCTACTTTTATTGAGGGTTGGTGAAACGCGGCTAGACTGTCAAACCTTCAAATAAAGCAATGTTTTACAATCTGGCTAGTATATTTCTCTAAATACTACAACAATAACCTAACCTAACGCACAAAAGTCACCACAGTTTTGTTCGTTAGGTTATTGTTATATGTAGAGAAATATGCCATGCCATTTAATTTACCACATAAAATTGGTTAATCCTAGGTTTTGCACGTCAATCCTAGGATTTACCGATTTTCGGGCATTTACAGTAACATATACAATGTGTTATAGGTATAAACTGTGCCATAAATAGTGGGAAAACATCAATATCTTGTATTTTGTGCAAATCCTACAGCTATTAAGCAATTTTTGGTAAGCGTGCTAAGAGATTTCTTTGAAGTTTTATAGTATAAGTGCGTGTCATCGGTTTATGCCGATCCTTTGAGATTATGTCGAATAAATTTTCTGAGGGGAAAATATATTTTCGGAAAGGGGGCGGTGAACCTAATAAGTTTGATAATCACTGATGTAGAGGTTCTCGTTATTTTATTTGATTATTTTGTAACTACGTATTAATGTTGTGTTGTAAATACAAAGTCAAAAGTTGGAGTGAACAAAAAAGAAAAAAGCATTGTGAAATTTGCATGAAAGTTAATTCCTTTAAAAATACAAAGCCATTAAAAATTAGCAGCCCATCAGACATGTCAAATCTGAGCGGTGGGCGGAGATGCCTATCTCTGCAGATGGCATTTCATATTTCAAACTTTGCCAGTTGTGGACCGCACTTACATTATGAATCTTTGTCTTCGATGCCCATAATTACACACAATTATACCTTCCAAGAACATTATAAATTGCTACAATGTTACAAATGATTGACAATTTTTTCAAAAAATGCATCTTGCATTTTTCACTTCTTTAGCTTTTGACTGGACACACAAATTCTTTGAAAACTTATTCACCCATATGTTAGGCCGTGCGCAATATCTTGATATCTCTTTTCGTTTGTTCTTCATTCACCCATAACTCAAATATGCTGGAATTATAAACCTGCCAACTTCACAATTCGAATTTACGGTACATTTAACTGAAGAGTACCAAGTTTCAAATCTTTCTCAACCAGATTCGTTATTCTAAAGAAATATGTGAAAACTTCGGAAAATGGTTCAGAAACGCAAAAAATATTGGAAAAATTGAGTTTTTAGCCAATTTTAATATACAGGGTGACACTGAAAAATGGGCCACTCAAAATAACTTTTTATTCATAATTATTATTTCATTTTCTTGATAAATTTATAAACTAGGCGTAGGGGCTCACAAATCATAGTATTTGGCATGATTTTAGCGCTTCCGATTTAACCGGAAGTGATATTAACTTTCATAATTCAAATGATACACCTATATTTTTTATATATTTGGAATCTACGTAAACTTACGATTTCAACGATTTGCTTGAAGTGAATTTTTATTGAAAAAATAAATTACAAGAACATAAAAGAAAATTATAAATAATTAACCGGTAAGCCATATCAGACAGACTGTGATAACAAATTGATCTTTTTTTTGTAACAAAATATAGAATTTTACTAAAATAACTCACTATTTAAATAATTAACTTAAATATTACTCAATATTATCTCAACTGTTTTCACAGCCTGCCTAATATGGCTTAGTAGGTTAATTATTCATAATTTACTCTTACGTTTATGTAATTTATTTCCTCAGTAAAAATGTATCGTTGAATTCATAATTTTACATAGATTCCAAATATGTAAAAACATATAGGGTTTCCCATTTGAAATGTGTGTTAATGTCACTTCCGGTTAACTGAAAGTGCTACCATCACGCCAAATATAATAATTTGTGAGCCCCTAAGTCTAGTTTACAAATATGTAAAGTAAATTAAAAAATAATTATAAATAAAAGTTATTTTGAGTGGCCCGTTTTTTAGTGTCACTATATACATGTTCAAAAACATTCCGAACTCGGAGTGGGCTATGAACAAGGAAACGTATAAAAATTAAAAGTATGTCAGTGTGACACGAGATATTGTTAAAAATGTTAACAAATGAAAGCAAAGCGTTTCTTCTTGAATCTTATTTTAGAAATGGAAATAAATTAGAAAACAGCGAATGGCAATATATTGTACCTTCTTTATTACCTTTTCTTCTTAAAATTACATTTCAAGATCAATTTTGACAATAATTATCAGACATACGTTTCCCTGTTCACAGCCTACTCCGAGTTAGGTTTTTATTTGAACATATATTTGTGATATCGAAATTGGTACACATAGATTTGTTTGTATGAGCAATTCATTCATGGAGTTTTTGAAACCGTATTTGATATTAGTATTTGGGTATGAAAGGTAGTCAGATTTGGAGGACCCAAATATGGCCGATTTTTTTTTTCAAATATATACTGGATGGTCAAACCCAAGATCGATATTTAATTCGGTTTTCGAGATATTTGCATTCAAAGAGGATATTATATGGAATCGATTATTCGAAAATAGATCATTTTGCAGATGCACCACAATGTACGAAAATCTAAAAAAATATACATTTTATGTAGTGTAGTTTTTTCTTTCTTCCTCTATCTGTACATATTATTCGCTTGAGAATGAGAACATTAGCTCTATCCTATTTTTTCGTAAACACCTGCAGAGCAAAAAACTTAAATGATACTTGGAACCATTACCTACTAATCAGGTAGAGCAGGTAAAATTTACTTCTTCCTTCCGAGCTGACATAAATTTTAAAAGAATGCATCACACTGGAATTCTAAATTTGGACGTTTCAATGCAACACAGATTAATTAAATTTTAAATATTGCATAATTAATTAGACAGAATTTAACAAAGTCCATTCCGATCCATGGTCTTTTTAACCATTTAAATTTTTAAATATTTCTTTTGTGTTATTTTCAATTTTCAAATCGCATAAAAGTTATCCTTCCTTGTGGTGCTTTCTCCACGACAGCTTTGAGAGCTTGTGAGTTAATACTTGGTAAACACCTTCAACGGTGCAGTTATACACG
The DNA here is from genome assembly GCA_951394225.1 of Harpalus rufipes. Classification (NCBI taxonomy): domain Eukaryota; kingdom Metazoa; phylum Arthropoda; class Insecta; order Coleoptera; family Carabidae; genus Harpalus; species Harpalus rufipes. Next base: position 14,946,537 of record OX596286.1, read on the forward strand.
GTGTTCGTTCTATTTTGTCCACTATCGCTATCTCGAGAACTATAAAAGCTACAACGTTACAAGGTCGGTTAGTTAAGTGAAAATTACGAAAAGAAGCAGCTAAATTATTTGCAGTTGATTTAACTTCGCAGAAACGGTAGTGTGAACTAGTTCTGTGTTCTATAGGTCTAGGACAAATGCAGCGTAAATCATTCTTTAAGCGAAACGCGGTGCACTTTTGCACTGGCTTTGATTGACGCGGTCTAGACGCTCAAAAGTTTCGCCGCATCGCGGCTTCTAGCCCGAGTTAAAACCTAAATTTCTTCCGTGGATCTCCAGCGCGATATACTTTTTCTACACAAACACCATAAAAAAGAACTTAATTATAGTAATAAAGACTATTTGATTACAATAATGAAAATGACTAATACAAAAAGTGATTATAATAATTAGCATGTTTCTAAGTTCATCCGGGCATATGTATAGTATTTTTTTAAAGATGTCCGATGAAGGTTATCTACGTATGGGCATTGCTTATCGTAATCAGATTGCTCAAGCTCTATATAAATTATGGCAACCTTCTTCATTCTAACTCGCTTAAGCGTTCTTTCAATTTTATATTTGTGTAAGCAGTCGCAAGTCAACATTTTTTTTATTATTATTTGAGAAGATATTTTTTTTTTATCGAAATTTAGTGATTTAGTTACTTTTAAGATTTAAAATAATTGTAAACGTTTTAGAATAAAATATTTACTGATTAGATATAATGCCTGGAAACTTATGTCAATATATGAACTGCGAAAAAAACCAAAAGAGTGGTTTAAAAATGTATCAATTTCTATTAAACGATGTCAAAAAACTTAAACAATGGATATTAAACTCAGGTATACATTTTGCATATCGTTATGTATTACTTAATAATAAAATTATTACTGTATATATATTTTTTATTAATACATATTAGAAAAAAAACAGTGTCGCTCCGTGGGTAAATGACACCCTCGATGACACCTTTGTGCAAAATTCTATTTCAGCGCCGCCCATCCCCCCACCCATTTCATAATGCATAATTCGCGAATTAACATACTTTATAGTTTAAACTATACTTTTAATTCTTCAAAAATGCTAGATATAAATATTGATGAAGTTTCTTTTGCTAGATTTATTCCTTAATCAATATTATTAGGTTATAATCAAAATTGTTTGTTGTAGTCAACAATTTTACAGTTATAGTTTGCATTCCAACATAATGTCATAACAATTCCAGAAAATTATCCATTTGACAGGATATTGTTATACTTTTTTCTACTAAATTTGAATAGTAATTGGGGGAAATTCAATTAGAAGTACCTAAATGGCAAGTGCCTTGATTTTCAGACAAGCACGATACATGCGCGCACAAAGCAAAACCTATTCATGTCAAGTCCAAGTGAGTTAGAATGAAGTACGCAGGTCAAATTCCATCCCAACAACGCGCCGGAATTATTTATTTCGTACTCACTACCTAGAAACTAATGTTTCCCGCAGCCAACTCACAATCCGAAAGGCCATATTCCCGTTGTTGTTTTATTTCCGCGCACTAGTGTCTCAATGGAAACTACTTTGATCGAGTAGCTTAAAGTGTTACTATATTTTTAAATTTTTTACACATTACAACAAATTTAATATAAGAAAATTGAGAAAAAATTAGTTGAATGATAAAAAATTATCTAAATTAAATTAGAAATTTCATTACTAATTTTGACATTTTAATATTACTAACGCTATCTATTAGCAATTAAGAGAATGAAACGAGAATGAAGAGCATGGCGGCCATAAGCTGCACACATTAAAATAATATTAAAATAACAAAATATAGTTTATAATTTTTTCCAAAATTAGCGATTTTCAAGCATTAAAAACCAATAATAATAAATAATTTATTAATAAATAATAAATTTGCCTACCATCAGTGCCATCTGTTGGAGAACAACAATCTGTTATTTTTCCGATATCAAAATAGAACATAACCTTAAATTTAAATTATCAGATATTACACTTACACTGACAGTTAAACTACCAGTAAAATAGAGGCATGTGCCGGACATTGTTCTTTATTTAATTATTTGAAAAGTTGGTAAGTACAACATACAATATGCGTTAGAACTTCTGCTTAATTTAGTTTATATTTTATTTACGTACCTACTGAATTACAGGCGAATTAACACATTTGCCATTATGGTAAGTTAAAAAAAAACGTTTATTCGTTGTCTCCGGCCTTAAATTTCGGGAGGCGTACAATAAATATCAGAATCACACATTTTGACAACTTTTAATTCTGAAAAAATATGCAAACAATTATGTTTCCGAAATCAACAATTTACTTAACAATAGTTGCTATGAAATTGCTGCTGTGCTATTTACTTGTATATTTGCGAATTTTGTACAATTATCTTGACATTTACACTCTATTAATAATGATTTTGTTCGTTACAAAAAGTATTGTACAAACTTCTTGCGGGTAGACGTCATCCACGCATTCGCGCAAATGAAGCCCTCGCTCGCAAGCTCGCTCGTACCTCAAATAAGCGCTCATGCGGGATGAGTGTCGTCCCGCACTTAGTATGTAAATAACTATTTCGTGGTTATTAGATACATCTTTCAGTACTGTGGGAAGTATATTATTTCTGCCAATGAAACTCATACAAATGGCGAATCTGTGTATAAAAGATCAATGGTATGTGCTACTTAAAATCCGATTTCTATCACTATATAATTAATGTTATGTTGAAAACGTATGTACGTAAAAATATAAATTTTATTTTTAAAAAATATATGTTTTTTAGTAATTTAAGAAAGAATATTTTCTGTGACGTCATTATTTGGAATTAGAGAGAGGGAATTATATTTAAGAATGTAACCTGCAGATTAGTGATGCAACGATTTTTACTTTTCCTATTACAATTACGAATATTAATTTTGATAATCGCCGATTACGATTATTTAGTACAAATAGATTGAGTAAAAATTATTACAATTAAAATTAATGGTTTATAGTAAATAATTTTATTTTTTATTCATTAGTACACAAAATCAAAAAAAAAAAGTTTATATAAGTATTAAATAATTTATTTGTGCTATGTATGTATTATATAAAAAAGTACAAATTTGAAATCAAAGCAATAACTAGGTAACAGAGTACCAGCTAAGCTCTTTCTTTTTTAAATATTTGCATAATACTAAAAGGATAGATAGGCCATATTTATTTGGGAATTTCAGGTTCAATCTTGAATTGATGTCTAACCAATCTGTGTTATTTTAAATAAATGATACAGTTCTGAAATTCCATTCCACGTCTATCAGTTTTAAGAAATAAATAAAAAACGCAACTGTATAGAAAGAGAGAGCAGACGGGTTGGATCTACTAACACTAACCCAACAAATCTGGTGGGTGAGGGGTCAGTTCAGTATCAGTTCTGGGTCCCAAATAAATACGGCCATAGTTTCGTTAATCAAAACGATCGGCAAAATTTTGTCGACCTGCACAACCTAAACGGCTTAACCGATTTTAATGAAAATTGCTTCATATTGTAGAGACAAACTCCTAATTACGGTCAATTTTCTGTACGATGCATAGTTGTGTAATAAATTAATAAACAATAAACGTTCAAATTTGGTACATTGAAATAATGGATCGAAGAATACATGCACAACTTTATAAAGATAAACACAGTCATGTGTCACATTTGACATGTCAGTCTGAACCTTTAAATGGATATACTTGTGTAATGAGGAGAATTTGAAAGAAACTACATTCAAAATCATAAATGATGAAAATGGGCAATTATTTCACACAGGTAAAAAAAGTCTAAAACATTGTATTTAAAAATTATAATTTTTGACGTTTCATATGCACTTGGAAAGTGTTGCCAAATATGCCGTAAGTAACTAAATAAAAAACAAATATTCTTAACAAGACAGTCCGTACACAAATGTTGCCAAACATGCCATGAGTAACTTAAAAAATAAATATTCCTAACTGCATTAATGTGAAGTAAGTCCATTAATTTCCATAATGATAATAAAAATATAGTAAAATTCAAATATACAGTACAATTTTTGAAAGATGTCCGATCAAGGTTGTCTACGAATTGTATGAATTCAGATTTTTGCTCCGTCCATCATGACAAATTCAGTAGTGTCGTTTGCTTAGTTTTTATGAGGGTACGTAAGATACTACTGTTATTTTATTATTATAAAAATATATATTACAGGCAAAGCATTCAAAATTCAAAAATAAGTCAACTAGTAAGTTTATAAGCAAAAGTAAAACCAAATATGTTAAAAATAAGATACTGACACAATGTCAGTGTCAGTGACTCTGACAGAATATATCGTTATACGTACGGCTATGAATCCAGGTAATGTATCTGAATTAATAAATAAACTTACGTTACAGCGAAAGTATTATCAACAACGAGCATCGTTTATAAATGGAATGTCCTAACTTAGTCGAAACAATATGAATTTTTGAAAGACAAGCGTGTTATATCCATCCTTATCACACATTCTTACAGCCTTTGCAAAAGAAAGAGATAAATGTATGCCTATTTGTTAATTCGTTCGTGATACAGGTGCCCTTGATCGGACATCTTTCAAAAAATTTACTGTAGCTAGATGAACAAAAGACATGTTGGCAAACTCAAGAAGTTATAAATTTACAGCTCGCTCAGCTTTTATTTTGTACGTAAAGTTGTCAGAAAAATGTCGTGTTTGATCTCAAATGAAATATTTTTTGAACGGCTGCCATACAGAAATGTCAAAAATTTGACAACTCGATCGGCTATTGTTTTTTGTATAAAGTTGCCAGAACCATGTCGTGGTTGGTATAAAATGAAATGTTTTCTGAAGAGCTACCATGCAGATATGTAAAAATTAGACAACTCGATTGGCTTTTGTTTTTTGCATAGTTTTCAGAAATATGTATTGTTGGGTATCAAATAAGAGTTATTATTAAGAGCTATCAAGTACCAGTGTCAAACTTTGACAGGTCGATCGGCAGAAAAAACTGTTTTCCCATATTAAATGCCTATGGGCCCAATTCTCAATTTTCACCGAAGTGATATACAGTAAAAAAAAAATCACTTTAACACTTAAAGCTGCTCTCAACTGCAAAATGATCTGATATAAATTAGAGAGAACATATAACATGTATGTATTTACCGTATGTTGACAATATTGGTTGCGCATAACAAGAAAATACGAATTTAGTGTACAGTACAAATTTTGAAAGATGTCCGATCAAGTCATCTGTATTATGAACGAATTAACAAATTAGCATACATTTATCTCCCTCATTTACAAAGGTTATAAGCGTATGCGATAACCATGGATAAACACGCTTGTCTTCAAAATTTATATTGTTTCGACTAAGTTAGGACATTCCATTTTAAAACAATGTTCGTTGTTGATAACACTTTCGCTGTAACGTAAGTTTATTTATTAATTCAGATACATTACCTTGATTCATAGCCGTACGAATAACGTTATTTTCTTTCAGTGTCACTGACATTGACACTGTCAGAAATCTAATCAATTTAGTTTTATAAATAATATATATATATATATATATATATATATATATATATATATATATATATATATATATATATATATATATATACATATACATATTTCATCACGGCATATTACCCATTGCTGGGTGTGCCAATCTGCTTTGTACACAGATATCGGTAATGATAGAATATTTGTACCGTGCGAGCGCTTACCAGGCGTCACCTCACGGGCACTCATAACCAATAAACCTACCAGTTGACTTATTTTTGAATTTTAAATGGTTTTATTGTAACATATATTTATATAATACCTAATAAACTAACAGTAGTATCTTATGTACCCTCATAAAAACTAAGCAAACGACACTACTGAATTTATTAGAATGGGCGAAACAAAAATCTTTAACATTCGAAGGTGACCTTGATGGGATATCTTTCAAATATTTTACTGTACCTACCTATATGTATTTATACAAAGGTAACTCTAGAATTATTGAGAATAAGAGATCAGGTAGGCCGCGGAAAACAAAATTTGCCCTAACATTTTAAACAAAATTTACACAATCATATGAAATTAAGTTAAGTAGTACTTTGTTTTAAAGTATCGGTGTTGTCAGTGAAAATATTGAAATATTCAAAGAGAATAGGAAAGCTTCAACATTTTAGTTTTTGGCTTATATATGAAAGTAATAGAACACCCGCCATATGTATGACTTTTGACTATTTTTTGGGTTTAATAATTCAGGACGCAAGGTTTTCGTCTGAATGAGAAATTGATTCGTGATTACTTTTTACCTTCCTTCGCCTTCAGGTAACGAAGGTATTGTCTTTGGTCAAAAAATTCGACGGTGAGTTTTTAATGAATAATCACGTTTTGGGGTCCTTAGAGTACGAATTTACTATTTCGTATTGTAGGGCCCTAAAACTCACCACAGATTTTTTTGACCAAAAACAATACCTTCCTTACCTAAAGGTGACAGAAGGTAAAACAATATTTGATTGCTACAAAAAAAAACTGCTTATTGACAATAAATAAAATTTGATTTGAACAAAGAAAAATAACTAATTAGACAAAAATTGATTTATGTAATTATTACTGTACACTGTAAAAATATAAATGTTTTCCGGCTCTAGACAACGCCTGACTTGGCCTAACGTGTTGCGGCGGTTCTTGTTATATAAGTTTTTGTTACGAATCGTGCGTCCTTAAAATAATATTTTCTGTAATGGGAATGATATTTATTTTGAATTCTTTGACAAGCCAACACTAATAGTTTTTATTGTTTAGATACTATCTAATAATAAACATATTTGATACGCTATTATACATGGATGGTCCACTGTTTTCATTTTGAGTTTTAAGAAAACTACTATTTGTCTCTGGATCCGCGATGCATTCCACTTATTTACTCTCTCCTCTTTGGCGCTGAATTTCAAACGCTGTCCTCTATAGAAGCCGCTTGTTATAATTACATGCATATGATTTGTTTAGGAGCGAATACCTGGAACCATGGAACTACCACTACCATGCACTATTCTACTATTCCATCTCCGCGTGATAGTAATTCGCCGCGTCGCCGCATCTAGCCTCGGCGCTAGCGGTCGGCGAGCATTCCTCATTGGAAATTACGCCAACATCGAACAATGAACTATATGACGAGAGATTACTATGAGTTCATACCACAAAAAACACAAATTTTCAACGGCGAGACATTAATTATATATCCGACAAGGATGTTTATTAATTGCAGATGGAATAATTATGCGGGACTTTAATTGTGATAATTTGTTGGTTGAAGTGAATAACAATCTGAAGAAAAATTATCAAATACATGAATATGATGAAATATTTTATAATTTTACCAAGATTTTTTAAATAAAACTAAGGTACTAAATTCTTAAGGTATTATGTATAGTAAAAATAATAGCAGAACACACGTCATCAACCTGAAAAAAACCCTATAAAATAAAATATAACTTGTAGAAATTCTTGGGTGTTATTTATTTAAAAAAAAAAAACAAGAAAAAATATACTAGTATTAAGAAACGTATATATTAATGAATTTACAATTATTTCTAAGTTAATTCTTATTCCTTTTACGGAATATAAAATTATTTAACTTAACATTCTCAATAGTTCCAACTTATGGTGCGAAAATAACTACAATTTTTTTTTTTATATTCCGTAAAAGAATAAGGATTGAATCAGAAATAATTGTAAATATCGTTAATATGTACATTACTTAATACTAGTATTTATCTTCTTCTTTCTTTAAAAATAAATAAGATCCAATAATTTTTGCAAGTTATATTTCATTTTATAAGGTATTTTTCAGGTTGATGACGTGCGTCTTCTAACTTTCATTTTTACTATATTTTAAAGCCAAATGAGTATTAAAAATTAAAATAATATTAAAAACCGGTTAAACAGTACAAATATGTGATTTTTAACCAAAACTGAAATTGTTATTTTGATATACTAAAAAAACAATATAAATTAAACTCGGTTTTTCAAACCGTTTAAAAAAAATGAAGAAATAATATTATTCTTTATTTCTTAACTTAATTGGGTTTGTCATCTTCGGGATTTTCTTGTAGAATTTAATTTTAAATCATTGTGGTAAACGCAAAATATATATCAAATTAAATCAAGTTTAGAAATCATAATACATGCAATTGAAAAAATACAAAGATATGGACTTTCAAAAAATGATTAATTCAGTACATCATCCTTTCTATAAAACCATTAAAAATAATTGGGGAACTACCCCCCTTTTGAAATTTAGAACTGATATAAAAATCATAAGACAAATAAGCCAATTTAGAGTAGCTAGAAGGTACACCTAAATTTCGAATTTACTTTAATAGAGCAATATATGAATTTGATACAGAAAATGTCTGCTCATTTTGTAATTTAAATAATCGTAATGATATTTTTCATTTGTTTTTCGAATATCCAATACATAATGCTATCAGAAATTTCTTTCTTTAAAAACATATAAACTTTTTCAATGGTAAGTCATCTCTATTAAAATCACTTTTTGAAATAAATAATGCAAAAATGTTACACGACGTTTTTCGTTTTAGCATTGAAGGAGCGCAAATTTGTAGAAGAAGAGTAAATAAATTTAAATGAGGGAGGATAGATTTGCATAAATAAACCCTATTTCATATCATTTTTGTACTCTGTAAACAAAAGAAAAAAAAAGTTACTACTATGTACATATGTACATAACTTCTTATCTTTATGTTATTCATAATACTAAAATTATTGTTTATTATTAATATACTATATGTTTCTTTTTTAATGTAATAATAATTTAACTTAAACCTGGGAATATTTTGTAAATTTATACTAATAATAGCCAACCACTTTTGTAACAAATATGTACATATATTTTTCACAAAATAAATATTATTATTATTATTTCTTAACAGATACAAACAAAACAATAAAATGTGAATAATAAATACAAAAAATACTATACATTAAAGAAAAACTTGATTACAATTGTTGTACAAGTAGATTTTCTCCCTGTTTTTAACCTTGTAACAAAAATAACTACTTTTTGCACTAAAAGGAATGAACAAAACTTTAATGGGCATAAGAAACACAATTTATGATAATTTTAGTTTTCTGAATGAATTTAATGACCGGTTTAATAACTACTTTTCTTATTTCGGTTAACCATTTATTCTTTTTGTTTTTTACTTTGAAAATATTTTTCTGGCAAACTTTATATGTATTTCAACGATGTAAATGAAACCGAAGAATACAGAATGTCTCTATAAGCTAACTCTTTTATTTGAAGAGATACGAGGTTAGTGAAATGAGCAAAATTATGCCATTTTATATTATATTCGTCATGTCGACAAAAAAAATTGTATCAGCGGTTCTCAAAATTTGGAACAACATATATTTTTTAAAATGGAACCATATTTTTTTATATTCTTTTATTGGAATGTTGTATATGTACAATTTTTCAAATAAACGAGTCATATAAGTTTAAAAATTAAATTTTGTATACTTCATAAGCCCTCAGGCGATAAAAGCCAAATTTCACTCGCTTATAAATAAACAAGTTTATGATTCCAAAATAAAATAATATTGCTCAGTTACTAAAGCCATATATAAATTCAAAAATTTTGGCATCGAATTTTATGCTCTAAAATTCTATATAAGTATAAAAGTACCCCATAATTATTTTACTGATAATATTTAAGAAAAACTGTTTTCCCATGTTAACGGGTTATGTCCCGGATTCTCGTGTTCACCTTGTATAATTACGTACTAAAAGGGTGAAAAAAAGTTGATATTTAAAATTGATATCATTTTATTTTGTTTCAGAATAATGAAATGTTCTCGGATAACACTATTAGATCGAAAAGAAAAACAAAATAAAGATGTGAAACATAATTGCAACTATCAAAGAGAATACAACCCAAAATTTGAAAAGTAAATAAAATATCATACATTTTATTCAATATTCAATAACAACATTAAATTTGTAGTTACATATCATGGCTGAACAAACCCCACAGCGCCCACGAAGAGCGTTATTTGACAATTTGCAATTTAGTGCTCCCTAGCAATGTCTCCAGTTTCGGCGATCGCGGAGCCATGAGCGAACGATGGGTGAAAAAGCGCCCCCGTTTGCAATCAGCCAAACAGAAAAACATCAAAACTCCTCGCCCCAAAACTCCAGACTTTGAATCAGACGACGACGAGCCCCAAACCTTCCGAGACGACAACACGGAAACAGATTCCCAGCTCATGGAAATCCAGCAAGTCATTGAAGAATATGAAATCGACGAGAACGTCCAACGTTTGATCCAAGAGGCCGCTGAATACGACGAGCGAGCCGCAGAAGAAAAGGAATTAAAGGAGGAAAAACAACTGGACATCGCGGACGAGCTGGACAAAAGAAAGCACAGAAAAACTTCAAAAAACAAAACAAAAGAACGAAATAATGAAACAAAAGAAAAGGCTAGATCTAAATTAACTCGCACAGTAACACTATCACTATCTCGCCCTCCTAGTCCAGAGACGATACAAGTTATTCGCGTAGACGTTACGTCTAATTACTCCATGGAAGAACACGACACCGTGGACGAAGAGGTGGAAACCGATGAGGAGGAGAATGAGAAAAATCTAGAGAGTAACAGATTGTACGGCGCAAAAAGTTTCATCAAATGTCCAAGTGCTGGTGAGTTAACGCTGCACTGCCAGAAACTCGCTCTAGCAGACAGAAGGGGGCCAGTGGTGTGAAAGGAAACATATTGAAATAAGGAGGAAATTTGTTTGTGATATTTTGATAATAATGGAATTGCGATTCTATACAATCAAAGTTTAATGTAGTTTATTCATGTAGTTTATGTATGTTAATATAACGAAAATATTTACTAAACTATTGTTACGCTTTTTATTGAATGTTTATAATAATAACAATAATAATAATAATAATAATAGCCAGGGGCGTAGCCAGGAAAAATGTTAGGAAGGAAGAGTGTGGGGGGGGGGTGAAATATGGTACAGAATAAGGCTGTTCAATTTTCAAAATTTATGATTGTTTTTTGATCCTTAATTTTGATTGATCTTATCGATTGATCGATCAATATTGAACATCTGTGATCCATAACGATCAGATCTACGATCGATTAAATGTATTCTGTGATTGTTTTGATCGATGAATCGCTCTTCTTATCAGATGGAGCACAGCGATGTTTTTTCACAATCCTAGTTTCTTAACCTCTTCCTCTAGACTCTAAACTACAGACAGTGTTTCAGCGATGCCGATACTCATATTCGAATGCGTACACATGGCCTTGACATGTTGTTGGATCAATTAGATCGATTTATTTTTGAATTGTTCAGTTGATCGATTAAACGAACAGATCAATCGATTGATTAAATGTTGTCTGTGATCATTCTGATCGATTAATCGATCTTCTGATCAGATCAATCACATCGATGTTTTTTCGGAGCTCATTACTGTGCTGCAGTTAAGATCGTACAAAATACACAGCGAGACATAAATAATTATGGAAGCATTTAAAATTCATTGGGCTTGTGCATGCGTTAAATAGTCAAAAATAATAGATATTTGTTACATATCAGGCTCATGTTACACTACTATGCGGCAAATACCCATTACGTACTCGTAAATTATGATATATTATTTGCGAAAAAACTTTTATTTACTTTAGTTGACTATAGTTTTTTAACCCATTTCTGCCCTCCTTGGCTACGCCCATGACAATAACGAAGGTTTTGGGTTCAAATCCTGATGAGGATCTTTCAACAACAAGAAATTGTTAGTTTCAAATATATAAAAAAAAAATTATCTACATGTATTACCATTTCTATTGAAGTCAAACATAAAAGATACTCAGTTAACCGGTTAACCAGTTAATGCGGTATACAAGAAATAATAAAAAAACCGGTTGAATGTTCAGTTATTTCGATTAATCGGTCAGCCGGTTACTGCATATATGTATATACGAATAATTTACTGCGAAAAAACTAAGTAAATATGTATTAAACACTACCGGAAGTACGACGTATGCGGCCCTAAAATATGCATGTGATTGTAGCATGACAAGTGTTAGCGATTAAACAGATATAGTTATACCATTGCCGACTCAATACTACAGGCCTGGCCCAGCGCGCGAGTGACGTCATAAACTCAGGCCGAACACAGCGCGTATATCCGTATAAGAACTGTATAGGAGACGCAAACCCAGTGTTTAAAATTTGAATTTCATTTGAAGTGGGATCAAAATTCAGGTCCAAAATACTGTAATACTTTAAAATATATTATGAAGTATGTTATATTCAATATAAATAAATGTACAGATAATGGAAAATTAAATGAAAAACAAAAGAGAAACTACATTACAATATTCTTTGGCACAATGAAGGAACAATGATTATTTTCATATAAATAAAAATGTACTCAACAAGAAAATAATAACTCAGAAAAAAAATAAACAATAAACTTATAATACTATATAATATTTAGGTACATGTGTAGTTGTGTAATAAAAGATAAATATACAGAATAATTAACTATTAAACTATTTTCCCGTTGCACCCATACGTGTTTTCAATTTTCTATTTTGTTTTCCATGTGTTTTTGTTAATGTATCACATTTAATTTTTACATAATTATGTAACAAAATATTGCACATAATATGTACTGATTTGCATATATACTCTTCTTCAGTTTTACCGCACATACAAATAACACTGGCCACTAATATGAACAGTGATTAAGGGTGATTAGCGAGCATTTGATTAGCATTGTTTTATCTGTGTCAATCGTTTAGAGATTATTTTAGACAAAAATGCTTCAAATAAAAGATGTGTGCATTTCATTTTTCTATAACTATTATTTGAAGTATTTTTCTGTAAAATAATCTAGAAGCGATTGACAGAGATAAAACAATGCTAGTCAAATGTTTGCTAATCACACTTAATCACTTGTTCATATTAGCGGCCGCTGTCTTTGCTTTGGTTTCGTCTTGGGTCGATCTTTCCAAACTTATTTCTTTGAGAAGATCTCTTTGGTTCTTGTTTTTTAGAAATATATTTTTATAATCGCTGTTCATAATGATAGTTTGAAAAACTTTGTAAACATTTACAACTGCGTTGACTATTAAATCCCGGGGCTATTTAAGACCTCTATCTATCAGCTTCAAATAATTATTACTTGTTAAATCACACTCGCTTAACATTTTACGATCGTGAACAAGAACTTTGGAGCATTCAATACAATGTGACTTTTTATTATGCAATTAGCTACATATCCAGATATATAAATGAGCAGCATCATGTCCTTTTCCCGAACTATAAACACCACAATTTTTGCCAGGTTCAAAGTCCCTGTGAATTGCCCTAATCCATTCGTGTCTTCGTTTTTCATTTTTGGGAAAACTAAACACAGTAATATTCTGCTTAGAACTGGTCAAGTAGTTGCTTTTGCACCCAGGCACCGAACATTTCTACGAAAGTTTACTACATTATTAAAATAACCTGAATCAAAGTAATTTAAATACATTACCGAATTTAATACTCGTATATATAATTAATTATATGAAAAAACAGACTTTACTGGTGTTTTATTACACTATTTTTATAGACTCACTCTGTGACAAATGTGTATTGACAGTGCATTTTGCTATGCGCGCTGTCCATATCGCTCGTTCGCTCGGCCTGACTTTGTGACGTCACAGCGTAAATTCGCGCGCTGGGCCAGGCCTGTAGTATTGAGTCGGCAATGGTTATACCATGTTTCTATGGTGCAGAAAGAGACAATATATAATTGAAACGGTTAACATAAATATATATAGACATCTGTCATATGTCATTCAAAGTGTCAATTTACTGACTATTTAACATTTTATTTTATTATAAAACAACGTGCATTTCACGAGGGAACACATGTATCGTTCTAATGTTCATACATCGGCCCATTCATTTCTTGTTTCATTCAGTTTCCTAACGTTCAAATCTTGACCATGGAGTTGGCGCAGATGAACTTTGCACACACAAATTTAAAATTTCTACTGGGGAGTGTACTTTTTAAATTATGTGCGCGCGAAGTTCATCTGCGCTAACTTCATGGTCAAGATTTGAACGTTAGGAAACTGAACGAAACAAGAAAACAAGAAATGAACAGGGCGATGTATAAACATTATGACGCTGCATACCTAGCCTTCCACGATTCTCTTATTCGAGATTTTTTTGCCACTTTGCCAGTGTGTAAATTATTCGTAAATATAAAATTGGAGTTTACTGAAGTGGTAAGTTTTCTTACGTTAATATAATAATATATAATACACTAAAATGCATGTTTTTATTTTACAACAAAATGATTTAAATATTTCTTTACCTGGTTGTGGAAAAAAATCTGAACAAAATAGTTAATATATCCTTGTATATTTTTCATTCGCCTCTATATTGAAATACATTTCGTGCTACTTAATTGGTTAATGCCTGACGCTTAAATTTTTAATATTCCTTAAATTGACAATATCGTATCGACACAATACGTCAAATGAGTAATTTAATATTGCTGTCAAAAGTCCAATTTGCATTTATTTGTTTAAGCTTAGCTTAAAATTTAAGTCTCAGCGGTGCAACTGGACAAGAGTTGCATTTTAACTTCATTCGATACACCGTCAATGTAATTTAAGAATTTTTCGAACATTTTCTTCCAATGTAGTCAATGTTTGTTTGCCAACGTAGCAGTTAGCTCCACATCGAATCCGTTCTGGTCTCAAATATTTATCTATATTTCGCTAATAGAATATTATATTAATAGCTGATTAAATTATAATAAAACGCAAATTGAAACTTGATTTAAGCTTTAATTAAGTAAAATACAATTGACATATAAACAGTTGTCAGCCGTGTTAGTGGTTTTATTTGCCATTTTTCACTTTTAACCTTGAAACTCTAAACAGACATGCGAAGTAATGCCATCTAGCTTCCATCTTGAGAGATAACCAGGGCCGGATACGTCATAACCGGATTTTTATGTGGCGACTGTTTTAAACATGTGGTACTTTTAATTTCGATTTTTAATTTGTCTTTTATGACTTTTATATTTACTATTAGGCTACTTATACGATATATTTTAGTATACATTACCAAAACATGTAAATTTCACTTAGTGATACTTCACTGTATCGAAACTACTGTAATTCGAATATTTTCGTGTTTGTTTCTATACCTTCCTATCTTTGATTTCAACTGTAATGACAAATTTCACAATGAAACTATGGCATAGACCTACAGATGTTACAGCATATGTCAAAGTTTTTGTTATATTACAACATATGATTATAAATAGCTGGTAAAATAATCTCTTTTTTAAATTAATTTTTTGCCATGTATTTTAATAAATCTGTATGACAAACAATTATTTATAATTATTAATTAATAAATAATCAAGTTGCAGAAAACGAACATGTCTCTTTGCCTGATGTTGAAAACTGTAATTTTCTTTCAGGTCAATGTCCTCAATAATGAAAATAAAGGACGTGGCGAATATAGGTTATAATGTTGAAAAGGAAAGTTGCTCCAGCGGTAAGTAGTAGTAAATCCCGGAACGTGCGTTTCATCAATGAATGAATGTAAGACGCCACGTTCTCGCCTGCAGGAGCGACGAAGATGGAGAGAAAACTGAATTAAACGAGGCCGGGAAAGAGATAGAGCCGTATACCGCTACCGCCACTTTATCTGCTGTATTTATTTATCCTCGTTGTCAAGAGGGCCCTGACCTATCGCAACGCGTCTCCTCCGGGTCTCGAGCGAGCGTCTTACTTATCGCCCGTCTCTGTCACACTCCTCACTACCTACCACCAGCGACAAGGACGGAGCAAGACCCGGGAAAACTCGGTCGCGAAGTTTGCTGTGGAATTCCTTTCGGTTTCATTTGTTCCTTTGTGTTGGTGTCTACGCTGGGAAAATCTCCAAGTAGGTTATGGAAATATTAACAGAAGATCCTTTCGCTTTCCCTTTCCCTTTCTCAGATGAACTTAGTTGTTTGTCTGCCCTTAAAAGGTCATTAACCGATTTGTTTATGTTCCTCATAAACGTACATTTTCCGAGTGACTTCTGCCTTCATTTCTGCTACTTTAATTTCGTTCTTGCTCGTAACGAAAAAAAAGGACAAATTTAAGTTTTCTGTTTGGAAGAAAATGACAAAAAATTTACAATTGTTTCTTTTACATAAAAATAATTAATATACTTTTCTTTTCAAATTCTCCATATTAACCTTACAGGCTACAGTGCGTGGTGTCCTAGACCGGCGCAATATATATTTTTATTTATTTCAATTATTTCTTGCTGTAATGACCTGTAATTTACAGTACTTGTGTGATTTTTTAGTCCGTGCATCAGCACAAAGTATCACGTTAGTGCGAATATACATAATATTTTTTTTGACTATTTTCGGTGTGTCGGACCGGCGCGTCCTTTCAAGTCACAATTCGCTTGCCCTTACTGTTGTAAAATATAAAAAAAAACAGTTTGTTTTCGCGATCTTAACAGTTTCATATCATATTTTTAGAAGACATATTACATGAACTTCTACTTGTACGGAGCAGGTATGGATAATATTCCAAGAAAAATGAACATGATCAAAATCAACGTATAAAAGGCAAAACTGATTAGATATATCTTGCGCGTATCAAATATGAGTAGAAAAACATATTATTACTCTGATTTTTCAAAATTCCTGTGTTCGATTATATAATTCAACCTTTCATTTAGACACAGATATTATTAATTTTTAAGTTAATTTTATAATTATAATTATTATAAATCAAAAACTTCTGTATTTTTTAAAAGAATGATATTTTAACTTCTTGTATTATTTTATATGTTGTTGTTTATATTATATTATTGTGGTATATCATCAAGTGAATTATTAAATAAAAATAAAAAAATCTGTTGTGGCCAGCACAATACCTTCCGTCAATCCTGTGTATAATGTATAAATTCCATACATAATTTTTCTTGGAAAAGATTCTAAATATCCAGTAAAATTATTTCATAAACAAACTATTCAAATTGCACTTGACACTGACATCTTCTTCCTCTTTAGCTTTTCCCATTCGTTAGGAGTCGATATTTTTGTGTGTCGTTCTCATTCGGTTCTTTTTCTCTCAAGTCTTCCGCAATACAGTCCTTCCATCTTAATTTTGGTCTTTCTCTGCTTTTTCAACCTCCCATTACTAATAAACTACTCATTCTTGTTCAAATATAATTCTTCATTTCTCCTCATGACTTGTTCAAACCAATGTAATCGTCTTTTTTGTATCTTTCTAGAAAATTGTAATACTAGAGTTATTTTATTACCGTATCTTTCCGTGTGTTTCTCAACATCTACTTCAACAAACATCCTCATCTCTGCCACATTAATTTACTTTTTATTCATACTGACATCTGTCAATTTGAATTATATGAATACATGAGCAGTTTCCATGTTTAGCATAGCTGGCTGAATTATAAAATTTAATTTCTTTAAAATTCTTTAACTCTGTATCTATTGAATATGAAGTATAAAATGTAATCAAATCGTATAGAGAATAATATATTCTTTAAGTTATAATAATATTAAATGTCAATAAATCAAATTTAACTGTTAAATCTTCAAATGAGGCTACTCCCGGTTCACCAATTATAACCAAAATCTAATCACTTGTTCTTCTGGATGTAAACTTGAGGAATAAGAAAAAATTATAATTTTCGGAATCGTGGTATTGAAGTTATGGGATCCGGAACTTTTGTCACACACACACAGACACACACACATACATACATACAGACATCATCGTAAAAATGATAAAATCGTATTATGGGGACCCTAAAACATGCTTATTCAGTAAAAACTCATTGAATTTTTTGACCAAAGACAATACCTTCCTTAAGATAATAAACACGAGTCTTTTCTTCACAAATTATTTATTTTCGCAAAATGTACATTTCGACTGCCAAGCAGTCATCCTCAGTACAACTGAGGATGACTGCTTGGCAGTCGAAATGTACATTTTGCGAAAATAAATAATTTGTGAAGAAAAGACTCGTGTTTATTATCTTAATTTACAACTTCACACAACTCCATACATTCTTATTTAATACCTTCCTTACCTAAAGGTGACGGAAGGTAAAAATGATATTTTAGTTTTCAGTTCATTATTCAACTTATATCGTAAAATAAATTTCCATTAATAAAAATCATATACATACGCTGTGTCCGTAAAAATGTATGTAAAGTTTTATATTAATTTGATTAAAATATTGCTATAATAAGAGTGTCATAGTGTCAATAATAGAAAAAATGAATATATGTATTTTTTTACATAGAATTAGAATGTCATGAAAGAAATATGTGAATATTTTGTTTGTGTTGACATTTATGATCAATTACATGAACAAAATATTCACTTCTTTTTTTACAGGCCACTCTAATTATATGTAAAAAATAACATATATTCATTTTTTTTCATTCGAGCCACTGTTATTGTAACTATATTTTAATCAAATTAATATAAAACTTTATATGTATTTTCTCAAAAAAAATTGTTATATAAGGGTATAAAAAAATTATATATCACTGAATACAGAATTAAATTCTCTAACGAATGAGCAAATAAAAGGTATATGTTCTCATTTAAAATTAAAAAGTTTGGTCCCGTATTATGAGAACTACTGGTCGAAAAAAAAAATTTTCTTTTCTTTAAAGTTGTCTTGCGAAATAGAAATTGTTTGTCCATTTAAATGTCTTTGTAGCTCTTATAGTTCTCGAGATAGCAATGGTGGCCCATTTAAAATGAATATTCTGTATATCCGGTCTCTCAGACCTTCTGATTTTCACGCCTCCTGTAGGATTATAAATATAAAGACAATGTCCGACAATTTAAAGATTACATATTCTGACATTTCCATGTCCCTTCCCTGACGATTTTTTTTTCGTAGCAATACAGTGTGTTTCATCGGTTTGTTCTTTTTTAATAACTCGATTATTTTAAATATCATGGAAATAAATTATTTTAAGCGAAGTTTGTTTTACATTTAAATGTTTACAAATCTGCAATAGGTATAGGTTTTTCTACAGGTGTTCCATTTTTACGCAATGGTATATAACTTTATATTTTCAAACGGAACATGCTTTATATTTATTTAAATTTGAAAAGTACATTAAATTTGCTATCCATTAGTATAAAAACAATCATATGGCGAATGATTTAAATTTTACATTTTTATTAAATACAGTGTACGATATGCTTGAGCATTTTTATTGAAGAAATGAATTACAAAAACTTAAGAGAAAATTATGAATAATTAACCGGCTAAGCCATGATATTAGGCAGGCTGTAAAAACAGTTATTGACTAATGAGTAATACTTAAGTTAATTGTTTAAATAGTAAGTTATTTTTGTAAAATTCTATATTTTGTTACCAAATAAATGATGAATTTGTCATCACATGTCGCTTAACAGTTTAATTGTTTAAAAAAATTCTCTTACGTTTTAGTAATTTATTTCTTCAATAAAAATTCACTTCAAGCATATCGTTTGTTATTCCTCCAGATATTTTAGATGAACCTGCTGAGGTGAACAACAATTTAATGTCGTATAAATAAAGGATTCAGTATGAAGGTAAAACTTTAAAGTCCTAGAACTACTAGGACTTTAATATTTCACTTTTTGTTTTATAAATCATTCAAAAAACGGTGCTTTAGAAACCAGTATGACATAAAAATACAGGTGTCCCATTTGAAATATGTTAATTAATGTCACTTCCGGTTATACGAAGAGCGCTACCATCATGCCAAATATCATGATTTGAGAGCCTAGTTTACAAATATATCAAGAAAATTAAAAAATAAATTTAAATAAAAAAGTTATTTTGATTGGCCCATTTTTCAGTGTAGGTAAAAATTAAATTGATTTAAATTTCTAATTCAAAAAAGTATTATTGTTTTTGGATATCCATTTATTGTTCTCAGACATAGAATGCAGTGGAATTAGCTAGTCACCGAAAGTAGTATTTTTATGTAGTTCTAAGTTTACACCGTCCTCTCAAAGACGATAGATTAGTCAATTGTATTTCTGCTACTCCTCGTCTCGGTAAAGATGTGACGACGGTAAAATCGCTGTAATATGAGGCATTTGTCATCGTTAAAATATTCGTAGTTTGTCCAATTAGTTTTATTTTAATAATAATTGTAAATAACAATAATAATATTTATTTAAATAACGAAAATAAAGTTCAAATTTGGGAATCGTCCATTAATTAAGGTACCTATATTCCACTCATTTGGTTCTTAGAAATATCTCCAATAACGCACTATTTTTATTCAAATCATTTCTTATTTCATCATCTGCATTTCTTATCTGTCTATTATCCTTGTTCTCCATTAGTTGACCATTTCCTGTCAGTGTCTTCGTCACCTCTAGGGGTGCTGTAATTTATTTTGATAACTCGTCTCATTATATGCTCGTGTGTGGCTATTCGTGTCCAGTGAACGTTCGGCAACAAAAGCTAAAAAACCAACGCAGGGAATTATGAATGAGATACGCGTGTGAGTGCGTGCGTGTATGGCATACCCGCAGAGAGTTGTATAACTAGCCTACTACCCGGTTAAATACTCGGAAAATTGCTAAACTTGTTACGAAAGAGATTTTTGAGATTTCAGGAACGTGAATGATGTAAAGACTGATTTAATTTTTCTGGCTAAAATTTAGTTTGAATTTACATTTTAGTCACAAAAAGGTATAATGTAAATTAAGATTTAACGCATCCATGTTTCATACTAGAAACTTTTTCTGACTTTTTCTCGAACTATTTCTAACTATTTCATCCAAGTATCATATTAGTCCTTTGCTGCACTATGCACAAAGTACAGCAATGGCAAATGGCAACGTTGACATAACCAGCATATTTGGAAATGTAGCGAAGTATTAGTATTGTAACGTTTATTTATTTGGGTGAAGTTAGAAGAATATTTATTTATATAACTACATTTACTTATGTTCACCACTCGTAGACTATTTATTTATATCACCCACTGTTCTCCGCTGTCCTTCGGTCCTTCGGACGGTATTTATACAGCCCAGTGTCCTCCTGGAACTTTCTGATGCCTCAATGATAGTGAATACACTAGATTTAGGTCACCAGTCTCGTCTACCGTATGGGTCTTTCTCCGCCGCAGGGGATTACGTCATCGCTCGGGAATATTCTACCAGTAGCGGCGCTCGTATATTCTTAAGTAAGGGGCGCACGTTACTGTATATGTCGTAGCCTGATTGTAAAATCCGTCTTTTTATAAAACACCTTGCAGTTTTATTTACTGGACAATATGACCAGTGCTTCCTACCGATTGAGAATGATTCTGAAAGATCGAGACAAAGTCGATACCGGTAGAATAGCGCTTACTTACCGCAATGCTTCTTACGTATTTTTGCAGCACATTACCTTCCGTCAAGCCTGTGTATTGTTTACAAATTCCATACACAAATTTTCTTCCAAAGATCCTATACAGCGCGAG
The DNA here is from genome assembly GCA_951394225.1 of Harpalus rufipes. Classification (NCBI taxonomy): domain Eukaryota; kingdom Metazoa; phylum Arthropoda; class Insecta; order Coleoptera; family Carabidae; genus Harpalus; species Harpalus rufipes. The sequence goes on from OX596286.1 coordinate 14,968,135, forward strand.
CAGTAATGTGACTTTATTTGCCTTGACAAGCAGATATGGGGGCTCGTGTCAGAATGACAGCTAGTAATTATATACATAGATGTCAATTATCATAATTTCTCATTCTAAATTTAGTGATTTTCCAATTCCATGTAGTTTATTTTCCTCGACAATTCCGCACGCCTGGTGACAAATTAACTACGTGAACTTAGAAAATATTCTAATATTTGACATCTACGTACATAATTATTAATTATCATTCTGAAACGGGCTCCCATATCTGCTTGTCAAGGCCAACAATGTTATATGACTGCTCGCATCCTATACTTATGTAACTTATGGGGCTCGTGTCAGAATGACAGCTAGTAATTATGTATATAAATGTCAAATGTCATAATTTTTCAATCAAAATTTTAAAATTTTCTGAGTTCAAGTGATTAATTTGTCAAAATAAACAACGTAGAATTGGAAAATTATGAAATTTGCTGTCATTCTGGCACGGGGCCCCATTTCTGCTTGTCAAGGCCAACAAAATCACATGACTGCACGTGCCTTATATTTCCAATAAAATTATTTCATAAACTATACAAATTGCACTTGACGTGCTATTTTTTATTTTCGTCTTCCACTCATTTCTGTTTTGCGCGTCGTCCTCATTCAGTTTCTTTTTTCTCAAGTCTTCTACAATACAGTCTTATTATCTTATCTTTGGTCTTCCTCTGTTTCTTCTATCTTCAAATTGTATAGAGAATAATATATTCTTTAAAATTTATAATCATTAAATGTCAATAAATAATATATAACTGCGTTTTTTCAAGAAAAACTGTTAAAAGTTTCAATTGAGGGTACTTCCGTTGGACCAATTATAACCAAAATCTAATCACGTCTGCATATGGATTTAAACTGTGTGTGTGTGTGTGTGTGTGTATGTGACCATCGTTTCGGATCGCATAAGTCCAATACCAGAATTCCAAAAATTATAATTTTTTCGTATTCCTTGAGTTTACATCCAAACGAAAAGGTGATTAGATTTTGATTATAAATGGTCAACCGGAAAGTACCCTAATTTGCAACTTTTAACAGTTTTTCTTGAAAAAATGCAATTAAATATCATTTTTTGACATATTTCATAAAAAAGCCAGCTATGCTATGGAGACAACTATTATATTCAGATTTCAGATAATTCTCATTGGCAGATGTCAGAGTGTCAAGTGCAATAATTTACATTGTGTGTTATAATTTTACTGGAAATATAATATAATTACATAAAAGAAGTCAGTCGGAATTTTTTTCAAGAAACTTCTGTATGGAATTTGTACAAATTACATAGAATTGACGAAAGGTAATGTGCTGGCAGACAAGTAATTTGGAAACAAAGCCTACTGCCTAGGAAAATCTATCGGTAAACATTAAAAAAAAAATTATCGTACAAAAAATATATTTATTGTAATTTGTATTGTTGACTTTGCAAATCGTTAAGACTAATGCATCGCTCTGTATTAACTAAGACTAGAAAAGTGGTCTAATCTATCGCTAAATGCTGACTGTGAAGATTCTCATGTTAATCTGGATTCCCCATTCATTCATCATTCTGTTGATGTTTAACTAAATAATAATAAATTTTGTCGTATTTCCCGTATGTTATTTTATTACTAACCTACTCCAATGGTCCGATGCTCCATTCTGTCACAATCACAATCAGAGAGAAAGAGCTGAGTAAATCCTACAAGGAAACGGTGCCACTTTCTCCGCTTATCCTTTACTTTTTCGAACAAATCTGTCTCGTCGCGACGCGTCGAGGCGTCCTTAGACTTCCTGCAGACGTACAGCAGTCGAGTCGAGATGACTGAGTGTCGCAGAAAGCCGGGATTTACACTCCAGATGATTTACTGGATAATAGGACTTGGGACTTGCTTTCATTTTCTATTTTACAAATTCTTACTCAACGATTCGTAGTTAATAAGTGGAGTATTACTGTATAAATAAAAATTCTTTACAACGTAATAATAAATATGAAACATTTTTTTTCACAAAATTTTAGTGGAATGTTATAACATGTACCTGAAAAATGGTTTTATAAAATGTATTCCATCTGATGCTAGTGTGATCACTTAAATGTTTTTGACAGATATGCCCGCGGCTAAACGAGAATATAGGCCTGGATGCTTATCCCCTCTCCATGCGTGACGTCACAACGTGAGGCTAACCTCGCGCTGAGAAAACATTCAACCACTGAAGTTACAGCAGTCAGCGTGAGTGGAGGGTTATTTTATGGTTTTTCTTGAGCGGTATATTGTAGCGATTTTTGTTATAATTATTATAAAATAAATGTGTTTATGTTTGTTATTAATAACTGTATCAAGTGCAATTAGAGACCTATCAGTATCCTTCCAACTTTGTCTAAGATTCTTGAGAGAGTATGTTGTGATCAAATTATGTTATATGCAGTGGAAAACAACATTTTGCCAACTAATCAATCTGGATTCAGAACTGGACATTCCACAAACACATGCCTTTTAAATATTGTAGATAATTTACTAGAGAACTATGATAAGTCTATCATCTCACTATTAATTCAGATTGACTTTTCCAAGGCTTTTGATATGGTTGATCACAGCATGCTCCTCGCAAAATTGAAATACTACAATTTTTCTGATTTAGCAGTTGAATGGTGTAAAAAATACTTGACGGATAGATTCTTTCAAGTATGCATGTCCTCGAAGGTAGAAGCAAATAATTCTCGGAACTTTTATATTTTGTGCGGTGTTCCACAAGGGTCCATTTTAGGACCTTTGTTCTTTCTTATATATGTTGCAGATATGCCATCTGTATTTAATTTTTGTACGGCGCATACGTACGCCGACGATACCCAAGTATTAGCTTCCATAAATCCACAGCCTGAGTACATAAATGAACAATGTGCAATAGTAAATAGTGAACTTGATAAATTAGCAGCATGGATAAAAAATAACGGCCTCAAAATTAACGCAAGTAAATCGTCTCTTCTTGTAGTGGGTAATTACGGTAATATACCTGATATTATTTTGGATGGCGAGACAATTAAGCGTACATCTACCACTAAAATTTTGGGTCTCAATTTTGACAGAAATTTAAGTTTTAGTATTCATTTGAACCAAAAGCTCTGTGCTGCTAGGCTCAAATTACGTCACCTTTTTCATTTCAGACATGACCTTAGTCCTACAATCAAACTACGGCTAGTGAACACCTTGATATTGCCACTATTTGATTACTGTGCTTGTGTTTATGTACCAAACCTAACACAAACTGACAAAAACAGAATCACCCTTCTAGAAAACAGTTGTTTACGATTCGTTTACGGGGTACGTAAATATGACCACATAAGCGAATTTCGAGAGTTAGCTAATATACCGACTATCGAAAATCGTGTAAAAATCGCGTATCTCTGTCTAGTACATAAAGTTTTACTAACCGGTTCTCCGTCTTATTTATTTGATAAATTAATTCAAAAGAATTATAATTATACTCTTCGAATTAAGAATTTGTATATTATACCTTCTTTTAGAAAGTCAAAATTTAAGGGATCTTTCTCATATCTGGCACCAATGCTCTATAACGCTATTCCTGATTCGTTAAAATCTCTGTCTCTATGTACATTTCGTAGATATATAAAAGAAATGTTTAGCACTTAACTTTGTTCATTTTTGTTATATAATTTCTATATGTAGTATTTATAATATCTAAGTTGTAAATTATTCTTTGTAAAAAATCCTGGTAATTTAATTTTTTTTATATTTATTTGTATGGTTGGGTGGAAGAACAGCCTTTGGCTGAACCCCGCCTTTGGCTTATAGTCAATAAAGATTATTATTATTATTATTATATTAAATATGTACTATATGTTTGCGTAATTCCTGCAACATATAAAAGAAAGAAAACATTGCTTTATTTTGAAATAACATATAGTAATATTATTAAATGTTACATTATTTATTATTCAATATTATTTACTTGTTTAAGTATTGTCACATGTACGACACTACCCTACACATGTGTATTCGAGTTTGATGACCTTGAACAGGCTCGTTTTACGTGCTGGCATAGCCGTACGGCTAGTGGCTAGGTGTCTAGAAGAAAGATTATTTATTTTTATATCAATGTTAGTACTATAAAACTTGAACGAGAAATAACAAAAAATATATATTTTGATTATTAAAATTTCCTCAAAACTGATTTCTTTAAAATTACTTTTGATTGGCTTATATTTCTAAAACTGTTAATATATCCCAAATAATCTGATATTTTTTAAATAGCTTTCGTTTCCGGTTTAAATTAAACTGTAAACATACAGAAAATATCTATAAACTAATTTAATCTAAATTCCAAAGTCCGTTGGATAAATATAATAATTATTTTAAAATAACAAAACTCCTTAAAAATTACATATAATATTCAGGGTAACCATAATATACTGAGGCGGTCTATAGAAATGTAAAATAAATAAATATATGTAATACTTTTGTAGTTCAGTAGGTAATCCAAAGAAGCTTTTTACAAATGTTTTTTCTTTATTATTATTTGGACAGTCTTTTACACAACAATATATACCACCCGACATTATGTCTAGTCTAGTTTGGTAGTTATTAGTTATTCTTGCGCTGAACCGCCAAGCAAATGTACGCTGTCACTGGTGCAGCTAGGCATACCTGGGTATGCCCAATCTCCTTGCATTACCTCTCCCTGGTCGAAGTTCACGCACACATAGCCATTGATGCACGGACAGCAATACATACAAGTGTGTCGTTTCTGTTGTATATTATATTCTGTGATATTGTTTCGATTAGAAATAAAAATAAAATATTTCAGTTTAATTCTGTAACTAATATTTCTTGTATTATTTAAACAACAATAAATAATTTAAATTAAAACAAATTGTATTCGTATATTTATTCCATTTATAATTAGTTTTTTGTTTAATTTTTTACCTTCCGTCACCAAAGGCAATACCTTCCTTACCTAAAGGTGACGGAAGGTATTGCCTTTGGTCAAATTAGAATACGAATTTACTATTTTTACGATAATATCTGCGTGTGTGTGTGTATATGTGTGTGTATGTGTATGTGTGTGTTTGTGTGTGTTTCAGATCACTCCAATAACATGATTCCAAAAATTATATTTTTATCATATTCCTCGAGTTTAGATCCATATGCAGACAAGATTAGAGTTTGGTTATAATTGGTCCACTGGAAATACCCTCATTTGCAACTTTTAACAGTTTTTCTTGAAAAAAAGCAGTTAAATATCATTTATTGACATTTAATGTTATTATATTTTAAAGAATATTATATTCTCTATACGATGTGATTCCATTTTATACTTCATATTCAATAGATATAGAGTTAAATAATTATAAAGATATTAAATTTCATAAATCAGCCAGCTATACTTGAAAACTGGTAATATATTCAGATAATTCAAATTGACAGATGTCAGTATCAATGAAAAGAAAATGAATGTGGCAGAGATGAGGATGAGGATGTTAAGATAGATGTTGGGAAGACACGGAAAGATACGGTCAGGATTTAAAGGATAAGGGAAATGGCTCGAGTGATAGAAGTTTCTAAATAGAAAGATACTAGAATTACTACTAGATTACATTGGTTTGAACATGTCATGAGGAGAGATGAAGAAAATATTGGAAGAAGAATGAATAGCTTAGTAGTAGCATGTAGAAGAAACAGAGGAGGACCAAAGATGTTTATGATCTAATTTTACTGGAAATACCTATAGGATCTTTTGCGAGTAAATTTATGTGTGAAATTCGTACATAATATAAAAGGAATGACGGAAAGTAATGTGCTGGCCACATCCGATTTTTTAGTTATGTAAATAAACTGGTAATTATATAATATGTGAATAGTTATTTACGAGTTGTATATATTTATAAATCACATTTTACAAATCTATTTGTTTAAAATTCCATATATTTTCTATGCTTGCAATACAGTCGTACATGGAGAGGTTCCCTGTGACATCACGAGATGAGCATTTAGTGCTGGGACTCTACCGTATCGCCTGAAGATCGCATGATGTAAAATCGACGTCATGGGCACGCCAGACGATACGACAGGCAATACCGAAATGTTAGAGTGACGTCATTTATACGTCATGCGATCGCCAGGCGATATACAAGCTTGTATTCCCGTGTGGCCTCGATATGTCACACCTTCAACATCAGGCGGAGTGACAACTCGGTTCAACTATTTTTAGTTGGATAAACAAAGAACACAGAAAAAAATCTGATTTGGCCAGCACAATACCTTCCGTCAATCCTGTGTATTATGTATAAATTCCATACATAAATTTTCTTGCAAAAGATTCTAAATTTCCAGTAAAATTATTTCATAAACAAACTATGCAAATTGTACTTGACACTGACTTCTTCTTCTCTAGCTTTTCCCATTCGTTAAGGGTTGTTATTTTTTATTTTCTTTTTCCACTCATTTCTGTTTTGCGTGTCGTTCTCATTCAGTACCCTTTCTCTCAAGTCTTCCGCAATACAGTTCTTCCATCTTGTTTTTGGTCTTCTTCTGTTTCTTCAACCTTCTATTACTAAGCTATTGATTACTCTTCCAATATATTCTTCATCTCTCCTCATGACATGTTCAAACCAATGTAATTGTCTCTCTTGTATCTTTCTAGAAACTTGTAACACTAGAGTTATTTCCTTACCTATCTTTCCGTGTCTTCCCCAACATCTACTTCAACATCTTCAACATCCTCATCTCTGCCACAGTCATTTACTTTTTATTGATACTGACATCTGTCGATTTGAATTATCTGAATATATTAACAATTTTCATGGTTAGCATAGCTGTCTGATTTATGAAATTTAATATCTATTTAATAACTCTATATCTATTGATTATGAAGTATAAAACACAATCAAATCGTATAGAGAATAATATATTCGTTAAATGTAAATAAATCATATTTAACAGTTAAATCTTCAAATGACGCTACTTCCGGTTTTGATCAATTATAACCAAAATCACTTGTTCTTCTGGATGTAAACTTGATTAATACGAAAAAATTATAATTTTTGGAATCGTGGTATGGAAGTTATGCGATCCGAAACTTTCGTCACACACACACACACACACACACACACACACACACACACACACACGTACATACATACAGACATTATCGTAAAAATGGTAAAATCATATTACAGGGGCCCTAAAACATGCTTATTCACTAAAAACTCGTCATTGAATTTTTTGACCAAAGACAATACCTTCCTTACCTAGGTTACGGGAGGTAAAAAACATGTAAGCAGTCATATTGTCCATACGCATATCATTGTGTAAATGATGTGTATATGGAATGGACGTCAAGAAACGATGAGAAAGCAGTTTGGAAGTAAACATTAGCACTGGAGAATTGAAAATTCATTCATAATACAAATGAAAAGTGAAAGTTGGCTGGAATATTAGGTAGGTAAATGGGCCAACGAGAATATATAATAACTGTTCTCTCCGAACAGTAGCAGGAAGCTTACCTTTAGACCTCTCCTATTTATCTACGGATGTTTGAACAATCCTGGTGAATATTTTATGTTTTATGTACAATTAGGAAGTTACACGAGCTTTGTTTTATGTACATATTTCATTATTTGAAGAGCACAAGCGATGTATATCATAATTTCGTGTGCTAATGAGGAAAGGTGGCCAGGCAGCACGGGAGGAGAAAAATAAATATCCCTCTGCGGCTGGCCAACGCGGCCCAAAGCCTTCGGTAGTTCGCTAATTCGCACCTACAAGTGCCCAGCCCAACTGCGACGGAAACACCAGAAGATAAAGAACCGAGGCTACTGTGAGCTATTTCAACAGAGAATTATAACTCAACCCTTTGCGGGAATTTTTCTCTAGTATTTGTTTAAATTATGATATCCTATTTACAGTCATAAAAAGTCTCCATACGACAATATCTTCAATTTATTTTACGAAAAACAGCAGTCTAAAACCCAATATATTTAGTTTTTACCTTCCGGCACCACTAGGTAAGGAAGGTATTGTCTTTGGTCAAAAAATTCGTTGGTGAATTTTTAATGAATAAGCACGTTTTGGGGTCTCTACAATACGATTTTACTATTTATACGATGATTTCTGTATGTATGTGTGTATGTGTGTGCGTGTGTATGTGTGTATGTGCGTGTGTATGTGACCGCGGTTTCGGCTGCGATATCTCCAATAGTAGAATAATTCCAAAAATTACAATTCTTACGTATTTCTCTTCCTTACATCCATATGCAGAATTGATTAGATTTTAGTTATAATTGGTCATTTGTAGATTTTAACAGTTTTTCTTGAACAAACACTGTTAAATATTATATACACATTTAATATTATTATAAATGTTAAAGAATATTCTATTATCTATACGAATAGATTGAATTTTATATTTCATATTCATTGGATATAGAGTTAAAGAATTATAAAGAAATTAAATTTTATAAATCAGCCAGCTATGCTATAACCATGGAAACAGCTACTATATTAAGAAAATTCTGACAGATGTCAGTGTCAATGAAAATAAAATGAATGTGGCAGAGATGAGGATGTCGAGATAGATGTTGGGGAAGACACGGAAGATACGCTAAGGAATGAAAAAATATGGAAAATAACTCGAGTATTAAAAGTTTTTAGAAAGTTACAAGAGAGACGATTACATGTCATTACGAGAGATAAAGAATATTTTGGAAGAAGAATGAATAGCTTAGTAGTAAAAGGTGGAAGAAACAGAGGAAGAGCAAAGATAAGATGGAAGGACTGTATTGCGGAAGACTTCAGAGAAATGCAACCGAATGAGGACGACCCGCAAAACAGAAATGAATGGAAGAAGTAAATAAAAAACAGCGATCACTAACGAATGGGACAATCTAAAGAAGAAGAGTGGCAAGTGCCATTTGCATAGTGTGTTTATGAAATAATTTTACTGGAAAATCTTTTGCAAATTTATGTATGGAAATTGTACAAAATTTACAGGATTGACGGAAGGTATTGTGTTGGCCAGATCAGATTTTTTTTAATCCAAAATTAAGTTATTATATATAAAAAATAAACAAATAATATAGTTATTTTATTTATTTTATGAGCTAAGCATTGAAAGTATTCATAATTTCATGAACGAAAACTAAAATACGAGTATTTATATTTTATAAAGAAATATATTTTAATGGGGTTCCTTTGATTTTTTCACCAATAACTAAGCGACGAACAATTAAATCTGCCAAATTTTTGGTCACCGATGGCACTATATTCTGCTATTCTTCTTGTAATTAATTTTAAATAATTTTTTGTTTTATTGGTTTATATTCCTGTATCTTTCAAGAATTTTCCGCACTTTCTAAATCTGGTTAAAGCCCAGAGATTGTAGGGGATTAAGCTTATTTTTAATATTTTATAAGGTTTATTAGGTTTTCTAGTATCATAGAAATAATTGTAAATTTATTATTATATACGTTTCTTAATACGAGTCTCTTTTGTTTATTATTTGCAATTTGCGTGGTTTCTGTTACTTTTACTCGTACTAGATATTTTTTCTTCTTTTTTAAATAAATACCCAAAAATTCTAGAAGTTATATTTCGTTCTATATTTTTTTTTCAGGATGATGACGTGCGTCTTTTACCTTATCATTTTTACTATAGTCAGCGTAATTTTTTATACAGGGTTCCGTAAAAAAGCTTTTTTCACGACATGCACAGGAGGCTCAACTTTCTTCTCCCGAAATAGTGAGGAAAATGTGTTTTCCTCTCTATAGAGGAATGAATGTTATTTACAAAAAATATATTGTAAAAATTATAAGTAAATTTCTAATTTTATTGAAAATCCTTATTTTAGTGATATACGTACATACTTTAAATTATCTTACAATTATATCTTATATTTTTCTTTTTCTAGATTAAATCACAATTTGACAACTTTAATTTAGATTTAAGATTGGTTAATTGGCAACACTGTTACACCGCCTCGCGTTTAAAAACTTAACTTTTGACGTGTCAGTTGTGTTGTCAAAGTGTAAATATAAATTATAAATAATATAAAATATTACCCTTATTCTATTAGTCATGTCAATATAATCTATTTTGATTCAAATAAACAAAATATTACTCTTATTCTACTAATCTTTTCTTAAAGTGTATTTAAGGTCCGAGCAAATCGTTTTTAGAAACATGTAAAAAAAATGTTGTGTCCAACACGAGAAGAAAGCGTTTTTTCCACTTTTGCTCGAATTGCCTCATGAGCGCATCGAATGAGGCAAACTTCGAGCTAGAGTGGGAAAAAGAAGTGCTTTCCTCTCTAGTTTGACAAATAACTATTTTTGCAGTTTTTTTGATGTTGGGGGTATTTTTTTTTTCACTAATTTGCATGGACTACAATTACTTCTTCAGTATTTAATTTTGATACTACATCGTTTTTAATTGATATAATCACCAATATATTTAAACATTTTTGTTTTCATAGTAGAATGCAAATAGGATTTAATTACTAGTTTGTTTGCTGAAACTTGTTTCATAGCTAGTAACTGTTACTGGAATTGGAAGATTATGCTTAAAACATCCCACAAATCGCCCTGTCGTCCCAGAATTTTTACATAAATCTATCGACGAACCAATATACTGAACTTATAACTTAATTTTTAATTTATTTTGTAAAAAAAATCTAAAAAATTGCCCTAAAACCAATTACGCCCCAGGCCATCGCCCTGTTGGATGTAATTATTTATTACTGGGAAACATATTTGTTCCGCCATATTTCAATAAATAATTTATTTATATCTAATCAGTCTGCATAACGTCAACTAAATCTTTTTCTCGGTGTAATATTCAAATCATGGTCATCAGTTTCCTTGCCAGATCTTTTCCCCATATCCCCACTAAAATGTTTATAATCTTCTTTATTTGTCTTACTATCTGTGCCTGTGTGTCTCTGGAGATGTAGCGGGGTCGGAATGGGCAGTTATGAGTGAGCGCAGTGGGATACAATGAACTCCGGGAGTGCCGGAATCACTGGCGTCCTCCTGTGCGACCGCAACTTGGGGCCCGGAGGTCCTGAGGTCAAAAAGCCAACACCTCAACCTTTTCTATCCCAACCGGGATTGAGATATAGAGGGAAGGATGAGTTCGTTGAGTTCGATTCTGACTTAGAGTGAGGTAGTAGAGTGTTGGGGTAGGTAGGCAACTAGGGTTGCAGGGATGTTGTGAAGGGATGCATTAAAAAATGTATGGCCCAGTAACACGATACATGTTGTAACTTTAAAATTTATAGAGAGACAAACGTTTAAACGGCTTAACTGATTTTATTATTAAATTTATACCAAGTTTTAAAGTACAGGATTTTTCAATAAGAACTTTTTTAATTTTTTTAAATAAAACACATTTGAGATGAAAGCTCGAAATTAGTTGAAATATGTTGCAGAGACTCTACAATTTATGAATGGAAAACAATATCCGATAAATGTCCACCACGACTACTTTGGTAGACATCGATTCTTCTGACAAAATTTTCAATCATATTTGTGCATAATTGTGGCACATCTCACGAATTATGCACTCGATGTTGGCATCAAATTCTGAAATTGTTGTTACATTATTTTTATAAACTTCATCTTTCACGTAGACCCCACAAGAAATAATCTAACGGTGTTAGATCGCATCTTCGTTGCCAATTGACATCACCTCTACGCGAAATCAAACGTCCATCAAATTTAGTTTTCAATAAATCGATTGTTTGCTGTGTGGCAAGTTGCCTCTTCCTGTTGAAATCACAAGTCGTCGTTTTGTCGACATTCATATCATTCAAAATAGTCCACAAAATTTGGTTACCGTGCCTCTACAGTGCACTCCATAACGACAGTACCAGCCTCATTTTCGAAAAAAATACGGTACAATGACACCGCTAGCCCAAAAAGCACAGGTATAAATAAATACGTTTTAGTGTTGCTACGTTCTGTACTACTAACCCAGTTGACTCAATTTTTTACACTAAATTCTTAATTGCAGGCTCTGATGGACAATTATAACGACCGAAAATATCAACGATTTTACGAAATGTAGTTTTCACAGATCAACCATTTTCATAATGGATTTGAATTATTTTTATGCGATTTTCCAGCGAAATTGAATTCATTTTATTTAATTGTTGACCTTCTACAGTAAATATAACCACGAACTGAATGACATATCTGTCATCTTATCCAGACACAACCCTATTGAAAAAAATTGATGTGGCCAGTACATTACCTTCCGTCTACCCTGTGTACAAATTCCATACCTACATAAATTTACTTGCAAAAGATCTTATATTTCCAGTAAAATTAATTCATAAACAAACTATGCGAATTACACTTGACACTGATATTTTCTTCTTTTACTTTTTCTCATTCATTGCGGGTCGCTCTTTTTAATTTTTCTTCTTCCACTCATTTCTGTTTTGCGTGTCGTCCTCATTCAGTTCCTTTTCTCTCAAATCTTCCGCAATACAGTCCTTCCATCTTATCTTTGGTCTTCCTCAGTTTCTTCATCCTTCTATTACTAAGCTATTCATTCTTCTTCTAATATATTCTTCATCTTTTCTCATGATATGTTCAAACCAATGTAATCGTCTCTCTTGTATCTTTCCAGAAACTTTATCGCTCGAGCCATTTCCCTTACCTTATCTTTCCGTGTCTTCCCGAACATCTATCTCAATATCCTAGTCTCTGCCACATTAATTTTCGTTTCATTAATACTGACATCTGAATAGAAAAACGTCAATGTATCAATTTAAGAAACAATAACAGTTTTGAAGAAATTCAGATTCAGAGCTGTGCTGGGACCCTGCAGTATCGCCTGACGATCGCATGACGTAAAAATTACGTCATTCTAACATTTCGGTACTGCCTACTATATTGTCTGGCGATTACACGACGTTAATTTTTCGTCATGCAATCGTCAGGCGATACTTCAGAGTCCTAGCACTGTTCATAATATGGAAACTAATTCCAAGGCAACAATCACAAATATAAAAATTGTTTAACGTCTACGAACTACTAATTTTTCAAATGGAATTTTGGGTTCAGCGAAGATGTTACCATTACTCTTCCTATAAGTAGTATTCCATTTGTTTTTAAATGTTTAAGTCTTAAAACACTAAATAGGTTAATCAGAGTGTTGACCGCGACACCGTAACATAAGACTTTAACATATAAAATCATACTTTCGTAATTTTCTGCTTCCCTAATTATTTTACGTAAAAAAGCTTCAAATAAAAGTTGTAGTGCTTAAAATTCTGCATCTCAAAATGAAAATGTCGAAAATCACCCCAAAAATAGCGATAGCCTCAACTGAAACTAAAAATTAACAAATTATATGTCAAACTAGATTAATTTCTTATTTGTCATTTCTGTTAAAGTGAAAAATTATTTATTTAAATTATTGAAAAAGAATAATACAATGATCATCTGCCTTGATTTAACCCTGAAGATGATTATTGTATGGTCGAAACGTCGGTTTGAAATCAAATAAACATCTTAAGACTGTTCCGATTAAATTATTCTTTCCTCAATCAACTTCCAGTCGATCTTCGTTACTCGAAAATTTAAATTATTACTTTAAATATTTGTTCACTTGCACAGGTATTACCAATATTAGCTACTAAAATATATTCTCTAACTTGACAGGTAAAACGTCAAACATTTATTAATTTATAGTTTCAATTCCATAGCTACCGCTATTTTTGGGGTGATTTTCGTCATTTTCATACCTAATTTCTGCCGCTACAAAGCATGTAAAATTAATTTTGCGTATTGATTAAGATGCTTTGAGCTTTTCACTTTTTATTTAAAGTATTTTTACTTACAATAATTAGGGAAGCAGTAAATTATGTAAATATGATTTTACACGTTAAAGTATGAAGCGAAATATGGTACTCAAAGCATATTCACGTATGAGTCGAGGCGAAGTACTGACTATGGATACGGGCAAATTTTCTAATACACTACTGTGTTGTTATACTTTGGTTCACGAAAGATGACTATTCAAGGTCACTTATAAGTCGTCTGATGTAATATTACTTACAACTTGCAGATAACTTCATTGCATTTCGTATGCATAGACGTAGAACATAAAATATTCATGGATACATTTTAACTGAAAAAAATAAGTGTAATTTATTTAAAAATCATGTTTCTTTTTAAATAATGCCTTTGTCATAGATTTATATTCTTCGTGAATGATGAAGCTTCTTGATTGGATGGGTGTATGGAAATAAATTCTTCACCTATTTTTTTGCAAAACACAAAAACATGAACTTGATATAAACCATGGAATAATAATTCAATTTAAACGTCAACGTCACGGGATAAACATTAACCGAGATGGCAGTATAGTTGATAATTAGTTATCTATAACACTACGACATACGTCATTATTATTTGTAGTGTGTTAGAAAGTAAAGTCATCATTTACGTATATCTGTTACACAACATAAATTACATAGACATACGTTAAATAATCTTTCTCTTTTTAACATGATTGTGAAAAGTGTTAACAAACTTTCAATATATAGCAATAAAAAATAAATATTCCTAACTGCACTAATGAAAAGTTCTTTAAATAATTTGTACACCTACTTTTGAAAGCAATGCATAATAATTCATTTGAAATTTAATTTTGATGCAATGTTTCAATGTTTAAGGACCTCTTCAGTTACGTTGGTGCAACTGGCCAAAAGTGCTATTGAGTTAAGGTACCCTTGTCTGTTGGATTATAATAATTACCGAAATACCTATGTACCGCTTTTAGACTATAAGTTAACCATTTACCCGCATCGTATATAGTATGTAAATTATATTTGTAATTGTAACTATAAATGATAAAGGATTCAATAAATATTTGTAATACAAATTCAAAACTGATCTACATCTCATAACCATTCCGCATAAACAAAATTCCCTCGAAATCTTTCCGTTTACATCGCTAAACAAATCCGATCTCCGCTTTCTGTGTTGAGATTCCTTTCCTGTCGCGTAATAATGAATCTGTTCCTCGTTGAGGCGCCGACGGCGTTGCCTGTGCCGAGAAACGGAGACGCCACGCCGCGACGGAGTCCGAGCTCAGAACGCGACGCTCCGCGGATATGAATGACAAACAAGACGCGAGGAGCGAGTCTAGCGCCTGCAGCCAACGAAAGTAAGGACACGGTTGTAACCTTGCCCTACTCAAGGGTTATTAACGCGGGAGATGTGATAACGACGTGTTTAAGAAGATTATTTTTTGTTGCTGTTTCCATTTTTACCTCCCGCTATCCTTGGTATAAGGGAGGTATAGGGATCGTGCTAAAAATCGCATATAGAGATTTTGGTAAATGACCAGGTTTTAAAGTCACTACAATCCGATTTTAACATTTTTACGATGATGTCTGTGGGTGTGTATGTGTGTGTGTATGCATGTGTGTGAGTGTGGATCCTCTGGGTACTCTAATTCAAATACTATCATTCAGAAAATTTTGAAACCATCTATTCATTCTACCTCATTCTAATATGGAAAGAAGCCATTAGATTTTGGTGTATATCGGACAACCGGAAATGGCACTTTACTTGAAGCTCAAATAGTTTTTCTTCAAAAAATACCTTTAAATGTTATTTTTTCGCAATTTATGTTATTATAAAAATTAAAGATTATTAAAATTTCTACGGGTTTGCATTAATACTTTTTCTATATACAGGGTGTATCAAGATAATGGAACAGTGCCTTTTGTAAGGCATACAGGGGGACACATAACCATTATTATTTTAAAGCCAGTGGTAGTGAACTTATGGATTAATGTTACATTTTTTTAAATGGCATTATATGTTATTTATTAACTTATTAAATAGTGAATTCTCTTCTGAATTCAACAATATAATAATATCATTCCCTTACATTGCGAAAAATTTGATAAAAAAATATTTCGAAATTAGTATTTCATTTCTATTTAATTTTTTTTTAAGTAGGTTGTGCAAACATTTAATCATTAAAACAAAAGAAAATTATTTGTCATTCTCGTATTTCATTGTTATCTATTATTATAATTAAGGAAATTTTCGTTACCTTTGTAATAATTAATTTAATAATGGCAGCAGATTCAACAAAAACTGATTTTATTTATTGATACAAAATCAATTAAAATGCATTCCTACCATGCAATTTATTTGCAGAAAGTTATCCTAATTACGCAAGACTAAATAGTATTTACGCGAAATAAAAAAAAAACGAAATTTGGAACATGTCGAAAAAATAATATAATACGTAACAATGACATACAAATATGACAGTTAATTTTCTTTTGTTTTAATAGTTAAATGTTTGCTTAGCCTTTTTTAAAAAATTAAAATACTAGCTTTGAATTAATTTTTGTCAAATTTTTCGCAATGTAAGGGTATGATATTATTATATTGTTGAATTCAGAAGAAAATTCGCTATTTAATGAGTTAATAAAAAATATATGATGCCATTTAAAAAACTATAACATTGATCCAAAGTTGAGTACTACTGGCTCTAAAATAATAATAGTTATGCCAAAATATGTCCCCCTCTATGCTTTAAAAAAAATCTTAATCACTTTTTGTGTAACTTTTCATATTCACGAATAAATGGCACTATTCCATTATCTTGATACACCCTATATATAATAATAATATAGAAAATAAATCCCGGAACCTATGTTTTAAACGCAACTTCGTGGTTACACAGTTCACTGTCAAAAAAATAATCATTCCAAATTAATAATAATTTAAAATGAAAATTGTAAATAGAACATTAGTTATATGGAAAGGAACTTAATACAGTTTCCAATTGTTCAGATATAATTTAGAACAAATTAAAAAAAAAGTATAATTTTATCGTCTAGACTACGTATTACCGTATTCCTATTAACAAAATTTATTGCTTAACACATCCACTACGGTTTTTTTTTTACATCCCCCTACCCTTGGTAAGAGAGGTATAGGGATCGTGCTAAAAATCGCATATCGAGATTATGGTAAATGACCATGTTTTAAGGTCCCTAGAATCCAATTTTAACATTTTAACGATGATGTCTGTCTGTGTGTGTGTGTGTGTGTGTGTGTGTGTGTGTGTGTGTGTGAAAAAAATTTCTTCTTCGATAACTCTAATACTAAAGTTCCTTATTTTTAAGTTTTTAACAGGTTTTCTTGAAATACATTTTTTGACCTTTTATGTTATTATAAATAAAAAAAAGTTATAATTCTCTATTCGATTTAATTATAAAGACAATATCTTCCTTACCTATAGGTGACGGAAGGTAAAAACAATAAAATTTTATATGAACAGTTTTTGTGTTATTGAGATAGCAGAGGTACCTAAACCCCGTAAAACTCGTTTTTTTCACTGCCTTGGAAACTATTGAAGATCGGTCCTATGCTGATTAAGGTTTTTTTCACTTTTTGGTCAGTACTATATACCTTTTTATTATTTTTTTCTGATTCGCGTGCACAAAGCGAATTTTTTACAACTGTTTTTATCAAAAAGAGTGATACAATGAACAATTTTATAGTTTTCAGGAATTTTTTAAATTGTGACGTTGGTAACTGAGTGTAAATTTCAAATAAAGAATTAATTTTAGTTGTCATTACCAGGTATTACTCATGGAAATGACTGCAATTAGATATTTTTATATTAAAATATTTACATCAAAAAGTAAAGCACTCTTTTAAATTAAAATTCAAAGTATTTAATATGTAGGTTCATAACATAATAAATATAAATTTTAACTCTGACCTACCTTGTAAGTAACAGCTGTCAAACGTCAAAGTAAATTAAATTTCAAATGTTTATTGAAACTGTCAATGGTACCAACCGTGATATTTTAATATTTCTTTCAATAAAAATTTTGAAATAAAAGTAAACTAATGCGAATTAGGAAAAATAGTATGAAAAACACGTATTACAATGTCCATTTGTAATAATTGTCTTTCAATATACTATTACCCTTTTTCTAACACCCTGTATTTTTTATGTATCTGGCACGGGCACCCCCTAATAAAAATTTCTACGCATATGTTTATACTATTCGTTTCCATAGTCGCAATCATCATTCGTTTCGATACGAATACGAACGAAATTACGAAGTCTCAAGAATAGAGGCTCCTGATTCATTGTAAGGTCAGAAACTGGTAGTTGTTCCAATCCTACAAATTTCCATGACCTACTAGTGTAAACCTCAGCATATCTCACAATTCCACACATGCAACCCAAACAATCTCGGTTGGGCTTCCTCATCCTCATCCTGATTCACAGGTCATTCTTAGCTGTTGGAAGGGTTCATCCCAAGCGAGAGGCTGCGGCCTGGCTGCGACCGCAACTTCCGGATATTGATATGTAAAAGTCGGTGTAAAAGTGGTGCAACTGGTCGGAGCCGTTGGCCTAGGTCACGTACACCCAAACCCCGGCCCTGCCGAGGCGCTGCAATGAAACTCTCAAGAGTTTCACGAGGGTGAATGGAGATAAAGAATAAGGATGAACATGCTGTGTTGGTGTTGCCGGATCAAACTAACATATACTCATTTAATTGAAGTGTATGAAGATGTCATGTAATATTTTCTGAAAACTTCCAACATTTTCTGTATATAATTTAGTAAGAAACAACTTTTTGTAACATTACACTTTCACTCACTTCCCACTTGCCTCTTCATTTATATACTGTATAAAAATATTCTATGACTTAATTTGCAAACAGCCAAACAGCAAACAGAAAAGTCAAAACTGTAAGTTTAAATCTGTAAAAACACTGACAAAATCGCATCTATTTTTGTTGATTCATATAAAATTATACATAAGAGTGACAGGTTTCGTTGCGATTTTGTTCATTATTTACAGATTTATAACTTACAGTTTTCACCATAATACGGCCATTAATATCGCAACAAACTATCCGACTTAATAATCCGAGAATACCTTTCTTCTATAGCAATAAAGTCCGTCAATATTTTACTGACAAGTCTACTTTGGTTACTATTGTAATATGATGTATTTTCTTGATTTTCATGACATTGGTTCAATGGAAGCCGATTCCTTATGTTCTTTTAAAATTATACTTTAGATATTCCTCTATATAAAATTAAAGCGGTCTTTCTTATTTTGAACAGAAATTGACATTAGTTGTAATGTTGTATATATATTAAGCCACAGATTTAATCATACATTTTTTCATCTACTTTTAAAGAGACACTTTATCTACCGAAATATCGTTACTACAGCAATACTGAAACGATGAAGATATATAAATTGTTACACACAATATATTCGAGTTGATCCCCACGTCATCAATTTCTGATGCAAGAAATACTAAACTTTTATCTAGCATCTTTGTCGTACACAAAGGGCATGTGTGAGACTTTTATTCGCTATCCCATTATCGTAGGTATTTCAGGAGGGTACACGCTCTCCGCCCAACCAATGACAAAAAAATAAATAGAAACGGTAGTGTAACCGTAGTAACAAAAGTCATTTTCAAATATTTAAATTATTTGAATATTCATGTCATTCTGTCAATCATGTGAAGGTGATTTTGGCGTTGATAATTTGTGTTTCGTTCTGTGTTGGTATTTTGTTAATTCTTGGTATTATATTGGGCATTATACTATTGCAAAGATGGTGTTTCTAAAATTGCCGACAATTATTCCAACATATTACTTTTGGACAATGAAAAGAGGTATATTTCATTCATATCGTATTTATTAAATTCCTCTATTATTACTAAATAACTATTTATACTTCGAATTTTGATGAATAATGTAGATTATATTATAATACTATCAGTTTTGACATTACATCATAATTATTGAATTGATTTAATATTGCGAAATAAATGTCTTATTTCGAATTTTGATTATTAATAATAATCACACGGTACAAGTTATATTACACTTATGTCAATTGTCAGTTTTGATTTGTATGAATGCTTCGGAAATCACAAGATTTTACCCGACAATATGACGTCACCAATTCCCTCCCCCTTTTATGATTTGGACCACATGCTTACGATTGCTGACGTGGAGATCAAGACGTGGAAACAGGCTTATTCTGTAACTCAGTGGTTACTTTTTTAACAATTGGTTTAAAAAATTAACTAAACAAGTATGTGATAAGTAATAAAAAAATGGATTTCAGTTTACAAATCAATATCTATTAGATAAAAATTTTAACCAATCGTTAAAAATTAGCCACTGTTACAGAATAGACCTGTAAGTGTGTTAATAAAAGGCGCGTTAATTGTTTAGATTTTTAATCGTCGATTAATACATGCCTTAGTTACAATATTTTCCCGTTGATTGTAACTTATTATAATGGAGAAAATCGAATTTTATCCTACGACAAAATTTTGAAGGTTAGTAACGTTTAGACATAAAATTTTGTTTTTAATTGTAGAGCAGTGTTACCTACCTCTAAAATCAGTCCATTCATTAATAGCGGTTATTAATAAACGACTTTCTATACTTGTTAATGAAACCCATAAATAAAGGATCAAGGAAAAAAATCGTTAATCACTAGAGACTTAAAGTAAAAACATATCCATACCAACATACCAACTAACAAAATTTGTATTGATAACTATAAAAATGTCAAATTTCATCTTTAATTATTATTATTCAGGAAATGACATCTCAAATTCATTAGTAAATCATTAATATGAAATGAAAATAAATTGTTTTAAAAGTAATTCAATTTTATTCTTAATAATGATTAATACAAAAAAAGTTTAGTAGCAGTATTTTCACTTTCTTAATATATAGTTCCATTTCTTCAAAAAATTCTGAAATGTAATCGCAACAATTTCTCCACAGTTGTCAGAAGGTGAAAGTTCAAACGCTCCATAAAATTCGTTAGCCACCGTTACTTCAGCAAATATCCAGTCCCTTGCAAAATAAATACATTACTTAAAGTTCCATAAATATCTCAACCCCACGAAATAAAACACGTAAAAAAGCAGAGCGTAAAAATTGAAAAGAGCAGCAGTTCTCTTTAGACACGTGGCCCAATTTCTCACAGGGTCATATGACTATTGTGTTACCTTTATCTACTCGCTAAAAGCCCAAAATACGTAGAAAAAAAGCGATTTATAGTGACCGATATGGAGAGAGAAGTAACTTTAAGCTTGCGTGTAAGTACCAGATGACTTTTCTTGTGGTTTCGCATTTGGAGAATTTACATAATGGTCCGAAATGACAAAGAAATGATTCTATTTTTGGGGACAATGGCAGATGTTTTATTGTGGCCAGTGACTTTATTTATTAATGTGAATTTATGGGCCATTTTAACGGTTCTAAATCGTATTGATATCCTTTTTAGGAGATTTGAAACCATTTCATTCGAAATCAAATCGAAATATAACCGAACATTTTTTATGTCTTTGTGAAAACTAAAGTTTTATTCAATTCTTTTCCGATGCTATTATCAATATTTCTTATTTATTTCGAGAGAAGTAATATCATAAATTTTAAAATTCTGTCTGTATTACTAAAAATTTCAGATTTTATTACATTTTTATGTATATTTTAAAATGATTCTGTGAAATACATACATAAATGTGGGAATAATAATTATGGAAAAAAGTAGTAAAAAACAACTAAAAAATTATATATTCGAAATTAAGATACTTTACTTATATTACCAAAATCGAAATCGTTATCTGGTGCCAGGTTTCACTATTCACGAACAATATTTTATTCATCAGTTAAACTATTCATCGAATAAAATACCATATCTTTGTTTCACCAACGTCATTTAGCAACTATTCAACGAATAAATCGTTGCGTAAATTATCTGGAGGTTTTTACCCAGTTAAATATTTATTCAATGAATAGTGTGGCATTTGACATTTTTATTGTGCGTGTTATAATAATTTTATAATTGTTTAGTAAGGTGATCAAAAGAATATTTACAATAACTATGAATCCAAAATGGATAATAAATAAAAATAGATTATGAAGTATTTTATAAGGTTATTTTACTTCCTTCAATATTAGAATGTCATTCTCATCATTGTTGACATCTTCCGATGAAGAAATTGTTATTCAGACGAAAAAGAAATGATCCTTATAATCCATAATCAATTGGACGAAGTACATTTTTGCATGCGTTTCTGATCATCAAAATAATGCGTCTATAAAATTCTATATATGATGCAAGAGATATGCCAGTTTTTTTACCTCCCACTACCCTGGTAAGGGAGGTATAGGGATCGTGCTAAAAATCGCATATCGAGATTTTGGTAAATGACCATTTTTAACATTTTCACGATGATGTCTGTGTGTATGTGTGTGTGTGTGTGGCTGTGGATCATCTTTACGCTCTAACTCAAATACTATCATTCAGAAAGTTTTTAAACCATGTATTTCGACCTTATTCTAATATGGAAAGAAGCCATTAGATTTTGGTGGCAATCGGATAACCGAAAATGGCAGTTTACTTGATGCTCAAGATAGTTTTTCTTCAAAAAAATACCTTTAAATGTATTTTTTCGCAATTTGTTATTATAAATATTAAAGATTATTCCATTTTCTACAGGTTTGATTTAATACTTTTTCTGTATATTCTATGGATACATTTATAAAGTAATATAAAAATTATACCCCATAGGTAAATGGCAGGAGATATTGTGTTGGTCACATCAGATTTTTTAATGAAGGAACATATTTTTGTGCGAAAGTATTTCATTTTTAATTTTTTCGCGTGACAACACCCAGTGAGAATAACATGTACTACTTATTATTAAAATTTTAATAGTATCAAATATATAATTTAGTACAACAGCAAAATGTATTGGCTGCGTTCAGTTTTACGCTCTGAGCGGTCTGAGCGCTCGATGCAGTTCGGTATAATTACATCTGAGCGATCTTTTTGCTCAGTTCTACATTCGATTATTAGCTCACAGAACGCACAGAGCCCGATCTGTGCGCTCGTTCTCTAACCATGGAGTATGTTGAGCAGTTGTCTGGCGAATGCGTATATAAGCGCAAATTTAAAATGTTTGTCGCCGGAAACGCAAACAGTGTCTATTCTATGAATGAATGTTATCGTTTGCGTATATCAATCAAAACGTATAAATTAGTCATTTTAGGAAACATATTTCTACATAATTGTCAGCTTTAAGTTGTCCATAATCATTTCCACATTCTTAATTAGTATCATAAAAAAAATCTGTTGTGGCCAGCACAATACCTCTCGCCACTTCCTTTTTTGGTAGTATAGGGAGCGAACAGTCATGTTACATTGTTGGCGTTGACAAGCAGATGTGGGGGCCCGTTTCAGGATGATAATTAGTAATTACGTACATGGATGTCAATTGTCAATTTTTCATTCAGAATTTCAAGATTTTCTAAATACACGTAGTTAATTTGTCACCAGGAGTGTGGAATTTACCTGTCAGTTACAAACAATTTAAATTTTCAACTATTTTCCATTTATTATAACCGATTATTTTATATATTATATTTTTTTTATCTCTAAATCTATAGAATATATTATAAAATATTTAAATGTATCAGATAGAGAATTTAATTTTCTTTAATATTACCAAGAAAAATTTGCAAAAAATATTATTTACAAGATTTTTTTTCAAGAATCTTCTACTTCCGGTTATCCAATTGGTACCAAAACCTTTTCAGATCTTCCCATGAATGTCCGATTGGGAAATACGTAGTTAAACAAATTTAAAGTCTTATAGTTTTTGAGTAACCGTCCTTCCAACATCCTACATACATACACACACACACACACACACACACATACATACATCCACACACACACACACACACACACACACACACACACACACACACACACACACACAGACATCATCGTAAAAATGTTAAAATCGGATTGTAGGGACCTTAAAACGTGCTTATACAATAAAATCTGGATATGCGATTTTTAGCATGAATGCAATACCTCTCTTAGCGAGAGGTAAAAAACGTTCATAACTCGCGCACAGTACGCATTTTAACAGTTATTTATTATTTTCCGTTTTTATTCTGGCGCAAATTAATAAGTGTCAAAATGGCCGCTAAACGATTATCCGTTCGGTTATTCAAGCTACAGATCGGAAATCGCAGACGATTCGTCACGTGATCAGATTGCTCAGAGTGCTCGACAGATTTAAATACCGAACGTACCCATTATATACCTTAGCAATTCTATTAGACTATAGGGTCGCAACGCACGAAAACTTTTACATAGCCTTCTTCAAATCACGAATTATACAGTTCTCGACTCCGCAAATCTAGTCCTGCTCAAATCTTGACTTATGCACTGTTCGACAAGGTCACTGGAAAGTACACTTCAGAGTATAAATTGTAAATAAAAAATACTACCAGTAACACAACCTATCCTACTTCAATATGTACTCTAGAATGTACTTGTCAGTGACCTTGTCGAACAGTGCATAAGTCAAGATTTGAGCAGGACTAGATTTGCGGAGTCGAGAAATGCATAAGTAATGATTTGAAGAAGGCTATGTAAAAGTTTTCGTATGTTTCATGTAATCTCATTCTATTATATATAAAAATTATTCTAAATTTTTAATTACCATAACAATATTATTTGTAAATTTGAAATAAACAGCATACTTGTCGTTGTGAATAGTATTTTGTACTCGGCGCGATACCATTTTCTTGTAATAAATAAATGGTGTATTGGACGTTACAATATAAAATTTTGCGTCCTTGACCAATATTTAATTTTCAAATAACTTCTTAAATATTAGAAATATAAGATCACACCTAAGTTGATTAAACTTTTACTTATTTTGCCTTTAAAATATACACGCGAAAAAGTAAATATGCAAAATTCAATAAAGAAAAAAATGTAAATTGCTCTTTGAACTTAACGTTCTATAACATTCAGAAAAAATATTCCAGTCCCCATATGTCCCGTTCCCGAGTATGTTAACAGATGATGAAAACAAAGGTGTTCTCATGAAAATATTAACAAGTATGAGCCTGTTTTGTCAAACATATGTCCCAAACTGAAATAAATACTCATGACATCAACAGGAAGTGCTAATGAACTTTACTTATTACTCTGTGATTGTCAGAATATATTAGACAACTCAAAAACTGCGGTTATCTTCATTGGAATATGTGGTACCACATTCCAATTCAATCGAACTGAAGGTGGATTAATTAATTTGTCATTTTGATAGGTAACTTTTTAAGAATCCGCGAGTGTTTTAGAAAGATACTAATAAAATTTTACTAATTGGAAGAGGATAGCAAAAGTGGGAATTCATTTTCGATTGGTGTTGTAGATACGTTTATTTTCGTTTAATAGAAAATGTTCTTTGTAAACATACAGAGAGGTTTCAAGAATGTAGTTAAAATCTGACACTTCACAACCCGTGGTACCAACGTGATAAAAAAATCTGTTGTGGCCAGCACAATACCTCTTGCCATTTTATGTTACATAAGTAGGTATAAGTAAATTTAACATTTCTTGTGTTCTTTGTAACTATTTAGTTATTTTGTTATAATTTTAATTAATTTTATGAGGAAGTTTTCACCTACTCTTCTAAATATTAGAGATTCTTCTAATTCATTGACAGGATTGGTATTATTTATTTATTTTTCATATCCAAACCATATAAATATACAGTAAAAATTTTAAAAAATGTCTGATCAAGGGCATCTGTACAACGAACGAATTAAAAAATAGGCATACATTTATCTCTTTCTTTTGCAAAGGCTATAAGCGTGTGCGATAAGGATCGATATAACACGCTTGTCTTTCAAAAATTCATATTGTTTCGACTAAGTTAGGACATTCCACTTTGAAACGATGCTCGTTGTTAATAATACTTTCGCTGTAACATAAGTTAATTTATTAATTCAGATACATTACCTTGATTCATAGCCGTACGAATAACGTTATTTTCTGTCAGAGTCACTGACACTGACATTGTGTCATTATCTTATTTCTAACATATTTGGTTTTACATTTGCTCATAAACTTACCAGTTGACTTATTTTTGAATTCTGAATGCTTTTATTGTAATATATATATATATATATATATATATATATATATATATATATATATATATAATAATAAAATAACAGTAGTATCTTACGTACCCTCATAAAAACTAAGCAAACGACACTACTGAATTTGTTATAATGGGCGGAGCAAAAATCTGAATTCATACAATATTGATAAATATTCAATAAATACTAAAATAAGAAATAGAAAAGGCTGACAGTAATGTCAATAAAACTATTCATTTTTAACACTGACAATTTATCTGTCAATTACATTTAAATTTGGCAATTGGTCTCCTTGGAGTTGTTTGGAGAGTGAGATTTATTATTACAGATTATTCTATATATTATACATTTTATCTCTAAATCTATAGAAGATATATAAAAAAATCTGATGTGGCCAGCACATAACCTCTCGCCGTATATTTTACCTGGCTGTATGCATAAAGCAAAGAATATTTTTATAAATACAAATAATATATTCATATAAATCTATGACGTATAAACTTCTTTATTATTCAATAATAGCATGTCTCAACATGAAGATATTTTACCATAAATTATGTTACAATAAATTACAAAGTAGAGTGTACCATATATAAATATTAGGCTGGTAACTGCAATTTTCAATTCGAACAACGTTGTTTACTTTCTCTTCATATTCTTCTATTAAAAACATTAATTTTGGGCGGTCTAAAATGTATATATCTGGATTGTGCATCTATTCTTACATATCTTCTTTTACATTTTATTTTTTCATACTTGTTATATCTAAATAACCTTAATTCCCTTTAATAAAGTGACGGATAGATTGCACTCCGATTATTCTTATATCGATGTGTAATTTTGTCAATATTTACAACTTACTTGAGAAGAATTTGATAGCTTTTTCGCAATTCAAAGTTACTCTAGTCTACAGTACTGGTGTACATTGTCCCATAATGTTTGAAACAAATTTAAGTCCTTCAACCTAGACTTGTCATCTCCATAATAGTCACAGATCAAGAATTAAGGGATTCTCCAAATACATTTTTCTTTCATTACTCATTATTTCTGACACTGACATTTATCTGTTAGTTACAAATAATTTAAATTTGCAACTATTTTTCATGGCATCCTTTCGGTTGTAAAATTAATTACATTATTTTATATATTATATTCCTTTTATCTCTAAATCTATAAAATATGTATAAAAATATTTAAATGTATCAGAAAGAGAATTTTTTTTTTTTAATATTATCAAAAAAAATTTTCAAAAAATAATATTTAGAAGATTTTTTTTCAAGAATCTTCTACTTCCGGTTGTCCAATTGTTACCAAAACCTTTTCAGATCTTCCCATGAATGTCCGATTGGGAAATACGTTGTTAAACAAATTTTAAGTCTTATAGTTTTTGAGTAACCGTCCTTCCAACATCCCACACACACACATCCACACACACACACACACACACACACACACACACACACACACACACAGACAGACATCATCGTAAAAATGTTAAAATCGGATTGTAGGGACCTTAAAACGTGCTTATTCAATAAAATCTGGATATGCGATTTTTAGCATGAATCCAATACCTCTCTTAGCGAGAGGTAAAAATTAAATGTATCAAACTGGGAATGTAATATTTTTCTAATATTTAACATTTTTTATAACATAATTTTTCAAAAAATAATATTTACAAGATTTTTTAAGAAACTACTACTTCCGGTTGTCCAATCTTTTCAGCTCTTCCCCTTAATGTCCAATTGAGGAATACATAGTTAAATATATCTCAAATCGTATAAGCCCGTATTCCGAGCGCACGTTTATAATAAAAGCGCTGTTATGGAGCGCGCTTTTACATTATATTCTTATGAGTGTGCTCCATAAAAGCGCTTTTATTATAAAAGTGCGCTCGGAATATGGGCCATAGTTTTTGAGAAAACATCCTTCCAAAATCCACACGTCCACACACATGCACACACACACACACACACACACACACACACACACACACACACACACACATACACGCACAGGGAGAGAGAGACATCATCATAAAAAAGTTAAAATCAGATTCTAGGGACCTTAAAACGTGTGGTTATTCACTAAAATCTGGATATGCGATTTTTAGTATGAACCAATACCTCTCTTAGTGAGAGGTAAAAATGAGCTCAATCGAAAATTAATATGCGCGAAATTCAACAATTCTCGTTACTTTTTGATCAGGTACCCCTATCCGATATTAAACACAGAAAATTTAATTAAAGTTTTTGGAGCATGTTATAAACGATGTATTATGTGTTCATATGGCCATTAAAAATCCAAATATAATTATAATTCTGTGTATAATCTGCTCCATAAATAGTTATTTATTGCAAACGACGCTCTATTAAAAATTTCCGAGAATCATTTAAAATAATTCTGATTTTTTTCTGTGTAAAAAATTAATGAATATCATTAAGAATTAGCGTATCACAATAAATGATTGTTTTTAAGTGAAGCGAATGGCGAATGCACCGTTGATCACTCTATAATTACTTTTGGCGGACTGCAGGCAAATTAAAAAGCATTCATTTTTACATTTTCGTTTGGTCGCTGACCGCAACAGTAACGCCTAGCCAAAAATCGACGGCGAGACGGAGAATTAACACATAATAGATAAAATCATCATATTACACAAACATGAAAAATAACAAAAAATAAACAATAAAACTAAACACTATAGCTGCGTTTTGTTTTACTCTAAATAAATTAGTTTTCATTATTTTTCATTTATCTTATCCCTTCTTTCTTTCTATTTTGTAATTAATAGGTAATTATATTTTACCGCACGGCAAATGACAATGAAACACAAACAAGAATAATTACAGTATAACAATAATTGTGTTAGGTATTTTATACTGAGCTTTATACCAACCAAGTACCTTCTCAAATTAATGAAAG
This sequence comes from Harpalus rufipes, assembly GCA_951394225.1. Classification (NCBI taxonomy): domain Eukaryota; kingdom Metazoa; phylum Arthropoda; class Insecta; order Coleoptera; family Carabidae; genus Harpalus; species Harpalus rufipes. Next base: position 14,997,104 of record OX596286.1, read on the forward strand.
TTACAGAATACATATTGAATAGTATGTAAAAATATTTTATCTTCTTTTTGCTAATGTTTACTTTTGATTCCTTTGGTTTGAACTATGTCGAAGTACTGTCCAGTGTAATGAAGAGACAAATTATCAAAATTTGATAAAGAATTTTTAATCAGCTATAGGTTTTCTAAAAAATTTGGAAATCATTTTTTAGTAATGATTTACAAACACTAATACTAAAAATTCCGTTATTAAAGCCACAAGAAGAATAGCAAATTTAAATTCACTAAGAAATTTTTCTCAGTTAAATATATTATGTTAAAATAATCATATTTATTTCGCATTTATCAAAATTTTAGTTTTTATTTTCATAATAGGGTCATTTAAGCATCCCGCTTTTAAAAATATGTTGTGACCAGCGCAATACCTCTTGCCACTTCCGTTTTTATTACATAAGTATAGGGTGCGAGCTGTCATGTGACTGTTGGCCTTGACAAGTAGATATGGGGACTTGTGTCAGACTAGTAATTATGTACATAGATGTCAAATATCACAATAATTTTTCATTCAAAATTTCTAAATTCACGTCACCAGGAGTGTGGAATTTACTTGTCGAGGAAAATAAACCGCATGGAATTGGAAAATCACGAAATTTAGAATGAAAAATTATGATATTTGACATCTATGTACATAATTACTAGCTATCATTCTTACACGGGCCCCTATACCTGCTTGTCTGTAAATCAATAAAAGGTATAATAAAATATTTAAATGTATCAGATAGATAATTTAATCTTCTTTAATATTTGCAGGAACAAAAATTTTCAAAAAATAATATTTAGAAGATTTTTTTTAAAAACCTGCTACTTCGGTTGACCAATTGCTACCAAAACCTTTTCAACTCTTCCCATTATTATCCGATTGAGAAATATGTACTTAAACAGATATTAAGTCTTATAGTTTTTGAGAAATCGTCCTTCCAACATCCACACACACACACACACACACACACACACACACACACACACACACACACACACACACACACACACACAAACAGACAGACATCATCGTAAAAATGTTAAAATCGGATTGTAAGGATCTTAAAACGTGCTTATTGATTAAAATCTGGATATGCGATTTTTAGCACGAATCCAATACCTCAGCGAGAGGTAAAAAATACATGTGTCTTCATTTTAGTTATAAATATAGTACTGTAAAACTTTTCGGTATTCTTCGATATCCTAGCAACGAATTTTACTTATGAATGTTGTATAGGATGTTTGTTGTTATAGATACGCATCACAAATACAAAAATTGACAGTAAATGTGAAATTATTTTTAAAAAAATATTCTTTATTTCCCTATTTTATTATCTTGCAGGAATAGAAAAAATAGTGTGTATAATACGTGTTGAAATCACACAATAGAACACAATAACTTTCGTTTGGTTTGAAAAAGAAACACTTGGTATACAAATAACTATTATTTGTGTGAATTGATTGTAATATTAAATGAAAAGTTTGCCATGGTAACAAATAGTCACTTTGGTTTTGCAAATTTAGCGTATTTATTATCACACGTTGCTCGGCAACCCGTGTCCAATGAAATCTTGTTACTAAAAAACCGTTTTACAAACTTGAAACTAATAACTAAACATCAATTTTACACACTATCGTAGATGATAAATAACTGTTTAAAGGTATGGTACAAATTTAATTCTCCACGGCCTACCTCAGTATTTCATTCTCAGAATATGTTAGAAAGAAAACAATTTAACCAAAGTTTCCTTTTTGGTTGTTGTTAGTGTTTCTTCAACTTTATAAATCCATAGACGACTCTCTTTGCATGTAAGTACGTCGGAAAATGTAAAGCATCGTCACCTGTTACAATTTTTCGGCCACTATTTAATGTTTCTTGGCAAATACGTTACGCTTTTTTGGAAACAGAAACCAGGCTGCGGAAACTCAAATGTAAAATGACCAGACCATTTAGTAGCCTATGGATAGTACTTTTCTTCCAACCGATAGATGGCGTCAGGTGCACTATGGCCTACGCCATAAAATTTAAGAAATTACATCTTTCGAATTGATCTATAGAAAGCCGCGGAATTTCAATTTGTTTAAGTGTATCAGTCACAATCTTTGGAAACTTATATGGCAAGTGCCAGGCATTTGTCAGTAGTACTCAATTCCGGTCAATAGATGTCGCTAACATCGCGTTAAGAACCTACATATTTAATATCGACGCAACTATTGGTCCACGTGTTTTTCTGAGGTGAAAAATAAGGATGCATGAGAAACAATTAAGTTGACGTGAATTTGTGAATTTGATATTTGAAAATATTTGTATTTTTGAGTCTATTTAATTTGCTTTGATTATGAATTGTACCTTCTGTGTTTTTGCTGAGCGAGTTTTTAATGTAATATAGTTTAATTTTATGTATTCATATAAGATATCCGTGTCATATTTTCAACCCAGTTATAAATATTTCAATGAAATAAGTTATCGATTTTATTTTGAAATTAAAGTTTTATTATGCATATTATTGAAAAATATAAAATAACATTATATTTGTGCACATACATTTTAATATCAAAATATATTTATATTAGCTAACAAAACTAAAATATTTTGAATAAAATGAAAAGCGGATTGCCTAATTTACATTTTAGTTTTAGTTCAATCATCAGGTTTAATGTTCAATCGAAGTACACATGAGTTTAAGGTTTAAAGAGTGGTTTGTCTATGATCAGTCATTTATGTTAAATTTATCTTTTTGACTTAAAATAAATAAAGTGATTAGTCAAAGTTAATTTCTTATACAAGTATTGTTACTTTCTGTTTAGTTACGTAAACTAATAGTAAGTCAAAATGTCTGTATTTAAGAACAATAATTTACAACAATGTAAGTATTTTGTAGATGTCAATATTACTATTATTATTCTATTAATGTTTTACGGCTGTATATTTGATAATGGGAATATGCAGCGAGCAGCGAATTGGTTTTGATGATTATAAATTAATGGAATGACGAACACTAACATTTATGTCTGAAAGGGATTCAAACCCGGAACCTTTAGGTTGCAATTACATTGCTCCTACGCTATTCTGGTCGATGTCAACAATATTATTCATTCTTTATTGCGCCGAACTATAAACATTTCAAAAGTGCATGCAGTTATGCCATTTACTCCAGATATGGTCTCCAATGAATTGCGCTATGTCGATGAAAATTATTATTACCAATCATTGCAATCATTATGTAAACATATATTTGATGAAACCAGAAAATAAACTTTTTCCGTTAAATTGTGGTCATATTTTATTAAAAAGATTTTCTACATTAAAAATTTGTTAAGTGTATTCCAATGTATTGCTGGTCCTGATTGATATTGTTTATATACAAAGCAGGTTGCCTACTTCACAATTATTTTTTCCTCCAACCACCCGATAGCGATACGTGCAACATTGTTTTAATTGTTACAATGGCCGTTAGGCACCTATAAAGGGTATTATGCACTGAAATATATACTACCGGGTACTCGCTTACGTCGTGTGAAGTGAAGCAATTTGAACAACAGGATTTGACTGACTCGGGTCGCTTTGATTACGTTCGTGTAATTTCGGAATGATTTGAATACAAAAGAACGTGTATTTAAAATTTAATATAAATAATAATATAATACGAAGAAGTATAAAATACGAAAACCATGCAATACTAGAAGAAACAGAATAATATTGAAGCTTAAAAACTAATATGAAACAAGCCCAATGAATTTCAAATGCCTCCATAATTATTTATGTCTCGCACTGTATTTTGCACGATCTGAACTGCTGCACAGTAATGAGCTCCGTACTCTGATGTTGCGAAAAACATCGATGTGATCGATCTGATCAGAAGATTAGAATGATCACAGACAAAATTTAATCGATCGATCGATCTATTCGTTTAATCGATTTTTATTTATGATTAACTGATCAATTCAGCAATAAATCGATCTGATCGATCCAACAACATGTCAAGGTCATGTGTACGCATGCGAATATGAGCAACGGCATCGCTGAGATGCTCTTTGTGGTAGAGGGAGAAGGTTGAGAAACTAGAATTGCAAAAAAACATCGCTTTGTTCCATCTGATAAGGAGATCTAATATCTAGTAATCGATCAAAATGATCACAGACTATGTTTAATCGATCATAAATCTGATCATTATGGATCAGTAGCATATTTCACCCTAATCATATACATACCTACATATTTACTAATGCTGGCTATTGCATTAAGTTCCTTTGCATGATATAGTTCCAATTTATTATGTATTATCCGTATTTTCTTCTCCATAATTTTATTTTGTGATAGTGACGTTATTTTTTTTCAATCAAAACATGTGAAAATTAATTTATTAATTGGGTATTGTATAAATTCATATTTTTATATTTTCTTTTTTAAAATACTACCATTATTAATTTGAAATGATTAATTTATTGACAGTGACACTCGAAGTTTCTCTGTCAGTTACATAAACTTGAGATCTGAATTTTGTAACCAAGGAGATATGTTTATTTTTAAAGCATACACTCCAGGATTTATAAAATAAATTATTTTATAATTTTATTCATAAATATATAGAAAAAGTATTCATGTTTATATGTAGAAAATTTGAGAGTCTTTAATTTTTATAATAACACAAATCGCGATAAAATGTAAATTAAATGTATTTTTCGAAGAAAAACTGAGATTCAAGTAAAATGCCATTTCCGGTAATCTGATTTACACCAAAATTTAATGGGTTCTTTCCATATTAAATTAGAGTAAGAATACACAGTTTCATAATTTTCAGAATGATAGTATTTGCGTTAGAGCGTAAGAAGATCCACACATACACACACTCACACACACACACACACACACACACACACAAATACATACATACACCCAAAGACATCATCGTGAAAATCAGATTCTAGGTATCTTAAAACGTGCTCATTTACCAAAATCTCGATATGCGATTTTTAGCACGATCCCTATACCCCCCCCCCTTACCTAGGGTAGCGGGAGGTGAAAATTGATTAGCTATAAGCTCTAACTAATAATTTGTCCATGGCCTCTGTTTAGTTATCAATACTAAGAATGGACATAAACAAATCTTTGATTACCGATTTTAGAATCAAGTTATGAACGACGGAGGAAATCTGAATTCGTAATTCACTTGTAATTTAAAATTCATTTTCTTGAAGGGAATGTTATGTCTAATAAAATTAAAATGCATAACGATATTTTACCGGAAAATATTTACAATCAGAATAAACGAAAATTTATTTCTCTTTCTTTCTCTTCCACTTCTCCTCTAATTAGACTCTCCAATTTTCCTAATTCCACCCTGGATTTCTCCCCCTCCTTCCCTGATAGCACCATCCAAACTCGTGAGAACACCTATTGTTATCTGCAGTTTCCGCCCTTCACCCCGCACTAACATCAAGCTGTCGGTTTTGAGAAATTTCAAACGTTTAACGCACTAAACGCGTCGGATGTAATATCCACCTGAAATATTACTCTATCCGATATTGGAAGTAATTAATCGACTGCTATCAATTATTGCTCATTAACTGGTGATTAAGAGTGGCTTTGTGAAAGGGTGAACAGATGGTTTATTACAATCTCAAAATTTTAACAAGATATGTGTTAGATTGGAAAACCATGATAAATTTTATAAATTTCACTCATATATACTCCGCACCTACAGTCAATTAAAAAAATTCTTCAATATACGAATCTATGTTTCTCATTGGTGCGCATTTAGCCTTGTTTCACGCAAATACATTTTTTTATTTTGACGTTTAGACATTTCCACATAACTATAGTATATTCAACTGTTTTTATACAGTTATTATTATAACATTCAGAACTGAGAACAATTCAAATTATTTAAATTTGTGAAAAATTCATGAACTTCACCGGGACGTGAACCCAGGACCTTCATATTGCTGGTAGTGCTGCAAAGATCCGCTTTCAGCATTAAAAACAAATCAGAAAATTGTATTTTTAGACCAAGAGTAGATACAAATATTTTTTGTATTTGAGTTTTTTTTCTATCGTAGAAAAAATGTACGATACACATACGTAAAGCGTCTAACCCATTCGTTACTAAATCCTAGCTTTACGTACTTGTATCATAAGTAACTATTAAGTCAGCCTGAAATTAATTTGCCAATTTTTTAAGTCCGTAGCAATTAGTTTGACAGCTCTGGCAATCTTTAAGTCACCAGAAATAAATTAGACAGTTTTGACAGTTTTTAAATCTCACAGAAATAAGTTTGAAAGCATTTCAAAAGAAGATTCGTTGGTTTTTAAGAAATGGAAGAAAAGTTTGGGTACAAGCAAATTTAATTTGTTTTTATTGTTGAAAGGAGGAAATAATTGGCGAGCGAAGTAAGATCCTGTGACCTCCTTGAGGCAGTAAAACAGTTACTTGGCGTGTATTGTACAATATTTTATACGTTATTCACTTGTAACCGAAACTGCCCTTTGCAATCGACGTTTATTTTTAATATGTATGATAGTAACAAAACACAATTTTCACATATCAACAACTTTATTAACGTGGTCACTAGCATGTAATATTTTAACAAGTTAGCTGTCAATTTTACAAGTTATAGTTGCCGTCAAAAAGTATGAATTGGAGACTTCTACATTGTTGCCAATTTAGTGGCCATGTTGAAAATGTTAAGTTATGAAGAAGCGGCAACACTGCAAGGCAAGGGACAGGGTGCGGAAAAGGGAAAGAGTTGAGCATCACTCCATACTTATTCGATGGTAACTATAGTAACTATATTCGCCGTCACATGAGTATGGACTGATGCTCAACTTTTTCCTTCTCCGCACCCTGTCCCTTGTCCTGCGGTGTTGCCACTTCTTCATTTTCAACATTGTCAGTGAATTGGCAACAGTGTAGAAATTTCCCGTCCATATTTATTTGACAGCAATCAATAAATGAAGTTTATAAGTGAGTATCAAATAAAATGTATTATTGTTGAAGGAAGCTACTTTGAATATATTTATAATAAAATTCTAAAAAATATGAACCATGTGTCTTATAGCCAATATTCCCAGTCTGACCCTCATACTCGTAGAGGTAGCAATTCAAAAGTAAAGATACATAAATGTAACTGTACTCCAAGATTTGTCCGTGACTATCATTAGCATCGTAAAACAAACGAAGGCCACAGACAAGTCATTACAGAATATTCGCGGATATTTTATACTAGCAATAGCAAATCAGAGGTTTTAAAAGATACGCCGTAAAATATCGCAAAAAGCAACCAAGAAACAAAATTGGTGATGATACCTTTGAAAAAAATTTAAGTACATCCCTGGCCTCGCCCTTAACGACGAGCATCAGGGCTGGAATAAATGATCGTTCACTTCTTAAATAAATAACACGGCAAATGCTGGTTTGAAATTCCAAAATCGTTACGGTACCACGGCAAAAATAATATAAATGATGATGACGGCTGGACATTCCTGTCAGCCAATCACAATGCTCTGATGCAGGCCCGGCGCATATGAAATCTACGTGCGTTTCCTTGACGCCGCTTTGATGCTTTTTCGTTCTAAACAAACGCACGGTGAATGGTGATTTACGATAATGGCTTCGACTTGACTGAGTTTTGCTATAATTAGAAATTAGTTTGTTCTTTAGCTGTCATTGTTTTATGATTTAAAGACCGACCAATTTTGGCCATTTTGGCCACGGGGTATTAAGATGGTTTTATTGGTTTCAAGTCAATTGTTTTTGTATGTTTGTGACTACATTGTCATTTAAGAAAAATAGAACACGATGACAAATTTGGTTTTTAAAATTTATTTGCTATTCAAATTTACGAATTTTATTCCCACAAGTGGTTAGCAGCCCTGACGTCTATAAAAGTCACGGATGTGTTGTATTACAAGAGATAATATCTAAAAATGGAAGACCATATTTGTATTGTTCAGAGTTTTAAAGAAATTGAAATTATTTGAATCACGTACATACATTTCAAATTTTAATACATACCTATATTTTTACTTTCCGTCACGGTAAGGAAGGTATTGTCTTTGGTCAAAAAAATCGATAGTGAGTCTCTAATGAATAAGCACTATTTTTACGATGATGTCTGTATGTGTGTGTGTGTGTGTGTGTGTGTGTGTGTGTGTGTGTGTGTGTGTGCTAGCTCCGTCACGGTAAGGAAGGTTTTGTCTTTGGTCAAAAAAATCGATAATGAGTTTCTTATGAATAAGCACTACTTTTACGATGAGGTTTATATGTATGTATGTATGTATGTATGTATGTATGTATGTATGTATGTGTGTGTGTGTGTGTGTGTGTGTGTGTGTGTGTGTGTGTGCGCGCATGCGTGCTTGTGTTTGTGCGTGTGTGTATATATATATATATATATATATATATATATATATATATATATATATATATATATGTATATGTAACGATCGTTACGAATTGCATAACTCCAATACCAAGATTTGAAAAATTATATTTTTTTCGTATTCCTATATGCAGACGTGATTAGATTTTGTTTATAATTGGTCAACCGGAAGCACCTTATTTGCAACTTTTAACAGTTTTTCTTGAAAAACGCAGTTAAATATCATTTATTCAATTTTGACGTTTTAACTGTCATTATTAACTCTATAGCAACAACTATACATAACTGTTTATTTGCAAGTAATTTTTTTTTTTGTCTCTCTCACAGAATTTTAAAACTTTCTGCAACAAATAAAACTTACCACTGTCTTTATTAGGCAGTTAAACCATTTTCATTATTTTTCACGACACAAATGACAGAAAATAATTTATAAATAAACGATTTGACGTCTATCAACGACGATTGTCAAGCACAATTTTTCTCAAAATTAAATATTATTCGTATAATGTTTTTTCTTATTATTTCGTCAAAAGTGAATAAAATATTGTATAAATCACGTGAGTTAAGAATGTTTATTCAGTCAAAGGATTTAATCGAATCGCCTTAAACTTAAACTTTCTTTTCATAAATAAACATTATATTAACTTACTTGGTGTATAAATAGCTATTATTGACATTTAATGTTATTATAAATATTAAAGAATATATACGATTTGATTGCATTTTATATTTCATATTCAATGGATACAGAGTTAAACAATTATAAAGATATTAAATTTTATAAAGCAACCAGCTATGCTATAACCACGGAAACGCTACTATATATTAAGAAAATTCTGATTGACATATGACAGTGTTAAGTGGAATTGACTCAGTATGTTTGTGTTATAATTTTACTGAAAATATAGAATTTTTCTGTATGGAATTTGTACAAAATGCATAGATCTGACGGAAGGTAATGTACTGGAAATATAGAATCTTTTGCAAGAAACTTTCTGTGTAGAATTTGTACAAAATAAATAAAACTAGCGGAAGGTAGTGTGCTGCCACATCAGATTTTTTTTGAGTGTTTTAGGTTCACCTGGTAAAATTGAATCGGACCAAATATTTCAAAATATAGATTCATCTCGATATCTCATTTTGTTCCCAAGATCATTCGCCCACAAAATTTTGTCATCATTCTCTTTAAAATACCCATAACCCAAAAATGGGTGGAAATACAAACTCGGCTATTTCGCCATTAAAAACTACAGAAAATGTTACACAAGAAAACCAAACATTAAGTTTTTGCTCAACTATTTCCGTTGTTATAAACAAATATTTTGACAAACCCGGAAAATGGCTCAAAATCATAAAAAATCTGAATTATTGTCCATTTTGATTAATTTTTAATGAAAAATAAATCCGTGTTATATTTTCATGGAAATTGGTACCTAACAAAGGTTTTTCAGTACGAGCAATCCACTGGTGATCACTTGTTGTACCAATTTTTTTATATGAAAGATAGTCGGATTTGGGGATTAAGAAATGAATAGAACATATGGAATGGGTAGATTTCGATGTGAAGATTCAAAATTTTAAAACCGTAAGTCGATATTTATTTTCGTTTTGTAGGTATTTGCAATCATATAAATAGTTTCATTTGATTTTAGATTTTATTTTTAGATGCATTGCAAACAATGAAAATTTAAAATAATATTCGGAGAAAAAAATATTTAGTTTGGTTTATTATCTTAAAATCAAAATAAACATTTTTTGCACGATCGGGAATTTTACGGGGGAATGTTTACCGATGATCAAAGCTTACTTTAAAAATGACAACCAAAAAATTTTAATATGTCAAAATTATTTTCAAATATTATTTTGTTAAATAAATCATTTATTACTATCATTGCATTATGTATAATTACTAAAGTAATAAACACATATTAAACATATTCAGATAAATGAAAATAAAAAGGACTAAAATAATAACGATTAAACATTATTTTAAATCCAACTCAACAAATTAAACATAAAATATTGCTTTAAACTGAACAATGCAACTCTATCCTCTTCCTCTAGGTACCTCTAATTATAAATAATAAAAAAAAAACATACTTTGAACTTTTACTTTCAAAATTAATTTTTATTAGTACAGTGTTGCCCTATTTACGCGTGGTGCCAAAAATCAAAATATTATATTATTATATATATTATTCTGAAACGCCGAAATATACAAGATTTTGCGTCTATATTTTAAGAACAGAAGATAAAAGATTTTCGTTGAATATAGAAGACAACTATTAATATAGGTCTGGCAACCCTATCAGTAAGTGCTCTTCTAACCTTCTACCGATATCAGATGTATTGGAGATCGAGACCAGTAGGAAACACTCCCGCCCTTAATACATAAATAACTATAACTCATTACAAGTCACAATTTCTTAAAAACCAGTACACCTATTTGATTGAATAGATCGTCATAAGTCCTCAAAACTACAAATATCGTCATACTGAAATCTGCAAAAAAGCAGATTGGTACATCCAGAAATAGGTAATAACTCGCAGTGGCGGATTTAGAAAATTATAATAGGGGGCACGAAATTAGGAAAAACAAATTTTAAACATATCTCCTTATTTAATGTTTATTGTTCGAAATTACAGACAACTTGAAAAATGAATAGAAATTCTAAGAAAAGAAAATATTGAAAAATAACATGTGAATATACAGGATGTCCAGGATAATACACCCAACATGAGGATCTCGAGAACTATAAGAGATACGAAGTCGGTTAATTTAGACAAAAGTTGCGCCATTTGATAATTTTAATGATGTTTTTCTATTTTGGTTCTTTAATATGTACTTTATGAAACCCATTTGGATGTCATAAAGTACTTCTTAAAAGAACTCAAACCTAATTTCTGTTAGGTTGGTACGTAGTACCTACATTTCTAGACATTTGTCATTTGAAAGTAAATATTATTTAAATTGTAAACAATAACAATGAAACGTCATAGTTACGAATATCAATCACTGTTACCGTTACCAACAATCAAATAAAAATTAAAATATTCCTAAAAATGAAATCACGTATATTTGTAAATATTTTTTTGACAAAAGGACCAAAATAGAAAAAATAGTATAAAATACACGTTTCATAATACATTTCAGCGCACTTGTCCCGTTAGAAAACTCGCGGCAAGCCGCTCGTTTCTAACAAAGACGCGTGCGCTAAAATCATGTCTTATGAAACCTGTATCTTAATGTACTATTTGTTATTCGCAAATAATAATAATAATCTTTAAGGCACTTTTTTATGTTCTTTCGAATGGTATTGCTCTAATTTTTGAGCACTGCTAGTTTTCGTGTTATGATATTAAAGTTTTAATTTTTATATGGGCGCCATATTTGAAAATACACCATTGAAAAGAGAATTTTTGTTTCAAACACCGAAAATACAACAATTTATAAATTTAACCGACTTCGTAACACATGCGTTTAACATGACAAAACAATTTTTCATCTAATTCAATAATCATATTTTTTGCATGTTTCAGCCGTGTTCCTTCGGACTGTAATTGTGATTTTGTGAATACTGATTGGTTTAATCGTGATCCTTTTCAATCATGATTTAAAAATTATATTAAGAAAACAACTTGAATAATATAAACACCATCTAGCGTCAAATATCATATGCAGACCAATATAAATTAATTTATTTTATTTTATAAATAATCTAATGTCGTGTGTTATAGTCAGTACATTAACAATGGATCATATAGAAGTAAAAAAAAAGTTCTTAGTAACATATGAAGTATGTTTACTTAAAAAAATCTTTTATGTAACATATTTTCTTTGTTCTCAACAGTATGGTGGGTTATTATATGCTTTTGTAAGAAAATCATATTTCCTTTGATACAACAAACTCCACATTGATAAAATAAAACGCTCGAAAACCTATTGTCGTTAGCCATTTTTAAATTTGCTCTGAAATGAATCTGTATGATCACTCAAAAAGAATGATTCAGAACGGAAAGAGGAAGATCGTCTAGTGATCACATAATGAGAAAGTAGGAATAACGAATAAGAAACGAAAAAACATACTTTCGTAACCGAGCAAATTATACTTAAAATTTTGAAAACTTACTTCTTTACACTTGTCCATGGTATTGAAATAAAAATCACAAACAAATGTACTTAATGACATTTTACTTTTCATCGCTACATTAATAGTATTTTTTATATTTATTTTATTAGTATTTTTATTATTTTATTTCTCTATAATGTACGTGAATGGTAATAATAATATATAAAATAAATAAATATATCATCACGGCATATTACCCATTGCTGGGTGTGCCAATCTGCCTTGTACACTGATTTCGGTAATGATAATGTCATATTCGTACCGAGCGTTTACCAGGCGTCACTTCACGAGCACTCATTGCTGGCGTGGAAAGTGTACCACAGGGGTCACTTTTATGCCAAATTTGAAATATTTTTGTTTGGCGTCGGCCGAGATCGAACCCGGTTCCCCAGATTCGCGACCCCTAAATCCGCCACTGTTAGTCGTGATAATATATTTGTTTATTTATATTTACTTATATGAATATATTATTACAGATTTTAAAATATTTAATTTATTGTGTTCCGCAAACGATTTTGCCACAAAAAAGTCATAAAACTGATAATTAACAAATTACCCACAAGCAAACAGAAACAACACCTCATATGTGTTCCCCCTATTTACGCTCATGAAATAAAAAATCAAATAAACAAACAATTATCAACCCCTGTTCCATTATCGCTGCATTGTTAAAAATTTCGTCCCGTTGAGAGAAAAGCCAAATCAGCAACAGGTTTTCCCTGCCTCCCCCTCTCCTGGAAGGGGTGGTGGGGAACGTGCGGGCAGGGGTGGCGATGCAGCTAGCTGTTGCAGCGCTACTATCCCATCTGAAAATGTAGACCCAAAAAAGCCAAAACATCCACTCTATAAAAACTTGCATTCTATTTATATCGGTGTTTTACGATTTTTGTCTCTGACTGAATTTTTTTCTGTAATTGGTTGTAAAGATATACCTGAATATTTTTTTACTTTTAGGGAGATTAATGATGATTTATTTTCGAATAAAATTAAAACATAAATGTAAATTATGGGGATGGGTATGAGAACTATTTTATGCACTTTTCGTTTATTCGACGGCACGCAAGGTGGGGTTTCTAGGAATTGCATTTTATGAAATTTTATTGCTTGTGATTATTAATCCACTACTATAAATAAAATTTTGATGTTTCTATTTCTAATTAATGTAGGTTTATATTGCCATATGTTCTGTGTTTTAGAAATTGGATTTTACAGATATTGCAATTTACGATATTTTGTTTATACCGAGTGTCTACTTGGAATCCATTATTTAAGGAGGGAATACAATATTTTCTTTTATTATTTTGCTGTACTTATCTTTTAATTTTAGCGGAAAGTTAAAAATATAATTCATGTTTAAAAAAAAACTACAATATGAGACTAAAATAAAACTAAAAATACCTTCTCGTATACTGTAAATTGCAAATTTTTTTTTGTATTTAATTCATAAAATTAAAGAAATTATTGTGATTTATTTTATTCTCATATTGTATAATTTTGAGCAAGTTTTGTATTTACAACTTTCCCGTATAAATAATAGGTAAATAACTACAGCAATATAAAAAAATTAACAAGGAATGAGGTGTATGATTTTTTTTTCTTTCATATTATTCTCCATTCATGAGAAAATTGTTTCTGAAAATACATTATTTAAATTGCCGCCTTTTCTGTCGCCTGATGACGTCAGAAAGATACTAACCAATGAGGGAGAGGTTTACATTTCCCGTCGACAGAATTTAAACGAGTGACAGCTGTGAATTATTTACTAGCTACTAGTTCTATTTATATTCCTGATTTTTAAATTTCTTAGAAAATGTCATTCATTTCAATGTAGAACAAACTGTTGCAAATACAGGTCATTCTATCTGTACTATCCAGCTTAAAAATAAAGAATGTCCATATAAAAATAATAATAACCCAAACTTAACAGTAAAACAAAAAATTCTATTTAAATTTGACGTAAACAAAATAGGACAATTTGAAAATATCATCAATCATTCCAATAACATTTACTTCTCTAGTAATAACGTTGATGAGTTGAACGAAAACCTTATATCTACTATAAAAGAAACTGCAACTTGTATTGGAATGACAAAAATAGTAACAAATCCCGTACAAAATAAGGCAAAACCAAAACCATGGTTCACTGAAGAGTGCTACATATTAAGAAAACTATGCAAACAAAATTAAAAACTCTATAGATGTAACCGCAATAAAGAAAGCATTGATCTATATTTATTAAGTAAGAAAGAATATACTAATACATTACAAAAAGCAAAGAAAAAATATAATTTTACAATACAATCTGCTCTTTCCAATACAAGAAACAATATAGAGTTTTGGAAAACAATTAAACAATTTAATCCTAAACAATATAAGACTAATGAAATTAACACTAAAGACTGGGAAACTTATTTTACAGCAATTCATCCAGATATAACAAATAAATACAATACATTCTTGGACTGTCTACACCCTATGCTTGATGCTCCAATCACACTAGAAGAATTGAATCAAAGTATTTTCAGCAGTAAAAACAACAAAGCATCGGGAATCGATGATATTAACAATGAATTTTTCAAGAATCTTACACCAAATTGGCTTCATTATATGCTCAACATGTTCAATGTTATTTTACAGACTGAAAATATTCCACAATCTTGGTCTACAGTTCAACTCTTTTTGCTACATAAAAAAGGGGACAAGTTAGACCCACAAAATTATCGGGGCATAGCACTTATAAACAACATTACTAAACTCTTTACAAAAATTGTATACGAAAGAATACAGCAGTTCTCTGAGGAAAACAACTTATTGCCAGAAAATCAAATGGGTTTTAGAAGAGACAGGGGAACAATTGACAACGCATTTTCCCTAATGACAGCTGTGCATTTACAACTCCGATTGAAGAAAAATTCCACATATGCCATCTTCGTAGACTTTCGTCGAGCATTCGACACAGTCAATCATCACCTCCTTTGGGAAAAACTATACAGAAATGGCATCTCTACAAAATTAATCCGAATTTTTCAAAACTTGTACGGAGCAGCAGAAATGCAGGCTAAAATTAACTGGGACTTGACAAAATTTTTCAAAATTTCAGAAGGAATTCTTCAAGGAGATATTTTAAGCCCTTTGCTATTTGCCTTTTTCATTAGCGATCTAGAGGAATACTTTCGATCTGCTGGAGTACGTGGATGTAACATTGATGGGACTAATGACATAATTCTCCTTTCATATGCGGATGACTTAGTCATATTCTGTGACTCCCCTATAGATACCAACAGAAAACTCCTAATACTAGGTAAATACTGCAAAGAAAATTCACTTCACGTTAATACAACGAAGACAAAAATCTTAATTTTCCACAAAGGACGTCCACCTAAAATTAAAACAAAATTTTCTTATGAAAATTCACCAATAGAAGTCGTGAATTCATTTTCCTATCTTGGAGTGTTATTTTCAACAAGTGGAAAATTTAAACAAGCAGCGATGAACACTAATAAAAAAGGAACAATAGCCTTATCTAAAGTAAATAACATCCTATGTACCAGTAAATCCCGTACATGGTCAGAGAAATCACTATTATTAAACTCAGTAATTAATGCTACAGTTCTATATGGAACAGAAATTTGGGGTATAAATTATATAGAAAATATTGAAAGAACCCAAATTAGATACTTAAAATATATTCTACAAAGCGCAAGAAATACACCGGACCATATGATCCGAATTGAAACAGGAACCCCACACATAGGAATAAAAATATGGAAGAGAACTCTAAATTGGTGGCGTAAGATACTAGCCATGACCCAAGATCGCTTTCCTAAGTTACTGTACGATCGTTTAGTCTCCTTGGATAAGTCAACCGACAATAAAGTCGAATATAACTGGTTTACTCGTATTAGGATATTTTTGGAAGATCTAGGGTTTAATAATATATGGGAGAAACAACAAGTAACTAAAGCAATAATCACGGAGATAATCTCTAAATATGAACATAAAATGATTGAAAAAGACTTAAACAATTTAACAAACTCGAAGTATAGCACAATTTATAAACGACTAAAAACAGAATTTAAACTATCAGAGTATTTAAGCTATAATATTTCTATAACTAAACTGCGATTGATTTCCCAATTAAGACTATCAAATAAAATTAAAATAATACTAAAATATAATAACATAAAATATATTTTAAATGCCACAGAAAACTGTACAATATGTAACCTCCATATGCCTGAAAACCTTTACCATTTTTTAATCTCTTGTCCAATATATAATGGACTTAGGGACTTTTATCTTTCTAATTATAGTATTAAAGACATTACTGAAAATACTATCCATAAACTACTCTCTAATCTAACAAAGAGTAAAATAAACGCAATATATTTCTTTACGGCAAATGCATTAAAATTACGAAGTTTTTGTGTCAATGAATAAATGAATTTGTATTTAATTATGCAGTTAAGCTATAGATTTTGTCACAATGAATAAATAGTTTTGAATAAAAATAATTTGTATATTTGTATAATATTTGCATATTCTCTGAACACGTATGTATGAGTAGTTATTAAATATATATAATATATTTTGTTTTGTATGTATAATAGGTTGTATATGTATATAAATTTAAAATATGTATAGCTGTCAATCACTTGGTATAAAGTGTACTCTTTGGTAACCAATAAATGTATTATTATTATTATTATTATTATATTCCTGATTTTTATATTTTGTAAAGACTCAAACATGGTTGCAGAAAAGAGTTGTGTGCCCAAATGGAAGTAATAATAATAAAAAAAAATAGTTGCCTAGAAACGAAGAAAGAAGAATGAAATGTTTATCTCAAGTAAAGATAAAATCATTTACAAAATGAAAGTTTCATTCAATGAAGATCGTTTTGCTATAAGCATAATATTTCTATAATTAAATAAGAAATATTAAATATTTTTTTAATTTCTTTATTTCCAGTTCTGTCATTGGCTAGTATTTTTTGGACATCACAGGTAGTGTAATTTGGCGCCAATTCAAACATAGTATACTTTTAAATTGCTACTGTGTTTAATATATACAGAAATTTGAGGAGAAAATCATATATTCAGTAATATTATAGAAGGTAATTATTCGAATTTCAGAATAAAAAAAATATGTTATTTTTTCTTGCAACACCTCATTCTTCGCATAGGTACAAGTGTTGAAAGTTTTACGTTTCCACATGAACGTGAAATGTTTTTTTTATTTTTCGTTAAATAATGGATCAATAAAATAAAAATTTAAGCTAAAGATCTTAGTTTTTTATGCTTATTATAAGTATCAAAAAATTGTCACGGTTTTGAAATGAGAAGATTTTTTTATTTTTGAAATTTGAAAATTTATACGTATTCGATTTTTGTGATAAACCCTTTAATTACTAAGGGTCGGTTTTATAAAGTTCCACCTAAACTTATTTCCAAAGTAAATTTAATTATTTTGATAAATTCTAATCATGTTCATGTTCTCATGACATTAAAACCATTGGTCTTAAAAATTCAAGTCAGTTTCATTAAAATTACTTTGAAAGTAAATTTAAGTGGACCTTTATAAAATTTCAATTAATTGAAAATATGAAAATACCTCCTTTGATAATGGTTAAACGAAGTCTGGGTATTCTTTGTACGTATTAATTTTTGTAAAACATTGCTAAAAAGTTATTTCCAAATGTTTTGCAAAATCTGCCACCGCTGAATTATTGTTGTTTTGTTTACTGATAATGGGGTCCGCCACTCTGGTTTTTTATTATTTTAAATGATAGTTTGTTTAATTTTGAAGCTACTCGTAGTATTAAAAAGTCTTAATTGTTTTTAGTTTAACTATATTTGATTTTTAATGTCAATATGACGTCACGGCAACACTTCTTATTGATATATCTTTCTCTCGCATAAGCTCTACATTAGGCTGCGAGAGAAATATAGCAATAGTGTGACGTCACAGTGACACTGACAACAAATTTCAAATATCTCGCAAAGTAATTATTAAAAATTATTTTTTAGGCAACTATTACATAAATAGTTGTTTTATGTTTCTTCGGCAACCGTAAAATATCACTTTTATTTTGATATCTGTTAAACACTATTTTACGGCCACATTCACTTTACGAACTGAACTGTCAAGCGTTTGTTAAAATAGCAAATAAATTTAGTATTGTATTACATGCATCTTCATAAATTTTAAGTGAGAGTACTGGAAAAATCATTGTCACTATCGCTATCGCTATCGCTCATTTACTTGCTCAAAATTTTTAGGTTGTAATATATTTTAACAGTAAGCAAATTGTTTTGTGAGTCGCAGCACTGCACTCTACCTACAAATGACATGAATCAATCAGATGTATAATATATATTATATTTATTTTATGGGGTCTCGTGACTGCGTGCTTGAGTGTCTGGTCGCGAATCTGCGGAACTGAATTCAATCCGGCCGACGCCAAATATTTCGAATTTTAAATGGCACAATATTGACCCTTGTGGTGCACTCTCCACGTCAACAATGAGTGCCCGTGAGGTGACGTCTGGTAAACACCCGAACGGTACAAATATGTCATCATCATTACCGATATCCATGTACAAAGCGGATTGGCACACCCAGAATGGGTAATATGCCGTGGTGATATATTTATTTTAAAATAAAACTTTATAACTTTATAACAGTCCCCTAAAACATCACTTTTACAATCTTGATACACAAATTTTCATCTTAATCATTATTTATTAGGTAATGCTTTAAGTACAAAGTGTACATTTTATTATTTTTAGCTATATGGTGGAGGACTCCATTCTTCATTTCATCGTATAGAATTTCCACAATGTTCAATGGTAGCAAAGGTAAACAATGGCAAAAATTAAATAAAAAGTTCTGTTTCATTGTTTTCTAGTTTTCAATACCTGAATTATATTAGTACATTAATTTTGTCATATTCACTGTCGACTGAAATGCAGCCTTTAATATTTTCATTTTGATACATTTTTCTCTTTCTTTAATCTTCCCCTATTCTTCCTTCTTCTTCTCTTCTATTCCGCAAGCATTCCTCACATGCGCTTGCGAGCAACTTCTGAACCTTGTTCAACATTCCGTGTTCTAAGAAGTGCATCTCTATCTATGCTCGACTTTCTCAAGACGCATAGTATTTCCTACCCTCAATTCCGTGACCTTGAGAGAGATGTCGGCGTTTCGGGGGCTGCAGTGCAAGGTGAATGCAATGATGATGATGACAGGGATGGACATATGGAAGATATGCAGGTGAGACAAAGATGAAAGGTCATTTCGGAATTCTTCACGGTGAATGATACAGTTAGAAGGGGATTGTCTTCACGTGAGTGTGAGAAATTAAACTTAGATAAAAGGAAAGAAGAAAAGAGACATTTATTTAAACTGATTCAAAAATAATAATATAAATTGATTATTGATAAAAATAATGACACTTGCATTTGGCGAATATCAACTCCAATAAACATGATATTTATGAGGAGTTGGCACATTGTTAGTATTTATTGTGGTAACACTTTAAACTTTTATAAATTTAAAAATAATTTTGAAATTAAATTTATAGAGACCCAATAATAAGGGTTCCAGGGGGATAATACTTGAAAATGAGATGTCAGTGAAATTTGACAAAAGTGAGAAAAAACGACACGTGGCTTACTTGTCACGTAGTGAGAATTTTTCTTTAATTCTTGAAATAATTTTGACGTCTCACGACTTCACATTTCATCTCACTACGTTAAATTATCTCGCCAACTTTGTGGTAGTGAGAGTCAATGTCACTCGCTAATGTTAAATAGAAATTTGACTTAATAATAAATTATAATAATAATTTAAATAAAAATAAAATACATATCATGGTTGACGAAAGAAAATTAGCTGCTTGATTTAACACATTTGCAAAATATAGACATGGCCTTTCGGACCAGATTTTCGTAAAATAATTTGGGTTGAATAAAAATTTAGTTGATCTATTAATTAATCATTTGGGTTCCAACAAAAAAACAATTTTACGTTTTTTGGTATCAGCGTAGTGTGGGAAATCACATATACATTTAGCTATATAAGTACCAGTACAAGATATAAATAGTACTAAAGTATACTTACTAAAATAAAATAGATAAATGTATAGGAAACATACCACTGGGCAATAATTCCACACTATATTGAAAATATAAATAAATACTAAATTGTTTATAAAGAAAATATTAGCTAAAAGTTGGCATAAGGACGAAGAACGACATTATCCATACCAGCTAAATAAAAATATCACAGTAAATATGTAAAGGTAATCAAAGAAGAATGCAATGTCGTACTGTCAATCTCAAAAATCAATCACTTCTATTACATTTCTCATCATAGCCATTTAGATAGGTGAAATATATCTCACTTTGTTCCGAGAATTAAAAAATCTGATGTGTTCAACACAATACCTCCTGCCATTTAATTTTTATGAATTTACATTTCCCACCAACGTTAAATATTTCGAATTTTAATGGCATAAAATTGACCCCTGTGGTACATTTTCCACGCCAGAAATGAATGCCCGTGAGGCGATGCTTGGTAAACGCCCGCACGATACAAATATGTCATCATTTTTACCGAAATCTGGTGTACAAAGCAGATTAGCACACCCAGCACTGGGTAATATATCGTGATGATATATTTATTATTATTTTTTTATTTATATACATTACCTGTGTATTTACTAATGCTGGAAACTATGTATATTAAGTTACTTTCCATATAATTATTGTTCGATTTACAATTTTCTTTTTAAAACGTTAATATTATTAATTTGAAATGATTATTCTTTGAATGTGATATTTATCTGTCAGTTATATACATTTGAAATATGAACTGTGTAACTAAGAAATTGTGTTTATCTGTAAAACATATACTTCGGAATTTATAAAATTGATTATTTTATTAATTTATCTATAAAATATATAGAAAATAATTAATAATGCATGCCTGTAGAAAATTAAATAATCTTTAATTTTTTAATAACATACCTAAATCGCAAAAAATGACATTTAAAGGTATTTATGGAAGAAAATTTATTTTGAGCTTCAAGTAAAGTGCGATTCCGGTTATCCGATTTATACCAAAATCTAATGGCTTCTTTCCATATTAGAATAAGGTCGAAATACAAGGTTTTAAAATTTTCCGATAGTATTGAGTGTCCAGAAGATCCACACTCACACACATACACACTCACAAACATCATTGTGAAAATGTTAAAATTGTTTTCTATGCACCTTGAAACCTGGTCATTTATCAAAATCTCGAAATGTGATTTTTAGCATGATCCCTATACCACCCGCACCAAGGTTAGCGGGAGGTAAAAAGTGAAAAACCACAAAGTGAGATGAAATTTTGTCACCTTGTGAGAAAATTCTCATATTTCAAGAATCGATATCCAGATACGAGCCTTGTGGTACACCACACACCATAACCTAAATTCCCGATTTGAATTCGTTGCAGAAAACTAATTGTGATTGATTTTAATATATTAAGGCACATATATTATTACACTGTATTTCATTTTATAAATGCTCAAAAATTTCAAGAATTAAAAAAAGAAAAAATATTCTCGGACCACAGGTTAAAATATTTCAAAGTTATTTAGATTATTTAGCTCCAAATTTTAATTAAAATGCATTGACTTCCAACTGAAAATTGTCTAATAAATTTGCTATTTTATTACATTATAGAATCCCTCGCCATCCAAGTGTAATATCAATTCAAAATCTTCTTTCCATCCGAAATTACAAGATAATATCAACAGGTGGAGAGTTAACGAAAAAATGTGTCAGACCCATTAATATTTATGAAATATGTATTTCCTGTTGCAAAAATCATTCTAAAGGCATTAAAATTCCCCCTTGTACATTCATGAAAAAATTTAGAGGCCCTCGAACAAAAAGAGCAAAGAGCATCAACGATCGAATTTCAAACTTACAATGGAATGGAGAAAGATTTTGTTACGTACGTAACTTGAACTATCGAACAGATAACGTGCAGAATTATCTTCCATACATCATACTTTCACACGAAATACGAGATACTTTATCTCACTGAAGTACTATGGAAGATTCAGTTCGATTATAGACAGTTATGTATCTGTCAAGGTAAGTATGAATTAGATTGAAATGAAAAAGGGGGAAAAATAAAATTTCCTTCTCTTATTCACTCTGTTCTATAATTTATTTATTTAAATTATAATACGACCGGTTTCGATCATTAAATGATCATCATCAGGCAACCGGCGAGACTACAAAGAGTATAGAACATATAAATAAAATAATAAAAAAAAAATACAAAACAAAACACAAAAAACAAATACACAAAAAACTACAGGAGAACTGCAGAAGTGGAGTAAAGCGACTACTAGTCATTAAAAGGTTGTTAACAAAGTCAAAATGAAAATGAAAATTATTTGAAGCAAATTCACAAAACGTCCGCTTTCAGCAAATCGTCAAAGGAATGTACTACGAAAGAAATGCTATAATCTTAATCATGCCCGTGGTACATATAACGTTTTATTTCATTTTGGTTCTCAAATTTCAAAGATTCACAATGTACTCATAGGTATAAAATTGTATGTTATTATATTTACACATTCTACGAGTACTTTGTATTTATATATAGTTAAATATAAATTAATATGTTTATTATTGTATGAGAAGGGTTATCGGACGCCACCTCATAGGCATTCACAGCTATAGTAGAGAAAACAGCACAATCATGATTTTAAAAACATATAAAACACCATTTGTATGTTATATTATTACATTTAAACATTCTATGAGCCTTAGTACCATTTTTTTGTTTCTTGGTGGCAACACCAACGTGTTGAAATTCGCTTTTTTTATAAATAAATTCAATAATCGTGATATTATGCCTCTCAGCGCGCATTAACATTATGGTGTAGCCAAAGTTCTATTTTTAGATTGTTTTTAACTTGTGTTTGAAATTGAAATATACAGGTAAGTCTGAGAAGAGCCCCCCCCTTAACTTTTTTATTATAAGTAATAGAACAAAATGGTTTATAATTTTTTATTATTATTTTAAATATACTATTTTATGGCAGATGTAGATATTTTTTATAAAGTCAGGTTTACGAAATACGACAATCAACTTTTATATTTTAAATAGCAACCTATAATTATAATTTACTAAAATATAAACAGCCATTTTTTTCCTCTTTTTAACGATGTATTAGTTTTTATTAATGTATTTGAAAAAAATCGAGAAAAATAAGATAATTGAGATTTATGGGAAATAATTTTTATTCAAATATTATAGGTGACTATGTGAAAATAAACAAAATGTAACAATGTTAATATCAACATAATATACATTTGTTTGTTACTTATTTTTTAATACTTATTAACTACTTATTTATCTATTTATTTATTATTTAGTTTCCTTCTTAAAAACTTCATTTTGGGGCTCCTACAGATGGTTGTACTTCTTTCTTGTAATGCCCAAAAAGTTTCAATATAGAATTTAATGTTTTCAGATAAAATGATATCTGCAGCAATTTCGAAAGCAGATGTCTCGACATAGTACGTTGGACGTTGGATGTGTTAGAGGTTTATACACAAAATTGGCAGCCAAAGTTGATCAATTTACATCATTGAAACGAAGATATTAAATTTTGGTCTGACCCAGGTCACGCTATTAAGCCCGAACAACAACACAGTGCTTGGAGACAAAAATATATCCGCGAAAACGATTCTGCTCTCCTAACGTACCTCTAGCGTGACCAATTGGAACTTTTTTGACGTTACTTAACTATGTACGATAATGTGTAGGAGCCCCGAAATGAAAATAATTTAGGCGCAGGATTTTTCTAAAAGTACACAAAATAAATTTTAATACCCGCCAAAGACTTATGGCGCAAGGCAGAACTAACCCTCGTCGTAAACGGGCCATAAACTCTTTATTATAAATGAATGTTAAAGCTTAAGTTATGTTAAAAATTTTCCGAAAACTTATGTTACATATATATTGTCAAAAATAAAAATCTCTTGTGGCCAGCATAATACCTCTCACCACTTCCGTTTACATAAGTATAGGGCGCGAACAGTCATGTGACTTTGTTGGCCTTAACAAGCAGATATGGGGGCCTGTGTCAGAATGACAATTAGTAATTATGTACATAGATGTCAAATGTCAGAATTTTTCATTAAAAATTTCAAGATTTTCCAAGTTCACGTGGTTAATTTGTCTCCAGGAGTGTGGAATTTATATGTCGAAGAAAATAAACCACATGAAATTGGAAAATCACGAAATTTAGAATGAAAAATTATATTTCACTTCTCTGTACATAATTACTAGCTATCATTCTGACACGGGCCCCCATATCTGCTTGTCAAGGCCAACAAAGTCACATGACTGCTCGCGCCCTATTGTGTTTAACATTATTTGCATACCTAAACTCTACACCAAAAATTGTACTTATATCTATTCTTTACATTTAGACTTTTATATCTATTCTTTACATTTAGACTTTAATTTTGAATGCATTCTATGAAGAAATTTTGTTTCCTCTACTAATTTTTCGAGATGTTTCCAATTCATTGTCCGGATTGGCAGTATTTCTGAAGGGTTTATGTAATATACCTATAATTTTAAATATTTAACTATTAATACAATAAGAAATAATATATGTAAGTACTTTCCCACAAAAAGTCTTTAGTAATGTCTCCAGATTTTTGACACTGACATTTATCTGTCAATTACAAACATTTTAGTTTGTCAATTGGTTTCCTGGCATTATTTGGGCTGTGAGATTTATTACAATAGATTATTTTATATATTATATCCTTTTATCTCTAAATCATTAAAAGATGTAATAAAATATTTAAATTTATCAAATAGAGAATTAATCTTCTTTAATATTTGCAAGAACAAAAATTTTCAAAAAATAATATTTAGAAGAATTTTAAGAATCTACTACTTCCGGCTGTCCAATTTCTACCAAAACCTTATCAACTCTTCCCATTAATGTTCGATTGAGAAATACGTAGTTAAACGATATTAAGTCCTTCCAACATCCATACACACACATACACACACACGTACATCCACATACACAGATATTATTTTTAAAATGTTAGAATCGGATTGTAGGGACCTTAAAACGTGCTTATTCATTAAAATCTGGATATGCGATTTTTAGCATGAATCTAATACTTACCTCTCTTAGCGAGAGTTAAAAAAATATGTGCGTACTCAAGCCTAAAAATTGAATTAATGTTTATAAATAAGTTTTAATATAGTTGTTTAATTTAGTTTCAATTCAATTAAGTATTAATTTTTTTTTGCAATTGATACAGACAATATTTCTGTTGAAAAAAGTAAACTTTTATTTATAACAACTTTCAAATGCATACATGTCAACATTAATTTATTTATTTTACAATTCTATTAGAAAAAAATCTCATTAATTTACAGGAAAAAAAAGTAACGTTTAATATAATTACAAAAAGTAAATATCATGTTTAATACAATGTGCATATAGTAAATGCAATTTTATTACAAAAGATATAACAAAATAAAAGGTTAATCAGAACGCAAATTAAATTGTAATTTATTGGTTTATTATGTTCGTACTTTTTTCCAAATAAAAAAATAAATAAAATGGAATGATAATTTCAATAATATGTAATAAATATTTATTAATACAGATCGCTCTCTCGATAAGACCAAGACCCTCACTTGTCGAGTGCAGAATACAAGAAATAAAAACGTCTTAATAACTATTGTTTTCCAAGGCTGTCGCGATTTCGCGATTGAAATTCAAACCGTGGCAAGAATTCATTTTAAGAGTAGTGCGGAACCAATCTTTTTTTCTTCAGGCTTTCCTTTTGTTTTGAGGTTTTTGTGTGGATTTGAGTGACACGTGGTTGGTTTTTCAATGCACTGAATCTGCAGCGTTGAGCGTGCAACAATTGAGGCGCCTTCTATTTCGCCCAGAGAGGATTCCGAACGAATTTAGAAAATGATAGGGCTACCACGTTCCGCAAAGACAAGGATTTTTAAATAATTACACTTAAAATATATAAATGACACATATAAATTATGACAATGAGAATATATCTGTATCTATATTGCTGAGGGTGTTTACCAGGTGTCACCTTTCGGGTTCTAAAAGCTGTCGTGGAAAGAGCATAAGAAAAGTCATTCTTGTGCTATTTGAAAAGTGGTAATAATTTTTAAGTTTGACGTCCGTCAATTGGATTAAATACTGTCAAAATGACATACCTAACTTATTTTATTATAAAATACCTCATAATACTGGGTGGCTTTTAAAAAACAAATCCTCTTTGAAACTCCGTAACTTTCGAAGTATAGGATGGAACAAATTCGAGTTCCTAATATGAAAAACTTTCTTACTATGCAGGCTATTGAAAATTGATGTAGGCCTTTATGGGCCAACTTTTTGAGGTAACATTAATAGACACCACAGGAATTTTCTATCTTTTGTTTTTGAGCTACCGGCAAAAACTTGTATTTCACTTATTTTGAAAATACCTCATATCTCGTTCATTGTAGAAGATAAAGAAAAAAATGTTTAAATAATTTTTATACGGTTTCTTACGTAGAATAACGTGGTTAAATTAGATTTTTTTAAAACATTAATTCTAGAGATATAACAAATTTATTATTTTTTAAATGGGAACATAATATGTTGAAAATAGTGCGATCCGACAGAATCGTTACACAAACATACCTTATACTTATAGGAAACGGAAGGTAAAAATTGTTGAAATTTCTGCCAATACTTTTAGGACATACGTTATTACCCAAATTAATAAAAATAAAAAAATTCATGTGATCAACACAATACCTCCCGCCATTTAATTTTTATTAATTTAAATATATACCTATGGGGTCTGGTTGCCGCGTGCCTGATGCCTCATGCATGGTTCCAAAAGTTTCTGAATGATAGTATTTGAGTTAGAGCGCCCAGAAGATCCATACAGACACACACACACACACATACACACATACACACATACACACACACACACACATACACACTCACAGACATCATCGTGGAAATGTTAAAATCGGATTATACGGACTTTAAAACGTGCGATTTTTAGCACGATCCCTATACCTCCCTTACTAAGGGTAGCGGGAGGTAAAAATGTATAAATACTGATACAAAATAAAGACAGATTAGGGCACTAAAGATTGTTAAGTAAATTATTATATTTGTGAAAATAAAAAAAATGTTAATCTATTATTAAAATTATTAAAAAACAAATTATGTACAATCCCATCAAACTTTCAAATTGAATAGGGTATTTTTTTCTTCATCATCACATCCCCCGAGTCTAATCTCATTACATGTCATTTTCTCTCTCGACTGTAGGGAGAAAAAAACTCGAAATGAAATTCCATTGAGCAGGTTCCGATTGAAAACGAATGAATCACAGACACGTTCCTCGGGCCTCGACTGCGACTGCGACTCGGACTCTGAAGTCTGACTAGTCTAGCGAGCTCGAGCTGCACTAGAGCTGACCTTGGCTTTGGCTGGACAGAGCTCCACTGCCCCGAAAACAAAGACTGCGATAGAGGTGAGACGGGCTTCGTGGAACATGCAGTGATTGATGGAAAGCAAATTACAAATGGAGAGAATTAGACAAGAGTCAAATTTTGCAGATGACTTGAGGATGGAAGAGTGAAGGGTTCATGGCAAAAGAGGCAGTCGCCTAAGGCCTCCATAAAATTTTAACAAAATATAAATAAAAATAAATTACGGTTTGTTATTATTAGTAATGGGAATGGGGTATGTGAGCAATTTTTTTAACCATCTAATTATAAAGTTGGCTGCCGGCGCCAGCTAAATAAAGTTGTCTCCCCATGTTAAAATGGGGTATGTGACCAAATTTTTATTTTTACATAATATGATGCTAGACAAAAAATAAAATACCCGTATTTTTTTAAATCGATTAATTCTTCGTACTGTACGAGAAAATAATTATTAAAAATTTGGGGAAGTGATATGTGACGTGAGCATGGTAGGATCTTGGAAGAAGACAGATGGGCTGGGAGAGAAAGAGATAGTTTCCCTCTTAGTCTTTCTGTCTTTTTCCACGATCCTACCATGCTCATGTCATATATATATTTTTTTTGTCTTTTTTTTTAATTGGTGGTAAAACTAAGTTTTATTTCATTTTACATTATAACAATAAAATATTAGAAAACATATCTTGCTATATGACATTAGAACAAAATGTTCGTAGTATTAATAAAAAATGGCTATAATTTATGTTAGTTACTATTTGTATTATAAATTAACTAAATAAAATTAAATTAAAACGGATGGGCCAACTGATGTGGGACGGGGCTCGTATAGTGTTTAGCTTTTATATTTTGTGACATACATACAAATAATTATTCTCTTTATGTGCTTACATGAACCGCAATTTTTATTTGCACTGAATTGTAAAATGATATGTTTGAATATGGTTATTTCTCTAATAATATAATATAATAACCTAACCTAACGCACACAACGCCGGTTGTCATATCTTACGCGATAGACTTATATTACGAGTAGTATTATAGCAACCGGCACCGGCAACCATTTAGTTTTTTCAAGGCAACCGACGTCGACAGCCAAGGCACTTCCTAAAAATAATACACCCGTATTTTTTTTAAATTAGTTAAAAATTACTAGAATTCGTGAAAAACGGCATTAAAACTTAAGTGATGTCATCTGTGCGCAGAAATATAAAAGCAATGAGAACGAAAGAGAGAGATACATAAATCTTCAACAATATATTGTTCAGAATTTTGAGCAAGTCTTGGCAAAATATAAACATTAACATCTTGCTAAAATTTCCTCAGAATTCTGCTGGTATTTCGTTACTAATAATGGGGTCCTCCAATATTTTAATTTCTTTTATGACACTTCATCTAAATTGAAAACAGTCTGTGGTTAAAAAATATTTTTTTATATTCCATAAGAGGAAACGTAGACGTTAATCTCATTTTGTTCTTAAACAGTAGAGTTCACTAATGTTTGGATTCACATAATAAATTGAACTTGTGGATTTCAACCCCACTGAACGTAAGTATACACAGACGTAAAAAAAATGTTAAAATCGGATTCGTGGAGCCATCCCTAAACAAGCTTATTTAAAAATCTCGATATTTGATTTTTTCCACGATTCCTTTTTGCTAGTTTTGTACGTTTCACAATTTTTTATCATTTTTTATAAATTATTTTTCTTTCCTAAATAAATATTAAGTAAAAATATTTCTTCAATTCTATATAAGAAATAAAAATTTCTGCATTTTATTGAAAAGTTGTTGTGAATTCTGGTCAGGTTCGAATAGTATCAACGCAATAAATTAAAATTTATTTTCGTATTTCTGTCGAGTTTTATGTTATTTTTAGCAACAAAGAACTAAAATCAGCAACTCAATATGCAAATATTCAAAAAACTCAGAAATGCAATCGATGCAATACTAATGGCTTCTCACAGATGTCAAATTTAATTAATGTCTATGCAACCAGCCGTAAAACAAACCAAAAAACAAGTGAAAAAACAAAACACTTTCCGTTGACCTTGAAACCAGTCGAAAACCTACACCAAATATTCATTCGGTGTTGATATTTCACATAGAGCCAAAGCAGTTGTTGCAGTTCGAGAGTAGAGATCTAGTGACTGACGAGAGCGAATATTCAACTGTTAACTTTTTCATACATATGACGTCACCACTGCGCTTTCTTGACTTGTTGATATACGAAAACAAAGGAAGGAATGTTGGAAATTATAACAAGTTTTTTGAATTAGTGAACTCTTCCGTTGTTTGTGAATATTTTATGATATTTATAATTGTCTGTATAATTAAACAGTAAACAGTGTGATTCCCAATCAAAAATTCTTGTATAAATACATACAACTTTAAATATGTGAAAAAACAAAAGATTTAATATTTTATATCATTTTTATATAAATAACTTTTATTCACAATCATTATAGTACTATGTCGATTCTTAACCTTTTAGAGGTTGGGAAATACGTCATTCCTAACTGCAACAACAATCTCTTGGCTGGAAAATAACATTTCACTTCCACCCAATGGGTTGGAAATGTTTATGTAGGGGTTGCCTAGCAACATTGTTATAGATCCCTATAATAAAGTAGGCTAAACGAATTTTAATAGAGCTATCAATAAACATCAAGAAATTTAAAGGTTATAACTCAATGATTTATTCTGAATTTTTTTGATTTAAAAACAGGACGATTGTGAATAAAATAGTATACATACCTCAGTGTGAGTTTCATTACAACCTCCGGTAATACACATAAGCCCTCGGCTGTAATGAAACATATCCTACCTCGGATGTAATATACTATAACGTTTAACATTTAGAAGCTATTTTTCTAACATGTGTACAATATATGACCCCATCGATATTTTAAGTGTTTATGGCGTCCCCCTCCCCCACCATAGCAAAAACTATGACATGGATCGTTCCTATTAAAACTTGATCTTAAAACTATATGAGAACTATCAAAGTTTAAAAAAAATTATTAGTTTTTAAAATAATGCTCTTAATATGTACGTCACTGATCTACTCTATAGTCTATTCAAAATTCTTAATACTTTCAAGTCTTCTGTTATCGCCGTTTTTGATATTCGATATCCATTTTCAATAAATTAAACCAAATTAATAGTAAATGTGTGAATTTATCATGCCACGCCAAATAGAAACCACGTGTGTTTGTATGAAAAATTAAAAATATGCTGAATAACATAGGCTGTTAAGTGGCAATCAAAATTTGATTTATACTATAAGTTGTTTTGTGTTATTATCCATGCATATTTCTAATTATTTAAGTTATTTTAAACAAATTTATATGCTTTTAAGTCTGAAAATAGATTAAGTTATGTCACTATTTTTTAGCGAAGTGCACTGTTTCAACAAGCTTTATGACATGAATTCAAGTATTTAAACATTATTGACCGATTGTCATAAAACTTGTTTACACTTGAGTTGCATGCAAGATTTTTTACATAACTTTAAATAACATTCCTGAAACAATTAGAAAATTGACAAACGAGCAGACGACATACTGAACACTCCAAATAACGATTTCACATTTGACAGATAGCAGATAGAATGTAAATACTGCAGTACTCAGTCGGTATTACCAACATGAATGTAAAAAAAAACTAAATTTAGGTAAGACCATTTAAATACCACACGTATATTGACAGTGGTAGTTCTGTAATGTGTAAGGTAAATAAAATACGAACATTTAGAAATACGTATATGATGCAAAACTTTTAATAAATCAATATTAGCATTAAATCACACAAAAACCACCACCAAATCTAAAATCTCATAAGAAAAAAGTTGTTAATAATAGACATAATTACAAGTTCAAATCAAAGCAATCCATCTTGACAGCGAGTGTAAAATTCCAATAAACCTACACGAAATGCAAACAGACTTTTTGGTTGGAACAAAAAACCATCAATTATTTTTAACGATGGGAATAAATGTGCATCGATGCAAGACTGTTGGTGGTGGAGGTGCGGTGCGGTGGAGGGCACGTTCGCGAATTGTGGTCCACGGTGCATTGTGCAAGTCATTAGTTGTGCCATGATGAGGCGCGCGGAGAGGAGTTGTCTAATATCGGGCATCGCGGTCAGACGGTCACTCACTCCGCCGAAACAATAAGTGCAGAAATTACAGGTTCCACCACACAACAACTGCAAGGTGCAATCGTAGACAATGTAAACAAAAGCTGATGCGGACTTTATTATATCATAAATTGTTATACGTTTCATATTTTATTTAACAGAAGATTTATTATTATTAATATGCAGGTCACGCTAGAATTATTGAGAATAAAATTTTAAATATGTTTAAAGTTTCCTTCCTCTTTGTAAAGCTCCCAACCTTTCTTTTGGAATGCTTATTTTCAAAATAATCATACCCAAGTCTAAAAAATAGCTAAAAGTCAAATTGTCAAAAGATGTGAGTATGAAGAGTGTTCTCTATTACTTTAATTTTTTTCGTCAAAACCTGATTAAAATGCCCTCTAGACAATTACGTATTTTCACTCAGAACGATACTTAAAGAAATGAATTAACTAAGTTCTAACTTAATTTTAGTCATAGAAAAGCAGATTTTATATAAACGAAGAAAGAAATTGTGAAAATTCATGAACCTCGCTGTGGTTTGAACCCAGGGCCTTCCTGTATGTAGTAGGATGCTCTAAAATCTGAGCTACAAGTTCCCATTGAAGTCAATACATATTTCAGTCTTTTTACAAATCTTAACGAGTACACTATTCTAACTGGAATAATGCGCATATAAAAGATGTTCATTTTATTTTGTCCACTATTGCTTTCTTGAGAGCTATAAGATCTACGAGGCCGGTTAAATTAGCAAACAATTTTTATTTTACTAGACTGTTATGAGCAAAAAAATATATTTTCTGTCAGTGGCTCTCAAAATACTGGATACAATTTTATTATTTTAAATGGGTACCTATTTTTTTATTCGCTTCAGTATTTTTTTTCTGAACTCAACGATATCAATCCATATGTAATACTCTAAAATGCAAATTAAAATTATGCTGATATAATTTAAATTTGACTGTAATAATGGTGCTATGAAAAAACAAAATATAAATTTCATAAATTATTAAAAAATCTTTCAGAACTCATTATGCAATTAAATACGTAAATAATAATTTATGATCCATCCTAAATGTTTAAATCGTAGAAATGGGCTTAATAGATCAAGGAGATTTTAAATAAACTAAGAAAGAAATTGTGAAAATTCATGGACCTCGCTGAGATTTGAATCCAGGGCCTTAATTTTCGCTACTTAATTTCAAATAAGAGGTAAATAACCAGTTTAAAATGATAATGCAAATTTTGTTTTTCACTGCCTACCTGATTTTTTAACTCAGTTCGGGTTAAATTTGGTCCGAATGTACAAAGCCACACGACTCCGTAATTGTAAAAATCTGATGTGGCCAGCACATAACCTCTCGCCGTATATTTTACCTGGCTGTATGCATAAAGCAAAGAATATTTTTATAAATACAAATAATATATTCATATAAATCTATGACGTATAAACTTCTTTATTATTCAATAATAGCATGTCTCAACATGAAGATATTTTACCATAAATTATGTTACAATAAATTACAAAGTAGAGTTTACCATATATAAATATTAGGCTGGTAACAGCAATTTTCAATTCGAACAACTTTGTTTACTTTCTCTTCATATTCTTCTAGTAGAAACATTAATTTTGGGCGGTCTAAAATGTATATATCTGGATTGTGCATCTATTCTTATATATCTTCTTTTACATTTTATTTTTTCATACTTGTTATATCTAAATAACCTTAATTCCCTTTAATAAAGTGACAGATAGATTGCACTCCGATTTTGTCAATATTTACAACTTACTTGAGAAGAATTTGATAGCTTTTTCGCAATTCAAAGTTACTCTAGTCTACAGTACTGGTGTACATTGTCCCATAATGTTTGAAACAAATTTAAGTCCTTCAACCTAGACTTGTCATCTCCATAATAGTCACAGATCAAGAACTAAGGGATTCTCCAAGTACATTTTTAATTCATTACTCATTATTTCTGACACTGACATTTATCTGTCAGTTACAAATAATTTAAATTATCAACTATTTTTCATGGCATTCTTTCGGCTGTCAAATTTATTACAACAGATTATTTTATATATTATACTTCTTTTATCTCTAAATCTATGGAATATATAATAAAATATTTAAATGTATCAGATAGAGAATTTAATTTTCTTTAATATTACCACGAAAAATTTTCAAAAAATAATATTTAGAAGATTTTTTTTCAAGAATCTTCTACTTCCGGTTGTCCAATTATTACCAAAACCTTTTCAGATCTTCCCATGAATGTCCGATTGGGAAATACGTTGTTAAACAAATTTTAAGTCTTATAGTTTTTGAGTAACCGTCCTTCCAACATCCCACACACATACACACATACACACACACACACACACATCCACACACACACACACACACACACAGACATCATCGTAAAAATGTTAAAATCGGATTGTAGGGACCTTAAAACGTGCTTATTCAATAAAATCTGGATATGCGATTTTTAGCATGAATGCAATACCTCTCTTAGCGAGAGGTAAAAAGCAGTAACTGATTTGCATATAGTTTGGAATAAATAAAGATTTTGTGTTTGCTTGCAGCCATGTGGGTGTTATAAACTATATATATATATATATATATATATATATATATATATATATATATATATATATATTTATAAAATAAAAATTTAAACATATATTGCCCATTCCTACCACCTATAGTTACAGTTAGTGATAACCAACGGTTATGTTGCAAAATTGTTCTTACCATTTTTGGTTAGAGCTAACTGGAAGTTAATACTGTTTGCATCGCTTCTAACCTTCAGTTGAATTCATAACTAATAGTTAATAAACTGTCACTTTAAATAGAAGTAGTAGTAGGTGAAAGTAGATTTAAAAGTTGTATCACTTGCTGCCATTTGCCATAACATAAAAAATTTGTTGTGGCCAGCATAATACCTGTCGCAACTTCCGTTTTTGGTTATATAACAATAGGGCGCCAGCAGTCTTGTGACATTGTTGGTCTTGACAAGCAGATATGGGGGCTCGTGTCAGAATGACAATTAGTAATTATGTACATAGATGTCAAATGACATAATTTTTCAATAAAATATCAAGATTTTCTACATTAACGTAGTTAATTTGTCACCAGGAGTGTGGAATTTACTTGTTGAGGAAAATAAACCACATGGAATTGGAAAATCACTAAATTTAAAATGAAAAATTATATTATATTTATGTACATAATTACTAGCTATCATTCTGACACGGGCCCAAATATCTGCTTGTCAAGGCCAATAAAGTCAAATGATTGCTCGCGCTCTATTGTATTTAATTAATATTTCTTGTATACTTACACTATACACCAAAAATTCT
Organism: Harpalus rufipes; assembly: GCA_951394225.1. Taxonomy (NCBI): domain Eukaryota; kingdom Metazoa; phylum Arthropoda; class Insecta; order Coleoptera; family Carabidae; genus Harpalus; species Harpalus rufipes. The sequence continues at coordinate 15,032,704 of OX596286.1, forward strand.
ACTTATATCTATTCTTTATATTTAGATTTTTTATTTTTAAATTCATTCTATGAATAAATTTTGTCCTACTCTTCCAATTTTTCGAAATGTTTCTAATTCATTGTCGAGATTGGCAGTATTTTTGAAGAGTATATGTAATATACCTATAATTTTAAATATTTAACTATTAATACAATAAGAAATAATATAATATATGTACTTCCCTGAAAAAATCTTCAGTAATATCTCTGGATTTTTGACACTGTCATTTATCTGTCAGTTACAAACATTTTAATTATTTAATTGGTTTCAATGAAATTATTTTTGCTGTGAGATTTATTACAACAGATTATTATATACCTTATATTTCTTTATCTCTAAATGTATAACAAGTATATTAAAATATTTATATGTATTAGATAAATGCCCGGTTGCAGAAACGTTCATCAACGCTTTGTTTAATTAACGGATCATCAAAATGAACAAATGCAACGCGATTTTTTGACAGCAATGATTTATATGTCATAAGAACAAGGAAACTGATTCGAATTTGTTCATTTTGATGGTCCGTTAATTAAACAAAGCGTTGATGAACGTTTCTGCAACCGGGCAAAAGAATTTACTCTTCTTTTACTAGCAAGAAGAAAAATTATCAAAAAATAATATTTAGAAGAATTGTTTTAAGAATCTACTACTTTCGGTTGTCCAATTATTACCAAAACCTTTTCAGCTCTTCCCAGTAATGTCCGATTGAGAAATACGTAGTTCAACAGATATTAAGTATTACAGTTTTTGAGAAATCGTCCTTCCAACGTTCCACACACACACACACACACACACACACACACACACAGACACACACACACACACACAAACACACACACACACACAGACACAGACATCATCATGAAAATATTAAAATCGGATTGTAGGGACCTTAAAACGTGCTTAATCATTAAAATCTGGATATGCGATTTTTAGCATGAATCCAATACCTCTCTTAGCGAGAGGTAAAAAGTCAATTTTACAAAAAGTGTCAATTATTGCCCCTTGCCAAATAACGGCAGAAATGGCGTATGACTATAAGATTTGAAGTAATTGTGAATACCGAATATAGGTTATTCTATTGTAACGTTTTTATTTATATGGGTGAAGTGTAAATAATCAGACAAATATTATTAATAAAAGAATACGTTTCATGAACGGTATGTAATTAAGGATTATTAAAAGATAATAAAAACAACTAACACTATGATTAAATAATTATAAACATTAAGAATATTATTAAATGCTTAAACACTAGGATTATTTATCTATACCAATATTTATATCACTACACTTATTTATATAACTACATTTATTTATGTTAACAACCGGTAAACTGTTTATTTATATCACTGAGTTCATTTCTGGTTGCTTGTATATATTAGACTGTCCCTCCGCTTTCTTTCGGCCGGTATTTATACCGCTTATAACATTCTAGAAGACTCGGAAGCGACAACGACCTGTATACAAAGGAATGAGGTCACGGCGTAATTAGCCTCTAGCCGCTCCGGCGCCGGGGATTGCGTCATCGCTCTGGAACGTTCTGTCAGTGGCGGCGTTGTATACTTTTCTCTCAGGGGCGCACGTCACACTATCATATCTTTTTAGTTCCTAGTGGCTACGTTCATATTTACGATTACAGAACTTAATAAATTTAGTCCAAATCAAAGAATCCAATCATTTCTCAAGCTTAACAAGAATGTAAATCTCTAAATGACCATCAGAGATTCAATTTCCGAGAAACATATTGATGTCATTATCAAAAAATTTGCATAACAAATATCTACAAATTCGTCATCATTAATCGACGTTCGCTTGGCGAGCGAAAACAAAAAGGGGAGATAAAATAAATTCCCAATGAGAAGTGCTGACCAGTATATCCCGACGTGATAGCCAGTTCCAGCAGTTCAAATATATTTCCGACATTTAAACTGAGTGGAATCAATATTCTCACAGCAGTCACGGGAGGATTACACGGGATTACTTTCAATCGCTACGAATGATCAAGCACATGTGGACAAATTAAACAAATCCGATGAATTATTTCACTCAATGAAGGCTCTGATTGTGATTGTTGGTTTATCATTCACAAGCGCTTTCAGCTAACGTATTATACGGAAATAATGATATGTTTTGATTAAACGGAGAATGAAATGAACGAGGAAAATCAACAGGATATTTGGTCAAAAATAGAAAGGTGGGTTTTAACGCAGATGAAGAATATATTTACATTTTAAAATTAATGTCATATTTTTTTGTAATGATGGACAAGAGATAAGCAAAATACCAAAAAGAATCTATTGTGCCAGCACAATACCTCTCGCCATTTCCATTTTATGTTACATAAGTAACGAATTTAACATATCTTGTACACATAAATAATTCGAATGGTTATATCTACGAGTATTCTTTCGTTCTATGAGGAATTTTGTTCTACTCTGCTAATATGTTCAAATTCATTGACGGTATTTGTATTAGCGGTATTTCTTCAAGATATATGTTATATTAATAATATAATAATAATAATAGCCCTTTATTTAGTAAATTCCTAGTTACATTCTAAATATATATTTTCAAGTTTTAGAATTTTTAACATTACATTTTTGTACTACATTTAAATAATTTACACAAATACGAATTTACTCAACCCTATTTTGGGCGAAGGCCTCCCCCAGGTTTTGCCATTCCTTCCGGTTCAAAGCACTCCTCGTCCATGTAGCTCCTACGTGTTTTTTAAGTTCATCTTGTCATCTCTTGAATTGTCTTCCTCTTTTTCGCTTTCTGTCTAGTGGTATCCACAGTGTAGTTTCTTTCGTCCATCTTTCGTCTTTTGTTCTTATTGTGTGTCCTGCCCAGTTCCATTTAAATTTTTTAATAGTATTGGTTACATCAATAACATTAGTTTTATTCCTAATCTCCGTGTTACGTATTTTGTCTTTTAAACTTACACCTAACAGGCATCTCTCCATTCTTCTCTGTGTCGTTGCAAGTTTCTTCAATTGAGCTTGTGTTGTACTCCAGGTTTGGCATCCATACGTTAGAGTTGGTAGTACGCATGCATCTAGTACTTTCTTTTTCAGTTCTACCGGAAATTCTCCTTTAAAAATTTCTTTATGTTATATTAATATACAGTAATTTTTTTTAAAAGATAGCCGATCAAGGTCATCTGTATCATGAACGAATTAACAAATTGGCATACATTTATCTCTTTCCTTTGCAAAAGCTATAAGCGTGTGCGATAAGGATGGATATAACACGCTTGTCTTTCAAAAATTCATATTGTTTCGACTAAGTTAGGACATTCCACTTTAAAACGATGCTCGTTGTTGATAATACTTCCTCTGTAACGTAAGTTTATTTATTCAGATACATTACCTTGATTTATAGCCGTACGAATAACGTTATTTTATGTCAGAGTCACTGACATTGACATTGTGTCATTATCTTATTTTTCATATATGTATTTGGTTATATATTTGCTTATAAACTTACCAGTTGACTTATTTTTGAATTTTGAATGCTTTTACTGTAATATATATTTTTATAATAATAAAATAACAGTAGTATCTTATGTACCCTCTTAAAAACTAAGCAAACGACGCTACTGAATTTGTCATAATGGGCGGAGCAAAAATCTGAATTCATACAATTCGTAAATGACCTTGATCGGACATCTTTCAAATATTTTACTGTACCTATAATTTTAAATATTTAATTAATAATACAATAATAAGTATTAAATGTACTTTCCAGAAAAGCTTTCAGTAATATCAGTAAAACTATTAATTTTTGATAATCACATTTTGTACTTACCTGTCAATTATAAACGTTTAAATATCTCCAGTGGTTTCCATGGAGTTGTTTCGAACAGATTTTCAAAAAACAATATTTAGTAGATTTTTTTAAGAAACTACCACTTCCGGTTATCCAATTGTTACCAAAACCTTATCAGCTATTCCCATTAATGTTAGATTGAGTAATCCGTCGTTAAACATATCTTAAGTCTTATATACCGTCACAGAATATCGTGCTTCCAACATCCATACACACACACACACACACACACACACACACACACAAACACACACATACATACACACACGCACACACACGCACACACGGCCATCATCATAAAAACGTTAAGCCAAGAGACGATTGGTACTGTATCGAGAAGTTGTGAAAAATGTTTGGTTAATCCTATTAACCGGATACTGCGGTTAATCGGTTAAACTAGTTTGCCGTGACCTAAATATAAAATAAATATATCACCGCGGCTATACCCATTTCTGCATCTATTCGCAGATTTCGGTAATGATATATCTGTATCATTTAGGGCATTTACCAGGCGTCACCTCCCAGGCTCTTGAAACTCTCGTGGAGACAGCACGACATAGACCACTTTTGTTCGTTTAAAAATTAGAAATTTAAAGTGTCAAGGTTGACATTACTCAGAATTATATGCGGTTTACCACGGTTATTAACAACGAGCTGCTATTTTCTATAATTTTTGACTGCACTACCGCTGAGGAAGAAAGCGAGAAAGGACCTACAGAACAAGAAGCTCTTTCTAATATTGCTCCTCTTTTTCTTCGTAGACAGCATGCTCTTGTTCGAGAGTATAAGAAAATTATTTCTAACCCTTATCCTTTAATTCATAAATATATTAAAAATGTGTGTCTGTCCAGATTAAAGTCTCGTAATCCTGCGATTAAAACAGCTATTAATTTGCATGCAGAAGAGTTTGCAATAGCTCCGAAATGGGAAGAAGTTTGGATTGATTCTACGCCACCTGAAATTCACAATATTTTAACTACTTGTAGTAAACCACCTGGCTTCAATTTGCATTATTACACCTGGAAAACAATTATTAGAATTTGGACTATTCATGGTGTGTGTGCTGACGCTATATATAAATGAGGAAAAGTTACCAATTCATAGTGCACCTGTGGGGCTCCAATTCAAATTATTCTTCACATTGTTCAAGACTGCGAACAGTATTCATTTAGGGGAAATATGCAAAATTTACTAAGGCTTTCTTCAGAAGAGTGTCTTAATTAGATAGAAAATTTGGGCATCATTATATTAATTTCACTTTATATTGTTTTAATATTAAATGTTGTACTTTTGAATATGTATTTGTTCATTGTAAATTTTATTTTGTATTGTATTTATGTATATTTGTTTATTATATATTGTCTTTTGTATGATGTATGTATTTTTATTGTATTTATTGCTACAGGATAAATGAGATAGTGGAAATCCATTTTTCCGGTCTTGCCGGGACCAAACTTGGTCCATATGATCAAAGTGAATAATCTGGAAAATTGTATGTAATTTTTATTAGGAAACATACTCAAAGTAGACAAAGAAATTAACACAAGTAAGTAGACTCGTACATATTTTAAACTCAAAAATATACTCGTGACCAAAAAAAAACCGTGTGCCTGTGTGTCTGGTCGTAAATCTGGGGACCCGGGTTCGATCCCTACCGACGCCAAAAATTACTTCGAATTTTAATGGCACTAAATTGACTCCTGTGGTGCACTCTACACGCCATCATTGAGTGCCCGTGAGGTGACGCCTGGTAAGCGCCCGCATGGGACAAATATTTCATCATTACCGATATCTGTGTACAAAGCAGATTGGCACAACCAGCAATGGGTAATATGCCATGATGATATATTTACTTATTTTACTTTACTTAAAAAAGGTTTACTATTTTACTACCACTGTCAAATGGCGTTTTTCAGGAAATATAATACTCTGAAAACGGTTTTCTTTACCTCCTCCATGCGCATTCTTGTTTATCTAATGAACACGGACAGATATGGGATTCATTTATAAACAATAAGGAACTTCAGTACTCCATTCCCTAATCCCTCTAAACCAGTGGTGGGATCCGGATCCGGATAGTTTCGGATAATTGAATGTCTGGATCTGGATCTCGGATCCAAATCTTAGTACCGAATTTTGGATCCGGATCTGAGTATCGGATTTTGGATCTGAGTGCCGGATCTTGAATTCGGATCCGAATATTATATCTTGGAAACGGATTTAAGTATCAGATCTTAGATTCGAATATGAGTATGAGTATCGGATTTTTGATATGGAATTTCAGTAACCGGATCGGTTCTCGGATTCGAATATTCTCAGTATTAAACCTTACATTCAAATATTAGCATCGGGTCTCAGAATCAAATAAATCTGATTTTGAAATAATCCACTATGCATTTTTGTTTGATGTAGTTAATTAATAGTTGGCATATTTCTGATGTTTAAATTTCTGTTGGATAACTTTTAGCATCCGCTAAGAAGGAAATTCCTCTATTCCACACAACTATAAGTAAGTAACAAAAACAACCTTTTTATGAGTTAAATTTTATTCCTTTTTTCTTTGAAATATTTGTTTTAATGAATGTTATTAGTATTTACAGACCGCTGTAAAGATAAACAGGCCCACTTTAACGGTTTGAATTTGAACTCTGTTCCAGATGTTTGCCTTCACATTCAAAATGAAGAATTGGACCCAGAATTAAAATTTGGATCCGGATCGGTAAACAAAACATCGAATCCGAATCCAAGTTCAGATCCGGATCCAAATCCAAATTAAATTTACGGAGATCCGCTTCAATATCCGAACATCAGATATCGGAGGAACCGGATATTTTGAAATCCGGGTACTTGAGTCCAAGTTTCGTCGGATCCTCACTGCACTACTCTAAACTCGCGCAAAACGTAACCGCTATACTCGATGTGTTACAAGCAAAGCTGGGCAAGCAACGGGCATCCTAGGGCTTAAACAATATTCGCATAACCTTTGGCGAGCGGTTCGTGCAGAAATTTCAATTCCACGAACATATGCCACTTGGCAACAGACAACAGTTGATTGTGCACTCTATTCTTGTGGTACAAATATTGCTATAAATCGATGATTAAATGCATATTGTTTCTTATATTCATCATCTGATGTATTCCCCACCTGACTACATTTTGGGCAGTACTTCTGGGAATAGTAAAGGATTTAGCGATGTATTGAATTCACTTGAAGTTTCTGCTCAGGCTATATTTTCCGATTGATTTATAATAAATTTATTCACATTCAGTACTGTAAGTATTACGGGTACAATAAACTACATACCATTATTTACCAACGATAATTGAAGAATTTATTGTTATGATTGAATTTTTCAAAACACATTGGCTGGTACCACAAGCCCTGTTTTAACTAAAACGCTGTTTTAAGAAATGTCAAATTTCATTATTAAATATTCATAATAAATAATATCAAATTTACCAAATATGATTTTAAAGCAGGACATAGTTTGTATTCAACTAAATATTTTTTAAAAAAATCGTCCTTTAAACATAAGGATGAAATTAAATAATGAAATTTAAATTTGACATTTCTTAAAACAGCGTTTTAGTTAAAACAAAGCTTGTGGTACCAGCCATTTAGTTTTTCCTCTTTTTTCTTAATAAATAAAGCGTTTGGTACACTTTTTTTATTTTCTAATCTTACTTTACGTCTGTATCACGTACCCCAAAAAATTATACATTTGTATATATTTATATGCAAAGAGTTCATTTATTGTATGAGATATAAAATAGCATTATTTTTTCTTTAGTTTTCTTTTAAACCCTATCCACCTTGCAAAAATCACCACTGAGGTATTCATTTGCTTCTTACTGGCAACTTAAACTGTGCTCCAGTATAAAAACAACAACTACCCGTTCTCTACAACCCCTGCTCGTGGTTTCGCACAGTCCCGCTGGGCGAGGGAGACACGGGGTGCGAGGTGATGTTTGGTGGTGAGATTCGACACCGCAACAACCCTGTGGGTGGGCTAACGTGGAAACTCTGTACCAAGGGATGCCACACAGAGATGCACTCAGGGGGAGATGTAAACAAGACAATTTAACTTGGAATTGCGGATGAAGACTCATTTTATTTCTTCATATTATGTTACAATAGAATATCAGACTAAATGATTGCGCCGCAACCGGTTCCCAATTACTAAATAAAAACAAAAAAAAATATATATATATTGTACTCTTTTTTCACATTTAGAACTAAATGATTAATCAAAATCATGATTAAAAAATCTGATGTGGCCAGCACAATACCTTCCGTCATCCTGTGTATTATGTACAAATTCCATACATAAATTTTCTTGCAAAAGATTCTAAATTTTTGGTATTTTATGATTCCCTTTCTCGGCAACGGAATTCCATACTCCTGATAACAAACAAATCACATGAAATAAGAAAATCATGAAATTTTGAATGAAAAATTATGACACTTGTCAGTTATGGACATAATTAATTGCTGTCATTTTGATACGGGTCCCCATATCTGCTTGCCAAAGGCAGCAAAGTCATGTCACTGCACGCGCCCTATACATAATTTTTTTGCAAAAGATCCTATATTTCCAGTAAAGTTATTTCATAAACAAACTATGCAAATTGCACTTGACACTGACATCTTCTTCTTCTTTAGTTTTCCCATTCGTTAGGGGGTCGCTATTTTTTATTTTCTTCTTCCACAAATTTTTGTTTTGCGTGTCGTCCTCATTCAGTTCCTTTTCTCTCAAGTCTTCTGAAATACAGTCTTTTCATCTTATATTTGGTCTTCCTATGTTTCTTCCACCTTTTATTAATTTATTCATCTCTCCTCATGACATGTTCAAACCAATGTAATCGTCTCTATTATATCTAAAAACTTCTAACACTAGAATTACTTCCCTTATTTTTTCATTCAATTACTTGCTTTTTATTGATACTGACATCTGTCAATTGGAATTACCTGAATATATTAGCAGTTTCCATGGTTATGTTAGCATAGCTGGCTGAATTATGAAATTTATACGAATTTTTTATCTTTATTATTCTTTAACTCTATATCTGTTGAATATGAAATATAAAATGCAATCAAATCGTATAGAGAATAATATATTCTTTAAGTTATAATAACATTTAACTGAGTTTTTCAAGAAAAACTGTTAAAATCTTCAAATGAGGGTACTTCCGGTTGACCAATTATAACCAAAATCTAAACATGTCTGCATATGGTTGTAAGGAAGAGGAATACGCAAGAATTGTAATTTTTGGAATTCTAGTATTGGAGATATCGTGCACGAAAAAGCGGTCACATACACACACACACACACACACACATACACACACACACACGCACACACGAACACACACACACACACACACACACACACACATACAGACATCATCGTAAAAATAGTAAAATCGTATTGTAAAGACCCTAAAACGTGCTTATTCAATGAAAACTCACCACCGAATTTTTTGACCAAAGACAATACCTTCCTTACCTAGAGGTGACGGAAGGTAAAAAATTAAATTCGTTGTCTTGCGCCGTTCGTCGTCTTGCTCCACTGTCCCCTATATTTCTGTTGTGTAATGTAAGAATATCCAAAGTCAATTTTTGTATCTATAGACATCGGTATCCAATGAACTAATGTAAAACAAAACAGAATATCTATTTATTTCAATAATAATCACGGTAGACTAAATAGTAAAATCGTGAAAGTTGCAGACATTTTAAATGACACACCTAGTGACATTTGCAATCAACATTAATAGTTTAGAATATGTTTCATTGAAACATTAAAAAGTACAGTAAAATTTTTGAAAGATATCCGATCAAGGTCATCTACGAATTGTATGAAATCAGATTTTTACTCCGCCCATTCTGACAAATTCAGTAATGTCGTTTGCTTAGTTTTATTATTTATTTTATTCTAAAAATATATGTTACAATAAAAACATTCAAAATTAAAAAATAAGGCAACTGGTAAGTTTATTAGCAAATGTAAAACCAAATATGTGAAAAATAAGATACTGACACAACGTCAGTGTCAGTGACACTGACAGAAAATAACGTTATTCGTACGGCTATGAATCAAGGTAAAGTATCGGAATTAATAGATAAACCTACGTTACAGCGAAAGTATTGTCAACAACGAGCATCATTTTAAAACGGAATGTCCTAACTTAGTCGAAACAATAAGAATTTTTGAAAGACAAGCTTGTTCTATCCATCCTTATCGCACACGCTTACAGCCTTTGCAAAGGAGAGAGATAAATGTATGCCATTTTGTTAATTCATTCATGAAACAGATGACCTTGATTGTACATCTTTCAAAAAAATTTACTGTAAACTATCTTATAGGATGTTTTTGTCTGTTTCCACGCCGTTCAGGTGTAGGTATTTTTTTAGTCCGCCCCTGTCTATATCAACCCCAATGTCAGTCGCGGTGCTTGCCGAACGAGAACTTTGCAAAAAAATTACACAGCTGTACATTTTTGTAAGCTCAACAGGTTGCATTTGTTTTTTTTGTTATTTACCGGTACGTTTCCGGTATTCCGGTTCCGATACCTTTACCTTTTCTTGTAACACATTTGTCAGAATTAAACTCCGCAAGAAAATTTTATTTCAAAAAGGTTTGCATATCTTATAAAATAAAAGACGCATTTCTAGAGGACAGACTTTTATTTTGGAGACTGTGATAGTATATTGAAAAACAAGTATTACAATGATCCTTATTGTACGAGTATAGTTTGCGTAATCGAGCCGTAGGCGAGTTACACAAATACGAGTATTACAAATGGACATTGTAATACATGTTTTTCATATTATTTTTTCTATTTCGCATTAATTTACTCTTATTTTAAAATTATTATTGAAAAAAATATTAAAATATCAAGATTGGTAACACTGACAGTTTCAATAAAAAATTGAAAAATAATTTACTTTGACATTTTGACAGATACTTACAAGTTCGGTTAGAGTTATAATTTACATTTATTATGTTATGTACAAACATTTTCATTATATCACTGTTGTTGATAAAAGCAGTTGTACAAAATTCACTTTGTAAATGTAAATTTCTATAGAAATTATAACACATGTTCACTACTACACAAATACACGCACGCTACTGAGTAGGTATACTTTGGTTTACGAAAGATGACTATTCAAGGTCACTTGTTCGAAAAAAGAATACACAGCACTTTATACAGTAATAGCGTAGCAACATTTCATGTTAGAAAGAAAAAGATTAATTGACGTATAGTTTATGTTGTGTGACAGATATACGTAAATGGCGACGTATGTCGTAGAATTAAAGATATCTAATTATCTACAGTAATGCCCTCTGTCCTAATAGTTACCCAGTGACGTTGACATTTAAATCAAATTAATATTTCATGGTTTTTGTCATGTCTATGTTTTTGGGTTTTGCAAATACATATGTGAAGAGCATAAATCTTTGAGAAAGGCATTATTTAAAAAGAAACATAATTTTCAATTACATTACACTTATTTTTTTTCAGTTAAAATGTATCCATAAATATTTCATGGTGCACGTGTATGTATATGAAATGCAGTGAAGTTATCTGCTAGTAATATTATACCACACAGTTAATAAATGACCTTGAATTGTCATCTTTCGTGAACCAAACTATAACTAAAAGTATGTACAGTATAATTTTTGAAAGATGTCCGATCAAAGTTGTCTACGAATTGTATGAATTCAGATTTTTGCTCCGTCCATCATGACAAATTCAGTAGTGTTTGATTAGTTTTTATGAGGGTACGTAAGATACTACTGTTATTTTATTATTATAAAAATATATATCGCAGGAAAAACATTCAAAATTCAAAAATAAGTCAACTAGTAAGTTTATAAGCAAATGTAAAACCAAATATGTTAAAAATAAGATACTGACACAATGTCAGTGTCAGTGACTCTGACAGAATATAACGTTATACGTACGGCTATGAATCCAGGTAATGTATCTGAATTAATAAATAAACTTACGTTACAGCGAAAGTATTATCAACAACGAGCATCGTTTATAAATGAAATGTCCTAACTTAGTCGAAACAATATGAATTTTTGAAAGACAAGCGTGTTATATCCATCCTTATCACACAGTCTTACAACCTTTGCAAAAGAAAGAGATAAATGTATGCCTATTTGTTAATTCGTTCGTGATACAGGTGCCCTTGATCGGACATCTTTCAAAAATTTTACTGTATATTCATACAATTATTGTTATAGAGAATATTACGAGTTTGAGTTTATGCAAGACAAAAGATGTAAAACTGATTGACGATTATGTTGTATTCTGTTCAAATAAATATATGTATATAAACTGAAGAGTTAAAATACTTAATTTAATAGGGATCCAGATTCTACTTTGTTATTTTGACGCTTAAGTAATAAAATACAATTATTGGAATATACTGATCATCGTCTGTGAGACTATCATATAAAAACTTTTTTTTTTATTTGTTTTCATTTTATATAGGTACATTTTTGCACGTTCTTTTTAATGTTTAGCGATAGGGGTTCCAAGGCACAGATATTATTTACAAATTACTGATCAGTAAGTGATGTGAATCACTTACCGATCAGAAGGCAGAGGGCGGTAAGTAAATAAAAACAACGATCAAAGCTTACTTTCAAAATGAAAACCAAAATGTCAAAATAATTTTCGAATCTTTTTTTTTTAATTTTGTGCGTCCGATGATGTAAAGAACGTAATAATCATTGCGATCAATAAACAGCACAAAGAATAACAAATATTTTCAAGATTTTTTCTTCAAATGACAGTTCAATACCTACTGCTGTTTTGACACAATGTTGATTTGCTCTCATTATTGCGATATAATCATATCGCGCAAGTTCGACATTCATATCATGCTAGTTGTACGATATTTTCAACTTTCTTAACCCTACAGGAGGCGTGCAAAATTTTATAACATCGGAGGACGCGGCGTTCTGAGAGACTGGTTTGTATATATGATCCTAATTAGCATTTGTTCATAACTATTATCCCCTGACATACTCAATTATTTACGGACGCAGTGTATTTATATGATTTTTATTAATGGAAATATATTTTACGATAAAATATAAGATGAATAATGAATTGAAATCTAAAATATTATTATTTGAAAAATACAAAAGTTTTAGATTTATAATTATAATTTTAAAATTAACATAAAAATTAATAATAACTGTATCTGAATGATAGGTTGAACAACATAATCGATAAAAAACTTTGAAAAACAGATTAATTTGTTTTGCAATGACAATCTTCGCACAATATTACTACAGATTCGTAACAGAAATTTTGAACAATCACAATAATAATAGAGTATTTTTCTGTTCACTTTTGTAATACACAAGAAATATCTAACCAGTTTCCCCTTTTATACGTTGATTTTGTTTCTTGGGATATTATTTATATCTGCTCGTACAAGTAGAAGTTCATGTAGCAAGTCCTAAAAAGTATATGAAACTGTTAAATGATAAAAATCATATAAAGATCGCGAAACAAAACTATTTTTTTTATATTTCATGACAACAATAAGGGCAATCGAATTGTACCTCGAAAGAGCGCGCCTATCTGACACCGAAAACAGTAAAAAAAAAATTATGTTCATATATGTACTGACGTGATACTTTGTGCTGATGCGCGGACTAAAAATCAGGCAGCTACTGAAAATTCATGAAAGTCATTGCAGCCAGAAACAATTGATATAAATAAAAATATATATTATGCACGCCCCCCCCCCCCCTTTAGGGTTAAGTATAATGTGATATCTACTATTTTCTGAAGTGGTTGTGTAAAAAAGATTTATAACGGTTTATTACCTATGTCTGGGTTAGCCAATCTGTTTCTATTCGCACATTTCGGCAATGACGATATATATACTGAAAAACGGAACACTCAAAATAACTTTTTTATTTATAATTATTTTTTAATTCTCTTTCTATATTTGTAAACCAGCCTTAGGGGCTCACAAACTTTGGTATTTGGCATTATTATAGCGCTTCCGGTTTAACCGGAAATGATATTAACACACTATGCTTGAAGTGAATTTTTATTGATCAAATAAATAACAAAACCGCAAGGGAAAATTATGAATAATTAACTGTAAGCCATATTAGGTAGACTGTGAAAACAAATTTACAATTTTTTGTATCAAAATATGGAATCTTATAAAAAAACTTACTATTTAAACAATTAATTTAAATATTAGTTAATATTATCTTAACTGTTTTCACAGTTTGTCTGATAGCAAGCATATCGTTGAATTCGTAATTTTATGTACATTCCAAATATATGAAAATATATAGGATGTCCCATTTGAAATATGAAAGTTAATGTCACTTCCGGTCAAACCGGAAGCGCTACTATCATGACAAATACCATGATTTGTGACTTGAAATTAGAATAATAACTTGGGATGGGTTAATAATAAAAAAAACAAAAAATTATTAGATTTTTTTTTATTAAATCATTCAAACAAAAATCAAATATTAAATTATTCTATTAACTCTCCATCTAACTTTCCACATAAACTACGTACAAATATTCTAATAAAAATAAGTTTTGCGATGATATTATTTTAACAATATGAAAGATAACGACCCAGATTATACTTGACACTTGACATGTTGCAAGTGGGTTAAGTAAGCCATGTATCTAAGGCACTTTCCTAATTTCGAGAATGGAAATAATAAAAAATCTAATTAAAATATAATTAATTAAAGGTACGTTTTTGTACTAATTATACTAATTAGGGAAATAAAAAACCCCGTCAAATATTTCATATAATATGTAAGTTCATGTATTAAAATAAATAATGCATATTGTATTTTGGATTAAATAACTGGTTAAAAAATGATATTCAATAATATAATAATGTATGTATATTTTAAGAATATGGTATGTAAGGTATGTTTAATTTCGTATTAATTAATTGAATAATAACTATATCTAATAAAATTATAATATGTATAATGCATAATATACAATTGATAAATGTAAATGTAATTGTAAGTTATATCAAAACGTTTGCAAAAGAAGTACCAATCAATTTGTATAAGATGTATATCTAAAAACAAATAAACCATCTATCTATCTATCTATCTATCTATCTATCTATCTATCTATCTATATATCTATCTATCTATCTATCTATCTATCTATCTATCTATCTATCTATCTATCTATCTATCTATCTATCTATCTATCTATCTATCTATCTATCTATCTATCTATCTATTAATTAAAGATGTAAATGACAGAAATAATTGTTTCAAGTCAAGCAAAAAAATTCTTCCTAACATTTTTTTGTAAAATTAAAAATAAATATTTTTTCTCTCTTGTAAAGTCATTCCGGGGACATACTGTATATACTTTCATTTAGGTTCCTTTTAGATCAGAAACTTACCATAGGCGTGGCACAGAAGTTCATAAATTAATTTACAAAAAGTAAAAAAAAATATATACAATATGCAGTGTGTTCAATTTTCCTAAATATATTTACGAATAACATTAGTAAATAAGCATAAATTTGCATGCATGTCGTATTGACGTCACGGTAAATTACCAAATTGCAGCTTCTGTTCCCTGTTAAATTCTTCTGCAGCAAGTCATAAATAAGTCAAAGTTGCTACCCCGAGGCACATTCAAACTACACAGCTTTCCAAAATGAAATATTGCGATAAAATCTCAAAACTCCGCAGATAATTTCTCCTTCTTTCATATACTATTTTTAGTGTTAATTCTTCATTTTCTGTTGGCGAAAAAAATTCCATCCTAGATTATATTTGAATGGAGCTTTGATTGTGAGGTTTTAGAAATTTGATGGGGCGTAAGAAAAGATTATGTGCTCCTTTGTGATGTAATCTCTGAAAACATTTTTAGTTTTCTTTACAATGCTTTATTTTCAATAGTTCGTAGACTAAAGCACAACACATGGGTTTCTTTTATTTATAGCACTGCACTTTGATTTATTATTAACTACCTTCTTTCTTTTCAACCCTGTTTGAAGTAACGTGTCATTTTTACGTCAATAAAATTACAGTTGCAAATTTTGTATTGATCAGTATGGAGTTAAATCAATTATTGTGGTTGTGTACCCCTTATTTCCGTTGAACGACATCTGTTACTTCTGATTTTTACAATCAGAACATGGTGTTATTGTTGTAGAACATGTGGGTTGACTACACACTGAAAGGTGTTGGGAAATTATAGTAATTTAAAAGTTACTGCGGTTTGTAAAGGGGTGCACCAAAATTGATTTTAAAATTAGCACAAGTACACATTTTGGTAATATGTAACATTGTGTGGAAAGAAATACTTTTGAGATTTAAATTTTACATTTACCAACAGTATATATATACCAATAACAGGTTTCCACGGTTTAAGTAATACAAAAATAATACATAAATTATACCTAAGTGATCAAATTAATTAAGTTCAATACAAAATATAATAATTCAATGAATAAAGAAATCTGTGTTATCACTAGGAGAAAACATTTACCACCTTCTTTTTAATGATATATATAGTGAAACAAGTCAATATGCACAAACCTTGAATTATAATTTGAAATGATTCTATTTATTGGCGAATTTTTGTAATTGTAAGAATTAGTTGACTGCGTACTTTTTGTGTTTATAGAAAATCTTAATGTAAAAGTTATTGAGGGTGAATGTATTATGTTATTTATTAACTTGTATAAAAAAATCATGTCAGCTTAAATTCTTCTATTTTCCAACTAGTGCATATTAAAGTGTTTTAACAGAAGTAAGTAGTTAGTGATGTCTAAATTAAATTTGTAGTTTAAAAGTGTGACATTTTTTTAAATTCTTTCTAATATATATTTTTGATAGTAAGGATTCCAAACAACAGATGCATATTCTAGCTTAGGGCGAATTAAAGTGTTGAATAGATGTATTAATGAATTAGGATTATTAAAATGTTTACAGTTGCAGAATATGAATCCAAGTGCCCTATATGCTTGCTTAACAGAAATATATATGTAGTCTTGAAAAGTAGTTTCGGGTCAAAAAACACTCCCAAATATTTAATAACATTCTTTCTTTCCAACACAAATATTATTATTTCTTGATTGACTTTAAAATAATGTAAACACCGTACCGTGCTATAGGCGATTTGAACATTGTACTGATATTTATTATTGCAATCAATTTATTTTTATTGTAATCAAAATATCATTTTTATTATACGCACAGAAATTGTGATTGAAGAGTTAGAACAGTTGAATGATGTTAGTATATCTTTCTGTTTTATTCACTATAAATGAGGATGATTTTTGCGAAGGGAAAATATGAACTATTATTAGGATATCTATCTGATCATTAATACTAACATTACATTCACAAAATCTATATAAAGAGTAGAAAAATTATGTCAAAAATAGAATATGTTTTATTTCATACAACAGCAAGAATAGGGCTGTTGTAAGAATTTTATTTGACTTCCAAGTACTAAATTTTAAAAAATATTGTTGGAGCCTCAAATTTGAAAGTATCATGAAATATCCATTAGTTCTTCTACAATTAATTATTTAAATTTGTGTGATATTTTAAAAAAGTCACGTGATCTGAAACAGAATGTGACGTCAGAGTACATAAAGTTTAACATGTGATTAACTTTCGCCTACTTTTATTTATATAAATAGCGTATATGATGGACAAACTGTTTTCCTATTGGCTATAAATGACGTACTGTATGTACTCTGACGTCACTGAACCGGGAGGTTGTTTTTTATGACTATATCTGGCGCCAAACTTTTATTTAGTTACGAAAATAAAAATAAATGATTATTTTTTAGGTAGCTGTTACATAAATAGTTGCTTTACATATCTTTTGGCAACCGTAAAGTATCACTTTTATTTTGAGATTTAGCAAAATCTAGTCTACGGCCAAATTTATTTTACGAACTGAATTGTCAAACGTTTGTTTGAATAGCAAATAAATTTAGTGTTTATTATATTAGATGCAGCTTCATAAATTTCAAGCGGCAGTAATCGCAAAATCGGTGACGCTGGTCAGTATCGCTCATTTCCTTGCTCATCATTAATTATTGTACTTATTTAATTTTCATCTTTGGTTGTAAAATATTTTGACAGTAAGCAAAATATTTAGTGAATTGTCAAGATGACAGCATGGCACTCTATAGAAGACATGAATCAATCAGTTATTTTTAAATAAAAAATTATATCTTTGTGATAGTCAGTTATAGTCGCCTAAAAAATATTTAGCCTTATCTAATTTGCTGGGCTCGGCCTTCGGCCAACCTGATACACAAAACACTATTTTTATTACTATGAAAAATATTGCATAAACTTTCATTTAAATTACCTTTTAAAAAATCTGTTGTGATCAGCATAATGCCTCTCGCCACTTCCGTTTTTGGTTACATAAGTATAGGGCGCGAGCAGTCATGTGACATTGTTGGCCTTGACAAGCAGATATGGGGGCCCGTGTCAGAATGCCAATTAGTAATTTTGTACATAGATGGCAAGTCAGAATTTAAAAATTCACGTAGTTAATTTGTCACCAGGAGTGTGGAATTTACTTGTCGAGGAAAATAAATCACATGGAATTGGAAAATCACTAAATTTAGAATAAAAAATATGATGATCTATGTACATAATTACTAGCTATCTGACACGAGTCCCCATATCTGCTTGTCAAGGCCAACAAAGTCACATGACTACTCGCGTCCTATTGTATTTAACATTTCTTGTATAGCTACACTCTACACCATAAATTCTACTTACCTATATCTATTCTTTATATTTACATTTTTAATTTTAAATTCATTTTCAATCAATTAATTTTGTCCTACCCTTCTAATTTTTCGAAATGTTTCCAATTCATTGTCGGAGTTGACAATATTTTTGAAGGGTATATGTAATATACTTACCTATAATTTTAAATATTTAACTATTAAGATGGAGTCTCGTGGCCGTGTGCCTGAGTGTCTGGTCGCGAATCTGGTCACCCTGGTTCGATCCCGACCGACGCCAAAAATTACTTCGAATTTTAATAATACAAAATTGGCCCCTGTGGTGCACTCTCCACGCCAGCATTGAGTGCCCGTGAGGTGACACACAGCAATGCCGTGATGATATATTTATTTATTTATATAATAAAAATAATATATGTATGTACTTCCCAGAAAAAGTCTTCAGTTATATCTCCGGATATCTGACACTAACATTTATCTGTCAGTTACAAACATTTTAATTTTTCAATTGTTTTCCAAGACATTATTTGTGCTGTGAGATTTATTACAACAGATTGTTATATACCTTACATTTCTTAATTTCTAAATCTATAAAAGATATAATAAAATATTTATATGTATCAGATAATTTACTCTTCTTTTACTAGCAAGAATAAAAATTATCAAAAAATATTTAGAAGATTTTTTTAAGAATCTGTTCTTCCGGTTGTTCAGTTATTACCAAAACCTTTTCAGCTCTTCCCAGTAATGTCTGATTGAGAAATACGTAGTTAAACAGACATTAAGTATTATAGTTTTTGAGAAATCGTACTTCCAACCTCCCCACACACATACGCACACAAACACATACATACACACCAACACACATATACATCCAAACACATACACACCCAGACGTCACCGTAAAAATATTAAAATCGGATTGTAGGAACCTTAAAGCGTGCTTAATCATTAAAATCTGGATATGCGATTTTTAGCATAAATCTGATACCTCTTTTAGCGAGAAGTAAAAATGTGAAACCGACTTATTGTACAATTTTAATACAATTTACTCTTTCAATGTACAAAATTTAAAATGAGAAGTTGAAGATAATAACTATTGAGAAGTTATTCTTTCAAGTATTTATTTCTCATAACATGTAGGACATTAATTTAGGAAATTCTTGAAAAAACAGTTAAATATCATTTTTTGAAATTTTATGTTATTAGAAGGGAATTGTCATTCACCTTGCAACCTATGCTGGCCCTTGGAGAGGGGGCGGGGACGGATGGGGCAGTAGCCCCAGAGCCCGGGCGTAGAGGTCTGCACGACCACTGTTATATATTTTTTTGTAAAAAAATAGGTAATAAAGCATATTAAGTTACGGATGTAACCACCAACCGGTACGTTGTTTTATTTTTTATATTGCATAATCTATATTATCATTTGTATTTTTGCTTATATTTCATTTATACTTTTATGTCATCCTGAAATTGGTAGTTAATTTTGGTAGGAAAGTGAAGATTTTTTTTACTTGTTAAATAATAAAATATTGGAAATATTTTATATATCGAAGAGTATAGTACTCTTTTATTTATTCCAGCATTGAGGGACCCGTTAGTTTGATTTTACCTCAGAGCCCCTAAAAGCGCTCCACGGGCCTGAACCTATGCTTCTTCACAAATGAAAGAGTTAGAATACTCAAATACATATTATTAATTGATAGATGTCAGTTTCAAGTTCAATTTCAATAATAATACATATGTTCTTGAAATAATTTTGCTGGAAATATATAATCCCTTGCAAGATTTTTTTTGTAAAAAAATTATATGTAGAAAATACAAAGAATTGGCAGACGCCACATCAGATTTTATTTTAGATATAATGACTAATGTCAAACATCTTAAGAATGTTTGTCAGTTTTTTAAATATTCTCCATATTTCTTTTTTCTGTCGTTCTTCATCTTTTGCTGTCACTTTATCATCATTTCATCCAAAACCACTAATATCTTCTCTACGCAATTCCTGATTAGTCCACGTCGTTAGTTACCTGCAGGGGGTGTCCAAGTCGCTTCTCTGGCTCGCTTCACCTAGCACTGGACATGCCAATCATCCAAGAAAGTCACTACACTTCTAGCTTTGTCGTCTTGTCCATAAAGATAGACCACTCCACTGGGCGACAGCTGAAAACAGCATGACACTAGAAAAGCTGCAGTTTTCTGAAAGTGCATTGTGTGCTGTCAATGCTTCGTCTTTTGAAATATTGCTGAATGTACAGTTGCGAGTAAAGACCGACATCGGAGATAATAAGTTCGGAGAACAGTGATGGAAATTACGGGATTTGATCGTACCAAAGGATAAGAAATAGCGGCTTATGAGTAGAAGGATTTGATTTCAGCATTGGTTTTATCTTTACCAATATTTTTTAACTGGTATATGTGTATTTGTAAAGGAATTATGTTACAAAATAATCTTACCGAGCAGGGAGCCATATATTATTCGAATCACTTTATTCATAGTAATATTATTGCAGTCATTTTTGCCAATCTGTAAAGTTTTGTAATAGATAATGGATACCAACAACTTATTCAATATAAAAACCTAGTGAGTGAATTAAATAATATGTCCATCTTTTTACCTTCCGTCACCTTTAGGATGGTATTATCTTAGTTCAAAAAATTCAATAGCGAGTAGCGAGTTTCTAAGGAATAAGCACGTTCTTTGGTCCCTAGAATACGTATTTACTATTTTTACGATGATGTCTGTGTGTAAGTGTGTGTGTGTGTGTGTATGCGTGTGTGTGTGTGTGTGTGGGTGTATGTGTGTGTGTGTGCGCGCGCACGTGTGTTTATGTGACGATCGTTTCAGATCACATAACTCCAATACCACGATTCCAAAAAATATATTTTTTTCGTATTCCTCGAGTTTAAATCTATATTATTATTATTATCATTGAAAATACAATACCCAACAGGCACAGATGCCCAATTCTAGGATAAGGAGAAGAAAGAAAATTAAAACAAGTTAACACATTTTTGTATTTCACGGACTGAAGTTTGGAAAATATCAATCTCACCTTCAATGACATTGTACGATTTAACCATATGATGTATGGATGATTTGACCAGAATATTTGATTTAGCTCTTTTTAAGTGGAAGATCTTTTTAATTCTTGACGACAATCTGTTGACTTGGACTGATAGTTGATTATTGATATACATACAGTCAATGTCATTATTAATAATTTTATGTAAAATAATTACTGCAGATATTTGTCGTCTCTGTACGAGTGAGGCTAAATCAAATTTTTCTAGAAGTTGCGATTGTGGTGTACCTCTTTGGGGATAAATTCCTTCCAGAATGTAAGTTGCAAATTTTAAAAACTTCCCTTGAATTTGCTCTAAGGTTTCTAATTGGTTACTTTGTATCGGATTCCAGATCACCGAACAATATTCTAGATGAGGACGAACTAGAGCAACAAATAAGAGACGTAAAGTACTCAAACTGGAAAACATGTCGGAGTTACGGATTACGAATCCTAAACACTTGAATGCGGACGATGTTTTATTTGCAATATGTGCGGTGAAAGACAGTTTTGGATCGAAATATACCCCTAGATCGCAAATGATTTCTGGTCTACGTAAGATGTTATTGTTTATAGTGTAATCAAAATTAACTAGATTATGCTTTTTAGTAAAAGACATACACTGACATTTTTCAATATTAAGAAAAGCATTGCACCACTGGAATATAATATCCAAGTTATTCTGTAATAATAAACAGTCATTTACTGAAGAAACACTGCATAATAGTTTTAAATCGTCTGCATAAAGTAAGTAGTTAGCAATCAGACAAGCAGTAATGTCGTTAATGAAAATATTGAATAAAGGGGCCCTATATATATATGCAGATGTAATTAGATTAATCAAAATAATTGGTCAACCGGAAGTACCCTCATTTGCAACTTTTAACAGTTTATCTTGAAAACACAAAATTAAATATCATTTATGGACATTTAATGTTATTACAATTTTTAAAGAATATATTCTTCTCTATACGATTTGATTGCATTTTATACTTCATATTCAATAGATATAGAGTTGAAAAATTATAAAGATATTAAATTTCATAAAACAACTATGCTAACCATGGAAACTGCTAATATATTCAGATTATTCAAATTCACTGATATCAGTATCAATGAAAAGAAAAAGAATGTGGCAGAGATGAGGATGTTGAGATAAATATTGGGGAAGGCATGAGAAGCTAGGATAAGGTATGAAAGGATAAGTTTCTAGAAATATACAAGATTGACGATTGCATTGATTAACGAATGGGAAAATCTAAAGAACAAGATTTCAGTGTTAAGTGCAATTTGCATTGTTTATTATGAAATAATTTCACTGGAGATATAGAATCTTTTGCAAGAAAATTTATATACGGATTTTGTACATAATACACAGGATTGACCGAAGATAATGTGCTGAGCACATCAGATTTTTTATATCTTGATTAAAAAATAAGATGTTTTGATTAAATAAAATAATGGTTGTTATTGTAAAGTTTATTTATTGGCGGCGGTGGTAGCGTTCCTGCGTCGGCTACGTACGCTGCATTTGACTACGATAAAGAAAATCATTAATATGAAAGTGGTTATATTTTTACTTGATTCAGAATTTAAGCTCTCAACAACATAAAATTTTCGTAGTCCATGTTTGCATAGTAAACGGTACAAGCACACTGTAAATGTGTTTAATATGACACTTTCCAGGTAATTCTCAACACCTGTATTCTACAAATTTGACTTCAAAGATCAAAACTAATATTTTCAGAACATAATAATCTTTAAGTCATTGTCTTCATCTATAAGTAAAATATAATTATCAAAATCCTTTAAATCTATTGATCTAAATGAACAGGTTTAACGGATTTCTCAAAACAAAAGTCATCTTAGTTTAAGACCATCTTTCATCCCTTATTTTAAGTATTCGGGAAATTCCAAAATTCAACTTTGAAACAGTGCAAATCATTTTCTGTCTTTATAATCCTTCTTTTCATGCTTCATGGAAATACCAAAGCCGGCTTGTGAGTTTATTATCTTGACCTTCAGCTGTGACTTTATTGCACTTAGCTCGTTTCCCTAAGCGGGTTGCAACCCTTAGCGCGTCGGCAAGCTGTTATTGGAACCATGAAGGCCACGAGTTTATGATATCGCTCCGTTTGACTGATGTTTAAATGTTTTATAATCGTGCGAATTGGGGTAAATACTAAATAATATTTGGGGTCGCGCGTGAGGGAAAGTTAATATTGGAAATTTGGAGGTAATCTGATACAGTTGTTACTTGTTACGTAGTTTTAGCCAATTTTCTGTTATTAGCTTGTGAAATTAAGTTATGAACCGTTGAAACAGATATTGGATTTCTAAGTAATTACACAGATTTATTTCAATTTAATTACGACGTTCAAATTTACTACAAATTAACAGGATTACGATTTAACTTCTATTCTTTTTACATGTTTCAGTATATAGAGAATGTAAATATGTAGGTTTTTATAATCATAATAAATAAATATATCATCCCAACTTATTATTTATATCTAGGTCTGTCAATCTGATTCTATTCACAGATTTCGGCAATGACCATATACGAATTCAAATTAATACAGTTTGATCAAATTACAAAACCTACACATATAGTGAGAAATTTCTGCAAAATTATTTCGACTACTTTAAATATTAATTTGAAGTATAAAACGTTCGTCTTTTGTTTCTAATTCCATGGCTAATACTATTAAATTGTAATTCCGTGAATTTTCAAATTTTATTTCTGTAGTTATGAAGTAGTCAAATTGATTTTTTTATTGATTCGAATGTAGAAATTTTTGCTTTACAACATTCATTTGAAACTTTTTCAAAAATAATTAGGGGAGCAATACGCACGGAAAAATTGATTTCCCATTTTAAACGCTTATGTTTCACTTTCCGTGATACAGTCTGTATATATACGAGTTCAAATCCCGCCTGGTTATTTTTTCATTTTTACCTTCCGTCACCTTTAGGTAAGGAAGGTATTGTCTTTGGTCAAAAAATTCAATGATGAGTTTTTACTGAATAAGCACGTTTTAGGGTCCATATAATACGATTTTACCATTTTTACGATGATGTCTGTATGTATGTGTGTCTGTGTGTGTGTGTAACAAAATTTCCGGATTCCATAACTTCAATACCACGATTCCAAAAATTATAATTTTTTCGTATTCCTCAAGTTTACATCCAGAAGAACATCTGATTAGATTTTGGTTATAATTGGTCAACCGGAAGTAGTCTCATTTGAAGATTTAACAGTTAAATTTGATTTATTGACATTTAACGTTATTATAACTTAAAGAATATATTATTCTCTATACGATTTGATTACAATTTATACTTCATATTCAATACATACAGAGTTAAAGAATTTTAAAGAAATTAAATTTTATAATTCAGCCAGCTATGCCAAACTTGGGAACTAGTATCAAATTCATATAATTCAAATTGACAGATGTCAGTATAAATAAAAAGTAAATTAATGTGGCAGATATGAGGATGTTGAAGTAGATATTGGGGAATAGACGGAAAAATATGGTAAGAAAATAACTCTAGTATTACAAGTTTTTAGAAAGATACAAGAAAGACGATTACATTGGTTTGAACATGTCATGAGGAGAAAGGAAGAATTATATTGGAACAAGAATGAATAGTTTAATAATAGGACGTTAAAGGAACAGAGGAAGACCAAAGATAAGATGGAAGGACTGTATTGCGGAAGATTTGAGAGAAAAGGAACTGAATGAGAACGACATGCAAAAATAGCGACCCCTAACAAATGGGATAAGCTAAAGATGAAGAAGATGCCAGTGTCAAGTGCAATTTGAAAAGTTTGTTTATGAAATAATTTTACGGGAAATTTAGAATCTTTTGTAAGAAAAATTATGGAATTTATACATTATACACGAGAATGACGGAAGGTATTGTGCTGGCCACAACAGATTTTTTAAATATATTCTGCATTTTTATTTATAGGGAAAATTAAGAAGCAAATTATATGGATTTAACAAACATTATTTAAATGTAGAAGATCTAAAAAGAGCAATATCTGAAGAATGTAGAAAAATAACTGAAATGGAATTGAGTACTGTAAGAAGTGAATTCTACAATAGAATTAATTATTGCTTAATACAGAACGGTGAGCATAATATATAAATTTTAGTTTTCTTAATTTCTTGTTATAATTTTTTTAATATTTCACTTCTTGTACATTTAGTCAATAAAGTAGTTGATTACCAAACAATTTATGGTTTAGTTTTGTAATTTATTTAATAATACATTTTACAAAATGAAAAAAAAATAAAATAAAAAAATAAAAACGGGCGAGATTTGAAAATATTGCGGTGTCTCGTTCTAACCAATTCATCCATCAAAGATGCCTTTGGGCATAATTGTAATAAATATTGCTTTATTATTTTTTTTCCTTTAACCATTGCAAGATTTTTTAAATTCACGTAGTTAATTTGTCACCAGTAGTGTGGAATTTACTTGTTAAGGAAAATAAACCACATGGAATTGGAAAATCACTAAATTTAGAATAAAAAATTATGATATTTCACATCTATGTAAATAATTACTATCATTCTGACACGGGTCCCCATATCTGCTTGTCCAGGCCAACAAAGTGACATGACTGCTCGCGCCCTATAGCATTTAACATTTCTTGTATACCTACACTCTACACCAAAAATTCTACTTACATGCCGTCATTCTTTATATTTAGATTTTTTAATTTTAAATTCATTTTATGAAGAAATTTTGTCCTCTTATAATTTTTCGAAATGTTTCCAATTCATTATCGGGATTGACAGTATTTTTGAAGGGCATATGTAATATACCTATAATTTTAAATATTTAACTATTAATACAATAAGAAATAATATAATGTATGTACTTCCCAGAAAAAATCTTCAGTAATGTGGCGCCAGCAATGAGTGCCCGTGAGGTGACGCCTGGTAAGCGCCCGCACGGTACAAATATTCCATCATTACCAATATCTGTGTATGAAGCAGATTGGCACACCCAGCAATGGGTAATATGCCGTGATGAAATATTTATTTATTTATTTATTTATGTCTTTAGATTTTTGACACTGACATTTAATGTCAGTTACAAACATTTTCATTTTTCAATTGGTTTCCATGACATTATTTGGGCTGTGAGATCTATTACAACAGATTATTATAAAACTTATATATCTTTATTTCAAAATCTATAAATGATATAATAAAATATTTATATGTATCAGAGAGAGAATTTACTCTATTTAAAAACAAGCAAGAACAAAAATTTTCAAAAACTAATATTTAGAAGATTTTTTTAAAGAATCTGCTACTTCCGGTTGTCCAATTATTACCAAACCTTTTCAGCTCTTCCCAGTAATGTCCGATTGAGAAATACGTAGTTAAATAGATATCAAGTATTATAGTTTTATCGTCCATCTAACCGACACACATACACACACACACGCACACACACACACACACACACACACACACACACACGTACACACAGACATTATCATAAAAATATTAAAATCGAATTGTAACGTGCTTAATCATTAAAATCAGGATATGCGATTTTTAGTATGAATCCAATACCTCTCTTAGCGAGAGGTAAAAAAGCTTGTGACGGGTGGTCTGAAACACTACGTACCTAGTCGTTTGAATATATATTTTATGCAAGTTCACAGGCAACATTGTCTGATAATGTAAAAATGTTTAAATTTACTTGGTGATGTTTGAAATCTGACAGTTCTGTGACCAAATAGCAATTATTGTTGCTACATGTACTTCACCGTTTACGTGACTTTAGTCAATCACCCAAATTCTGTATAGAGACTTGCTAAGTATTAACAATTAGCCAATAGAAACAAATGTACAACGTATCATTTTCATGTTTTATTTAGTGGTTGCAAGTAATATTGGTTTTGATGCAGCAATCTTGCTAAGAGTTAATTACTTTCTAAATCAGGTATATGTTTTTCTTGAGTCCATAAAACATTTTACACAAGAATTATTATTATCCTCATTTTTTTACTGTTTTATACTGCTGAATTTAAATTTAAAAAATCTTAATATATTTAGTTCCCCCAATAAAATTCAGCATATGCTTCTTGATACGCATCACCATTTTTATTTCACTATTCCTGATCCACTTTTTTGCCTTGTACCCTATATTCCCTCAATTCTCCACTATACTATAAATCCCCCGATAGCATCTCTTGTCTCATTTCACATGTCCATATGTCCTTCCAGTCCAGTATACCATCGTATAATACCATCCGCTCACTAGGTCGAGTTTTTCCCGGCTTTGGCGTAGGTCAGTGTCAGTGCGGTCCCTTTCGGTCACGGTAGGGTTGGTCAAGGTATCAGGTGCATCCCATGCAGACCGCTATCAGCTACCTGCACGTGTGTGGACACTGACCAGGGTTAACTCGTGCCAGACACGTGTAGGACATGCGGTTGATGGGGTAGGGTATGCAAAGATGTACTTAATCAGATGGTATCGTGGTTTTTTCTATGTTTTTGTATGGTTTTTGTTGATTGAGGAAGATTGTTCAGCTAATACATATAAAATTCGATGTGGAGTCTATGATTTGATGGGGGGGTGTGGTATAAATAGGGATACTAAGCGCTATGCTGAAAAGATTAGATTAGGGTGTGAATAATTAGATAGAACCATCAGTAGGTCACCTGTTTTTTTGTAGTTTTTGTTGATTCTTGTGAATAGTTCTACCAATAAATTTATAATACTTTTTTGTAATAGTTTGACCATGTGCAAGATTACAGATTCGAATCATGCGGTTCTTTGAATATACAGGCTGTTTCCTTTAAAACAACCAATACTTTTTTGGGTGAATTCTTGACTTTACAGAAAAATTGTTATGTAAAAACAGTGATGAAAAATAAGAATCTAATGTATGAGTAATAACGAACCGAATATTTAAACAGTGGTTTTGAAATGGTAGAACAAAATTATATATTTTTTTAAATAGTAACCTACATATTTTTTTAACTATTAAATATAGAATTTTATCCTGCTTTCAACTATTTAAATATTGTATATTATTTCGAGAAAAATGGTATTAAAAATAAGAAATAACATTACTATTTTAGATAAAATTAGATAACTTACTAGCGTAATCTAGGTAACAGACGTATCAATAGTTGTACATCGAATAGTCTTGTAACATTATTTATAATTTTGAATACCATATTTCTCGAAATAATATTTATATAACTCTATACAATATTTATAACGTTGAAATCAAAAAAAAATCTCTATTGAACTAAAAAATTATATAGGTTACCATTTAAAAAAATACAATTTTGTTCTACCGTTTGAGAACTGATTGAATTTTCGGTTGATTATTACTAATAAATTTGCCCCTTTTTCATGATCAGATTTTGTATATACAACATTTTTCTGTAAAGTTAATAATTCGTCCAAAAAAGCACTGGTTGTTTTAAAGGAAACATCTGTATATATGTTAGGTATATAACTACATTCCTATTACAAAACATGCCTAAATCGAAATAACGTATGTCGTTAAAGTTTTGGCAAAAATTTCAACAATTTTATTTTCTGTAATATAAAATGCATTTACTTAAAGTTTAGTTATATTTAATTAACTGTTTCATAAGCAACAAAATTATGAACTTAAATTAAATAAAGATGGGCTTGTTTTTCCATATGGCACAACTTTCTGTGGACATCTAGCATTAAATTAAGGGAAATGATCGTTTTTATATTAACAATATAGTAGAGGTCCCAAATAATGTCAGATATAAACAACAGGCCAAATTCGCAAATAAGGTTTTGGTATGGCGGCGTCATTTCCACAAGGGATGTATCCAGGCCTTATGTGGGCCGAGTGAGGTGAAGGCCTGGATAATCAAAGGTGCATATAACAAATTTTTCAAATTTATTGAAAAAGAACACGCTGGGGATGATTTTATCCTCTGGCCAGACCTTGCGTCCTCTCACTATGTAACACGAACGCAAAATTGGCTAACTGACCAAAATGAACCATTAGTTCTGTGAAACGACAATTCCATAAATTTCCCCAAACACGTCCTTTAGAAGGTTTTTGGGCTCTTTTACATATATTTATGAAATAGTTGATAATGACAGTTTTGAACATCTTAATTTTTTATAGGTTACAATATCTGACAGCTGGTAAACAACTTCGTAGTTCGTTCATTCGTCTGTTGAACTTATCGTGTTCTTTGACACTTATGAACTAGTGTACACTGTAATGACTTACACCGCACTACACTAATATACACTGCACTTTTGAAATATTCATAGAACATACCTTTAGTTACCAACTAAATTTTAATTGTAGATTAAATATTTTATAATACCGGTCCTAAACCTACCACATCTCAGAAACGATTCATTCAAACATTTTTCATTTGTGTTTAATAACCTGTATTTAATGCCTTATAACTACCCTAATTCACCACTTTTCCACAAAAAACTTCCAATATTCCCACCCCCCAATATCTTCCATCTAACCCTTACTTAGCATCTTGCACCCTGCACTTTATACTCGATTCCACACCTTCTCTTCCACCCTGTAACCCAATCATCCCTCATCTGTCGCGTCAGTCGTCCTTGGGAACTTCCGGAACACCTTGGCACCCTGGTGCACCCCAGTGCATAGTGTGCAAGTGCAACACCGGACGGAAACTCGAGCTGACGCTCAGTTCCGGTTCATTGGAGAACGCAGGGTGCTGCCGTAACCTGTTGAGAGTGAATATGGTGTTGCGTTGAATATGGTGGATGTATGGGAATTGATAATTAGGTCGATTGGTTTGGCTGAATTGAAATGTTGAATGAAATGTGTTTATGTATAGATGCATAGTACTAAGTTCAATGGAAAAACAAAACTACAAAGGTCATATCTTAAATATTGCACACAACTGTTAGTTTATTTATTTGTTTATTTTTATTACACTATTTCTTTACAGTCCTTCAATATAGTCTCCCTGCTTCTCAATGACCGAGTCCCAACGTCTGGAAAGCTTTACTAATCCATCCAAGACACCATCTCTGTTCATTTGTCTAATGGCTTAGGTAACGGCAGTATGAAGCTCTTCCAGAGACGGAAAACGATGTCCACACATAGGCTGTTTCAGCTTTGGGAATAGGTCGAAATCTGGTGGACTCATGTGCGGACTGTAGGGAGCATGAGGTAACACTTCCCAACCCTATTTACACAGTTTTTTGATTACGACATTCCCGATGTGGAGGCGAGCATTGTCATGGAGAATGAGTGGCCCAATCTCGAGCAACTGAGGTCGGCTTTTGTGCAATTTTCTGCCTAGTTTTTGCGTGAAGACCTAATAATAAACTGCTATGACACTTTTTCCATATGGAACTCTGTCTGTCATGATGATTTCTTTGTAATCATAAGCAAAGATCATCATTTGTTTGACTTTTGATTGAGCTCTCCGAAATTTTTTTTGGCCGTGGGGAATTTGGACCTGTTCGCTCGTTGGACTATAATTAGCCCAACAAGACACTATACTACGGTCCACTGTTAAGTCACCGCAAACTTCATTTAAAGTACTATGGATTTCTGTTGGGTTTCTGCCATGTAAAGTTTCGATCTTGATGTACGACCTCTGATCTTCAAGAGTCACAATATCCAAGACACATGCTTGCTCCATTTCTAGCTGGAGTTTGTGAAAAATAGATTACGCTATAGTTGAAAACAAAACACACGCTACACGCTGCTTCCCCAAGCCTTCTACTACGACTGACGTAAATGTCATTGTTGTTGGATCCAAAATCCAACGACGAAATATAACTAGACAAAACATTCCTTATCCCTCCTCACTGAATGTTTTGATTTCGGTTGGCCAGAAAGAGACAACTAGAGATAGAAATATATTTCGTCTCGTTCGAGCATTTCTCACTAGATGCCATCTAGTGTTAAAGTCAAAATTTAAGCGCCAATACGATAAAAAATAGGTTTATTAATTATGTATTATAATTACAAAATAAAAAAATCTGATGTGGCCAGCTCAATACCTTCCGTCAATCCTATGTATTATGTACAAATTCCATACATAAATATTCTTGCAAAAGAATATAAATTTTTGGTATTATGTGATTCCCTCTCTCGGCAATTGAATTCCATACTCCTTATAACAAACAAACCACATGAAATAAGAAAATTATGAAATTTTGAATGAAAAATTATAACACTTGTCAGTTATGAACATAATTAATTGCTGTCATTTTGACACGGGTCCCCATAACTGCTTGCCAAAGTCAGCAAAGTCATGTTACTGCACGCGCCCCATACATAAATTTTCTTGCAAAAGATCCTATATTTCCAGTAAAGTTATTTCATAAACAAACTATGCAAGTTGCACTTGACACTGACATCTTCTTCTTCTTTAGTTTTTCCCATTCGTTAGAGGGTCGCTATTTTTTATTTTCTTCTTCAACTCATTTTTGTTTTGCGTGTCGTCCTCATTCAGTTCCTTTTCTCTCAAGTCTTCTGCAATACAGTCTTTTCATCTTATATTTGGTCTTCCTATGTTTCTTCCACCTTCTATTAATATATTCATCTCTCCTCATAACATGTTCAAACCAATGTAATCGTCTCTCTTATATCTAGAAACTTCTAACACTAGAGTTACTTCCCTTATTCTTTCATTGATTTACATTTTATTGATACTGACATCTGTCAATTTGAATTACCTGAATATATTAACAGTTTCCATGGTTAAGTTAGCATAGCTGACTGAATTATGAAATTTATATAAAATTTATTATCTTTATTCTTCTTTAACTCTATATCTCTTGAATATAAAATATAAAATGCAATCAAATAGTATAGACAATAATATATTCTTTAAGTTATAATAACATTTAACTGAATTTTTCAAGAAAAACTGTTAGAATCTTCAAATGAGGGTACTTCCAGTTGACCAATTGTAACCAAAATCTAATCGTCTGCATATGGTTGTAAGGAAGAGGAATACGCAATTATTGAAAGCCAGAAATTTGCTACAAAATATTTTAACACTTTTGCAGGATTATATACTTGATCAAGACCTTCTGAATAATCACGGAATACAATTATTAAAATTTTAGATATTTATTTTAAAATTAGAATACGCCACGAAATGAAAGTTATTGTAAACAATGTAAGAATAAGAAGTTTTTTTATTCCAATATCTTATTTAGATAGGTTCTGAAATAATCTACTTAAATATGTTGGATTATAATTCGTTTTCTGGTTTTAATCATAATTTAGTATTTTTATTTTTTATTTTTAAAGAATATTATTATTAAGAACACTTGCGCCTCTAGTGAGCAATGCTCAAACGA
Source organism: Harpalus rufipes (assembly GCA_951394225.1). Taxonomy (NCBI): domain Eukaryota; kingdom Metazoa; phylum Arthropoda; class Insecta; order Coleoptera; family Carabidae; genus Harpalus; species Harpalus rufipes. The sequence goes on from OX596286.1 coordinate 15,065,767, forward strand.
GACTAAACATATCTCTATCTCTAGTTGTCTCTGTTTGGCCAGGCGAAATCAAAACAAACCAAATGAAGTTTTGTCTAGTTATATTTTGTCGTTGGTTGAATCATCCAATTCGCAGTGTTATCAACCTGTGCATTGTTATGAAATGACTCTCGTAAATTAAACTATTTTCTAGTTAAATTTTTAATACAATGGTCACCATCATTTTTTTTTTCTGTTCTTATTCAGCCATCCCTTTGTTCATTTCTATTCCATCACCTACCCGTGCACATTTTTCCATCCGCATCCACTGTGTTCATATGCATTCGTAAAGAAAAGTACAGACTCAGGAGTCCGAGGGAGTGAAGAACAAAAACATCTCTTGTTGACACAGCACTAGCAGCGCGTTGCTCAGAGCACAGCTCGCGTCAAAAAGACGACTTAGCGTCTGTATGCAATGTTGCGGCCGCTGCGGCATCTGTCCTACGACGTGACTTGCAATATCCTCTACAGAGGATTCTCAAAGCCATAGTAAATACAGGAAGTAGCTAAAGGATGGGAACATACAGAATGGACGCTTTATAGTTTTAAGTTTAAATTTAGGGGCATTATTAAGTAAATGATCATATAGTTATTTATTAGAGCATATACGAAATAATATAATTAGTAACATATGTAACATAAATTTTGAGAAGAATTTTACGCTCCAAATTTTATTACTATATAAAGTCTAATCTAATTTTGAGTGGACACAATAAATACATAATAGCTATTTTATAATATACCATGGTGAAATTACCAGAAAAAGATTTGAAAGATGTTATACAAACTTTAAACACGAAAATCTATCTATAGTTTAGTTCAGTGATTCTCAAAGTGCACAAAACCGCCCCCTTTTGGGCGCTGGATAGATTTAAGGGGGTATAGATGGCCTTAGGGTTAACAGGGGGGGGGCAGTTAGTGGGCGATGAGAGCTAAAAAGAACAATAAAAAATCGTATGTGGCCAGCACATTACCTTTCGTCAATTCTACGTATTTTATACAAATTCCACATTGAAATTTTTTTGCAAACTGTTCTATGGACGTTTTCTTTTTACTGAACTACTCCTAAAAAGAACAGTATTTGTTTTTTTTTTTTAATGAGAACTAGAAAATAAAATCATAAGCATTATATATATATAAAATAATAATCGGCAGAATTGGCTTGTGGCTATATTATATTGTATTACCTTATGTGATTTGTTTTTGCCACATTAAATTATTTTACATTTTTTGTATTTCCAGTAAAATCATTTCATAAAGATATTATGTAGATTTTATTTCACACTGTCATCTGTCAATTAGTAATATTATTGAAATATTCTGTTTCCATAGTGCAGCTTTTAGCAGCATAGGTTACAAGATATTTCTTTATCTCTAAATTCATTAAATATGATGAAAAAAATATAATTAAATCGAATAGAGAATAGAATATTTTTTAATATTTATAATAACATAAAAGGTCAAAAAATGATATTTAACAACGTTTTTTCAAGAAAAACTGTTACAATCTTCAAATTAGGGTAATTTCCGTTAACCAGTCGTAACCAAAATCTAATCAACTCTTCATATGGATGTACGAAAGAGAAATACGAAAGAATTATAATTTTTGAAATTGCAGTATTGGAGTTATCGAAGGAGAAATTTTCGTCACACATACACATACAGGCATCAGCGTAAAAACAGTAAATTCGTATTTTATTCATTAAAAACTCACCATCGAATTTTTTAGCTATAGGTGACGGAAGGTAAAAAACGGTCAAAACATTTAACCGACTAAAATATGTATTTTATCTTTTGAAAGTACAAATATACGGGTAATGCAGTGTCGCATTAGTTTTAAATTTTCAGTCCCAAAGTGATTTATTTCGAAACAAGATTTTAGGAATTAAAATATAAAAAAAATAAAATATATTTCATCACGGCATATTACCCATTGCTGGGTGTGCCAATCTGCTTTCATACACAGATATCGGTATTGATGGAATATTTGTACCGTGCGGGCGCTTACCAGGCGTCACCTCACAGGCACTCATTGCTGGCGTGGAGAGGAATAAAATATAACATATTATTTATTTTTTAAAGCTCGAAGGATCTACATAAAACTCTCCTCATTTACGAATACAATTACAACCACCATAATAGAAGCAGTGTGTCTCTGGTTTCATGAATGCAGTACACAGTTGGATTTACTTATTATGAATATACATTTTATTTGAATTTCATCGCAGAAAATATTAACGGACTTTCAGCGAACATGAAACCATAAATCCTTTTAGAAATATAACATCTCCGTCGGACAATACTGATTTATCTCTATTTATTTATTTATCAATTCCTTTTTTATTAACTATCGAAATTTACAGAAAAAAGTCATAATTTTCTTTAAGAATACGCTGTTGTCAAGTGCAATAAATACAGGGAAAAAATTCAAACTTCGTATACAAATCTTACAGGCATTGAGCAATTTTTGGTAAGCATGTTAAAATATTTCTTTGTAGTTTTATAGTACAGGCGTGTGTCATTGTTTTATGCCGATCCTTTGAGATCACCTATGTAGATTAGAGTAATTTTTTCTAAGGAGGCATTGAAAAAATATATTCTGGTAAAGAGGGCGGGGAGCCCAAAAAGTATGAGAAACATTGGTTTAGTTGGACTAATAGCCGAAACATAAACTGTTAAATTTTTTGAAATATTGGACAGACGACTGTTTACCGAACTATACAAGAATGTGAAGGTGTAGTATGTATTAATTTACCAAAAAGTGGTCCACCTGAACTTTTGCCCCGCAAATCGAATCCGCAGACTCATTTACGGTGTTCAAAACAAAGTTAGAACGTCATCTCGCAAATTAACTCAACACTTTAGAATTTTAAAAATGATAGCATAACTTTGGTCAGAAATGATTTTAAATTTCGAAAAAGAAATAATGGAACAAATAGCGGTCCAGCTTGAGCGAATCTCCAGAAGCTGCAGAGCATTAAGGAGAGAAAGAGAGAGAGAGTATAATCCCCCAAATGTTTCTCAGTCGCGATTGATTCGACTTTTGGGCATTTCTTAGCCGAAAAGTACCAGAACGAACAACAGTTACAGAAAATAATATTTCTGACGATCCAGGAATTAGGCTTAACTTCGCCCATATAGGCAAATGAGACAAGGTATTAAAAAATGTGTCGCATTGAAGATAATGGTCCCCTATCATTGTTGTAAAATTAGATTTCTTATCTCCTTAGTTTATAGGAACATCCCCTTACGTCAACGTTTCAATAAAAAAAATCTTTCTATATGGTGAAAGAGGTCCAACTTTTTCTAAAAACTTTTATTTCATACGTTATTTATTACTATTACATAAAAGAAAAAATTACATTATCATTATAGTCATTGCTGGATGTGCCAATATGTTTTACAGAGATTTCGATAATGATAATATATTCTGAGTTCTCCGACACCTGGAACTTGTCCATATAATAGAACCTATATCTTTAGATCTGAGAAGTGAAAACAATTTTTGATTTTAGTTTATGAAACCGATGCTAAGATATGTATATTGGAACCGATTTTCGAATATCGTATTCTATTTGTTTAGTATTTAAAAGTCGCAAAGTTTATTATTAAATGTTACGAGCAGGGCACCGAACCCGCCAAAAACTGGGTGCATTTGGTTCAGGTTCAGGTTAATTTGTATTTTGAAAGGTGGCTTCGATTGCGGTTTTGGTTCAAGCATTAATTAAATTTGCGGTTTTGTTCCGGGTTCTGGTTCGGTTCGACCCAATGAAAATTGAATTAATGTTTTATGAATAACAATCTTTATATATAAATAATTTAAAATAACGCAAGACAAGACATGAACACAATTTTCTCGAACAATCAACACAGGCAGCAACGCAAACGCAGAATACGTCGATAATTGGCTGTAAGTTTTTGGATTACGTTTCCATATCGAATTGAAAATGAACCTGAACAGGAGCTGCACCCTGAATCCAAATTTTAATACACGGTTCGGTTCCAACCTGGGTTCAATTGAAAAATATAGTTGAGATTCAGTTCTAGGTTTGGGTTCGCCAAAATATTACGGTCGGTTTGGTTCCGGTTTTGGTTCAGTTCAGATTCGGGTTCGATGCACTGGTTACGAGTGATAACATCATTTTCATTTATTATGGTATTAATATTAATGCTTGTTTTATTAATGAATAGGAAGAAAAATCTCAAATAAATGGAAGAAGGCGGTGGTGATATAGTGTAACTATGGCGCCACCATAGGCATATGCATGTACTTTCTAGGACTATGTGATAAAATTTGTGCAGTTTAGTAGGCGCACGCTAGCCCACAGTACTCATAAATTGGAGAATCCGGTATTAAAAGTGACGGATAGTTTGTTATTTGGATTATCTTTTAAAAAATTATACTGATCTTCCTAGCGCCAAACTAGAATTATCAAAACATCAATTAAATTCATCATCGTCCAAATCAATAATATCCATTATCAAAGTCAATCTTAAAGGTTAAGTCTACCTTAAGCCATGGAAATCCGAGGCTTAACGTGTACCCTAAGTATAACTTAGCATACGGTGCAATACATTTTTAAAATTTAAGTTCCACTTAACGTAAGTTATACTTAAGTAGATGCGGTGCAAATGGCCATTACTCACTTATAAGCTGACTGCCAGCGACACACTTATTTTGCGGCCGGGAAAAATTCACAGATACGCATGAAAGTCCTTTACACATACCCAATGACTAGTGATGCCGCGAGACGAGAAACGGCGAGAAACAGTTCACTCTCGTCTCGTCTCGAAAATTCGAGACGAGATTTTTTTTCGTCTCGTCTCGTCATATTTTTCATCCTCTATTCTCGATCTCGACTCGAGAGTCTCGAATTTCTCGAATTTATAATTAGCTGTATGGATGTTCCATAAGTTGGCAGATCAGAGCGTGTTTGTATGGTTGAAGGTAGCAAGCAGTGACGCTCTAATTATTTATTATTTGTATATGAATACATATAAAATAAATTCATAAAATATTACCCTTACATGTTATAAATTTTCTATACTTACATCTATCAGGAAAATAAATTAGCATCAACTTGGACGTAATAAAGGAGTAAGTAGATATTACTGATTAAAACTTTATTTTTACTAAGTCTGGCATTTAACAGGTAAGTAAAAAAATACTGAACAAATATTACTCGCAGCAAGGGCATTTAATACTAGCGTGGAGAGTACATCACAAAGAACACTCTTGTTCCTATTCTTTATACTAAAACCCTATAAATTTAAAATGAATAAATAAATAATTAACAGGCAAGGAAAATATTTGTACTGATAATTATTTTTCTTTTTGTATATAATTATATACATATTAAAAAAAAATTCGTACAATCGAGATCTCGAATACTTACTCTCGTCTCGAGCAAATCTCGAGGGCATTCCTCTCGTCTCGTCTCGATTTCTCGATTTTCGAGACGAGATCTCGAACACGCGAGATCCCACGGCATCACTACCAATGACGAACACCACCCGTACTTCATTTGTTTACGCGAAAAATATAAAGCTCGATACTTTTTGACACACCTCATATTTAATTTACTATTAGCTGATTAGCCGAATACTTCTGGTTAAAAATCCGATTTTCCGTGGTTATCCGAATAAACCGTTAAATCTCGGTTGGTCGATTAACCACGGTTAGTAGTAATCACAGTTAACTGGCAACTATTTTCTGCAGTTTTTTTATAGCACTAGTGCAGAAATATTGTCATTACCGAAACATATAAAAAGTGGCTAATAAGCCGTGATTATATATTTATGTAGGTATTTAGTTTCCTAAAAAGTCGTGACAGAATTTTGCATAGTTTGTTTTAAAATTCTTTAACCCTTGAAAAATTCGTTACTCTTCAAAATCCCTAATCCGTTGAACACATAGTCAACAAGCAGTCTTAGTTCTTCCTGATCACGTATCTGGTGTAACCTCCATTTATAATCCTCGATGCGAGACATCGGGTTACGAACTCTAGCTTTCAGCCATCAACAAACCGCATCGCATCTCACACATGCACATGCAAAACGAATGAATGGTCTGGTCTTCTCTCCTTCAGCGTTCAGCCAGCGATCATGCAGAATGTTTGCGGATCTAGCAGTCGTTGGCTGACAGTTGACACCTGATTGTGTGATGAGAGCGGTAATGTATGCAAGAACATGAGTAGCACTTCCGCTTGCATCTGCCACCAGATGGAAATTGTTCGCAAGTTCAAAGGATTGGAATAATTAGCTTTTGTTATTAGTTTAAGTACAGAAAGACTATAAAAGCTACAATATAATTTAATATCAGAAGAGGGCAATAATAACGTATGGGACTTAAGTTCTGAGAAAAAGTTTATCTTGGAATTTCTACTCGATTTTGATGTCTGATCTAGTGATCATGAAAACAACAAACAAATCATGTTTTGTCTTTATTGATAAATGTCAAACTTATTCAATAATTAAGTAGAAAATGTCGTACAAACTTGAAATTCGCAAAAGTATCTATCGCTGGATCGGCCATAGCTCAGTTGGTAGAGCGTTACTCCGGCAAAGTAATGGTCCATGGTTCAAATCCATGTGGCTGACATTATCTTTTCACACTTTCATAATTTATTTCGTATCTATCGCAGTGTTGCCCAAACGTGAAATTGTTAACTTGTTCAAAGATCAAAATGTTAGCCAGGCAACGATTTATAGGACGACAAGAGAATGCGAAGAGGGAATACCTTGCACTAATTTGCCGAAAACTGGAAGACCTCATGTTTTGACACAAAACAGGATTAATAGACTGGTACAATCCGCTCAAGACAGAATTGGTGTCTCTAGTCGAAAGCTGGGTCGTCATTTAAAGGAAAAGCGTAATTTGATGACAAAGTTTGGTGCGCAATTTATCAGGCTGGGATTTTAACACCCTATGTTGGCCGAGTTCGGGGAGAAGCTTTGGATGCTGAGCTTTATGCCCAAAGATATTTATCGAATATGCTTAATTTTATTAATATCCGTCATCAGAACGACAAAATAATATTTTGACCTGATCTCGCTTCGAGCCATTATGCCAGGAGGACTCGGGATTGGTTGGAGCAGAATAACATCAATTATGTACCAAGAGAAAATAACCCACCCCTCCACCCAAATGCCCCTGAAGCTTGGCCAATAGAAGAATTTTGGTTATTATTGTGTCGAAAGGTTTATGAAAACGGCTGGGAGGCCAAAAACGAACAACAATCGCGGGCACGATTTTTTAGAAAAAATTGGAAAGTTCCAATGAGGACCATGGTCGGCTATCAGTTTTGTAGATTAGTTTTCGTGTTATTAAAAGATGTAATATTAACCATTAATATTTAAGTATCAATAAAATTTTGTTATTTTGCTGAATAAGCCTGTTGATTTTTTCTCCAAACTTATGTCCCATACGTTATAGTACCATGAGAGATGGTGTAATGCTATAATGTGTAGTGGCCAATATGTGGGTCACACTAGAATAGTTCATATTTTTTAGAATTTTATTTTAAATGCATGTATTCGAAGTTGTTCCCTTTAAAAATAATACAGTGCACCATTATTTCTTTTTAGTTCTGAACAGCTCCCAATCAATCTTCTTCACACATTCTCAAATCAGATTAGTATGGCGGGTGTTCTATTAGTTTTATGTAATTTATTTCACAAAAATTGAAGAAAATGCCGTCTATTAATTCTAAATTTTCACTCATAACGATACATTTAAAAAAATGATTAACTAAGTTCTAACTTAACTTTCGCAACTTAATTTCAAACGACTCGATAATTACAAGCCCTGTCTCATTAGTTGGCCCACCCGCTTTAATTTCATTTTATTTAGTTAATTTATGACACAGGTTCTATTAGATAAAATGTCTATAAAAGAATTACAGTAGTAATTTACAGTAAAAAAAACTGTTATAGCCAGCACAATACCTCTCGCCATTTTCATTATATGTTGCATAGAGTGCGAGCAGTCATGTGAATTTGCTGGCCCTGGCAAGCAAATATGGGGGCCCGTGTCAGAATTACAGCTAGTAATAATCTACATAGGTGTCAACTATCATAATTTTTCATTCAAAACATCATGATTTTCTATCCCTCAGAATATTTTGAAATTTTGAATGAAAAATTATGACATATGACTATGGGGTCATTCACTAATACAAAAAATCTGTTGTGGCCAGCACAATACCTATCGCCATTTTCATTTTACGTTGCATAGGGCGCGAGCAGTTATGTAAGTTTGTTGGCCTTGGTAAGCAGATATGGGGGCCCGTATCAAAATGACAGCTAGTAATAATGCACATAGGTGTCAAGTATCATAAGTTTTCATTCAAAACATTATAATTTTCCAAATCCATGTGGCTTATTTTCTTCGCCAAGTATATTCCATATTATTGATGGCATATAAACAATATATCAGAATGGTTTGAAATTTTGAATGAAAAATTATAACATATGACAATTGTGACATCTATGTAAATAACTACTAGCCGTCATTCTGACACGGATCCTCATATCCACTTGCCAAGGCCAACAAAGTCACATAACTGCTCGCGCCCTATAAGTAACATATCTTGGACTAGCGGTATTTCTTAAGGATATATGTAGTATTAGCATACCAATAATTTAAATACATATTTAATTAATAATACAGTACTATATAAAATGTACTCGTAACTCCCAGAAAAATCTTCCAGTAATGTTAATAAAAATGCTGATTTTTGACACTGACATTTTGAATTTATCTGTCAATTACAACATATAATTTTTTTTTTGGGTAACGAGATATAATAAAAAATTTAAATGTGTCAGATTGAGAATTTAATTATCTTTATTATTTGTAGTAACAAATATTTAGAATATTTTTTCTTTTAGAAACTACCACTTTCGGCTGTCCAATTGTTACCAGAACCTATTCAACTCTTCCAATTACTGTTAGATTGAGGAATCCGTAGTTACACAGGTCTTTAGTCTTATAGAATTTGAGACATCATACATCCAACGACCGCACACACACATCCACACACACACACGCACACAAACACATACACACAGACATCATCGTAAAAATGTTATAATCGGATTCTAGGAACCTTAAAACGTGCTTCTTCACTAAAATCTGGATATGAGATTTTTAGCAAGAATCCAATACCTCTCTTAGCGAGAGGTAATGATTGTAAATATGTCAGTAAAATATTATAGGGCTTTAGTGTAATAAACAGTGATATTTGTAATCAAAATCAATAGTGTTGAATGACAAAAAGTTTCTCTCGGTATTAACACTAAATATTTCTTGTTGAGTTTTAAATCACTCATTCTCAAAATTACAAATGTTGAAAGCTCCTGCATTAGGACACGGATAATCATTTTCTTAAATTCGTTACGGATAACACAATTTAATCTATTCTTTTTGAAAATTTGATATTTTTTCTAAAGATATTATACATTTTCAAATTGTATTCTGTGAAATTATATAAAAGATCTGTCGTATTATTAAAACTGATGAAGCAAATGAAATTTACTAATCTAATGTGTTTGTTATTTTCGTTTCAGATTAAAAATAATAGAAATAAAAAGTAATTCGTGTAATTGGAAATACCAAAATTATTGCTGTAAACAAAATTAAAAATTGTGCAATTTTAATAGATATTGCAATGTTCGTTTTTATATGGATATTTGTTTTCAAGTAACTTTTTAAAAAATTAAAAATAAACAAATAAACTATAAATATTTATAATAAGTAATAAATATTCATGGCAGAAATAATAAGCACGTTTTAGTGTCCCTAGAGTAATAATTTATCCTTCTTACTAAAAATATACTTGAAACTTAAACAATATAAAATTGTTATAACGTTATAAAAAAAAATTCGTTACATAATGTTTTAAATAGCTTAATAAAGAACAAAATAACGTTATGTAACGATACAATAACGTTATTTTTGTTACTCTTTTTTAAAAAACCTTGTGGGGTCTCATAACCGCTTGCCTGAGCGTTTGGTCGCGAATCTGGGGAATCGGGTTCGATTCCGACCGACGCCAAAGAATTACGTCGAATTGAAATGACGCCTGGTAATCGCCCGCACGGTAAATATATGTTATCATCATTACCGAAATCTATGTACACAGCAGATTGGCACACCCAGCAATGGATAATATGCCGTGATGATATATGTGACATATATGATAGGTATATTTGTAAACATACCGGTAAAACTAGGGGAACGCTAAAAAAAGCTATGTATTTCAAAAAATATGAACCCTCTGTCTTTCATATATCTATAACAAATAACAAATGACAATATAACACCTAAATATAGATATCTATCTACTAAAGATTGATTATCATATATCGAGGTGTTAAATATTGCTCGGTCTTTAGTTTTATTAAATATGGGTGTTTAATTCGTGTTCACTATAGATCAAGGGTGAACAATCATTTCTGATTACATAAGTATAGGGCGCGAGCAGTCATGTGACATTGTTGACCTTGACATGCAGATATGGGGGCCCGTGTCAGGATGACAATTAGTAATTATGTACATAGATGTACTCTCCACGCCAGCAATGAGTGCCCGTGAGGTGACGCCTGGTAAGCGCCCGCACGGTACAAACATTCCATCATTACCGACATCTGTGTATGAAGCAGATTGGCACACCCAGCAATGGGTAATATGCCGTGATGAAATATTTTTATTTATTTATTTATTTATACATAGATGTCAAATGTCAGAATTTTCTAAATTCACTTAGTTAATTTGTCATCAGGAGCGTAGAATTTATTTGTCTAGGAAAATAATCCACATGTAATTAGAAAATCATATCAAGGCCAATAAAGTGACATGACTGCTCGCGTCCTATTGTATTTAACATTTCTTGTATACCTACACTCTACACCAAAAATTCTACTTATATCTATTCATTATATTTAGATCTTTTAATTTTAAATTCATTCTATGAAGAAATTTTGTCCTGCTCTTCTAATTTTTCGAAATGTTTCCAATTCATTGTCGAGATTGACAGTATTTTTGAAGGGTATATGTAATATACCTATAATTTTAAATATTTAACTATTAATAAAATAAGAAATAATATAATGTATGTACTTCCCAGAAAAAGTCTTCAGTAATATCTTTGGATTTTTGCCACTGACATTTATCTGTCAGTTACAAACATTTTAATTTTTCAATTAGTTTCCATGACATTATTTGGGCTGTGAGATTTATTACAACAGATTATTATATACCTTATATTCTTTATTTCTAAATCTATAAAAGATATAATAAAATATTTATATGTATCAGTTAGAGAATTTATTCTTCTTTAATAACAGCAAGAACTTTTCAAAAAAATAATATTTTAGAAGATTTTTTTAAGAATCTGCTACTTCCGGTTGTCCAATTATTACCAAAACCTTTTCAACTCTTCCCAGTAATGTCCGATTGAGAAATACGTAGTTAAACAGATATTAAGTATTATAGTTTTTCAGAAATCGTCCTTCCAACAGACCCACAAACATACACACACATATATGCACACACACATACACACACACACATACACACACAGACATATGGTAAAAATATAAAAATCGGATTGTTGGGAACTTAAATATGCGATTTTTAGCATGACTCCAATACCTCTCTTAGCGAGAGGTAAAAATAGTGCAAATGTATCAATAAATTTCGCATTAGATACAGTTAATATAATATTATAATGACTATAATACCAATATCATAATGTATGCAGGTACAATATTATGAAGGGTTGTTATCTGCCCGAGTAGAAATTGAAAATGTTGAGTAAGTCTTCCCCTAGGCCCTAGGGGGTTCATCCTATCTCATCCCATTACATCAAAAAATTAGATCAACATCTCCCACTTCTTCAGCTTCAACCCATTCCCACGTTCGTTCATTTCCACAGATATCAATCTTCAAAACAAACACATCAGAAAACCTATCAGATTTAAACAATTTAAAATAATAATATTTACACTGTTTGTCCTGCATGGGAAGGTGACTCTTATTCGATCTGGGCATAAGGTTGAGTTTGTATGCGCCAGGTGGCTGGTGTCTTACTGTATGATCCTATTGAGTGCATACAGGGAAGAGCGAGGGAAGAGGGAAGATAGTGCGTTGTGCGGTTCCCAGGAGTTGTACACAGGTACAGAGTGGCGCAGATGAACATTGGATGTGCGAAGAAGATGAGATGAGGATGTATTGTGGTACACTGTAAAATGGAATAGCAATTGTCCAAGTCCAAGGCAAAGGTGGACTTGGAGAAATTAGGTTTTATTGAAAATAACAAAAATATCAAAATGGAAAAATTAGAAATAGAATAAATAAGAGCCCTCGAGATTGTCCTGCCTCAGCTGCAAGTGGCCTCGGCGACAATTTTTCTGTAGAAACCCTAAATAATATGATTTTGTGGCCCTGATATACAAATAACTATTTTTACCTTTCGTTACCTTTATTCCAATTGACAAATGCCAGTGTCAATGAAAAGCAAATGAATGTGGCAGGGAGATGAGGATGTTGAAATAGATGTTGGGGAATGTTCTGAAAGATGGGATAAGAAATGAGAGGATAAGGGAAATGGCTCGAATGAGAGAAGTTTCTAGAAAGATACAAGAGATACAATTACATTGATTTGGACATGTCATGAGGAGAGATGAATAATATATTGGAAGAAGAATGAAAAGCTTGATAGTAGAAGGTAGAAGAAACAGAGAAGATGGAAAGACTGTATTGAGGAAGACTTGAGAGAAAAGGAACTGAATGAGGACGACAAACAAAATAGAAATGAGTGGATGAAGAAAATAAAGAATAGCGACCCTAACAAATGGGAAAAGCTAAAGAAGATTTCAAGATAAAAGATGTTAGTGTCTAGTGCAATTTATATAGTTTGTTTATGAAATAATTTTACTGCAAATATAAAATCTTTTGCAAGGAAATTTATGTATGAAATTTGTATATAATACACAGAATTGACGGAAGGTAATGTATTGGCCACATCAGATTTTTTTGTTTTATTGATAAAAATATCAAAGTGGAAAAATTAAGAATCTAATAAACAATGCCCTAGAGATCGTTCTGCCTCGGCGACAATTTTCCTTTCAAAACGTTAAAGAGTATGATTTCGCAACCTTGATATACAAATAATTATTTTTAGTAATGGTTGTGCACGTTGGGTGATCGGGCTGAATTTAATTCCAACCGACGTCAAATTTGAACATTCTATCCAATTTTCAGACCGAGTAAGCCCCTGTCAAATTGACAGAGGCGGCAAAATGATGAATTTTATTTATTCCTTAAATTTAGTTTTAAATGATGCACCAAAAGTATTGAGATGGTTATTTTATACTACAATTCAAGCAACATACATATAATTTCTTCTGTGCCGTAAGGTGACCTAACAAGTTTATGTGTACTCAAGGTCACAATTATTTTTGTAAAAATGTGACCTTTTCACAAAAAAATCTGTTGTGGCCAGCACAATACCTCTCGCCACTTACGTTTTTGCTTACATAAGTATAGGGCGCGAGCAGTCATGTGACTTTGTTGGCCTTGACAAGCAGATATGGGAGTTCTGTCAAAATGACAATTAGTAATTATGTACATAGATGTCAAATGTCACAGAATTTTTCGTCAAAAATTTCAAGATTTTCTAAATTCACATAGTTAGTCATACTTGATCTAGACAAGCAGATATGGAGGCCCTTGTCAAAATGACAGTAATTATTTACATAAATGTCAAATGTCGTAATTTTTCACATTTAATGTATCTCCAAACCTATAGGAGATATAATAAAAATTTAAAATCTATCGAATAGAGAATTTTACGTTCTTTAATACTAATAATAAAAAAATTCAAAAAAATAATATTTAGAATTTTTTTTAAGATACTACTACTTCCGGTTTTCCAATTGGTACTAAAACCTATTCAACTCTTCCCATTAATGTTAGATTGAGGAATCCGTAGTCAAAAATGTCTTTAGTCTTATAGAATTTGAGAAATCGTGTCTCCAACAACCTCACACACACACACACACACACACGTTTTTTTCCAAACCGGATCAGTTAGGCCTTTTTTTGAATGACCTTGAAAATAATAGTAATAATAAAATTTATTGTTGCAGACGTTTTATATATTTGATAAATGTAGTTGTTAAATATATATTTTTTATTTTTAGGTATTTTTTTATCAAATAATATTACCTTGTTACTTATTTTATAGTAACATTTATCAGTAAGATAAAAGAAAGTGTAACAAAGCAAAATTCAAAGAAGAAACCCCGAAAAATAAATACCTCATTTAGTTTCCCTATTGAAGTACTTAACTGCATTGTTCTTGATAACCTAATGTACCCTTATCTATAGTATAAGTGACACCTGATAAGTTATCTTTCAATATTTAAACAAATACCAAGTACATTTACTATCCCCAAATTTCGCACACAACCTTTAAATTTCTGTGTAACAGCGTAGCCCGACAACTTTAGCTATTCTCCTGAGCAACTATAGCTGAACACCTGGAAGCTCAGTGGACCAATAATGATGGTTCAAGATGTGTTGACAATACGAATCGGATGTGTACTTTCGGCTCTCAAATAATGCACTCTGATTTAGTGTCCACGGATGACGTGATCACGACTTTGTTTATATTAAGGATCAATATGTGCACAACAGAATACAGAGGGATGTTGAACATAGATTTAGTTAGGTTGGGATGGGAGAGTAACTGAAAAATTTAATTGCTATCCGGAGTCACGGTTGATTTGAAATCAGAGGAAATGGAAGATTTTTCTTACGGATAAGTGATGAGATTTTAAATGAAAATAAAACGTATTTTGAAAGAAAACATTTTTTTTGTCCGGTTGTATCTACAAGGTTTAAATTTTAAATTCCCTACTCATAAACAAAAAAATTCAAATCAAAATTTTGGATAGCAATACATAATAATTCATGTGACATTTCATTTCGATGTGATATTATCAATTTTACTGAAACGGTCCTTTTGACTACATTGCATCGTAATGAATTGTCAAATGAATAATGCATTGCTTTCAGAATTTCGAATTGCATTTCTTTTATTAAGTGTCGCTTAAAATTTGAGCCATGTTGGTTTAATTGACCATTAGTCACCTGCAATTTTGGTTTGGGGTGTCAGGAGTACCTATCGCATTGCAAAGAGATTTGATTATATTTCTTTATAGACATATAAATTACTCTTAATTTTTGACACAGACATCTGTCAATTTATTAATACTTTAATTTTTCAATTGGTTACCTTCCATCATATTATTTTACGTACATTTATTTTTACCTTCCGTCACCTATAGGTAAGTAAGGTATTGTCTTTGTTCAAAAAAATCGAACGTGAATTTTTAATAAATAAGCACGTTTTAGGGATTTTACTACAATTCTAAAAATTACAATTCTTTCGTATTCTTCTTCGTTACATTCATATGAAGAGCTGATTAGATTTTACATAACGCAATTAATTATCATTTGATATTTTACGTTATTATAAATATTAAAGAATATTTTATTCTACGTATGGTTTGATTACATTTTTTTATACATATTCAATAGATAAAGAGATTAAAAAATGTAAAGATATTAAATATCATAAACCAACCAGCTATCCATGGAAACTGCTAATTTATTAAGATAATTCAAATTGACAGATGTCAGAGTCAATGAAAAGAAAATTAATGTGGCAGAGATATGAGGATATTGAGATGGATATTGGGGAAGACACGGGAAGATAGGATAAGGGATGAGAAGATAAGGGAAATGGCTCAAGTGATAGAAGTTTCTAAAAACATACAAAAAAGACAATTACATTGGTTTGGACATGTTATGAAGAGAAATGAATAATATATTGGAAGAAGCTTAGTAGTAGAAAGTAGAAGAAACAGAGGGAGAACAAAGACAAGATTAAACAACTGCATTGCGGAAGATTTGAGAGAATAGGAAATGAATGAGGACGACAAGCAAAATAGAAATGAGTGGAAGAAGAAAATCAAGAATAGCAACCCCTAAAGAATGAGAAAAGCTAAAAAAAAGATGAAGATGTCAGTGGTAAGTGCAATTTACATAGTGTGTTTACGAAATAATTTTACTGGAAATATAGAATCTTTTGCATTTATGTATGGAATTTGTACATGATACACAAAATTGGCGGAAGGTAATGTGCTAGCCATATTAGATTTTTTTTCTCTAAATTTAAGTATTTATTTCGGGCCATCAAATATCAAATATTCAAACCTGCTTCTCAATTATATATCGTTCATAAATGGCTCTTTTGGTATTAGTCCACACTGTCGACCAACTTTGAATTCTCGTGTAATGAGATCTGATAAACATCCACATTGTTACTGCACAAATGATAATTCGAGTATAAATTAGTTTGGATAAAAAACTAAAATTATTTTCAATTATTGATTAAAAATATCTATTGTCAAATTGTCAATAAAATTTCAGCTATGTTGTAACTCTTGTAAAATCACCTATATTATTTCTCATATAAATCACTCCAACAACAAGTGACAATCAGCAGATGCGGAACAAGGAACAAACATCGAACCCGTTCCTCTCTTTCCTACTACGACTTCCTCGCGGTTCCCACGATCCGGGTGCGAGAAAGAGAAAGAGTGCTATCGCTATGCATCTACCCCTTGCAACATCCTTCAACCCTTAGCGCATCTTTACCCCAATACACTCTTTCCGCAGGAGAAAGTTGGCCTTGGACCCAATGCGATGCGAGAAAATCGGTTGAAAAAGGATATTCGTGATATGAACTGAATGATGCAACGGTTGTACACCGGAATTTTAAAAACACTTTAGGGTTGATTCCATGATTCCATGAGAATTTTTCAAATCGGCTACTAGAACATATTTTGAGATTCTTATACGTTTAGGGAGGAACTTCGTTATTTGTCAAATTCAAAGAAAATTTAAGAATCAGGGAAAGAACCAGATATGTCACGTACTTTTCAAAGCCAGAAATATGTACGTACTTTTAATTTTAAAACTCATTTGCGTTTTTTTAAACAATATAAAAAATCTGATGTGAACACCACACGACTTCCTTGTACGATTATTAAACTATACATATTTTTTTAATAATTAAGTTACAAAATATTGACAGGCTTAAGCCAAGCCCGAGAAATATTTTGATATAGAACAAAAAATAATTCATTTACTACTATCATTTTTAAATTAACATTAATCTAACCCGGTTCTTTTTAAAGAGAGTTTTGATTACAACAAAGAAATATTTGATTACAACAATGAATATGACTAATTTCACAATAAAAATATAATATTTGTTATTGTATGAATCATAAAATTGCACGTATTTAACGTAATTTGACATGAACTTTTTTATATTTTTTTGTCCTAATCCATAGCAAGTTTTATTACAAAAACAAAAAGTATATAATTTTTAAATTTACATATCTCGCTTATACAAAGGGCTAATTTAATAATACTTGATGTGCTAGACGCAGAAATTAATTCTCCAAAACTTTTATTTGAAGTATTTATTTCTAAAATCAAAATAAAATCATTTTATTCAAGAAAAACTGTTAACAACTTCAAGTAATGTTACTACTTCCGGTTAGCCTATTTTAATCAAAATCTATTATGTTATTTCGATTGACATAAAAGTCTTGTATACCAAATTTGAAAAAAAGAAAGGGAGGTGCACAACTAGATGTTATAGCAGTCCTAAATACAAAATTTCAACTTTCTACGGCTTATCGTTTTTGAGTTATGCGAGATACGTACATACGTACGTACAGACGTCACGACGAAATTAGTCCAAATGGATTCAGGGATGATCAAAATGGATATTTCCGCTGAAATCTGAAAACCGAAATTTTTCGCGATTACAATACTTCCTTACGTACAAGGAAGTAAAAATATGATGTGGCCTATACATTACTTTCCATCAGTTCTAAGTATTTTGTACAATTTCCACACAGAAAGTTTTTTTGTAAAATATTCTATATGTCCAGTACATTACCTTCCGTTAGTTCTATGTATTTTATATAAATTCCATACAGAAAGTTTCTAGAAAAGGATCTCCAGTATTATTTTAACACAAACATACTATGTCAATTGCACTTAACACATATCTTTCAATACGAATTTTCTTAATATAGTAGCTGTTTTCATGGTTATAGTATAGCTGGCTGCTTTATGAAATTTATTTCCTTTATATTTTTTTAACTCTATATCCATTGAATACGAAATATAAAATGTAATCAATTCGTATAGAAAATAAAATATTGTTTAATATATAATAACATTAATGTGGAAAAATGATATTGGAGAGCGGTTTTTCAAGAAAAATTGTTAAAACCTTCATATGGTGGTACTTCCAGTTGACCAATTATAACCAAAATCTAATTAAGTCTGCATAAGAATGCAAGGAAGAGGAATTGTAATTTTTTTAATTGTAGTTTTTACGTTTCGTCACCTTTAGGTAAGGAAGGTATTGTCTTTGGTCAAAAAATTCAATGATGAATTTTTAGTGAATAAGCATATTTTAGGGTCCCTATAATACTATACTATAATTTTACCATTTTTACGATGATGTCTGTATGAATGTATGTGTGTCTTGTTGACGAAAGTTTCGGATGGCATAACTTCAATACCACGAATCCAAAAATTATATTTTTTTGTTATTCCTGAAGTTTACATCCAGAAGAACAATTGATTAGATTTTGGTTATAATTGGTGAACCGGAAGTAGCCTGATTTGAAGACACTCAGGCACACGGCCACGAGACCCCATGAAACTACTAATATATTTATATAATTCAAATTGACAGATGTCAGTATAAATAAAAATTAAATTAATATGGCAGAGATGGGGATGCTGAAGTAGGTGTTGGAGAAGACAAGGAAAGATAGGTAAGGAAATAAGTTTAGTGTTACAAGTTTCTACAAAGATACAAGCGAGATGATTACATTGGTTTGAAAATGTCATGAGGAGAAATGAAGAATATCTTGGAAGAATGAATAGCTTAATAATAGAAGGTTGAAGAAACAGAGGAAGACCAAAGATAAGATGGAAGGACTGTATTGCGGAAGACTTGAGAAAAAAGGAACTGAATGAGAACGCCACGTAAAACAGTGGAAGAAGAAAATAAAAAATAGCGACCCCTAACGAATGGGGAAAGCTAAAGAAGAAGAAGTTATTGTCCAGTGCAATTTGCATAGTTTGTTTATGGAATAATTTTACTGGAAATTTAGAATCTTATGCAAGAAAATTTATGTATGGAATTTATACATAATGCACTGGATTGACGGAAGGTATTGTGCTGGCCATATCAGATTTTTTATTATGTTGCCTAAATTTATTCAACGCATTTTATTACAAAATTGGGGAAGTCCACACTCAACGAAGCGATTAGAAACAATTTTCAGAATACTAATTCGGTCCCAGAACTAAGTATTGGTTGGTTTTGGTTCTCAAATTGAATCAGCGATGTTTCGGAATTAGGACCGCATGATCAGAACCTCTATTCTTGAGCATTCTTATTTGCATGATTACTCATATTCGCTAGAATATGAATGAAAATCATAGTACCGGTATTCTTGGCCATTCGCTTAATTCGAATTCGCTTGAGACGAATGAAAATTTCATTCGACTCGTAACGGGTAGCCAAGTCTTTCGTTTCACTATTTTTGGACAGTTCTAATCTACTATTAATATACTTAAAATAAATATTTTATAGATTTGAAATAATATAATATAACCACTAACTTTGCAGTAAATAATTATTTTTTTATTAAATTTTTGGATTCCTACGTTCATAAATATAATATTAATCAGTTAACCCAATACTAACAATATAATAAACAATAAATAGTAACAAACAAAATGACTTACATTATCTGCATCTTCATCAATTTCAGGTTGTTATTGCACTATGTTTAATGATTACTACCGTTAACAATGAACGTTACAATATTATTTACACTTAAAACATACACTAAAAACACGGACAGAGATACCGATAAACTAAAATGAAACACAATTCAATACTGCAATAAACGAACTGACCTGTTAGAACAACAAGTGCCGCCTAGTGCCTAATGCAAACTTATTCGATGAATTTCATTTGAAACAAATCATTTGGTTTTTTTACCTCTCGCTAAGAGAGGTATTGGATTCATGCTAAAAATCGCATATCCAGATATTACTGAATAAGCATGTTTTAAGGTCCCTAATTCGATTATAACATTTTTACGATGATGTCTGTGTGTGTGTGGATGTGTGTGTGTGAGTCTATTGGAGGTACGATATCTCAAATTAAGACTAAAGACCTGTGTAACTACGGATTCCTCAATCTAACAGTTGAATAGGTTCGGATAACAATTGGATAACCGTGGTAGTTTCTAAAAAAAAAAAATTTCTAAATATTATTTTTTTGAAAATTTGTTACTACAAATAATAAAGATAATCAAATTCTCAATCTGACACATTTAATATTTTTATTATATCTCGTATAGATTTGGAAATATAGTAGGTATATAATAATATAGAATAATCTGTTGTAATAAGTCTCGTTGCCCAAAATACAGTTGAAATATTTAAATGTTTGTAATTAACAGATAAATGCAAAAAGTCAGTGTCAAAAATCAGTTTTACGAACATTACTGGCAGATTTTTTTGAGAGTTACGAGTACATTTAATTTATATATATATATATATATATATATATATATATATATATATATATATATATATATATATATATATCCTTAAGAAATACCGCTAATAGGCTACTTGCATGATATTAAGAAATTTTTTTTTGGAATATAGATATAAAATAAAAGACCCCCTATTTTTTCTTGTGTACATGAAAATAATGTTTTGAATCGGAATAGGTACTCTACCTATTTAGTTAGTATTTTTTATTTAATATTTGTACCGCGGAGTGTACTTTTTAAATTGTGGGCACGCTAATATCATCTTCGCTAACTTCATGGTCAAGATTTGCACGTTAGGAAACTGAACGAAATAAGAAATGAACAGGGCGATGTATAAATATTATGACGCTCCATATGTATGCCCTCAAAAATACACACGATTCATACTATTCGTTTCCATAATCCCAATCGGCGTTCCTTTTGATACGAATATGAAAGATATTACGAAGTCTCAAAAATATAAACCCTGGTTAGTTAAACATTCAAATAACCGGGTATTTGGGTAATTCTAGAAATGGAATCAAATCTCATCGGGACCAGAACTCACCAATTTGAATTGACTGTATTGTGATTGAGTGTGGATATCAAATAATAATTATTTTCATTTTCATTGCAAAAATGTGATTATTGGTAGTTACACTATGTTTATGTTTGATTTTGAGCGTGACATTAAAGCAAAATCACATCTTGAGTTGGGCACCGTTTGCAATCAGTTAGAATCAGAACCTGTGTGGACCCACCCCCGCCATAAGTGTGTGTTTTTCTGCGAAGTATCTTCGCTGGGAACCCGCGTTCTCGTCTCGCTAAATGCTGTAAACATCTGTCCGCGTCCCACGATTAAAAAACCGTAACTTCTACCCTTACTGCCGGACGGCGAGAACCGCTGTCGTAACTTGCGGACTGGAAATATATCGTGAGATGCACGTCGCGCTCCAGTATCTGATTTCCAGAATGTAGGAGTACCAACGTGGAGGTGGAGTTTATTTCATCCTGGAAAACTATTCCCATAGAATATGATAATTGTAATTATAGACAAAGATATTGTTATTATGAGCAATGTTACTGGTATTATAGTCATAAATAAAGAGGAGTTTTAATTGCAATGATTTATTTGGAGAAGATATTCTATTAGAAATTTAAATATCACGGTACAGACATACATATCTATTGGCATTAATGAGAATTCAGAATAGAAGCAGTTTGGTACACCCATAAATGGGTAATAAGCCATGCACGATTGAAAAAATATGGCAAATGGCTGTTTTCTTGACCTATAATTTAAATTATAAAGTTGAGGGTGAACTTTTTGATATAAAAAGATCCTGAATACTACTTCTGGTTTTACCGGAAGCGTATAATCATTAATTTTTACCTTCCGACACCTTTAGGTAAGGAAGTACGTTTTAGGGTCCCTACAATACGATTTTATTATTTTTACAATAATGCTTGTGTGTGTGTGTGTGTGTGTGTGTGTGTGTGTATGTATGTGTGTGTGTGTGTGTGTGTGTGTGTGTGTGTGTGTGTGTGCGTGTGTATGTGTATGTCTGTGACTATTATTTCATAGACTATAACTCCAACACTACAATTCTAAAAATTATAATTCATTCGTTTTCCTTTTCAACTGTAAATACCCTCATTTGAAGATTTTGACAGTTTTTCTTGAAATACGCTATATAGGGTTAAAATATTATAAAGAAATTAAATTTCATAAATCAGTCAGGTATGCTATAACCATGGAAACTGCTACTATATTAAGGAAATTCTAACTGACAGATGTCAGTGTCAATGAAAGGAAAATTAATGTGGCAGAGAGATGAGGATGTTGAGATGGATGTTGGTGACGACACGAAAAGATAGGATAAGGAATGAGAGGAGATGAATTATATATTGGAAGAACAATGAACAACTGGAACAGTAGAAGGTAAAAGAAATAGATGAAGACCTAAGAGAAGATGGAAGATCTATATTGCGGAAAATGAGAGACAAGGAACTGAATGAGGACGACAAGCAAAATAGAAACGAATGCAAGAAGAAAATCAAGAATAGTGACCCCTAACGAATGAGAAAAGCTAAAGAAGAAGATGTCAGTGTCAGTGCAACTTACCTAGTTTATTCATGAAATAATTTTACTGGAATCTTTTGCAAGAAAATTTATATATGGAATTTGTACATAATACACAGAATTGACGAAAAGTTATGTGCTAGCCACATCAGATTTTTTTTATTATTTCGGACAATTTGAACTAGATAAAATTCAATAAAGAATAAAATTAAGTTAAATTTAAATACAAATAATGGGGTATGTGATTAAATTTTACTTTTTACATGTATGATATACTATAGACATAAAAATAAAATATTCGTTTTTTTAAGTCGAATAATTATTTGTAATTAGGAGAAAAAAATTGTTAAAAATTTAGACAAGAGGTACAGTGGTAGACAGAGATAGACAATATACCATAGCGGTTGATAGCGGTAGAAATGCAAACTCGGGTCACACTGACGTCACCATATCCCGTCTCCAAACATTCATTTGTAAATAACTATATTATTACGGAATAATGTTCAATTATTATCATTACCAAGAGAAGCTATCGTGATTAATTTTTATAACTCATATATGTACGTATTGAAATTATGAGTCCAAAAATAATAATTATAAAGAAAATACCCATTTGTCCCTATTTTATCATTCAGCCTGTATAAGTTCCACAATTAACTTTAAAAAAACCTGGTACTTATACAATTCAACAATTAACTTCTAAACCTTTAGTTCAAAATCTCAGTAGGAAACGTTTTAAACAATTAACTTACACACTTTCAACTCTCCCAATCATGAATCAACACTTTTGCATACAATTCGTTCCCACCTTGCTCCTCCAGGTCCGGCAGGGGGCGCCAGGGCCCCACTGACTGCACAGCCCCGCAGACCACCTGTTCAGAGCTCATTACACCACTTCCGGCCGATAAATCAGGAACTGATCGCGGTGCAAACCACTATGCAGCCCGACCTGAGAGTTAATAATGACGAGGACTGATTGTGTTTTAAATTAGGACGAGTAAAGAAGGGTTTTTTTTATTGGAGTTTTTGTAGGTGTGATTTCATTTCTGATAAGTTTGGGAAAATGTAGTTTGGACAAGAAGGGCGCGCGATAAAGATGGGTATAACCGGCTTATCTTTCAAAATTCGTATTGTAGTTACGACATTCCATTTTAAAACGATGCTCGTTGTAACACAAGTTCATTTACGAATCAGAACTTCCTGGAAAAGTACTCAGTGTTTGTTTTTACATGTGTCAACATGAGCGATTTAAGTAAATCTTGTAAAAAAGGATATAAATTTCGCACAAATTACAAATTGTTGCATTTTTGACTCAAGTAGGGATAAAGAGAAAAGTTTAGGATTTTATAGTTTCCCCAAAAGAGATAATATTTGTAATGTAACAACAACAAATCAAGGCGTTCAACAACGAAGGGACAGACGCCAAGCATCAAGCATCGGAATGTTATTCGGTTACGGAGTGGGAAGAATATATAATAGAAAATACCTTTAATTTAAGAAAGATGATTTTGTCTTTCCGTATAAGTTAGAAATGCAAGTTTTTCGAGTGTTCGTAATTGTAACCTACAAATTAACCTATGTGTAGATACTAGATACTCAACGTCTAAAAACTTCGATTAATTAATTTTGCGAATTTTGAAAAAAAATATTGATTAGAAATCAACAAATCGAAATGTATACGGGTGTTCATTTTATTTTGCCCAATATTGCTATGTCGAGAACTATAAGAGCTACGAGATTTTACTACAATATTTAAATGGGACTATACAGGGTGTTTCCTTTAAAACAACCAGCGCTTTTTGGGCGAACTAATGACTTTAGAGAAAAATGTTATATACAAAAAAATACCAGGAAAAAGAGCTTAATTTATGAGGAATAATTAATAAAAAATTCAACCAGTGGTTCTCAAACGGTAGAATAAAATTATATTTTTTTAAATGGCAACCTATATAAATTTTTTGTCCATTAGATAGAGAATTTTTTTCTGATTTCAACGATATAAATATGATATGGGGTTGTATAACAATTATTTCGAGAAAAATGATATTAAAAATCAGAAATAATTTTACAATATTGAAGTAGGCTATGCAATAAACAACTATTAATACGACTATTGCCTAGGTTACGATAGTATATTATTTTCTTATATCTAAAATAACTTGTTTTACTAAGAAATTCATAATAACAAATGAACTACATAACGAAGAAATATCAAAAAATAATAGTACTAACATAAAAAGAAAAACAATATGATGGAAATTATTTACAAATTTATGCAACCTTATACATAACAGTAAGATTAAAATAGTCTAAATTTGTAAATTCTTGCAACTGCAAAGCCATTTTTTATTAATAAGTAATTAAACAATTACGAAAACAAACACTTAATAACGTAAGTAACAAAATTATCTGTCACCTGTATCATTTGTTTGCATTTGTTTATTGCATAGCCTACTTCAATATTGTAGAATTATTTCTGATTTTTAATATCATTTTTCTCGAAATAATTATTATACAACTCCATATCATATTTATATCGTTGAAATCAGAAAAAACTCTCTATCTAATGGACAAAAAATTTATATAGGTTGCCATTTAAAAAAATATAATTTTATTCTACCGTTTGAGAACCACTGGTTGAATTTTTTATTTATTATTCCTCATAAATTAAGCCGTTTTTCCTGGTAATTTTTTGTATATAACATTTTTCTCTAAAGTCATTAGTTCGCCCAAAAAAGCGCTGGTTGTTTTAAAGGAAACATCCTGTATATATTTTTATTCACTTATTAGATAGAGAATTTTATTCTGAATTTAGTGATATAATATTTGCATACCCTTAGATAACATTTTTTTTTTTGGGAAAAATGCATGTTTAGATTTATATTAATTTAATTAAAATATAGCTACAATAAGAATGCCACAAATAGAACAAAAAGAATACATGTATTTTTACCTCTCGCTAAGAGAGGTATTGGATTCATGCTAAAAATCGCATGTCCAGATTTTATTGAATAAGCCCGTTTAAGGTCCCTACAATCCGATTTTAACATTTTTACGATGATGTCTGTGTGTGTGTGTGTGGGATGTTGGTAATAGACGATTACTTAAAAACTATAAGATTTATATTTGTTTAACTACGAATTTCCCAATCGGACATTCATGGGAAGATCTGACAAGGATTTGGTAACAATTAGACAACCGGAAGTAAAAGATTCTTGAAAAAAATCTTCTAAATAATATTTTTTGAAAAATTTTCTTGGTAATATTAAAGAAAATTTAATTCTCTATCTGATACATGTAAATATTAAAGATAAAAGAAATGTAATATATAAAATAATCTGTTATAATAAATTTTACAGCCGAAAGAATGCCATGGAAAATAGTTGAAAATTTAAAATGTTTGTAACTGACAGATAAATGTCAGTGTCAGATATCCGAAGACATTACTGAAGACTTTATATTGGAAGTACATACATTATATTATTTCTTAATGTATTAGTAGTTAAATATTTAATATTATAGGTATATTACACATACCCTTCAGAAATACTGTTACTCCCGACAATGAATTGGAAACATTTCGAAAAATTAGAAAAGGACAAAATTTCTTCATAAAATGAATTTAAAATTAAATAATCTAAATATAAGTAATAAATATAAGTAGAATTTTTGGTGTAGACTGTAGGTATACAAGAAATGTTAAATACATTAGGGCGCGAGCAGTCATGTGACTTTGTTAGCCTTGACAAGCAAATATGGGGGCCCATGTCAGAATGATAGCTAGTAATTATGTATATATATGTCAAATATCATAATTTTTCATTCTAGATTTACTGATTTTCCAATTCCATGTGGTTTATTTTCCTCCAAAAGTAAATACCATACTCCTGGTGACAAATTAACTACGTGAATTTAGAAAATCTTGAAATTTTTAATGAAAAAATCTGACATTTGACATCTATGTACAAAATTATTAATGACGGGCCCCCACATCTGCTTGTCAAGGTCAATAATGTAACATTACTGTTCATACCCTATACTTATGTAACCAAAAAGGGAAGTGGGGAGAGGTATTGTGCTGGCCACAACAGATTTTTTTACATAGAATTAAAATGCCCTGACATAAAGAATTGAATATTTTGTTCTCTCACTTGATCATTATAAATGTCATCGCAAAAAAATATTCACTTTTAATTCTATGTAAAAAAAATTAACACGTATTCATTTTTTCCAATCGTGACTCTAATTATAACCATATTTTAATCAAATTAACATAAAATTTTATAACCTTTTTTTAAAAAAAAAAGTTATGTAAGGGTATAAAAATACATCACTGAATAAAATTCGCTAGTACCTATCTAATAAGTAAATATAAAATATATAATCCCATTTAAAATTTGGTCCCCACAATTTACGTTCGATACAGTAGTCTTATCAAATACAAAATTGTTTGTTAATTTAATCGACTTCGTAACACTTATAGTAGATAGCAATAATGGACAAAATTAAAGGAATACCCTGTATACTTAGGAAAATGTGTAAAGACAAAAGTTTTTCAGAATTGAAAATATCTTTTATTCACAGTCATTATAGTAATATGTCGATTCCAAACCTTTTAGAGGTTTGGGAAATACGTTATTTCTAACTGCAATTACAATATCGTCGGTGGGAAATAACAGATATCACTTCCACCCAACGGGTTGGCAATTTTTACGTAGGTGTTCCCTATCAACATTGTCATAGATCCCTATAATAAATTAGGATAAAAAAAAATAATAGAGCTGTCAAAAAATGTTAACACTATTAAAGGTTTAACTCGTTGATTTATTCTGAAAATTATTGATTTAAAAAGAGGATGATTGTGAATAAAATAGTATACATACCTCGGTGGGGGTTTTATTACAGCCTCGCGCTGTATCTCACCTCGAGGCTTCGCCTCTCAATAATATAATAAGCCCTCGGCTGTAATGAAACATATCCAACCTCGGATGTAACACACTATTTATCTCGTGAAAATTGTCAAATGATTTTCATAATTATGAAGTAATTTTCAATATTCCATAAAGTAAACTATATTATGATTGTCGAATTTTATTAATACTTTAAACACTTTAATAATTTTTACAACTTTTAAATTGAAAAACTTGAAAACCAGAATTTGTTTTACTTTCCATGATATACTTAAAAATTATTAAAATTATTTAGCATTTTTCGCAAGATACAAAGATACTTGATCTATTACTATTTTGAATTTACTAGATGCAGATTTTAATTCTGAACCACTTATAATCATTCAATTTTTGCTCTAAAATTAAAAGAAATAACGTCAAATGAAAATTTAGTTTTTCCTACGGCTAGCACAATACCTCTAGCCCCTTCCATTTTATGTTTCAGAAGTAACAAATTTAATATTTCTTGTACACACAAATATTTTAAAAACTCTACGAGTATTCTTTCATTTTTTTTGGAATTTTGTCCTAAGTCTTCTAATATTTGCAATATTCTTTCAATTTATTGACGGTGTTCGTATTAGCGGTATTTCTTAAGGATATGTAATATTAAAATAATAATTTTAAATATTTAATTAAAAATACAATAAAAATATTAAATGTACTTCCCAGAAAAATCTTTCAGTAACGTCAATAAAACTTTTTTTTGAAACTGACATTTTGTATTTACCTGTCTATTACAAACATTTAAATATCTCCAGTTGTTTCCATGGAGTTGTTCGGGTAGCGAAATTTATTACAACAGATTATTTTGTATTATTATATCTCTAAATATATAGAAGATATATTCTTTTTTAAATATATCAGTACACACACACGGACATCGCAAAAATGTTATAATCGGATTCTAGGGACCTTAAAACTTACTTACTTTGTTGATTATTTTCAATATACTTACTACTGCTTCTGAAAAATTAAAAATAGGTATAGTTTTTGTGTATGATTGATAATGTGAAGACGTGTTACATTTAATAATTAATAATCATTTATTTATTTATTCAATATTGATCTATAACTAACATAAAAATTTATAAAAAAAACTTAAATCTACCAAGAGCTGTAACGTAATATTGAATGTACAGTTGCATCAATCATCAATAATAATAATTAGAATAAAATCAGTCTTAACAAATAATACACGTATGTACGTCAACTGTCCCATTCTGGTTGATATGGCGCCATTTTACAAATTCACGAAAACAATTACAAAGTAAATTGCTTACAATACAACATTACTTTATAACATACTCATCTCACATTCACTATCTCGGAATCATAGCATAGTAATAGTAACATAACACCTGATTCATAAAACAAGATCATCTCACACCCAATAATAGGTTAATATTTGGTAACTAGAGTTTCAGTTAACACAACCGTCACAAATTAACAAATGGAACAGGGTTGGTTGCTTGGACATCGGATTTGGGCTGGGAATAATATACAAAGCAACATACTCGAATTTAGAACATTGGAGGGAATGCACGTCAAACAAACAGACTCTCGGCCAATACAACAAAAAACAAAAACTAGGTAATTAATCTTACATAGTTTCATTGCACAAAGTTACACTTTATCTCATTCTCTGCTAGAAGATAACAGACTCTCAGGTTTAAAGGTTATTAAAAAGACACGGTGATTTCAACAATGGAAGAGGCATCCAATGGGTGCTGAACCCCGGTTTGGCTTTGAGGGAAAGTTCAGCAACAATTGGATGAAAATTTGGCACATTAGTTCCATCCGCTCAGAAGGGTACAACACGATGAGAACGTTAATAAACAAAATAATAATAAACAATAGTTGGCACAATCTGAGTGAAACTGAGGTAGATTCGTCATGGAAACGTAAATATTTCTAACAAACATAACTATATTATGAATATATACAAACATCGATAATAATACTCTCACAACTTGTAAGTTTCACATTATGTCTATGTGTGGCAATGTATGAATGTGTCTTTAGAAAAAAACAAATATCAAAAACTTGTTGCGTTGTTATAATTATTGCGTAGTTATTACTTTGAATTTCAATAAGGGTGACAACTATAAAATATATTTTAGCGAAAAATCAGGTTTCGGAAAAATACATTTTATAAAAATCTCAATTATCTAACCTATAAAAAACAAATACTTTGCTATTCTCTATACATATTATTTATGATATATAATATAATTAGTACTTATAATTTAACTTTTAGCGCGAAGCTATCATTTGTACATCAGTGTTGATATATCTTTTATAATAATATTCTGATATAAATATTTCGTATTTGTAACTGAGATTCTGAGGTATTGCAGTTGTGAGTATTGTTCTGGACATAAGATTATTGAAAAGTGACAAACTATAGTGAGAAGTGAACCTGTTGTTTGCTGGTAGGTCATCATTGAGCAACGGGTGTAACGTCTCGATCGAGGGCACGCCGACGGCGAGGGGCTAGTGCTGCAAGTGCTTCTGGTTGGTCTTTCGCGAGTGCGTGTCCGCGTGCTTGAGCATGTGGTCCTTGCGAATGAAGCCCTTGCCGCAATGGTCGCAGGCGTACGGCTTCTGGCCGGTGTGCAGGCACATGTGCCGCCGCAGGTCCGTCTTGTGGTTGAACTGCTTGGGACACTGCTCGCATTTGTATGGCTTGTCGCCGGCGTGCTTGGCCAAGTGCTCCTGGTAAGCGTCGTCGTTGGGGAAGCGCTTGCCGCAACGGCTGCACTTGAACGGCATTTCGCCGCTGTGGCAGGTCTTATTGTGCTGCGTCAGGTAACACGCCTTGTTGAATACCTTGTCGCAGTCGAAGCACTTGTGGATGCTGGTGGGTGCTGTCTTGCCGGCCAGAGGGCTGCCCGTCGAGGTGATGCGTGGGCTGCCATTCTCGTACTCGCGTTTGATCTCCTCGCGGATGGGCGATGCGGGACTCAACTTAGTGAGTTTGATGAGCGGCGGCGGATGCTGCATCATGTGCTGGCTGTGGTCCTCGGCCGCCGTGAACATGGCGTGTATGCTGTTGTTGGGTAGGTGGGTGGGCGAGGTGGCGGCGGCGGGAGACGACGCCGTGGACGAGTACAGAGCCTGGTTGGAGGAGGTCTCGTCCGGCAAGATACACGAGTTGGTGTCATTGGAGAGGACTGTGATCTCGTAGTTCCCTCCGTCAGTGTCATGGTAAACGAGGCCGCGCGCCTCCAGTTCTAGTGAGGCGGGTGCGGGAGCGAAGGCTTGATGGTGCTCCTGTGCCTGTGCTGTGAAGGCGGCAGGCATGGAGCCAAAGCCCCCCACGTTAGCCTGGTACTGGTGCTGAACGGCTGAGTGCGGGTAGCCGGCGGCTAACAGCAGTCCGTAGCGATGTGGCTGGAACTGCGCGAAGCTCGGCAGCGGCTGTTGGTCTATGTACGGCAGTTGTTGCGCCTGTAACCCGTACTGTAGCAGCTCTGGAGTGAATGCTGCTTCACCAGTAGTAGTTAGGCTGGTTAAAACCGGCGGCTGGTTGTTGGTAGCCATAGCTGGCATAACGTGGGGGGCCAACCCGTTTGGGTAACTCGCTTGCATGGAGGACGGCTGGGACATGTTCGGCGGTGGAAAAGCTGGCTGATTGAGCTCCCCCGGCCCCGGGCCCGGCGACGGCATACCCATCAAATGTGGGTGCGGCGCCTGGTTTAGCAGGCTGAAACCCAATTGGTTCGAACCCGTGGACATACTGGCCACCATTGGCGACAGCGGCGTAATTTGCTGCGGTGTACTGGGAGTTGAAATGGATAGCAGGCCCCTCGAATGATCTTGGTTGGTAGCCGAGGGACCTGCTTCCCCGTTTGGGGGACTCCCTGCAGATAAGTTGGTGAGCGGGTTGGCGGAGGCGGGATTTTGGCCCATGGGACTGTGCAGGTTTGGTGGCGGCGGCGGCTGCTGCCTGTCATACGGTCCGCTCGGCGGCTGTTGCAGCATGCTGGGCATCTGGGTGCGTTCGAAGGCGGCGGCGGCAGCGTCGTCTCGGGCGTCGTCCATCGGATCAGGCGACGTATTGCTAGAATGCGTGTCGCTTGACCTGGATGAGGCCTCACGGCCAGGGTGATGGTGTGCACTAATGGGCATCGTCGCTGGGTCAGGCTGGCCACTCGACTTCACGGCGTTTTTGTGAAGCGTCGTGTTGTAATGTCTCTTCAGGTGGCCAGAGCTTGTAAACCATTTATTACATGCGGAGCAGTTATATGTCTTCGGTCTTCTTGCTTCATTAGACTTCCAATTGGCGCCCTTGGGAGGCACGGCCACAGGGTTGCTGCTGGGCACTGCGTTTGACAATTGCGTGCTTGAAATCACAGGCGGTTGCGGCTGAGGCGGCATGTGTTCAAAAGCTCGGTATTGGCCAAGGCTTTGCACGCCTCCATCTTGTGACGTCGTCGTCACGCCATTTGTTGAGACAAAGTCGGGTGAGTGCATTTGATGCGGTTGGAATAATTTTTGTTCTTGTTGGAACATTTTACTGTCGGCCATATTACCCTGATACATTTTATTATCTTGGCCATTAGAAAACATTTTCTGTTCTTGGAAGAATGCCCTGTGTTCAGCTCCAGTAGGAGAGAACATTTTATTCTGTTGAGGAGAGCCATTCGGCCATGAATTCAACATGGCGGACACGGAGTGTGGGTTGGGACCATTCAAATTGGAAAGGTCGCCATTGTGTCTCTTCATGGTCTCTTCTTCTTCGGGTGACTGGAATACCTGGTGCACCTTATGCGAGTCCAGGTCGAGGATTTCGGTTTGAGGTTCATCTTCCGTTTTAATTTCAGTTTTATCTAATGTGTTAAATTGGAAATGTTGTTGTTGGGAATGTTGCTGGTGACTAGGATGCTGGGTGAAGGGATTATTGAGGTGAGGTGCGGGGGTGGGCGGATGTGCGTGGTTGAGATGATCGATGAGTTGAGCGGCCGAATCGCACACGCAACCACACTTGTCGCATTGTTTGGGACTCGGCGACGGCGTGGGCTGTGGGTTCTGCGAGGGGTACGCGGGGCTCGACGACGACACCTGCGAGCTGCGCTCATACGGTCCTGCATGCTGGTATGGGTGATACCTGAAGCCGGCTGACGACTGCGAGGGAATCTTATGCACTGGGTAGTCTTGAGGGTAGCCCAGCTGTTGCTGCTGAGACTGGGAATGTTGCTCCATGAAGTATTGGCTAGGGTCAGCAGAGTACATGTGTTGTTGTTGTTGATATGAAGGATAGTGATTGAGCGGGGACGCTCGCTCGTTCTTAACTTGTGGGTAGTTTTGGTAACCGGGTGAAAAGTTGGCCCCATCAGCGGTTTGATACGGTGAAGGGGCGCTGCTATAGCTCTGCGGCGTGGGCGGGTGACCGAAAGACGTTGTGGACGTCTCCGGCGTGGTTCTACTCGCAAAGCTGTCCGGGCTTTTATTGCTGGACGATTTGAGCATCGCGTCGCTTGAATCTGCGGCCGCGGCTATCGTATTAGGATGAGAATTGAACTCACGTTTGTTGTTGTTGCTCTTGGTGTTGTTATTGTTGGCCTCGTCGGAAGCGCCGGACGTGCTTTGAGAAGCCTGCGTCGCCCATTTGTTCAGCAGGTTCTCCTTGTGGTACTGCAGGTGTACCTCGAGCGATTTGCCAGAGTCGAAGTAGAGGCCGCACTCCTTGCAGTGGTGCTGGCTGTTGGGCTGCTGGAACTGTTGCTGGTGCGACTGCTGCGCTTGCTGCTGCTGGGAGCTTGCCACCGTGCTGTTACTTGCCATCGCAATATTCTGAGCACACTTGACGCAAACTTGCGCGCACTTTTATCAAATTAAAATTGTCTGTTGTAAAATAAAATAAAATGTCCAAAAATAAAAAATACAACGTTCACTCTTTTAATATCATAACATTTCAAAAGTTCTTAGTCCAGGCGGCATAGTATTTGAAACAAGAATATTAAAACTACCATGCTTTATTTGTAGCATCACTTGTTTACAACCCAGAACATAAATAAAAAATAGTCTGTGAAAACTAAAAATAAAAAACAAAATAGTTTCACTGTTTATCCCATTTTATGTTGTTTTGAAATGTTTGTGGATACATATACCGGCACTGGCGCGCGAACGCATATTCATTTTAAACTGTTCGTAGTTGCAGCGCGTTCACTTGTTGTGGATTTGCGTGTCAGACACGCGGTTGATGAAGTACAGCGCAGAGTCAGAGAGTCGAGTACAAAGTTGCGATCACAGAGAAAAAGTGCGAGATGCTTGAAGCGCGCGCACTGTCACACACTCGGCCAGTTCGCCGGCTAGCCACCGACTGTGATGCGGTCCTCACGAAATTCGTGGTCCAAGCCGGCTGTGCGTGCGATCGCCGTGTTTCGCAAACCAAACTGACACGCCATAGGCCGGCTCCTTCGTTTTCGGCCAATGGCGGGCCACGGCTTAATTCATCTCGGGGATGCTACCCGCAGGGAGGGGGCTGCAGCATGCTGGACGCACGGGGAAGGGGGGCGAACATCCCTTCTCTCCCTCCGCTATTTCTCTCTTCTCTTCTACCCTCGCTGGACACTACTATGCGAGCTTTTTTATAAATAAAATAAGATTTAAAACAATATCTTGCGCTGGTTAATATCATCCCTTGGGCTTTGCGGGTGACGCGTCTGAACGCTTGGAACAACACGTGTTTCACGCACCGGAAATTCTTCGCATTATCAAATCTTAATCGCTTAAGAACGCTTTCGTTTTACCGCTGAAAATTGTGTGAGAGCTCGCACGACACCTATCGCAACAATTTATCGCTTCAACTTCTTGCAAACTGCATCGTTTGTTCCTAATTGAATGACATCAGGCAATTAAAGAAACTGCAATACTTCGCTCACTTCAAGATTAAAACCATTACGTTGATAGATTTGTACCTACATCACTGCACAACGCTAAATTAAGCAATTATGAGTATCATAAATAACAACTTTAAAAATCTTCATGTATATCATTTTAATTACAAATATATGTCTGCATATATGTGCATCCGTTGTGTTTATTATTGTGTAAACATAATAAAAAATAACATAATTAGCTTCATAAATTGCATGTGCAATAATTAAAATTAGTTTTATAAATTATTTCAAGGATGAATATAAAACACGTTCCAAATTAATGTTGCCACTAAAATGAGATCAGCACAGCCCCAGATTTTTTTTAGAATATTATGAAGCAATATCATAAATAAATTACGTCTTATACCCATAATTTGGACGTAGCAAAGTTTAAAAAGATTTCAACATTTAAATGTTTAACCTTGGATGCTTGGATAACAATCACTGGTCAGTACAGTCAGAAATAATAATTTTAAATAAATATCTATTGCCAATTTTAACAATTTGCTTATATCTTTACCGCCAGTTGTGATTTAGATAGCCCAGTTTCGAATCCAAACGACAGCAACTTTGAAACTTGAAAATTAATTCCGATGTTCAAATAACACAAAAGTGACCTTGTGATTTGTGGTGCTCTCTCCACGACAGCTTTGAAAGTCCGCGAGGTGACGTCTGATAAATGCCCTCAACTATACAGATGTCATCATTACCGAAATCTGTGAATTGAAGCAGATTAGCATAACCAGAAATGGGCAATAAGCCGTGATATATTTATTTTATTTATTTATCAGGACCTTAAAATGTTTTCTTTTGAAAATAATATACCATTTCATAAATTATTGTATTGATGTCTTGAGTAGAATAATTTTATCTTAACATCTGAACCAAATTACAATGTTAATTTGTTTTATTTATTAAAAAAAATTGTCTTCAAATATCCCACAAATATTTATATTATGGAACTAGAAATTTTGAAAATGTATGATACATAAGAACTTTCAACATTCTATATGTTCCTTCAAGAGTAACAATGCAAAAACCAAAAATATGTGAAAAATTTAAAATTTCGCATTTGAATTTATCACAGAAAAACTTTAAATTTTCTTTATAAATAGTTATTAATTGTGAAGAATACTGTATTAAAAGAAAGCAAGCACTAGTGATTGGTGCAAACGCGAGACAGTTTTAAACTATGTCAATATGTAAGTACTTTTTTTCTTCATTTGTGTACAATAAATTGAATAAAGTTTATATAAATCAAAAGACACATCACCTGTCAATAATTGCCAAAAATATTTTATTATTTATGGAATTTCGCATGTCTGATTAAATGGTCCTCAAATGGATGATATTGAAGATGTTCCACATCCAAATTATGTGTCTGACTGTTCCAATTATTCTAATATAGTTTGGTTCACGAAAGATGACTATTCAAGGTCATTTATTAACCGAATGGAATAATATTACTCGCACTTAACTTCACTGCATTTCGTATATATAGACGTGCAACATGAAATATTTATGGATACATTTTAATTGAAAAAAAAAACTGTAATTTATTTAAAAATTATGTTTCTTTTTAAATAATTCCTTTCTCAAAGATTTGCAAAACACAGAAACATAGACTTCACAAAAACCATGGAATAATAATTTGATTTGAATGCCAACGTCACTGGGTAAATATTAGGACAGAGGGCAGTGCACTAGATAATTTGATATCTATAACTCTACGACATACGTCATTATTATTTGTAATGTGTTAGAAAGTAATGTCACTATTTACGTATATCTGTCATAAATACATAAACATACGTCAAATAATATTTCTCTTCTTAACATCAAATGTTGATAAACTACTACTGTATAAAGTGCTGTGTATTCTTTCTTCGAACAAGTGACCTTGAATAGTCATCTTTCGTGGACCAAAGTTTATTATTATTTTATCGAAATAAAACTAAAATTTGTATTTAACGATTTAACCTTAAAATGGTGCTGCGTAAACCGCTCTCGTCAAGTTCCGCCTATCACTGCTATTTTATACCAGATGCAGTATAGGTCTATATTTAATTTAATATTTTTATTTATGAAGGGGTAAGTACAATTTTTAATTTTGGGTTCGTGTGATTATGTATAGGTAATTATATTTCACCAAAGTAGCAAAGATTACGAAAATGACGATTATTATTTTAAACAATGAAATTCAGAAAAGTATAACAAATAAGCCGGTTTCACATTTTTTAAATGAAAATTTCTGCAATATTTTTCATGGTAATTATAAAAATAATATTTTGTTGTGATTATCGTAAGTAATTAAATAAAAAGATTGGTGCAAAAAACGTCATGAAAAACAACCGCCCACTTTTGTGACGTCAAAGTACATAAGCACATCGTTCATAGCCAATAAGAAAACAGTTTATCCATCACCTACTATTTAGATAAATAAAAGTAGGCAATAGTTTATCACATGTTAAGCTGAGCTGTATGAACTTTGGCACATTTTGTTTCAGACAACGTTACTTTTTCAAAATATTACACAAATTTCAATAATTAATTGTAAAATATCTAATGGATATTTCGTGATATTTTCAAATTTAAGGCTATTTAAAATCAATATTTTTTTGAACTGCTCTATTATGGTACACCCATTAAAAAACAAATAAATACAAAAAAAAATTGATAAGTAGATAAATCATAATTCAACCAAAAATATTAAAAGCAAATATTAATTACAGTTTTTTTTTCTGTGAGTGAATTAAATATTATTTTTTATAGGGATATTTTCAATAATTCTCAATTTCATAATAGTATATTGTGTAATAATTTTTTTTTACACAAGTAGAGTAACCACATGAGTGCAGAAATGTATCACATGTGTGTTACATTTACAAACTATACGAAAAGTATTATCAAAGTTAAATATCAAAAAATCTGATGTGGCCAACACTTGACCTACGGTCAATTCTATGTATTTTATATAGATTACTCACAGAAAAGGTAGTGCATATATTTCCAGTAAAATTATTTCACGAACTATGCAAATTGTATTTGACACTAACATATGTCAATTAATAAAACTTTTTCCATTGTGGTTTCCATAGTGAGTTTGTAGCAGCATGTGTTGCAAAATTTATGAAAATTAATTTCTTTATAATTTTTTATCTACAAATACATAGAATATGAAGAAGAAAATGCAATCAAATCGTAAAGACAATAAAATATTCTGTAT
The DNA here is from genome assembly GCA_951394225.1 of Harpalus rufipes. Lineage (NCBI taxonomy): Eukaryota > Metazoa > Arthropoda > Insecta > Coleoptera > Carabidae > Harpalus > Harpalus rufipes. The sequence continues at coordinate 15,103,657 of OX596286.1, forward strand.
TAATATTATTAAATATCAAAAAAATATTTAACTGCCTTTTTTCGAAAAAAAAAAAAACTGTTAAGAACTTGAAATAAGGGCACTTTCGGTTTACCAGTTGTACCCAAAATGTAACCAATTCTTCGTACGGAAGTACAAAAGGGAATGTGAAAGAATTATAATATTTGGAATTGTGGTATAGGCGTTGGGAAATAAGCAATTTGACATCTGGTGGTATTTTGCGGAACTATAGTTGACGGGATAAATTATACACGTGACATTTTCTTGACTGTATAAACAACAATCTATTATGTTTACAATATTTACGTTTACATATGTAATATCTCTTAATATTATATATTTAATGCATAAATACAATTAGTAAATGTCAAATTATCCCGTTAACATTAGTTCCACTTTGGCGCTGCGATCTTATTTCCCATCGCTATTGCATCAGGAGAATTTTTTGTCACACACCACAGACACACATACTAATATCGTAAAAATAGTAAAATCGTATTCTAGGGACCAGGGCCGCGCCGCCCATAAGGGCGAGGTCGGGCAGGGCCCAACGGCGCAACGGCCTTTAAGTATTTTTTTTTTTTACTTTTTTGAATATAAAAAAAACTTGTTCGATGTAAAGTGCAGCGACTGTTTTCTCGCAAATTGCTTTCCCCCCATAATTTTACTATAAAATAACATTTTATTTCGGTTACCTGTTATTTGTTTATTATAATGTATCAAATAAATCAAGAATGACAGGGACATAGGTATAATAATTTATAAATTATAACTTCCGCTTAAAAATATGCCGATTAAACAAAACTCGTACCTTTTAAAATACTCTGTATAAATCAAAGATAAAATAAACAGCGTTTAATACTGATTTTTAGGATTACATTAGTTACTCAATATACGTAAAAGTACATTTTAAAGTAAACATTACAATTTTTCAGTATTCCATTCAATTTTTTATTTAAAAAAATTAGCTACTGCTTTAGGGGAAGAAATTAAACAATTTGAGTTTATTTGCGCATTGCTTTTGTGGTACAATGTTTTAAGTAAAGTAAATATTACAAGCAAAATGTTACAATGTAAAAATTTCAATATTTCAGAAGCATGCGCGAATTTGAAAAAAAAACTATAGATCAAATAGAGGTTTCTTTGGTTTACTAGTCGTTGTTAAGGAAGTCGCTTCTCTTTTAGATGTTGAAGCAAAGTTGGAAAATAGTGGTTCTTTAAGACTAAGAAAAATAAAAAAAAGCAGTTCAGTTATGAACATGTCGACGAAACAATTGCGACCGAAGAACTAAAATTTAAAGTTAACTGCTTTAATTGTGTATTAGATGCGACCACACAATCCGTACAAGAAGGGTTTCAATTATTATCAACTTATTCAAATAATTTTAATTTTTTGTATGGCATTTCAAAATTTTCTCAGTACTCAGAAAGCAATTGAAATTATGTAGCGAACTTGAAAATATTTCAACAAAGAAAAAAATAAACGTGATATAAATGGTCACGAATTATTGCATGAATTACAGTTTTTACAAAATTTTGGCCCAGAGATTACATTTCCAAACGAAACATTAAATTATATTAGTAAAAAAAAACAATTAATTCAAGCATTTCCAAACACTACTACAGCACCGCGTATTTTGTTAACTATACCTGTTTTCGTAGCTACTGCCGAATGATCTTTCTCAAAACTAAAAATTATTAAAAACTATCTAAGATCGTCAATGTCTCAAGAACGTCTTCAAAATTTGGCTATCATTTCTATTGAATCAGATTTATTAAATACCTTAGATATGATAGAGTTAATAAGCCAATTTGGTAGAAATAAGGCGCGCAAAGTTACTCTTAGTGATTCATACATTTTTTACCTTTTTATGTGCGCATTTTTATTATATTTGGAATGTATATTTTATTGTATCTACATTTTTTGTAATTGTCAGTGCTCTTTAAAATATGTACCTACTCCACAAAAATTGTTTCTTAAAATGTCCAGTGTTTATTTCTTAGTAATAAAATCCGTGTAAATTTTATACAATATTTACAGCTTCTCTACAAAATAATAATGTTTACTTTAGTATTTAAAATTACATAGGAGAGGGGGGGGGTTATGGCGGGGCGCATAAGAATCACTTGCCGAGGGCGCCCGAAACGCTTGGCGCGGCCCTGCTAGGGACTCTAAAACGTGGTTATTTATTAAAAACTCGCCTTCGAATTTTTTGACCAAAGACAATACCTTCCTTACCTAAAGGTGACGGAATGTAAAAACAGTCACAGAAATGTAATAATAAATTTATCCGTACCAAATATATAAGATAGCTTTTACGGATATAGTGCATTAAATAAGAATAGTTAAATCATCGATTATATTTCTAAGTCATTGTCGTACAAGACGACCTCTGAATGTCAAAGCCGTGGCCGGGAATGAGTAAAGCTGAAGAGCACAACACAAACACACCGCACCGACAAAATAAAGATTGCAATCGTCTGCGAGCACGCGATCCGCGATTGGCTTAGTGCCGTGGCCGCCGCGTCTCTTCCAGTCACGATTCTCAAATTATTTGCCATCAACAGGGATTAGCAGACAGATGAGCTATTTACCAAAATGAATAACATACCTACAAAGCAAACTGAATCAAAGTATTCATGAGATATGTAACGAAACTGATTTTTTATAGGTACAATATAGCTATTTAAAGTTACTTCGAAAAAAAAAATCTGTTGTGGCCAGCACAATACCTCTCGCCACTTCCTTTTTTTGGTTAAGTATAGGGTGCGAACAGTCTTGTTACATTGTTGGCTTTGACAAGCAGATGTGGGGGCCCGTTTCAGAATGATAATTAGTAATTATGTACATAAAAGTCAGAATTTTTCATTAAAAATTTCAAGATTTTCTAAATTCATGTAGTTAATTTGTCACCAGGAGTGTGGAATTGAATTGTCGAGGAAAATAATTCACATGGAATTGGAAAATCACTAAATTTAGAATGAGAAATTATGATATTTGACATCTATATACATAATTACTAGCTATAATTCTGACACATGACTGCTCGCACCTTAATGTATTTAACATTTCTTGTATACTTACACTCTACACCAAAAATTCTACTTATATCTATTCCATATATTTAGATTTTTTTAATTTAAATTCATTTTATGAAGAAATTTTGTCCTACTCTTTTAATTTTTCGAGATGTTTCCAATTTATTGTCGGAAGTAACAGCATATATGAAGGGTATGTGTAATATACCTATAATATTAAATATTAAACTATTAATGCAATAAGAAATAATATAATGTATGTACTTCCCAGAAAAAATCTTCAGTAATGTCTCCGGATTTCTGACACTGACATTTTTTGACAATTTAAATTTTCAACTATTTTCCATGGCATTCTTTCGGCTGATTTATTACAACAGATTATTTTATATATTATATTTCTTTTATCTCTAAATCTATAGAATATATAATAAAATATTTAAATGTATCAGATAGAGAATTTAATTTTCTTTAATATTACCACGAAAAATTTTCAAAAAATAATATTTAGAAGAATTTTTTTCAAGAATCTTCTACTTCCGGTTGTCCAATTGTTACCAAAACCTTTTCAGATCTTCCCATGAATGTCCGATTGGGAAATATTTAGTTAAACCAATTTAAAGTCTTATAGTTTTTGAGTAATCGTCCTTCCAACATCCGGCATACACACACACACACACATACACACACACACACACACATCCACACACACAGACATCATCGTAAAAATGTTAAAACCGGATTGTAGGGACCTTAAAACGTGTTTATTCAATAAAATCTGGATATGCGATTTTTAGCATGAATCCAATTCCTCTCTTAGCGAGAGGTAAAAATGCAATCAATTCGTAATGATAATAAAATATTCTTTAATATTCGTGATATCGTAAAATGTAAAAAAATGATATTTAATTGCGCTTATTTAATAAAAAAAAAACTGTTAAGAACTACAAATAAGGGCACTTCCGGCTGACCAATTATAGCCAAAATCTAATCAACTCTACATACGGACGTATGAAACGGGAATATGAAAGAATAATAATTTTTGGAATTGTAATATTGGAGTTATCGAAGGAGAATCACATACACACACACGCACGCACACACACACACACACACACACACACACACACACACACACACACACACACACACACACAGAGAGAGAGAGAGAGAGAGAGAGAGAGAGAGACATATACAGATATCATCGTAAAAATACGAAAATGGCCTCGAAAACGCGCTTATTCATTAATAACTCATCATCATTTTGACCAAAGACAATATCTTCCTTACCTAAAGCTGACGGAAGGTAAAAATAATAATATAAGTATGATTTTATATTTTAATTAATTTTAACTAAAAATATTAAATAAATTTAGCGATTTCTACAAAACTTTATGAACTAATAGTGTACTCAAAAATATAGTTTGGTTCACGAAAGATGATTATTCAAGGTCACTTATAAGCCATGTGTATTTGCAGATAACTTCACTTCCTTTCGTATACATAGGCGTGCAGCATGAAATATTTTTGGATACATTTGAACTGAAAAAATAAGTGTAATTTATTTGAAAATTGTTTCTTTTTAAATAATGCCTTTTTCGAAGATTCATATTCTTCACCTATGTTTTTGCAAAACACAGAAACATGAACTTGACATAAACCATGGAATAATAATATGATTAAAACGTCAACGTCACTGGGTACACTTTAGCGCAGAGGACAGTGTAGTTGATAATTAGATATCTGTAACTCTACAACATACGTCATTATTATTTGTAGTATGTTAGAAAGTAATGTCACCATTTACGTATATCTGTAACACACCATAAATTACATAGACATACATTAAATAACTTTTCTCTTTTTAACTTGAAATGTTACTATAGTTTGGTTCACGAAAGAGTACTGTTCAAGGTCATTTATGAGCCGTTTGATATATTACTTGCAGATAACTTCACAGCATTTCGTATGCATAGGCGTGCAACATAAAATATTAATGGATATATTGTAACTGAAAAAAATAACAGTAATTTATTTGAAAATGATGATTTTTTTTAAATAATGTTTTCTTAAAGATTTATGTCCTTCGCCTATATTTTTGCAAAATACGAAAACATGGACTTGACATAAACTATGGAATAATAATTTGATTTAAACATCAACGTCAAGGGTAAACATTAACACAGAGGGCAGTGTAGTAGATAATTCGATATTTGTAACTCTACGACATATGTCATTATTATTTGTAGTGTGAGAATGTAAAATCACCAATTTAGCCATATTTGTCACACAACATAAATTACAAAGACATACGCCAAATAATCTTTCTCTTTCGAACATGAAATGTTGCTAAGATACTGCTGTATAAAGGGCTGTGTATTCTTTCATCGAATAAGTGACCTTGAATAGTCGTCTTTCGTGAACCAAATTATAAGCTACTACTGTACAAAGTCCTGTGTATCCTTTCTTCGAACAGGTGACCTTGAATAGTAATTTTTCGTGAACCAAACTATATCAAGAAAATTATGAAATAAATGATTATTTATTTTGAAATAAATATTATCAGTTTGTCAATTGAGTGAACTAAATAAAATAACCATCATTAACGCCTAAAAATTTTATTATTTGGTAGTAGAAAATTAATAAAAATAAATGTATATTGACAAATATTTTTTGGTTAAGAAATTGTGTTACTTACTTTTCTATAGCACAAAAATTTGCAGTTTTTTGTTGTAATAAAAATAACTTTTTAACGGAGAAAGACAATGTTTCTTATTCTATAGCAACTATAAAACTAAAAGAGTAGTGTTAGATAGTAAATAGAGAAAAAGTGTTGTTACATGTCTATGAGCAGGCTAAATTATGCCTGTCCTCAAATGAGAACATTTGGCGCAAGTTAATAAAATATATTTAACAAAACATATAATTAAAATTCAGTTAATAAAACATGTCAATAACCCAGAAGTTTAATATAAAAAGTTAAGTACACAAAAACTCAAACTCATATGTATATGATCACCATAAAAAGTGTTTACAATATATGTTAAAATGAAGTAAGCAAACATATTTAAAATATCACAACGGAGTTGTTAATGAAAACACGAAAAAAACTTAATCCATTGTCGTACTCTTCATTGGGACACAGTTTCTCGAATCGTAAACGCTTTTTCCTCTAACTGGGACACATGTAAGGTGGTTGTTCTTTTGCCCTTGTAAATCACGCCGTCTTTCACGATGCATCATAAAAACCGCGTACTACGTCATACAACTTTAATAGTTACTTTAGCTATTTTTATATCCGCCGAAATTTCTGCTAAGTTTCCGAGAAAAGTCATCACAAGTTGAGGATTTTTTTGCATGTTATGAATACATTTTTATAATTATTTTAATATGCATCTTGTTTACTGCATGGGAATAAGTAAGATTTTATGTTTTTGGAAATATTTTTAGAACAAACAAACATAAGTTAGTTTACTAGTTACGAATATGATGAGTCATTATTAGTGTTTTTTTAAGTTTGGTTTATTTTTAAATATGTATGTAAATAGCAAATATAAATATCGATATAACAATAACTATAAAACAATAGATATGTCATAAAACCAATTAAATGTGTAACATGAAATATAAAAATTTATGAGATAGTATTTTTTATTTGACAAATATTGACCCTTAATTAAAACTCCATTTTCATAACCTTGCTTTTGGGGTTTTTAAGAATCATATCCAAAAATGGGTCGGATTAAATATTTGTACATATTGCAAATCAAATCTTGTAGATATTCGTCCACAAAATTTGTTCTTTATTCTCCCTAAAAACACCGATAACCCAAAAATGAGTGCAGATACAAACTGGGCAGCACTGCAAATCGAATCTTCGAAAATTTTTACATAGGAATACAAAGTTTCTAATTTTTTTCTCATCTAATTCCGTTTTTATAAATAAATATCTGAAAGCCCCGGAAAATGACCAGAAATCGTAAAAAATAGTATATTCTGCAACGATTGTAAAAAGTTTATACATGAGTAGCATACATTATTTTTTCGATGACTACTCATAATAATTAAAAAAAATTGATATGGCCAACACATAACCTTCCATCAATTTATGTATTTTATATAAATTACTCACAGATAAGGTAGTTTTTTGCAAAAGATTATATAGTTTCAGTAAAATAATTTCACGAAATATGTAAATTGTACTTGTCACTGACATCTGTCAATTAATAATATTTACCGTTTCCATGGTGAACTTGGAGCAACATAGGTTACAAGATTTAGGAAAATTAATTTACTTTATAATTTTTATCTCTAAATACATTGAATATGAAGAAAAAAAAATGTAATCAAATCGTAAAGATAATAAAATATTCTTTAATATTTATGATAGTGTAAAGTATGAAAAAATTATATTCAACTGCATTTTTTCGAATAAAACTGTCAAGAACTTCAAATAAAGGTACACACACACACACACATACACACACACCAAAGACAATACCTTCCTTACCTAAAGGGTAAAAAAGAACTATAAATCAATAAATTGTTTATAAAATTCATCTGTAGCATAATGATACGCTGCATCGAAATGGGAAAAAAATCTCTATCTAATGATAATCTGTATCGATATGAATACAAAATCTATATCATAATGATAATCTGTAGCGAAATAAAAAAAAATATGTATCATAATGATAACCAATCTGTATCGAAATGAAATTCTGTATAAAGTAGTGGCAGATTCAGGAGGGGGGGGGGGGGCGATCGCCCCTCCTGAAAGATTTTTTTCTTCAAAATTTTAAGATGTCTTCCTAGTAAAATTACAGATCAATAAATAAAGAATTATTATTTTGTTTTGTTGTATAAAAAGTCAAATTTCTTTGCGAGATATTTACAAAGTTAGCTTTTAAAGTGAATTTAATTTGAGATGCATTTAAAACTTCACCAATTGTTATAGCCCAAATTTGGTTTTACGTTTGAAATTTTGTGACTTTTGATCCATTTATACGTTTTTAAGTACAAATCTTACTCGCTCATATAAACAATTTCTTTGGCATTTACATAATTCCAACATTATTTTGGAAATAAAATATGTCCCTGTAATCGCAGTAATACTGTGACAATATTAGGTGTTCGAATTCGGGTGTGCAAGTATTTATTCAATTCGGAGGGAAGTGCATTATGAGTCAGCGTTTTCGCGAGAAATAGTGAATTGTAGGAAGATTTAGCCAAAGCCGGAGATCTCGTCGTTCTCGTTGTCGATCCGAGATGAGATGAAAGATGCGAACGGATGACATCGGCATCAGATGTCACCAATCACACGTGATGAAGTCAACACGGACTGGACGGAATACACAATGTGTTTGCTGACGAAAACGAAATTCACTTTTCACTTTAAACACCGCTATCCATTTACAATGATGCGATACCGCCGAACAATGACAAATAAGACGGATAAATGAAAGAGTAACAGGCTAACAACATTGGTCCATATTATGAAATTATTTTTATAGAGCGCTTCTGTTAAAAGTGACGTTTAACCTCATAATTAAAAATCTGTTCTGGACATCACAATACCTCTCGCACCCTTTCCATTGTGATATATATAAGATTTGTATTTAACATTTCTTGTACACACAAAAAATTCTAATTACACCTAATCTTTATATTTACGTATTTTCTATAATTTTAAATTCATTCTATAAGCAAGTTTGCTCCATTTCTTTAAAATGTTTGAGGTTTTTCCAATTCATTAACGGGATTGGCGGTATTTCTGAAGGGTTCATGTAATATACCTATAATTTTAAATACATAATTAATAATACAATAAGAAATATTAAATATCGTTCTCAGAAAAAGCCTTTAGTACTATCTCTGAATTTTTGACACTGACATTAGTGACATTTATCTGTTAATTACAGACATTCTAATTTCTCCATGGAGATGTTTGGGCTGTGAGATTTACTACAATAGATTATTTTATAGATTATATATCTATATCTTTAAATCTATAGAAGGTATAATAAAAAAATTAAATGTGTTAATATTTGTAATAACATAAATTTTCAAAAAATAATATTCAGAAGATTTTTGTTAAAATACTACTACTTCCGGTTGTCCAATTGTTACCAGAATCTATTCAACTCTTTACATTACTGTTAGATTGAGGAATCCGTAGTTACACAGATCTTTACTCTTATAGAATTTGAGAAATCGTACATACAACAACCTCTCACACACATACACACACACGCACACACATTCACACACACAAATACACACATACACACGCACACACACAGACATCATCGTAAAAATGTTTTCGGATTCTAGGGACCTTAAAACATGCTTATTCATTAAAATCTGGATATGCGATTTTTAGCATGATTCCAATATCTCTCTTACCGAGAGGTAAAAATTGAATGTATAAGCGCGTTTCCTAATAGCTCTATTATTATATATAGTACATATTTGTACATATTATTAAAGACTATATCTGTGGCTTAATGAAAGAACAATAAATGTCTTTTTTTTAAACAAAATGAAATTGTTTATCTAATCGGCTTAAAATTATTTTTACGAGCCCAAACTAATAATAATTGGGCCGGTTTATATTTTCAACAAATTATAAAATCTACCTAAATCTGTGGGCCAAATGACTGGTGATACCTAATAGTTCCACCGGCATTTTGAAGGTCATCTTCTAGTCCAGATTTAGCTTCTACCGATGTTTGCAAATACAAGTTTGTATCTTCACTTCATCTCACACAAGTTCGACAAAGTTTAAAATAAGCAAAAATAAGATAATATTAGGGAAACAATTTGAGTACATTGATTTTTAGAAATCAGCAGGTGTAGATATATATTTTTGGACGGTACTGTAAATCTTAAAATAAAAACAAAATAATTAATTTATGTTTAAGATCAACATTGCTGATACAACCTTTATTAATTGTTTCCACTATAATAACATAAAAAGAGCAAAGATTAATTGCATTATTATGGCACCACCTGCAAGATATATTAATAAAACTACCACGAGAATTTTGGTCATACAGAAACATAATTTGGATTGAATAAACCGAGCTAAAAGTACGTGCGAAAATAAATCAAAGTTAGGCGCTTATAAAAACATTGACCGTCACAGATTTGGAATTGGCGGAGCATAGATGCAGTGCACTGCACTCAAGACCAAGGAGAGACGCGGAGGTGGATATAGTCGAAAAGTCACGGGGTCTCGGAACATCAGAGGCGTACGAGAAATAATAAAGATTAAAATAAAAGTGATTATTATTTTATTTTCGCATACTCGTAATTTGTATGAATAAGTTGATAATTGTTACAGTATTAGAGTTTCATTTAAATTAACCTTATATTTAATTTTAATTTAAAATAAAGTATACCTACTTAATTGTTTTTATTCAATCATAGCAACAACTATAAGTAACTGTTTATTTGCTAGTGAATTAATTTTTTTTTATTCACAATCATTATAGTAATTTGTCGATTCCTAACCTTGTAAATGTTAGGAAATACGTCATTCCTAACTGCAATGACAATCTATTGGGTGGGAAATAACAAATGCCACTTCTACTCCACGGTTTGAAATTATTTATGGAGGGGTTGCCTATCAACATTGTCATAGATCTCCATAACAACGTAGGCTAAACAAATTTTGATAGAGCCGTCAAAAAATATTTATAAAATTAAAAGTTATAATTCAATGATTTATTCTGAAAATAATTGATTTAAAAAGTGGATGATTGTCAATAAAATAGTATAAATACCTCGGTGGGAGTTTCATTACAGCTTCGCGCTGTATCTCAAGTCGAGACTTTGCCTCTCGGTAATATATATAAGCCCTGGGCTGTAATGAAACTATTGAGATTTCAAATTATTCAACGTACATTATAATTTATAAGTAGGCAGTAGTTCAGTTGTTTATGTTCACTTGTTATATATACAAAAGATATGTAAATAAATATTCGGTGTCATCAATTGTAATTTATTAAAACACTGTTCATTTCTTAATAAAAGATCCGTTATACAATATTCTTGACTTATTGTTTCATTCCACTGACTAAAAATTCAACAGGTTATGGGCCCAGATCGCGTTTGAAACAATCCGTAGAAAGTGAACAGTCAGAAATTTTCCTTTTAAGTGTAATTTTATAAAATGGCCGAATATATAGATGTGAAAAATATAAGCAAATTTAGTGGCGTAAATTTCCAAGCATGGAAATTTCAGATGCGCGCGATTTTTATTTCGAACGACATTTTAAGCATTGTCGATGGCAGTGAAACGAAACCGGAAGAAGATGCAGCCAAAAAATCATGGATAAGAAAGGATGCTAAAGCAATGTTTCTTATATCCTCTTCTATGGAAGCCATGCAGTTAGAATATTTGCTAACTTGTGAATCGTCAGCAGAAATGTGGCGTAAACTATGTTCCCTTCATGAACAAAGAAGTGAGACTAATAAATTATTATTATTAACAAAATTTCATGAATATAGGATGACATCAACTGACTCCGTCGTACAACATATAGCCAAAGTTGAAAACATGGCCCGTCAATTGAAGGATGTTGGGGAAGCCGTTTCAGACATCACAATAATGGCAAAAATCATTGGAAGTCTACCTTTAAAATATAATGCATTTGTAAGCGCATGGGACAGTGTAGATTCTGATAAACAGACTTTGGATAGCTTAACGACACGTCTTATAAAAGAAGAATCCAGAATGACTTCATTAGATGAGGTAACAAATGCTTTTGCTACAGTAAATGTTACAAAATCAGGCAAACATTTTGCTCCTAAAAAGGAATTTCAAAAATCAAATATTGACAAGAAAAATGTAGAATGTTTTTACTGCCACAAGAAAGGGCATGTAATTAAATTTTGTAAAAAGAGGCAAAATGCCAAATATTCTTCTAATAATAATCGTCCAGGAAATACTAGTGCTTTTTCAGCCGAAACATTTTTTCAAAACCAGCATCTCACCGAGAAATGGTATTTAGATAGTGCTGCTTCCAAGCACATGACATTTCAAAAAAAATGGTTTCAAAATTTTGTCAACTGTCAGAATGATTATGTATCTTTTGGTGATGGATCAACTTGCGAAGTTAAAGGAAGAGGAACCGTACATATTAAGCGTGAAGTAGACGGACAGTATTTTGATGGAATACTTGAAAATGTTCTTTATGTACCATCTTTAAAAAGAAACTTATTTTCAGTGGGAGCATGTGTCAGAAAGAACTATGACGTTAAATTTAAACAAAATTCTGTATATATCTGCAAAAATAAAGAAGTGATGATTTCAGGAGAACTACAGGAAAACAATCTGTACCAAATGAAGATTAAAGTATTACCTAAAAATGAAGTAAACGTAGTGACAACCTCACAATTGCAACTCTGGCATGAACGTTTAGGTCATATAGGTTTAAAATCATTGCGAGAAATGGCCAAACAGGGCCACATTAGTATTGAAGAAATTCCTACTAACTACGAATTTTTATGCGAGGCATGTCAACTAGGTAAACAACACAGACTTCCCTTTGAAAATGTTGATAAAAGGAGCATAAAACCAGGTGAGCTAATCCATACAGATGTAGGGGGACCAATGCAACAAGAATCTATTGGGGGATCGAGATTTTATATAATATTTAAAGATGACGCTTCAGGATTTACAAACATATATTTTATGAGACATAAGTCTGACGTTTATGAAAAATTTAAGGAATTTGACAGCTTAATAATGAATAAATTTGGACATTCTGTTAAAATTTTACGATCAGACAATGGCTTAGAATATATAAATAATAATATGAAGAACTATTTTAGGACTAAAGGAATTCAGTTAGAAACAACAGCTCCATTTACGCCGGAACAGAACGGATGTTCTGAAAGACAAAACAGGACATTAGTCGAAAAAGCAAGGTCCATGTTACATGCTAAGGAACTTCCAATAAAATTATGGGCAGAAGCCATGAACACTGCCGTTTATCTATACAATAGGACTCCATCAGCAGCAAACAAGAATTTAATTCCTTATGAAGTGTGGACAGGAAAGAAGATCGACGTGATGCATTTAAAAGTATTTGGAAGCATCGCTTTCGCTCACGTTCCAAAGCAACTCCGAAAGAAATGGGACCCAAAATCAAAGAAAATGTTATTCGTAGGATATCAGTCAGAATCGAAAAATTATCGACTCTTTGATCCAGAAACTGACAGAGTAAATATTTCACGTGATGTCATATTTCAGGAGGATAACTTGAATATATATCCGTCTAATTCTCCTGAAAATGGACTCATTCTTCCCTTATCAGACTCAAACATCAAAAATAGTCAAACAGATGACAATGACAATGTCAGTAATGACAATGACAATGTCAGTAATGACAGTGACAAAGTCAATATTGACATTCAGGACGAAGGAAACAATACTTCAAAAATTGAACTTCGTGATCGAAAAAATCTAAGGAAACATGCAAGATATGAGGTGAATTTTGTTGCATGCGAACCTCAAACCTATGAAGAAGCAATTTCTGGACCTCATTCGAAGCAGTGGGAGATAGCAATACAAGAAGAATTATCTTCTCATGAGAAAAATCATACGTGGCGGATGGAACCACTACCAGAAGGAAGATCTACTGTGGGGTGCAAATGGGTATTCAAACTGAAGACAACGCCCTCGAAAACTACTCCAAGGTTCAAGGCTCGGCTCTGTGCAAAGGGCTACACTCAGAAAAGCGGCATCGACTATGAAGAGATTTTTTCTCCAGTTGCCAGGTATGAATCTATACGTACATTACTAGCAATAGCCGCACAAGAAGATCTGAAGTTAGCGCAGTTCGACGTGAAGACAGCGTTCCTGCACGGTGAGCTGAAAGAGACAATATATATGGACGTACCCGAAGGTGTAGTGAGTAAAAATGACAATGTTTGTAAACTTTTAAAATCAATTTACGGTTTAAAACAAGCTTCACGTCAATGGAACAACAAATTTGACACATTTTTAAGACAATTTAATCTTGTTCCTAGTTGTGCTGATCCCTGTGTTTATCGTGGAGTTATCAAAGACAAATTTATATTTTTAGCCTTGTATGTAGACGATGGTTTAATCTTAGCTAAAACACAAGATACGATCGATGAAATCCTTAATTTTTTTGAGGCAGTCTTTTGAAATAACAGAATGTAACTTATCATCATATGTAGGTTTACAAATTAAACAAGATGAAGTAAATCATTCAATATTTATTCATCAAAAGGATTACATCGAACGTGTTCTTGCACGATTTAACATGATTGATGCAAAACAATTAAATGTTCCCATAGATTGTCATTCATTTGCTTCACTAATGGACACTAGATATAATATAGACAATAAAAACAATATATTTCCATATAGAGAAGCAATTGGATCTCTAATGTTTTTGGCACAATTAACAAGACCAGATATTATGTTTGCTGTTAGTTTTCTAAGTAGATTTTTAAATAGTTTTACAGTCATACACTGGAACGCAGTAAAACGAGTTTTTAGATACCTAAAAGGGACCAGTGATTTGGGAATCTGCTACAGAAAGACAGAGTGCAAGAAATTAATAGGATATGCCGATGCTGATTTCGCTGGAGATGTTTTGACTCGACGTTCTACGACAGGCTACTTATTTTGCTTGTCAAATGGACCAATATCATGGTGTTCACAGCGGCAGAGACTCGTGGCGCTTAGCACAACCGAGGCGGAGTATATTTCAGCGAGTACAGCAGCTAGAGAAACTATATGGCTCCGACAGCTTTTATTAGATATTGGATATCCATGTGTTGACGCTACAATTTTGAAAGTAGATAATCAGAGTGCTATTAAAATTGTAAAAAATCCCGAGCTTCATAAACGTAGTAAACACATAGATATTCATTATCATTTCATACGTGAAAAATTTATAAATAATATTTTAAATGTTGAATATGTAAGTTCTGAAGAACAATGTGCCGATTTTCTAACAAAAGCTTTAACAAAAGATAAACTTATATATTTATTAAAGAAAATTGGCATGTGTAGTTCAAATTATAATGCACTTGAATAGTGGGAGTATTGAGATTTCAAATTATTCAACGTACATTATAATTTATAAGTAGGCAGTAGTTCAGTTGTTTATGTTCACTTGTTATATATACAAAAGATATGTAAATAAATATTCGGTGTCATCAATTGTAATTTATTAAAACACTGTTCATTTCTTAATAAAAGATCCGTTATACAATATTCTTGACTTATTGTTTCATTCCACTGACTAAAAATTCAACAGAAACATATCCCACCTCGGATGTAATATACTATTAAGTCACTCTCACAGAATTTTAACTCACTCTGCAACAAATAATGCATTTAAGACACCAGGCACGAAAATAACACTTTCACCACAGTCTTTACATTTTCATTATTTTTCACGAGACAAATGATAGCAAATAAAGGTTTTTTATAATATAAATTAACGACTTATCAACGACGATTGCTATGCATAGCCTACTAATTAATTGGTTTTTTATTTTGTCAAAATAGAATAAAATATTGTTTAAACCACATGAGTTAAGAATTTTATTTACTCACGCTTTTCATGAATAAACATTATCTTAACTCACTTGATGTATAAATATCTATTAAACAAGTTTTTATTTAAATATACAAAAAGGAAATAATGTAATGCTAGGTTTATTTTGATTATAAAAAACAAGTGAATAACAATGGCCAGTATTACGAGCGCATTTTTGCAAGCGCTTTTATGGAGCACACTCCTCATAAGAATATAATGTACAAGCGTGCTTCATAATATGGGCCAATATGTTTGTATTGTTGAGGGCACATACTGTTTATTCGTCTTATCACATTTTACAGTTGTCGTAGAGAATAGAACAAAAAAATACAACTGTCATTTATTTTAGTTTAAACTACAAGCTAATTGTTTTGTTGTTGATCGTGGCCTACTGCTTTGCGTCATGTTAAATAACATTTATCTAAATTTTAAATTAAATTTGATCCCGCAGTAGGTATACCTATTATTTTTTCTAATTCTGACCTTGTGACTCATAAGTCAATATTCTTTGCGAAATCATTTCTCCGAATTATGAAAATTAAATTAATTATTGTGTTCTTTATCATGTATCGAAAAAAAAATAGATATATATGTACATATATGTATTTTTTGATTTATAGATTGATAATTGGAAAATGAACAACGTTCTTCTATTGTCGAAATTTGCCGAAACATTCTTAGAAACGATTCTAATTGCTTTTCGGCGAAAGTTATTATTCCTTGTTCAGAATTTAACGACTGTAATGACTTTTAAAAGTCGATGAAATTGTAAGATTTACTGTTTTAATCCTATTTATTTTATAAGTACAAATTTCAATATACTATTTATAGACATACTAGAGTTTTATGTTATAAGTACTTGTCTTCATTGTACTGTTTATTTTCGGGACGTAGTAAAATTGACAGAAGGTTTGTTGACACATCATAATCATTTTAGGAAATGTTTACATTTTTTATCCTCAGATATACCTGACGTGATCTAAAAGAAATGTTACTAATGTATGTTTATATAATTAGGCAAAAAACAACCTACTGTGGGTTATGGGTTATGCCACCTTCAAAGTTAGAAAAAAATCTCACCGTAACACAATATAAAAAATATGGGATACCCGGATATCCCGTATAAAAAAGGGGATGCAAGTTACGGGTCAGACAGGTTCAGTTCGAATCCGATTGAATCAAATGAAAATAAATAAGGTTGTTGAGAAAATCTTTTCTTTCTTAAAGATTTTATTTACTTATTTATGATCTGTTTATGTTTCATGATATATTAACATAAATTAGAAAATAATTTTGTAAAATATGTTTATATTAAAATAAATCACACTTAACAGCTTCACCACGTTTAGGGGCCATTTTGTCTAATTTTATACATTCCCATAGTATGGCGATAACTACTTGTGTATTTGTAAGAAGTGAGAAAAACTGATATTTCTCCTTAGACGAGGCGTAGCCGAGAAGGCTGTCTGTAGGTATACGGAAAAATATAGTATTCCTACATGTTGCAAACGATTGTTTTCTAACGTTTGCAACTACCATAAAAATATTAAGGTTAATATTTGATTATAGAAAAATAATACTTTTCTGAACTGAAATCCTGTTCCACATTAAGTGCGAAAACAAAATCTTTTCCTAATTCGTATGAATATTGACATATAAGACTTGTAAACGCCAATAGAAAAAAATTAAAGCCTATTCCTCTAGTGCTAGTCAATATACATAGATATATTTACGAGTAAAATAAAAATTTAGGGACAAAAGAACACTTACCCCAGAATTGGACATTAGGGTCCAATCGTATGTAATTGCATTATACAGAGTAATTCATTGGTCTGTTCTTTTCTAATAACTCGGTTATTTTAAATATTATGAAAAAAAAACGTTTTTTAAATTAAAATGTCTATAAATCTGTGGTATAGGTTTTTCTACAGGGTCACGCAATAGTATGTAACTTTATATTTTCAAATGGAACATCCTATATATTTATTCAAGTTTGAAAAGTACACGAAATTTGTTATCCGATAGTACAAAAACAATCATATGTTACATTATTTAAAAATACAATGGCGAATGATAAAAATACAACATTTTTATTACATACAGAAGGCCTTATTTCTTTTTTTTTTAAATTAGACATACGATAATATGAAATAAAAGGTATAATAATGAAATATCTGACTAAAATAGAAGAAATATTTAATTATATTAATTTTCTTTAAATTTGAATAAATATATAGGTGTTCAATTTTACATACAAAGTTACATACCATTGCGTGAAAATAGAACAACCTGTAGTAAAACCTATTCCGCAGATTTATAGACATTTTAATTCAAAATAAACTTCGTTTAAAACTTTTTTCCATACTTAAAATAATCGAGTTATTAAAAAAGAACAGACCGATGAACTACCATGTATAGTCAGAAAAATTGACTGTCGGATCCAGCAATAAAACTATAAATATCATAATTATGACAAAGCGGCATATTGCTCACTGCTTGCATTATACTTGCACTTATGTTAAAGGAACAGTAAGATTATTTTACTAGAGCATATCTTTAGTTCAACAGAGCGGTGCAAATAATGGCCAGTTGGTATCCAATGTTATAATGCAAGCAGTGAGCGATATGCCGCTTTGTCATAATTACGATATTTATAGTTTTATTGCTGGACCCGACAGAGTCAATTTTTCTGACTATAATAAAACTCTTCGCAATGAATGTGTTAACAAAAAAGAGCCCAAATTCATCTTGGTAGTTAATTAAATTATGTTCAAAATATAGGTATGTAATACAATATTTATTTTAAAAAAATATTGATTTGCTCTCCATATATCTTTTTCACAACGCAAATTAATATTCGAACACCAAAATTTCAGCCCTAAATTATTACGGTGTCATTTATTATACTATTTTGTATTGGATATAAAACTTCCCAGGTAAAGTTGGTGTACAAAAATTATTTTAGTAGTCCATTAGTCAAATTATTGTCTGTGTGTAATTAGGGAGTTTTTGTGTAACGTACGAGAAGTTTTTGCAAACTTTAACGTTACGCCTTTAATAACGGACGTACCAAATAACGGGTTTTCAAATATTCAGATTTTGCACAACGTTTTAATCACAAGTACGTTAATTTTGACATTTAAATGACAGTCTTTTAAATATATATCATTTTCATTGTATTTTGGTAAAGAAATCTAAAAGTAATGGAAGAACTATATCATACTTAAATAGCTTTAAAAGGTGTTCTAGATGTTCTCTGACAGCTCTCATAGAAAAAAAATCTTTTTTTTAGGTTACTTTGAATGATCTACCAACTACACAAATTTTTGTAGGATACATCCCTGCCACATCTCTTAGCAATCTCAAATCATCGGCGATGAAAAATCCTGTTCTCTCAATTTTAAATATTTTCACTTTGCCCAATTAAAGGAACAAATAGGAAATTATCAAATTTTTATGATAGTTCTGACCGCAAAACAAAAAAGTTCTGATATTTTAAAATAAAATCTGTGCCTACTATGTAGACGTAGGTCTGTCTTTCAACATGGACGGATATATTACGTCTGTAATTTACACATACAATATTGCTTAGCAACCAAGACGTTAGCGTATACGTCTTTTGGGAAAAGGCTGTGCAAAAACTCTCTATTATTAAACTAATCCAACGGAGAAATGCAGTATCATTTAATATAATTTTCAGATTAAAAATTCGAATTAGAATTCTGTTTAACTTCATCGTTATCTCCTTAATTATCAATAATTAAAAAAAAAAGTTACTCACCCATTGTGTACGCCACTGGTCACCTCATCCCGTGGGGATGCAATTAATGCATGCAGACACGGTACCTCCGTGTCCGTCTGCAAAAATAAAACAAAAATAGGTTCATCAGAGTTTACATCGGAGTATAAAAACTGGTGTGCACCGTGCATATTTCGCTAGCCCGGGCAACTCACCTTGAAACTCTATACCCAAACACTTTTTTCTTACCCTGCCTTTTTGGACTTTTTTTCGCGGTGTAAGAATTTGTCATTTTTGTATTGGACAATCACTACATGACATGTTTTTACGCCTGAGAAATTAACTAATTTTTCTTGCTCATTTGCTATGTTGTTATTGGATAAATGGATACCAGATAAGGGTTGTTTTTTATAGGATTGTTTTTTATAGGATGAAAAAGATAAGGGGATATAATGTTTTCATTAATAGAGTTAATTTTTAATGTCACATCAAAAAAATGTACAGATTTTTTTATCATACCTGCTTGACAAAAACTTGTGAATAAGTAACACCCTAATAAAAAAATCTGATGTGGCCAGCACAATACCTTCCGTCAATCCTATGTATTATGTACAAATTCCATACATAAATTTTCTTGCAAAAGATTATAAATTTTTGGTATTATGTGATTATTATATATTGATATTATGCCTTTCTCGGCAACTGAATTCCATACTCCTAATACTCCTGATAACAAACAAACCACATGAAATAAGAAAATTATGAAATTTTGATTGAAAAATTATAACACTTGCCAGTTATGGACATAATTAATTGCTGTCATTTTGACATGGGTAAAAGTCATGTTACTGCACGCGCCCCATACATAAATTTTCTTGTAAAATATCCTATATGTCCAGTAAAGTTATTTCATAAACAAACTGCAAATTGCACTTGACACTGACATCTTCTTCTTCTTCTTTAGTTTTTCCCATTCGATAGGGGGACGCTATTTTTTATTTTCTTCTTCCACTCATTTTTGTTTTGCGTGTCGTCCTCATTCAGTTCCTTTTCTCTCAAGTCTTCTACAATACAGTCTTTTCATCTTATATTTGGTCCTCCTATGTTTCTTCCACCTTCTATTAATATATTCATCTCTCCTCATAACTTGTTCAAACCAATGTAATCGTCTCTCTTATATCTAGAAACTTCTAACACTAGAGTTACTTCCCTTATATTTTCATTGATTTACATTTTATTGATACTGACATCTGTCAATTTGAATTACCTGAATATATTAGCAGTTTCCATGGTTAAGTTAGCATAGCTGGCTGAATTATGAAATTTATATCAAATTTATTATCTTTATTCTTCTTTAACTCTATATCTGTTGAATATCAAATATAAAATGCAATCAAATCGTATAGACAATAATATATTCTTTAAGTTATAATAACATTTAACTGAGTTTTCCAAGAAAAACTGTTAAAATCTTCAAATGAGGGTACTTCCGGTTGACCAATTATAACCAAAATCTAAACAAGTCTGCATATGGTTGTAAGGAAGAGGAATACGCAAGAATTGTAATTTTTGGAATTCTAGTATTGGAGATATCGTGCACGAAAGGGCGGTCATATACACACACACATACACACACACACGCACACACGAACACACACACACATACAGACATCATCGTAAAAATAGTAAAATCGTATTGTAAAGACCCTAAAACGTGCTTATTCAATGAAAACTCACCACCGAATTTTTTGACCAAAGACAATATCTTCCTTACCTAGAGGTGACGGAAGGTAAAAATTAATTTTAATATATGTACAGTATTTTTTTTTAAAGATGTCCTATTAAAATCATCTGTATCATGAACAAATTAATAAATTAGCATACATATATATATATATATATATATATATATATATATATATATATATATATATATATATATATATATATATATCTTATTTGCAATAACACGAAGCGTGTGTGATAAGAATGGGTAAAACACGCTTGTCTTTCAAAAATTCATATTGTTTCGACATTCCATTTTAAAACGATGCTCGTTGTTGACAATATTTTCGCTGTAACGTAAGTTTATTTATTAATCCATATATATTACCTTGATTCATAGCCGTACAAATAACGTTATTTTCTTGCCCGTGTCACTGACACACTGTCTCAATATCTCATCTCATATTTGGTTTTACATTTGCTAATAAACTTACCAGTTGACGTAGTTTTGAATTTTGAATGCTTTTACTGTAACATATATTTTTATAATAATAAAATAACAGTAGTATGTACCCTTATAAATAGTAAGTAAACGACATAACTGAATTTGACAGAATGGGCCGAGATAAAATCTTAATTCATATAATTTGTAGATGATCTTGATCGGACATCTTTAAAAAAAATTACTGTATGTTGTTGCTAAAAGATGTACTTCTTATAGCGCTTTTCCATTCATCTATAGATTGATTAAGTTATTGACGAATAAGTCGATCTATTATTTTAAAAATTTAATGTGGCCAACACAATACTTCCGGCCATTTAATTTTTATTAATTTACATACATACCTACCTATTTACTAATGTTGCAAATTATATTAAGTTCCTTTGCATATAATATAACTATTGTTCTTTTTTTTCTTTTTAAGAAACTTAACCATTATTAATTTGAAATGATTAGTTTTTGAAATCTGAACTGTGCAACTTAGGAATTGTGTTTATCTTTAAAACATACGCTCCGGGATTTATGAAATAGATTATTTTTTAAATTTATCTGTAAAATATGTAGAAAAAGTATTAATGAATACCTATAGGAAATTCAAGAATCTTTAATTTTTATAATAACATAAATTGCGAAAAAATGTCATTTAAACGTATTTTTCGAAGAACTATTTGAGCTTCAAGTAAAATGACATATCAGATCTACAGCAATATCTAATGGGTTCTTTCCATTTTAGAGTAGGGCCAAAATACAAGGTTTCCAAATTTTCCAAATGATAGTATTTGAGTTGGAGCGTCCAGAGGATTCACACTCACACACGTACACATACACACACACCCACGCACACACACACATACATACCTATAGACATCATTGTGAAAATGTTAAAATCGAAATCTAAGAACCTTAAAACTTGGTCATTTACCAAAATCTCGATATGCGATTTTTAGCACGATCCTAATACCTCCCTCTTGCCAAGGATAGCGGGAGGTAAAAAGCATTGGGCATTTAAGCTTAATGATTTTTGTTAAAAGCAGGGTTACCAACTTTTTAATATTGTCGTCGGTAATAATTAATTAATCTTTAACAGAAACTGATCCTCTCACAAAAGTATTTTTTTTTAATATTGGTGTTTTTTATTTTAACAGTTGATGAAAAGTAGGTTTACCCATCTTTAAAAATACATTAAACTGTTTCGAATATAAATATATGTTATAGATTTTCAATTCTTCTTTAGTAGTTAGTTAGTTCATAAAAACGAAAATTTGAAGACCATCTTTTAAGAAACAAACATTAGTTGTAAAAATAAAATATAGTTTGAAACTTTGTTTAAGAAAATTATATTTAAGAGGAAGAAAGAAAAAAGGAAGTTTGTAATGTTAACAGATATCAAGGGGAACGGAATATAAACGCATGAACAGAGACGGGGAAGCAGCACTTCCTTTCAGACCACTTTAAAGACAGATTTTATTCATGATTATGATGATGATGACGTTTTGTCAAGAACTTTGCGAGTATACTGCTGCTTCCCTTCATTTTCTTGTAGGTAATCAAACCTTAGCTGAAGAAACTACAAAATTCTTTCAATTAGTAATGCAGCTAATCTTTTGATTGATTCTATTCTTCATCTAATCTAAATTTACCTATTATATTAAATAGAGATTGAAAGGAGAGTGAGTGCGGGATGTTAAGTAATAGGTGCTTTGGGTACATTTGCACGAAACGTCATCGTATCTAGAGATGCTCGTTTAAGTGTATATAATGGAGTGCTAGTGTATTTGATGTATGGAAGCGAATGTTGGGCATGGACAGGAAAGCACAAAAAGAGAATGACTGCCGTGAAAATGAGGTATTTACATGGTGTAAGTGGGTATGTAAGACCGGATGTTTGGTTAGGAACAATGTTGTTAAAATAGTTGGTGTGAATTAGTTGAGATGGTTTGGTCATGTGGAAAGAATGACGAGTGAACGGCTTGTAAAGCTTATATATCATGGTGAAGTTGAGGGTGTTCGATTGCGTGGATGGATGTGGCTGGTACGGTGCTAAAAGAGAAAAAGTTTCCAAGTGCGAAGAGAAGAAGAGCATGTATGAATTAGATTATGAGTGTGGTCGAGGAGAAAGACAAGAATGTGTGGTGAAGGATGATTTCGTAACTATTATTGTGATCCGGATGCGGTATTTCACTACCAAAAATCGGTCACTTTAATATGTTAAGAGTGAGAAATTGTTGCATGATGTTGATGTTGTTGTTGTTATTAATATTTTTGGGTTTGTGCTAAACCACTAAGTGGGACAAGCGTGATTTTATGTATGTATGTATTAAATAGGTATTTGTTTTTTTCTGTTTTATATTTTTGTCCTGTAATTGGCTACTGTTGAGTAAAAAAAATATCATTATAATTTTGAACCGAAAGTGTAAATAAGAAGACAAATGTCTTTTGACAATCATTGCGACTCATTATAACATTAAAGGATTTCATGAACTAGGTGTATATACGATTTTTCTTTTAAAAACAATCCATTCTAGTTATGAGTCACAATCGTGCTATTTTTATCTACCACCCCCGCTATTTTCTTTCCTTGTTCTTAATCACCAAGTTTGTAAGCTGATGGCAGCGTGAGGGCGAAGGGCAGGGCCGTGCGGGGCGCAGACCCTGACCTAGGCATCGCGTTTTTCCTTGGCCGCGAAACCAACAGAACCAGAACCGCACAGGGCAGCATCAGACAGAGATGCACTCAAGGAAGATAAAAGAAGCTCCCTTGATGACGGCTAACTGGATAGTAGCAGGTGCCATCGCACCGAAGCGGACGGGGATGTAGGATAGAGAATTGTAATTGTTAAGTGAAAAGGGATAATGTAAAGTATTACATATGATACGAGGGTCATGCCAGAATTATTGAGAGTAAGATACGTGGTTCATATATTAAATAGAAGGTTCATAGTAGTTCCCTTCAGCAATAAACAAAACATACTAAACGAGTCAAAAAATGCTGCAAAATGAAAAACAAAAAAAAACTTCAAGCGAATAGAAAGAGAAAACCTAACTTTTTAAACGTCAGTATGATGGCTTCATCCACAGAATAATAAAATTCAAATGAGGTCATTTAAAAGAAAAACGTGGTTTTTTTTATAGAATCATGAAATCCGTCTCATTTAATAAATATAGTAATATAAAATAACATGAAATATGCGGCTTTTCATTCATAAATTTACTAATAAACTTTCGCAGCTGTCAAATTCGTGACGTCACGGTTTGTTACGCAAAGACATGCCTCTCTCACACGCACAACGGTCCACGTGGTTTCAGTTTGCTGTTGTAAACAAACTAACCTAAAATTGTGACAGGTGACAACAGAGTTTGAGAAAAGGTATGTAAACAAAAAAATTATTAAAATAAATACCAAAAGTTGTATGAAATATGTTTTTAGTTTACAATATATTGCTGACACAAAATCAAACTGGCAAGTGATAACCCAAACAATCATAGTTCATCCGCCAAGCCGTGATGTCAGGGTCCAAATATTTGAAATTAAAGACAACTTTAAAAAAATCATATCTCTGATTCTAAAGACTTTTAAAGTGTAAAATATACACCTACATATTTAATTTGACCTATTCTTTCAAGAAAAAAATAAATTAGAAAATGTGAAATGACCCCACACCCCAAACATAGATGTGAAACAGAAAAAGGGTCACGTGTGAGCCCGGGATCCATATTATATTACAAGTTGGGCCAAAAACCTTATACATATTTATAAAAATAACTGTAGTGGAGAGGAACTTATAAGAATCCAGATGGATGTCAAATTTCATGGAAATGAGGACCTCAATATTAAAAGTTTCTAGTTGATTTATATCATTCATTGTGAAAATTATTATATAATTTGTTTTTTTTTATTGACCCACAGAATAGATCAGAAAAGAATTCCCTAGTATAGGTATCATATGGGAGACAAAAAAATATTTCGTGAAAAAAATAAGGAGCTCTTGTTAAGAATTCGATACTTTGTTTATTCAATAATAGATTGCAATAGGTTAAACGCCTAGAAAAGGTAAAGTAACAATATTATGAAAAATGAAAATGTTAGGTGCAAGCCGAGATAACGTATGCCATTGATAGTTCTACACCCGCTGAAATTTTCCGATCAAATACGTTCAATGAATTTTGTATTGTATTTTTATTTAAATAATTATAAACTGTGCGCAGTTAATGTACATATTTTGTACGAATCTGGCAATAAAGATCGGTCTTCTGGTCTATTATGGCACAACCTAAGGTGTGAATAGAATCCATGACATACAAAAAAAATCTGTTATGGCCAGCACAATACCTTCCGTCAATCCTGTGTATAATGTATAAATTCCATACATAATTTTTCTTGGAAAAGATTCTAAATTTCCAGTAAAATTATTTCATAAACAAACTATTCAAATTGCACTTGACACTGACATCTTCTTCCTCTTTAGCTTTTCTCATTCGTTACGAGTCGATATTTTTGCGTGTCGTTCTCATTCGGTTCTTTTTCTCTCAAGTCTTCCGCAATACAATCCTTCCATCTTATCTATGGTCTTTCTCTGCTTCTTCAACCTCCCATTACTAAAATACTCATTCTTGTTCAAATATAATTCTTCATTTCTCCTCATGACATGTTCAAACCAATGTAATCGTCTTTCTTGTATCTTTCTAGAAAATTGTAACACTAAAGTTATTTTATTACCGTATCTTTCCGTGTGTTCCCCAACATCCTCATCTCTGCCACATTAATTTACTTTTTAGTGATACTGACATCTGTCAATTTGAATTATATGAATATATTAGCAGTTTCTATGTTTATTTAGCATAGCTGGCTGAATTATATAATTTAATTTCTTTAAAATTCTTTAACTTTGTATCTATTGAATATGAAGTATAAAATATAATCAAATCGTATAGAGAATAATATATTCTTTAAGTTATAATAATATTAAATTTCATAATTCAAATTTAACTGTTAAATCTTAAAATTAGGCTACTTCCGGTTCACCAATTATAACCAAAATCTAATCACTTGTTCCGGATATAAACTTGAGGAATACGAAAAAAATATAATTTTTGGAATCGTGGTATTGAAGTTATGGGATCCGGAACTTTTATCACACACACACAGACACACAGACACACACACACAGACACACACACATACATACATACATACATACATACATACAGACATCATCGTAAAAATGGTAAAATCGTATTATAGGGACCCTAAAACATGCTTATTCAGTAAAAACTCATCATTGAATTTTTTGACCAAAGACAATACCTTCCTTACCTAAAGGTGACGGAAGGTAAAAAACTATTTTCATGATAAACGCCTATATCACGGATTTTCGTATTTTTCCTATATGTTTTAGGAAGCTTTAATTGTTTTTAAGAAGATTACAAATAAATTTTTTATTATTTCTGTTTTCAAAAATAGTTATCTATGCAACATGAGTAAAATGTAGTCTTATTTGACGAATATGAAAGTTTGACTAAATCCTATGAATGAAATAAGATATTTTTTACTCTAGTTCTAGTAGCATATAATTTTTTTATGCCTACAATAAAAGCGTGAAAAAATGCGTAGCGCTTTATTTTTTCACCCATTTGGGTACATACAGTATTTTTTTATAGATGTACGATCAAGGTCATCTACGAATTTTATGAATTAATATTTTACCTCCGCCCATTCTTTCAAATTCAGGAATGTCGTTTACTTCGTATTTATAAGGGTACATAAGATACTACCGTTATTTTATTATTATAAAAATGTATGTTACTGTAAAAGCATTAAAAATTCAAAACTAAATAAGTTTATTAACAAATATAAATCCGAATGTGTGAAAAATTAGATAATGCTGCCATTGTCAGAAAATAACTTTATTAGTACTGCTATGGAACAAGGAAATATACCTGAATTAATAAATAAACTTACACTACAGCGAAAGTATTGTCAACAACGAGCATCGTTTTAAAATGGAATTTCTTAACTTAGTTGAAACAATATGAATTTTTGAAAGACAAGCGTATTATATCCATCCTTATCGCACACGTTTGTAGTCTTTGCAAATGACAGAAATAAATGTATGACAATTAGTTAATTCATTCATGATACAAATGACTTTGATCGGGCATCTTTAAAAAATTTACTGTATGTGAAACCATTTTAATGAAAAACGTAATTTTCCGAAAATAATTTTCTATTAATAATATATAAATGTTTTTATTTAAGGTAAAATTTCTATCTCAACGAAATACTGGAAAAATTTATATGTATTTCGCTGCTTTACGTATTAAAAAACTCGTAAAATGCCTGTTAGACGAATATTTTTGCGTAAACTGCAAAAGATGAATAATGCAAAAGCATAAAATTTTACAATTTAAAGGAACTTTTTATACCGTATCTGGCAAACTACCAAATCACAGATGTATATCTCTTTTTTCTTAATAACTATTTGAATTTTGAATCATATTTTTATTTCGGCACTTTTTATTGCCTAAGTCCTAAGTATAAGAAGCATTGTCGTCGCTCTCGTGTGATGAGGGTACGAACATTAAGGGATGAAACATCAGGTGAGGGGAGGGGTTAAGAATAACGGCCCTTAACAAAGAACGTAAAGACGATACTATGCGTCCGACTGCGTTCATCTTACATCTAGCGCGATGCTATCTATGAGAGAACTTGGACACTAGAAAATATTGCCCACTTTCAGAATGTATATTCCATGCTTACTAATTAATGACCCCTTCACGAGAATTTCAGTCATCGATAAGAAATAAGGGTAAATTTTTTATTACTGGCATTAAAACATATAATAAAATAGTGTTTATAGGATATACAGGTGTATACGAAATGTATGTATGATTTCGCGCACAAAGTGCACACAATATTCTTTCTACAACTGAATAATGATACATATTTTAAAATCTTTACTTATTTGGCATCTCTTCATTCATAACAGTTGAATTCTTCCAAAACTTACATAATTTTAATACAAAATATATACGGGGTGTCTACTTTTTGTGGACCATAGGAAATACAATGGCAAAATTTTCATAATGATTTAAATTCTGCCCTATTAATATTAGAACAAAAGTGTAAATATAAAAAATCTGTTGTGGCCACTCGCCACTTCCGTTTTTGGTTACATAAGTATAGGGTGCGAGCAGTCATGTGACATTGTTGGCCTTGACAAGCAGATATGGGGGTCCGTGGCAGAATGACAACTAGTACTTATGTTCATAGATGTAAAATGTCAGAATTTTGCATTCAAAACTTCAAGATTTTCTAAGTGCACGTGACCAGGAGTATGGAATTTATTTGTCGAGGAAAATAAACCACATGAAATTGAAAAATCATGAAATTTAGACTGAAAAATCATGATATTTGACATCTATATACGTAATTGCTATCATTCTGGCACGTGGCCGCATATCTGCGTGTCAAGGCCAACAAAGTGCCATGATTGCTCGCGCCCTATTATATTTAACATTTATTGTACACCTACACTCTACACCAAATACTTACATATATTCTTTATATTTACATTTTTTTCTTAAATTCATTCTATGAAGAAATTTTGTCCAACTTTTCTAATATTTCGAAATGTTTCCAATTCAGTGTCGGGATTGACAGTATTTTAGGTATATGTAATATACCTATAATTTTAAATATTTAACTATTAATACAATAAGAAATAATATAATGTATGTACTTCGCAGAAAAAATCTCCAGTAATGTCCCTGGATTTTGACACTGACATTTATCTGTCAGTTACAAAAAATTTCGTGTTTCAATTAGTTTCCATGACATTATTTGCAGTGTGACATTTATTACAATAGATTATTATATACCTTATATTTCTTTATCTTTAAATCTATAAAATATATAATAAAATCTTTATGTGTATCAGATAGATAATTTACTCTTCTTTAATACAATCAAGAACAAAAAAAATCAAAAAATAATATTTAGAAGATGTTTTTTAAGAATCTGCTATACTTCCGGTTGTCCAATAATTACCAAAACCTTTTCAGCTCTTCCCAATGTCTGATTGAGAAATATGTAGTTAAACAGATATTAAATATTATAGTTTTTGAGAAATCGTCCTTCCAACCTTCCTACATACACAAATCCACACAAACACATACACATACGCACACATACATACAACCACACACATAAATACACATACACACACACACACAGACATTATCGTAAAAATATTAAAATCGAATTGTAGGGACCTTAAAACGTGCTTAATCATTAAAATCTTGATATGCGATTTTTAGCATGCATCCAATACCTCTCTTAGCGAGGGGTAAAAATGTTCAGAATTGAAAACTACATGCAACAAGTTCAGAATTTTTGTTTACGTGCAAAATAAAAGTAATAATTTTTAGCTATTTACAGAGTGCCATGAGCAATAACACAAAATGTTGAACAGTTGTATTGCTTGTGTTTGTCAGATGACATCTGTCATAAACTTTTAATAATTATTGAATTCATTAATTTATTCATCAGTAATCATGGATACAATGGAACAATATTAACAATTAAATCTCAATTAATAAACTATTACCTGTCAAAGTCAAACAATACGACTTTTTGAATTGTTTCGCCTTGCATGGCACTCTGTAAAAAGCTTAAAGACGGATATTTTATTTTACGATAAGAACCTAATGTATCAGCTAATTTATGCTCATTTGAACATTTTGTATTTACACTTTAGTTCTAAAATTAATAGGGCAGAAACCATATGAAAATTTTACCATTGTTTTTCTTATGGTCCATAAAAAAGTAGACACCCGGTATAAAATTATACCCATTTATTGAGTTTAGAAACAAAATCACAATTAAATACGTAATTTTATGCTCGTTCTATGTCTGATTGTGAAATATTCTCGAGTATTTCGCGGTCTAGTACCGAAATAGTGCGCGAAATACATGTTATAGTTACCTACCTAAACGATGAAATAATAATATACAATATACAAGCAATGTATTTTTATTGACAGTTGTAATTAGAGTTGGGTTGACATTGGAAATTATTAATTAGAATATCGTGGCCGCGTGCCTGAGTGTCTGGTCGCGAATCTGGGGAACCGGGTTCGATCCCGACCGTCGCCAAATATTTCAAATTTTAAATGGCACAAAATTGACCCCTGTGGTGCACAGTCCACGCCAACAATGAGTGCTCGTGAGGTGACGCCTGGTAAACGCCCGCACGGTCAAATATGTCATCATCATTACCGATATCTGTGTACAAAGCAGAATGGCACACCCAACAATGGATAATATGCCGTGATGATATATTAATTTATTTATTTTATTTATTAATTTAACTGAAAAATATACAGTGTGTAAATTAAAAACCTGGCCATAGGCGTTTACCATGGTAAATCAGTTTTTCCTTGCGCAAAAGTTCCCCAAATTATTTTAGACAAAAACACTTCAAATAAATGTTGTAGAGAATTAAATTCTGCAGCAGAGTTAGTAATAAGATTTTATTTTTGACATTTAATAACCGAGAAAAACAACTTTAAATTTTTCTAGAGATAGCTGATTTATAGCGTTTGTGTTTTGTGATTTTCGTTCAATAACATATTTCTTCTTAGTATGAAACATTTTTCTCATGAAGGAAAGCTTCAGGGGCCCGATTCTTGAAATCATGCGGAATTTTCCGCACGCGACAAAATTCGTTTGGTTTGTTTCGTGCACGAACAGTATTATACGCGTGAGTAGTATTCTTGAATACCAAACGAAACCCAGTCGAAGCCTACGTATACGATTCTCGAAAGCAAACGAACGTAGTATGTTGCAGCCAATTAAAACGAAACATTTGTATCACGTGAATGCTTCATCATTTGATTGTTTTTTTAACTGTCACCGTCAACAAAGCTGTCAGTGGCTGTCAGCGAAGCTGTCATAAATCATAAGTATTGTAATTTCAATATTCAAAATTTATTATACGTATATTATTTTAAATATGTATTATTTTTCTATAGTTATATTATGCACACAATATGGCAATATTAATATGCAAGTACTATGTAATATTAAACAAGCATGACTAATTTTGCAAACCATTTCAGGTTTGGATTTCAGAACTCGTTAAAAGGCACCTAAATTCTACTTTAACAATCCATTGCATCGTTCTAACAATGCAGGAGCACACATTTGTCGGATGTTATAATAATGATACTCAAAGTGCAAAATATATGATCATGAAACGTCCCCGGAATTGTTTAAAATCATAATTTGACTTATATGACCTGATTAAAGTACTAATAGGTACACCAAACTCAAGTGACAGTGACAGTGTGCCAGACACAGTTTAGTGTGCGAATGATACTTTCAAGCGATTCATACCCATGCGATGTAATTACACACGGAATTATCGCGTACGACCACACGATTTCGATTCAAGAATACCAATATGCAGTTCGTATGCGTATTTCTCCCACTTACGTATGCGAAAAATTTCAAGAATTGGGCCCCAGATTATAAAATGGTACACAAATTTTGTTTGAGTTGCATGACTATAAATCAGTTAACTCCATAAAAAATTAAAATTGATTTTCTCGGTTATTAAATGTCAAAAATAAAATCTTATTACTATATAACTCTGGTGCAGAATTTAATTCTCTACAACATTTATTTGAAGTATTTTTGTCTAAAATAATTTGGGAACTTTTTCGCAAGGAAAAACTGATTTCCCATGTTAAACGCCTATGACCAGGGGCCCGATTCTTGAAATCATGTGGAATTTTCCGCACGCGACAAAATTCGTTTGGTTTGTTTCGTGCACGAACAGTATTATACGCGTGAGTAGTATTCTTGAATACCAAACAAAACCCGGTCGAAGCGTACGTATACGATTCTCGAAAGCAAACGAACGTAGTATGTTGTAGCCAAATAAAACGAAACATTTGTATCACGTGAATGCTTCATCATATGATTGTTTTTTAACTGTCACCGTCAACAAAGCTGTCAGTGGCTGTCAGCGAAGCTGTCATAAATCATAAGTATTGTAATTTCAATATTCAAAATTTATTATACGTATATTATTTTAAATATGTATTATTTTTCTATAGTTATATTATGCACGCAATATTAATATGCAAGTACTATGTAATATTAAACATGCATGAATAATTTTGCAAAACCATTTCAGGTTTGAATTTCAGAACTAGTTAAAAGGCACCAAAAATTATATTTTAGCAATCCATCGTTCTAACAATGCAGGAGCACACATTTATCGGATGTTATAATAATGATACTCAAAGTGCAAAATATAAAATCATGAAACGTCCCCGGAATTGTTTAAAATCATAATTTGACTTATATGACCTGATTAAAGTACTAATACACCAAACTCAAGTGACAATGACAATGTGACAGACACAGTTTAGTGTGCGGATGATACTTTCAAGTGATTCATACCCATGCGATGTAATTACACACGGTATTATCGCGTACGACCACATGATTTCGATTCAAGAATACCAATATGCAGTTCGTATGCGTATTTCTCCCACTTACGTGTGCGAAAAATTTCAAGAATTGGGCCCCAGATTTTTAATTAACACACTGTATAATACATAAGTTACATAACATACGATTTTAATGTTGAAGTGGATGATTATAATATGATTTTTATCAATTAATGCAAATAATTCTATATCGGAGTTGGTTGAATTTTCACTCTTCTCCTCTAAATGTAAAGAATTTGAAGAATATAAAACATACGTTATTCAAAATATTACATAAATACTCTTTTCTTTTTATACGGTTTGACTTTTTACATTTAACTAAGGAAGGTATTGTCTTTGGTAAAGGATTTTACTGTTTTTACGATGATGTATGTATGTATGTATGTGTGTCTCTGTGTGACAAAGGTTTCTCCTTCAATAACTCCAATATTACAATTCCAAATTATAATTCTTTCGTATTCGACTTCCGTACGTCCATTTGAAGAGCTGATGAGATTTTGGTTATAATCTGATAACCGGAAGTACCCTTATTTCAAGATCTTAACTGTTTTTCTCTAAAAGAACTCAGTTAATTATCATATTTTGACATTTCAAATTATTATAAATATTAAAGAATATTTTATTCTCTATACGATTTGATTGCATTTTTTCTTCATATTCATTTTGTTTGGAGATAAAAAAATCATAAAGGAATTAATTTTCATAAATCTCGCTACCTATGCTGCTATAAGCTCACCATGGAAACAGTAGGTACATATTATTAATTGACAAATGTCAGTGTCAAATACAATTTGCACAATTCGTAAAATAATTTTACTGGAAATATATATTATTTTACAAGGAACTACTATGTCAGTGAGTAATTTATATAAAATACATAGAATTGACGAAAGGTCAATTGTTGGCCACATCAAATTAAAAAAAAAAAAATTATACCGACAAATATGTTTTTTTTTTGTCTATTTACACAATTAATCTCATTTTGGTCAAGTAATATTAATAAAATATTAATTTCTATAAAACTTATTGACACATATTTGCTATTGTTTTATTCGGCTATTATATTCGTAACTTAAACAATTTACATGTACAAAATATTTCTATCGCCACCCTTTCGGTGCGTCCTTGGCAAGGTATCGGACACTTAGCCGTACAGGCAGGGGTGCTCGGGGGTAGGCTAGTGCTAGTACGCCAGGGCGGCCTATAAACATTCCCTTAGGGCCAGTCGGCGCCATCCAATCACCCTTACATCTCCCGATCCCAGCGCCGTAAAATAATCAATGTTTATTGAACTGAATATAATATTCAGAAAGCGCTTTGACCGGTGCCGACAAATTGCAGGCTAAAATTATTAGGGATTTAGAAAGTTTTGAGAAATGTAAACAGAGAAAGTGGGTATATTGTTTTATTGGTAGGGGTGTAAAATGAAATGCAAAGAGACAAGTAAGGGGATGAAACGTGTTTTCCAGGTGGTGGAATTTCTTTTACTGTTTCAAAAACATGAAGAAATTTGAGTTTTCATTTTAATTTTAGACTTTTCTTTTACATTAATGCCAAAAATATGAGTACATCTGCTGATTTGAAAAAATCTAAACATCTACGTACTCAAAAACTAACCATAATATGTGACCAACACAATACCTCCCGCCACTTAATTTTTATTAATTTAAATACATATACCTATGGGGTCTCGTGGCCGCGTGCCTGAGTGTCTGGTCGTCAATCTGGGGAACCGAATTCAATCCCTACCGACATCAAATATTTCGAGTTTTAAATGGCACAAAATTGACCCCTGTGGTGTACCCGTGAGGCGACGCATGGTAAACGCCCGCACGATACAATTATGTCATCATCATTACGAAATCTGTGTACAAAGCAGATTAGCACACCCAGCAATGAGTAATATGCCGTGATGATATATTTATTTAATTTTTCTATATATATATATATACATACCTGTATATTTACTAATGCTGAAAACTATGTACATATGTATATTAAGTTCCTTTCCATATAACTATTGTTCTATTTACAATTTTCTTTTTAAAACATTACTATTATTAATTTGAAATGATTATTTTTTGACAGTGACATTTATCTGTCAGTTACATACATATGAAATATGAACTGTGTAACTAAGAAATTGTGTTTATCTTTAAAACATAGACTCTGGGAATTATAAAATTGATTATTTTATTAATTTATCTATAAAAATATTAATGCATGCCTGTACAAAATTTAATAATCCTTAATTTTTATAACAACATAATCGCAAAAAATGACATTTGAAGGTATTTTTTGAAGAAAAACTATTTTGAGCTTCTAGTAAAGTGCGATTTCCGGTTATCCGATTTATATTAAAATCTGATGTCTTCTTTCCATATTAGAATAAGGTCGAAATACAAGATTTCAAAATTTTGCGATTGATAGTATTTGAGCTAGAATGTCCAGAAGATTCATACACATACATACACAAACACACACACACAAACATACACACACACACACAAACACACACACACACACACACACACACGCGCGCACACACACACACACACACACACACACACATACACACCCACAGACATTGTGAAAATGTTAAAATCGGATTCTATGAACCTTGAAACTTAGTCATTTATCAATATCCCGATATGCGATTTTTAGCATGATTCTTATACCTCCCTCTTACCACGGTAGCGGGAGCTAAAAATATATGTATTATCTTTTAAAATATTCGAGGTTTTAATGCATTTGACATCTAAGTCACATCTACTCTATTCCAAATTCTTACATTAAAATTATTTTAGATTTAGATAAGTACTGTACAAGATATCGACCGAGGAAGTTACTTTTACCTAAATCTATGTACAAAGCAAATTGGCACATTCAGCAATGGATAATATGCCGTGATAATATATTTTATTTATTTAAACCAAATAAAAATGTCATCTTAGATCTTAAGTTTTACTACCTAGACAGCTGAAGATGTACTGTAATCACTAATAAACAATGGATTCCTATAACTTCTACTCGTAATTAATTTATAATTAGCTATTTTTATAAGTGTTGAAATTTAAAATAGATCAATTTATGTTACTCCAATTATTATTAGTAAATCTCGTGGCCGTGTGCCTGAGTGTCTGGTCGCGAATCTGGGGACCCGGGTTCGATCCCGACCGACGCCAAAAATTACATCGAAATTGACCCCTGTGGTGCACTCTCCACGCCAACTATGAGTTCCCGTGAGGTGACACCTGGTAAGCGCCCACACGGTACAAATGTTCCAGCATTACCGATATCTGTATACAAAGCAGATTGGCACACCCAGCAATGGGTAATATGCCGTGATGAAATATATTTTTTTTTTCTATAATCATACTTTTAAAAATGCTCGGCGGGTGAGGGGGTTAGCAATTTATTTTAATGAGTAATATGTAAAATTATGTAGATATTGTACTAATAAAGCTATACTATACCGGGTGGATATTAAAAGAACCGGTTCGGGTTTGGGGGGTGGAAGGCGGCAATCATGGTACTAAATGATTTAAACATCTACATCATAGAATATTAAAATAAGTTTTATGTTATACTGATTTTAAAGCAACGTTTTTTGAACGATTTATAAAACAAAAAATGATACATTAAAGTCCTAGAACTATAAAATATCATTTTAAAATTTCAGGACTTCAAAATTTTACTTTCATACTTTATTTATACAGCGTTAAACTGGTCTTCACCTCAGCAGCTTAATTCAAAATATATCGACGAATGTATTTTTCAACAATTATAGCGAATTAGAATGTTAACGAAACTAGAAAAATCAATTTAAATCTGTCAATCTGTCAAATTTTTGCTAGGATTTTCGAACAATTGGGACTTACTTATACAAAATTCATACTGCTACAAATTTCTGCATATATTTTTTTAAATAATTTAATAACTAGAATCAAGTATGACACAAAATTATGTATGTACCTCAGACGAAAAGTGTTTTTAAAGTACTCACAAATAAACAACTTGCTCGTACCTTAAAAATTCACTTTTCATCCTAGATACATAATAGTATTTTATGTATCTGAGACGAAAAGTGAATTTTTAAGGTATGAGCAAGTTATATACAGCCGAGGCTGTAAGCCGAGGCCGTAATTACTTGTGAGTACCTTAAAGACATTTTCGTATGAGCTACATATTATGTCATACTGGTTACTAGTTATTAAATTAATAAAAGAAATATGCAGCAATTCGTAGTAGTATCTATGAGTTTTCTATAAGTAGGCTAAGTCGCAATTGTTCGAAAATCCTAATAAAATTTTGACAGATTGAAATTAAATTTTTCTGGTTTCGTTAACATTCTTATAATTTATGAAAAATACATTCCTCGACTTTTATGGATGAAGCTGCTGAGGTGAAGAACAATTTAATGCCGCATAAATAAAAGATTCAGTATGAAGGTAAATTAAAGTCCTAGAATTTTAATGTTTCGTTTTTTGTTTTATAAATCGTTCAAAAAACGTTGCTTTAAAAACCAGTAGGACATAATAGTATTTTATGTATCTAGAACGAAAAGTGAACCTTTAAGATATGAGCAAGTTGTTTACGGCCGAGGCGGGCAGCCGAGGCAGTAATTACTTGTGAGTACCTTAAAGACACTTTTCGTCTGAGGTACATACATAAGTTTATGTAATACTGGTTTGTAGTTTAAATTATTAAAAAATATATGCACCAATGTCTAGCAGTGTGAGTATTGTTCGAAAATCCTAGCAATATTTTGACAGATTGACAGATTGAAATTGAACTTTTCTGGTTTCAGTAATATTCTATTTAGCTATAATTGATGAAAAATAAATTCCTCGACATACTTTGGATGAAGCTGCTGAGGTTTAATGCCCCGTAAATGAAAGATTCAATATGAAGGTAAAATTTTAAAGTCCTAGAACTTTAAAATACCATTTTAAAGTTCTAAGACTTTAATGTTTCACTTTTTGTTTTATAAATCGTTCAAAAAACCTTGGTTTCGAAACCAGTATGACATAAAATACTATCATGGCTTAGCAATTAAGATTTTCCAGCACTACAAATCATTTTCAATTTAGATGAAACGCAATTTAATTGATTTGGATACCTATTTGACATTTGGAGAAGAGTTATTTACTTTGAAGCTAGCTTAGCGGTAGAATTTATAATTATGTTGCCATATTGAAAATAAATACTTTAAATTTTATTTAAAATTTGTTCTTTACATTTTAATGTATTTTTTTTTTTAGTTTATTATAAACTTGTTTATTCGCCCTCAAAAGCAGGCGCAATTTAACTTTTATTGCCCGAGGGCCAATAAAGTTGCCAGCCAACAGCTACTCAAACGGGTTCAAACATATCAAAATTGAAGGCTTATGGATAAATATGAAACAATACAACAAATTCGATAAATGGAACCATCAACTTGCTCTGTGCAGCTTCGAATTCATCAGATATTTCGTTGGAATAATAGATATCTGTCATTTCATTTGACACTAAATTAAAATTGTTTACAAGAAACAACATAGCAACACCAACAAATTACTTACAAACGAAAGCATACTTCAAATTCACAACACCAAACAACGGTACCGAATATACAAATATACCTATTTAGTGTTTGAATTTCGGGAATGAAAATAAAATATTATATATACCACGGGCGTAATCAAGATTATAGCACTGGGGAAAATTAAAGCTCGCCACTACGCGTCGAGCTTTAAATATCCCCGTGCTACAATATTTTAATTATACCCCTAATACATAAATAACTATTATATTATAAAAAAATCTGATGTGGCCAGCACAATACCTTCCGTCAATCCTGTGTATTATGTATAAATTCCATACATAAATTTTCTTGCAAAAGATTCTAAATTTCCAGTAAAATTATTTCATAAACAAACTATGCAAATTGCACTTGACACTGACATCTTCTTCTTTAGCTTTTCCCATTCGTTAGTGATCGCTATTTTTTATTTTCTTCTTCCACTCATTTCTGTTTAGCGTGTCGTTCTCATAAAGTTCCTTTTCTCTCAAGTCTTCCGCAATATAGTTCTTCCATCTTATCTTTGGTCTTCCTCTGTTTCATCAACCTTCTATTACTGAACTATTCATTCTTCTTCCAACACATCTCTCCTCATGACAAGTTCAAGCCAATGTAATCATTTCTCTTGTATATTTCTAGAAACGTGTAACACCAGAATTATTTCCTTACCGTATCTTTCCGTGTCTTCCCCAGCATCTACTTCAACATCCCCATCTCTGCCACATTCATTTACTTTTTAATGATACTGACATCTGTCAATTTGAATTATCTGAATATATTAGCAATTTTCATGGTTAGTATAGCTGGCTTATTTATGAAATTGAATATCTTGATAATTCGTTAACTCTATATCTATTGAATATGAAGTATAAAATGTAATCAAATCCTATAGAGAATAATATATTCTTTAAGTTATAATAACGTTAGATGTCAATAAATCATATTTAACTATTAAATCTTCAAATGAGGCTACTTCCGGTTCACCAATTATAACCAAAATCTAATCACTTGTTCTTCTGGATGTAAACTTGAGGAATACGAAAAAAATTATAATTTTTGGGATCGTAGTATTGAAGTTATGCGATCCGAAACTTTCGTCACACATACACATAGACCTGTGTGTCACATACATACACACACCCACGCATACACACACACACACAGACATACATACATCATCGTAAAAATGGTAAAATCGTATTATAGGGACCCTAAAACATGCTTATTCACAAAAAACTCATCATTGAATTTTTTGACCAAAGACAATACCTTCCTTACCTAAAGGTGACGGAAGGTAAAAAGAACTCTTTGCGGTAATTTATGTGAGAAATAACTAAAATGATATATCTATGTTTGATTAAATTACCAGCATTGCAAAGTTGCACATTGTCACTAAAACAGTGTCACAAAAGTGGCTTGTAAACGCGATATAGGAAAAAATAAAGTCGGTACCTATGGAAAAATATAGAATTAATTACTAAAATATATGTTTGTAATATTATTTTTATAATACATGTGTCTTACGTCAATAGTTTCTGATTTAGTTGAGTTAATATTCTGTTCATCGCAAAAGTATTTTAGCCAAATTTGCGTAGATAGCTGTGGGCTGAAACAAACCGTCATTTCTTGACACTCATTACCAACAGCTGCCGGTACACATGCTGTTAAGTCGGGCTCGTTTAAATTTAATCCCTTTTAATCTGTTTAGAGATGTTTCTCTTCCCGATTTGAATTTAATTCTGTTCAGGTTAATTTATGCCAGCTTATATCCCGTGATGACGTTTGTAATTTACTGGAAATTTTCAGTTTTCCAAAATTTGGTGATTCGGTTTGCGAGTTAACACTCAGGATAATATTTTATTAGCTGCTCACATCCGATGCTCATACAGATTACCAACTTAAGGGAGTTATCGCATGGTGAGTATATGAAAAATAATTCGTTTTCGCAATTTTACATATCAACACGGAATAAACATTTCATAACCGCTGGAAAGTAAATGGAAAATATAATTATTTGTAAATTTTACTGAAAGTTGACTATATATTTTAATACTGTTTTATCTCTGTCAATCGCTTACGGATTATTTTAGAGAAAAATACTTCAAATAACAATTAAAGAAAAAATAATTGCCTATTTCGCGTTTTGTATAACTGTTTTCGTCAAAAACAGTGATACAATGAATAATTTTGTACTAAAGTTTTTGGGGATTTTTTAAATTGCGATGTTTGTAACTTAGTCTAAGTGTCAAATAAATATCTTCAATTTTAGTTGTCATGATCTGTTATTAGTCATGGAAAATTACTGAAATTAGATTTTTTATAGTAAAATATTTACATCAAACGGCAACGCACTTTGAGTGAGTTTGAATAAGCACGTTTTGGGGTCCCTAGAATACGGATTTACTATTATTATGATGATGTCTGTATGTGTGTGTATGTGTGTGTATGTGTGTGCGCATGTGTGTTTGCATGTTTGTGTGTATGTGACGATCATTTCGGATCGCATAACTCTAGTACCACGATCCCAAAAATTATATTTTTATCTTATTCTTCGAGTTTTGATCCATATGCAGACATGATTTTTGGTTATAATAGGTCCACAGAAAGTACCTTTATTTGCAACTTTTAACAGTTTTTCTTAAGAAAAAGCAGTTAAATATAATTTATTGACATTTACTGTTATTATATTTTAAAGCATATGTTTATTCTCTATACGAAGTGACTGCATTTTATACTTCATATTCAATAGATATAGAGTTAAAAAATTATAAAGATATTAAATTTCATAAATCAGTCAGCTATGCTAACCATGGAAACTGCTAATATATTCAGATAACTCAAATTGACAAATGTCAGTATCAATGAAAAGAAAATGAATGTGGCAGAGATGAGGATGTTGAGATAGATGTTAAGGAAGACACGGAAAGATAGGGTAAGGATTGAAAGGATAAGGGAAATGGCCTAAGTGATAGAAATTTCTGGATAAATACAAGAGAGACGATTACATTGGTTTGAACATGTCATGAGGAGAGATGAAAAATATATTGGAAGAACATACTTTTCTCTAAAATAATCCATAAACGATTGACGGAGATAAAACAGTGGTAATCAACAGTTAAATATCAGCAAAAGTAGTTTGTAGAAAATTACTTTTTTGTTTGTCATATGGGAAAACTCTGATCGACCTCAAATCTACCTAAAATACTATACTTACTGCAAACATTCTAATTTTAAATAAATGTTTTCATGTGATGTCACAAAAGATGTGTGTACTTTGGGATCCCCATACAATAGTTCTAGAATTATATATGCGAATAACAATTTATTTTCTTCTTCCACTCATTTCTATTTTGCGTGTCGTTCTCATTCAGTTCCTTTTATCTCAAGTCTTCCGCAATACAATCCTTCCATTTTATCTTTGGTCTTGCTCTGTTTCTTCAACCTTCTATTACTAAGTTTTTCATTCTTCTTCCAATATATTTTCATCTCTCCTCATGTCATATTCAAACCAATTTAATCGTCTCTCTTGTATCTTTCTGAAAACTTCATACACTAGCACTAGAGTTATTTTCCTTATT
Organism: Harpalus rufipes; assembly: GCA_951394225.1. Lineage (NCBI taxonomy): Eukaryota > Metazoa > Arthropoda > Insecta > Coleoptera > Carabidae > Harpalus > Harpalus rufipes. Next base: position 15,145,910 of record OX596286.1, read on the forward strand.
CTTTCATTCCTTACCGTATCTTTCCGTGTCTTCCCCAATATCTATCTTATCATCCACATTTCTGCCACATTCATTTACTTTTCATTGATACTGACATCTTATTTTGAATTATCTCAATATATTAACAGTTTCCATGGTTAGCATAGCTGGCTGAGTTATGAAATTTAATATCTTTATAATTCTTTAACTCCATATCTATTAAATATGAAGTATAAAATGCAATCAAATCGAATAGAGAATAATATATTCTTTAAGTATAATAACGTTAAGTGTAAATAAATTATATTTAACTGTCATAGAAAATAACATATGCTTTAAAATATAATAACACTAAATGTCAATAAATGATATTTAACTGCGTTTTCTTAAGAAAAACTGTTAAAAGTTGCAAATAAAGGTACTTCCTGTGGACCAATTATAACTATTGAATATGAAATATAAATTGCAATCAAATCTTATATAGAATAATATATTCTTTGAGTTATAATAACGTTAAATGTCAATAAATGATATTTAACTACGTTTTTTCAAGAAAAACTGTGAAAATCTTCAAATGAGGGTACTTTCGGTTGACCAATTATAACCAAAATCTAATCAGTTGTTCTTCTGGATGTAAAGTGGTGGAATACGAAAAAAATATAATTTTTGGAATCGTATTGAAGTAATGCGATCCGAAACTTTCGTCACACACACACACACAGACACACACACACACAGACACACACACACACACACACACACGCACGCACAAAAAGTGCATTGTAAAGCTGGACACGGATCCGATTCTAAACTCCGTCCGAATATTTTGCAAGAAACTTTCTGCCTAGAATTTGTACACAGAACTAACGGAAGGCAATGCTGGCCACATCAGATTTTTTATTGCTGTTGTACCAATTTAGAGTTACACAACTTCCCATAATTTTATTTATAAATACTATGCACGCAACAGTCATGAACAATGCTTTGCAAATAAAAAGCAAATTTGGCGGCATGAGACAGTCCATCTAGTTCTACTTGCTATGGCATTAACAACCCGAATATTTTTAAAACTAATAACTTGTTAAACTCTGATAGTGTCTTTCATAGATTTTTAAAATCTAGTTTTAATATAAATGATCAATTTTCTAATTTGTTGGTATGCTGGAAGATCCTAAATGTAATCTTTTTATTTAATAATAAAATGACATTTAAAATGCAACAGATACAGGATATTTTATAGTCACTGTTATTAGATTAATTAAACAACAATGAGAAGAAAAACATATTGTAGCAATCGTGCACCCAATACCAATGAGTGTAGCCCGTACGCGACCACCGCCACTGGCAGAACGTTTCTCGAACGATGACATAATCATCGCGCATATACGGTCGGCTGATACTCTAGAAAAGGGATACCGGACAGTATTAATACCGTCAGGGAGGACAGTCGAGACATTCTGATATAGACAGGCATCGTGAAATGAACAGTTGGTGATAAGTAAATAGTCTACGAGTAGTTAACATATATAAATATTGTTTAAAAAAATAATCTTAGTGCTTAATTATTTAATAAATTCTTAGTCTTAAATTAGTGTTTATAATTGTTTAATTATTGTGTTAGTTATTTTTATTATCTTTTTAATATTTATCTTAATTATTTATCGTTTAATAAACTTTTATTTTAATTAATAATATTTCTCTGATTTTTACACTTCACCCAAATAAATAAACGTTACAATATGATTTTTCTCACCGTTAAACAAATCAGATTCATCGACCCTCGAATACCTAACCAATTTAAACATATCAAGATAGTTTAAATCACAAAATTGGTGACATTTGGAATTAACATTATTAGTGCAGAATATAAAGTTTCACAGAAAAATACTTTTAAGGTCATTAACACTGAAAGTTTCTTGTTGATTTTAAATCACACATTTCCAAAATTATGAAATGTTAATTTTTGTTGTTCTTAACTTCTTTGCAAACTTTTTTCTGGGCTAACTGTAATAGGCCTATAACGTAAGCATCTTAAAATATGTTCGCAGTAACCAGGTGTCTTATAAACGGAAGAGTGTTGACTATAATACATTAGCACGAAAATCAACTTTATTTGGGTTTTCCCGTCACTTAGATACGTCTTAATATTTGACCTGTAATACATTTGTACAAATTTATAAGAAGGTTATACTAATTTTCTTGTAAAAACAACAATAGAAGTATGAGATTAGAACAAAGTCAATTATTAAGTTAATAAATTCTGAAAAGTCAGTATTCGAGAACCGGTATTTGTACTGCCATTGCCAAAAGTTTCTAATGCAATAAAATATTCCCTATGTTTACTTAGCTTGCAGTGATCAAACATAGGTAAATTGTAAGAAATCCCTGATTTGATAAAAAATTCTGGTCGCTTCTGTTTAGGGAGACTGACTACGCACACACACTCGCACGCGGTCCAGTGCATGTGTCACGCTTCCTCACGCACAAAACACGCTGCGACATGCGTCGTACAGCGAATTTGAATTTCAGATTACGCCAATTTCTGAGTCCAAACTTTTCCAAACTATATTAAATAAATAAAATTTCTATTTGTTTTCTAACAACGTAAGTGTATTTGTAAAACAATCTATTGGGTTAGTTTTTTGTTGATTCTTAAAAACAAAGGGACGTGCTATGCATAGGGGAAACTTTTCTCATTTGGTACTCTATTTCTTATTTATGATAAGTCTAGTATGATTGACTTCGTTTAAAGAGACATATTGTTTCTAATAGGTATAAGAGTACAGACATATTGTCATTACCGAAATCTGTGAATAGAAGCAAATCGACACACCCAGTAATTGGTAATAAGCGATAATGATATATTCATTATTAATTATTTACAAATAAGGGTGTGTATTTGAAGTGACGAAGTGTATTTTTAACTCTTTATATGACATTTTGTATTTCGGTTAAATTTATATTTAGAGCCGCCAACATTGGGTGGTTTTGTTTTTCCAAAAATTCTGACAGGGCACTAGATAATGACGAAAAACTGAATTATCTTGATTTTTACCTCTCGCTAAGAGAGGTATTGCATTCATGCTAAAAATCGCATATCCAGATTTTATTGTATAAGCACGTTTTAAGGTCCCTACAATCCGATTTTAACATTTTTACGATGATGTCTGTGTGTGTGTGTGTGTGTGTGTGTGTGGATGTATGTGTGTGTGTGTATGTATGTAGGATGTTGGAAGGACGGTTACTCAAAAACTATAAGACTTTAAATTTGTTTAACTACGTATTTCCCAATCGGACATTCATGGGAAGATCTGAAAAGGTTTTGGTAACAATTGGACAACCGGAAGTAGAAGATTCTTGAAAAAAAATCTTCTAAATATTATTTTTTGAAAATTTTTCTTGATAATATTAAAGAAAAATAAATTCTCTTTCTGATAAATTTAAATATTTTTATATATATTCTATAGATTTAGAGATAAAAGGAATATAATATATAAAATAAACTGTTGTAATTAATTTTACAACCGAAAGGATGCCATGAAAAATAGTTGAAAATTTTAATTATTTGTGACAGATAAATGTCAGTGTCAGAAATAATGAGTAACGAAAGAAAAATTTACTTGGAGAATCCCTTAATTCTTGATCTGTCTCTATTATGGAGATGACAAGTCTAGGTTGAAGGACTTAAATTTGTTTCAAACATTATGGGACAATGTACACCAGCACTGTAGACTAGAGTAACTTTGAATTGCGAAAAAGCTATCAAATTCTTCTCAAGTAAGTTGTAAATATTGACAAAATTACACATCAATATAAGAATAATCGGAGTGCAATCTATCCGTCACTTTATTAAAGGGAATTAGTGTTATTTAGATATAACAAGTATGAAAAAATAAAATGTAAAAGAAGATATGTAAGAATAGATGCACAATCCAGATATATACATTTTAGACCGCCCAAAATTAATGTTTTTACTAGAAGAATATGAAGAGAGAGTAAACAAGGTTGTTCGAATTGAAAATTGCTGTTACCAGCCTAATATTTATATATGGTAAACTCTACTTTGTAATTTATTGTAACATAATTTATGGTAAAATATCTTTAAGTTGAGACATGCTATTATTGAATAATAAAGAAGTTTATACGTCATAGATTTATATGAATATATTATTTGTATTTATAAAAATATTCTTTGTTTTATGCATACAGCCAGGTAAAATATACGGCGAGAGGTTATGTGCTGGCCACATCAGATTTTTTCTTTTTCAAATAACTTCTTAAGTATTAGTAATCGAAAAAAATGTTCCAACTAAAGTAGTTAGATATTTTTATTGCTTAACCAGTGGCGTACTAAATAATTTTTCATGTCTGTAAATTTCCGAGATGTTATATTTTTACCTCTCGCTAAGAGAGGTATTGCATTCATGCTAAAAATCGCATATCCAGATTTTATTGAATAAGCACGTTTTAAGGTCTCTACAATCCGATTTTAACATTTTTACGATGATGTCTGTGTGTGTGTGTGTGTGTGGATGTGTGTGTGTGTGTGTGTGTGTGTGTGTGTGTGTGTGTATGTGTGTATGTGTGTGGGATGTTGGAAGGACGGTTACTCAAAAACTATAAGACTTTAAATTTGTTTAGCTACGTATTTCCCAATCGGACATTCATGGGAAGATCTGAAAAGGTTTTGGTAACAATTGGACAACCGGAAGTAGAAGATTCTTGAAAAAAAATCTGCTAAATATTATTTTCTGAAATTTTTTCTTGGTAATATTAAAGAAAATTAAATTCTCTATCTGATACAATTAAATATTTTATTATATATTCCATAGATTTAGAGATAAAAGAAGTATAATATATAAAATAATCTGTTGTAATAAATTTGACAGCCGAAAGAATGCCATGAAAAATAGTTGATAATTTAAATTATTTGTAACTGACAGATAAATGTCAGTGTCAGAAATAATGAGTAATGAATTAAAAATGTACTTGGAGAATCCCTTAGTTCTTGATCTGTGACTATTATGGAGATGACAAGTCTAGGTTGAAGGACTTAAATTTGTTTCAAACATTATGGGACAATGTACACCAGTACTGTAGACTAGAGTAACTTTGAATTGCGAAAAAGCTATCAAATTCTTCTCAAGTAAGTTGTAAATATTGACAAAACCGGAGTGCAATCTATCCGTCACTTTATTAAAGGGAATTAAGGTTATTTAGATATAACAAGTATGAAAAAATAAAATGTAAAAGAAGATATATAAGAATAGATGCACAATCCAGATATATACATTTTAGACCGCCCAAAATTAATGTTTTTACTAGAAGAATATGAAGAGAAAGTAAACAAAGTTGTTCGAATTGAAAATTGCTGTTACCAGCCTAATATTTATATATGGTAAACTCTACTTTGTAATTCATTGTAACATAATTTATGGTAAAATATCTTCATGTTGAGACATGCTATTATTGAATAATAAAGAAGTTTATACGTCATAGATTTATATGAATATATTATTTGTATTTATAAAAATATTCTTTGTTTTATGCATACAGCCAGGTAAAATATACGGCGAGAGGTTATGTGCTGGCCACATCAGATTTTTTCTTTTTCAAATAACTTCTTAAGTATTAGTAATCGAAAAAAATGTTCCAACTAAAGTAGTTAGATATTTTTATTGCTTAACCAGTGGCGTACTAAATAATTTTTCATGTCTGTAAATTTCCGAGATGTTATATTTTTACCTCTCGCTAAGAGAGGTATTGCATTCATGCTAAAAATCGCATATCCAGATTTTATTGAATAAGCACGTTTTAAGGTCTCTACAATCCGATTTTAACATTTTTACGATGATGTCTGTGTGTGTGTGTGTGTGTGGATGTGTGTGTGTGTGTGTGTGTGTGTGTGTGTATGTGTGTATGTGTGTGGGATGTTGGAAGGACGGTTACTCAAAAACTATAAGACTTTAAATTTGTTTAGCTACGTATTTCCCAATCGGACATTCATGGGAAGATCTGAAAAGGTTTTGGTAACAATTGGACAACCGGAAGTAGAAGATTCTTGAAAAAAAATCTGCTAAATATTATTTTCTGAAATTTTTTCTTGGTAATATTAAAGAAAATTAAATTCTCTATCTGATACAATTAAATATTTTATTATATATTCCATAGATTTAGAGATAAAAGAAGTATAATATATAAAATAATCTGTTGTAATAAATTTGACAGCCGAAAGAATGCCATGAAAAATAGTTGATAATTTAAATTATTTGTAACTGACAGATAAATGTCAGTGTCAGAAATAATGAGTAATGAATTAAAAATGTACTTGGAGAATCCCTTAGTTCTTGATCTGTGACTATTATGGAGATGACAAGTCTAGGTTGAAGGACTTAAATTTGTTTCAAACATTATGGGACAATGTACACCAGTACTGTAGACTAGAGTAACTTTGAATTGCGAAAAAGCTATCAAATTCTTCTCAAGTAAGTTGTAAATATTGACAAAACCAGAGTGCAATCTATCCGTCACTTTATTAAAGGGAATTAAGGTTATTTAGATATAACAAGTATGAAAAAATAAAATGTAAAAGAAGATATATAAGAATAGATGCACAATCCAGATATATACATTTTAGACCGCCCAAAATTAATGTTTTTACTAGAAGAATATGAAGAGAAAGTAAACAAAGTTGTTCGAATTGAAAATTGCTGTTACCAGCCTAATATTTATATATGGTAAACTCTACTTTGTAATTCATTGTAACATAATTTATGGTAAAATATCTTCATGTTGAGACATGCTATTATTGAATAATAAAGAAGTTTATACGTCATAGATTTATATGAATATATTATTTGTATTTATAAAAATAATCTTTGCTTTATGCATACAGCCAGGTAAAATGTACGGCGAGAGGTTATGTGCTGGCCACATCAGATTTTTTAAAATGGAACCCATATCTGACTGTCTCAAAAAAATACTTATTTTTTTTCTCTTTTCAATAATGTAAAAATGTTATTGTACTATGTACTTCTTTTACTCCGAAATATTATTTTTTTCCTTAGTTTATAGTAAATTTAGTGTTATTTTGGAAATATTTGTAAGAATTCTATAGAGATATATTCGTTTTATTTAAACAAATTTATTTCGTTAGAAAATATTTCCCAAAAATCAATCAAATTCAAATGAAAAAAATATTTTTGTCTGATCGCTTTTGACATGTTATAGTGTAAATTGAAAGTTGTGAGTTTAAAATAAAAATATTGAGCAAGAAAGTCATAAAATGAATTATATCAATCAAATAGAATATAATTAATAAAAATAATGATGTTTTTTTGTGAAATAATTACAAAATTTGGGAAAAATAACGTGAAAATTTTGGGGGTAAAACAAATACGAAGCACAGTAAACCTTATATTATTGAAAAGGGAAGAAAATAATTATTTTTTTGAGTCTAAAATCAGATATGGGTTCCATTTTAAAAAATCTGATGTGATCAACACAATACCTCTCGCCATTTACCTATGGGGTTTCGTTGCCGCGTGCCTGATGTCTGGTCGCGAATCTGAAAAATCCGATTCGATCCTGATCAACGCCAAATAATACGAATTTTAAATGCCATAAAATTAACCCTTGTGGTAAACGCCCGCACAATACAAATATGTCATTATCATTACCGAAATGTGTGTATAAATCAGATTAGCACACCTATAGCAATGGATAATATATCATGATAATATATTTATTTGTTTCTTTATTTAAATACATACCTGTATAATTACTAATGCTAGAAATTATGTATTTTAAGTTCCTTTCCATAAAACTATTGTTCTATTTACAATTTTCCGTTTAAAATGTTACTATTATTAATTTGAAATGATTATTTTTTGACAGTGACATTTATGTCAGTTACATACAAACTTGTAATACTAGAGTTATTTTCTTACCGTATCCTTCGGGGTATTTCCTAAAATCTACTTCAACATCCTCATCTCTGCCACATTAATTTACTTTTTATTGATACTGACATCTGTCAATTTGAATTATATGTTGTTTCCATGTTTAGCATAGCTGGCTGAATTGTAAAATTTAATTTCTTTAAAATTCTTTAACTCTGTATCTATTGAATATGAAGTATAAAATGTAATCAAATCGTATAGAGAATAATATATTCTTTAAGTTATAATAACGTTAAATGTCAATAAATCATATTTAACTGTTAAATCTTCAAATGAGGCTACTTCCGGTTCACCAATTATAACCAAAATCTAATCAATTGTTCTTCTGGATGTAAACTTGAGGAATACGAAAAAATTATAATTTTTGGAATCGTGGTATTGAAGTTATGGGATCCGGAACTTTTGTCACACACACACACAGACACACAGACACACATACATACAGACATCATCGTAAAAATGGTAAAATCGTGTTATAGGGACCCTAAAACATGCTTATTCACTAAAAACTCATTATTGAATTTTTTGACCAAAGACAATACCTTCCTTACCTAAAGGTGACGGAAGGTAAAAAAATAAGAAAATTCAGTTTTTTGTCATTATGTAGTGCCCTATGAGAATTTTTAGAAAAACAAAACCACACCTGAGATGTCCCCCTATAGGTGCACAAAAAAAACCATTTAACCGACATTATCTCTTATAGTTCTCGAGATCCCAATGGCGGAAGCTATAAATGGGACACACTGTATTTTAGTATAAAATTTCTGTTTGTTAATATTATATTTCTTTCTTATAATACACATGTTTACGTACATTATGTGAAATTTTGAATTCTGCCTAATTTTCTCAAAAATTGAGTATCATATCCATTAGATTCGGTCTGAAACTTCATTTTCTTGTTTTCATCCATTTTCCTAGCTTTTCTACAACTATATCTTTGGCTCTTTATAGTAATTATCTGGTGTCAACTCTTTTAATTATATCATGCGTTCTCTGCCGTGGTATTCCCTAGAACAAAATGACGGTGAATGATTTTTCCTATAATTTATGTTTTAAATAAAAATCGCCAATAACTCGCCTTCGATCATTGTCTTTGATGAGATTTATTTTAGTTTTTGTGAACAACTCAAAAGAAAATGATATTATTTTTGCTATTAGATTAATGTAAACTTCAAACCAAATTAAAGAATATTAATTAATTAGACTTTGTGCAGATTTTTGTTAACACACCCTTATTAAAAAACATAAACAAACTGAACAAGAAATAAATGCATTGTCAATCTCTTCCACCAACCATTCGTTCTTTTGTATTGTATTGTTTCATCATTGCCATTAATTACCCCTTTCAATATTCCTGCCTGTATCCGAATCGCTCTCCCGACGCATCAGCATCAGTGGATGTGGATGTCCAGCTCCAGCACCAACGCTCGCTGTTTAGTATGTGCGACGGCGTCCATTCCCCCGCGTCAGGAAGAGAACGCCTTGCTGGACGCCGGAGGGGAAGACGGCAACGCCGAGTTCCGTGAATAATGTATGTGTGGCATGCTTCATTTACTTTGTAGAAAGGGTTACTGGTTAAAACTTGCCGATGTGATCGAAGTGCGTATGAATTTATGACTAAGATGCTACTTTTCTTTGATATGTGGCCAAAGGGAGCCAGATAAATAGCGATGTCGATGTCGTATCGTTATCGATTTTTTATTCACTGGCGATGTAGGTTATAGTTATGATAAAAACATGTAAAAACTAAACATTTTTTTTTAACTTAATATGTAAAAAAATCAATAGATCCAGTTTCGAATACAATCCAAGTCAAACTTCAAAATGGTTTTCAATTTTGAAATATCGTATGTCCTAAAAGTTTTGGCACAGATTTTAACATTTTTTTTTGTAATATATAAGTTATTAATGTATTAAGGCCATAATTAAAAGATTGTAGTACACAGGAATGTTTAAAGCTCGACGCGTAGCGAAGAGTTTTAATTTTTCCAAGTGCTATAATCTTGATTATGCCCGTGGTACATACGTTTTATTTTATATTGGTTCCCGAAATTCAAGGATTCGACATTTATATTTGTACACTGTATCACCGAGTTGATTCCCACGTCATCAATTTCTGATGCAAGAATTACTAAACTTTTATCTAGCATCTTTGTCGCACACGCGTGACATGTATGACACTTTTATTCGCTATCTCATTATCGTCGGTGTTTCAGAGGGGTATACACTATCCCCGTCCAACCGACGGCAAAAAATGAAAAAGAAAATGTATTGTAACCGCGGTAACAAATATCATTTTCAAATTTTTTGAATTATTTAAATATTCATGTCATTCTGTCAATCATGTGATAAAGATGATTTTGGCGTCGAATATCTGTGCTTCGTTGTGTCTTGCTAGTTTTGTTAATTCTTGGTGTTATATCGTGCATTTTGCTATTACAAAGACTGTGTTCCTGATATTACCGACAATTATTACAACATATTGCTTTTGGACAATAAAAAGTGGTATATTTCATCCAGTATACTTATATCGTATTTATTTAATTCGTTTATTATTGCTAAATAACCATTTATACTTCTAATTTTGATGAATAACAAAAATGACACGGTGTTGTAATTTTTAAGTGTGCTGTGGTTGCTATGGAATTTGCTGGTGTTGTTATGTTGTGTGTTATAAACAATTTTAATTTAGTGTCACATGAAAATGACAGATACTAATTATTCCAAAGAAATATCGACTGAATTTGAGGCTGTACAAGGCAAATTAGTTCTACAGAAGTCAAAAGACGTATACGGGGATGAATACGAAACTTTTGCGAGTGACATTGTTCAAAATGTGATTTATCGAATTTGTTTTGTTGTCTGACATTTAATCCATAAATCACGATTTTTATATTGTGTTTGAATAACTGTTGCCTGGCAACTTTACAGGCCTTCGGGCAATAAAAGTCAAATTGCGCCCGCTTTTGAAGGCGAATAAACAGATTTATGATTCCAAAATAAAAGAAAATACTTTTACTTAAAGTTTTGTGATATTAAATAATTAACTATTTCAAAAGCAACAAAATTATAAACTTAAATTAAATAAAGATGGAAGTGTTCTTCGACAAGGCACAATTTTCTATGGACATCTAGCATTGGGTTTTGGACGGCATTTTCTCGGAGCAATTTCGAAATTAAGGGAAATGATTGTTTTTATACTGACAATATTGCAGAGGGCCCCAATAATGTCAAATATAAACATAAGGCCAAATTCGCACTTAAGGTGTGGATATGGTGCGTTATTTACACAAGGGGTGTATTTAGGCCTTATGTGGGCCGAACGAGGTGAAGCCCTGGATAGTCAAAGGTCGAACAAAATTGGTCAATTTTATTGAAGAAGAACAAGCTGGGGATGATTTTATCTCACTATGCAACACAAACTCAAAATTGGCTAACTGTTTAAAACCATTTATTCTGCGAAACGACAATCCATAACCTTCCTCAGGCTTGTCTCATAAAAGGTTTTTGGGCTCTTTTATTTTGAAAAGTTCTCGATGGAGGTTGGGAAGCCCAAAATGAGGACGAACTTCAACGCATAACCAACTAATTATATATTTAAATAACCGAAAACCAGGGTAATTCTACAACCTGAATCAAATTTAATCGGAATAAGTTATCACCAATAATTGCTCTTGCACTCATGCGGAGTGATTGTTTTTACCTCTCGCTAAGAGAGGTATTGCATTCATGCTAAAAATCACATATCCAGATTTTATTGAATAAGCACGTTTTAAGGTCCCTACAATCCGATTTTAACATTTTTACGATGACGTCTGTGTGTGTGTGTATGTGTGTGTGTGTATGTGGGATGTTAGAAGGACGGTTACTCAAAAACTACAAGACTTTAAATTTGTTTAACTACGTATTTCCCAACCGGACATTCATGGGAAGATCTGAAAAGGTTTTGGTAACAATTGGACAACCGGACGTAGAAGATTCTTGAAAAAAAATCTTCTAAATAATATTTTTGAAATTAAATTCTCTATCTGATACATTTAAATATTATATTATATTATATTCTATACATTTAGAGATAAAAGAAATATAATATGTAAAATAATCTGTTATAATAAATTTTACAGCCGAAAGAATGGCCATGGAAAATAGTTGAAAATTTAAGTTGTTTGTAACTGACAGATAAATGTCAGTGTCAGAAATCCGGAGACATTACTGAAGACTTTTTCTGGGAAGTACATACATTATATTCTTTCTTAAAGTATTAATAGCTAAATATTTAATATTATAGGTATATTACATATATCCTTCAAAAATACTGTCAATCCTGACAATGAATTGGAAACATTTCGAAAAATTAGAAGAGGACAAAATTTCTTCATAAAATGAATTTAAAATTAAACAATCTAAATATAAGGAATAGATATATGCGTAAGTAGAATTTTTGGTGTATAGTGTAGGTATACAAGAAATGTTAAATACAATAGGGCGCGAGCAGTCATGTGATTTTGTTGGCCTTGACAAGCAGATATGGGGGCCCATGTCAGAATGATAGCTAGTAATTATGTATATAGATGTCGAATATCATATTTTCTCATTCTAAATTTAGTGATTTTCCAATTCCATGTGGAGCAGAATTAAATGTTAAATATCTAAGGCATATGACAAGTAAATTTTAAACTCCTGGTGATAAATTAACTACGTAAATTTAAAAAATCTTGAAATTTTTAATGAAAAATTCTAACATTTGACATCTATGTACATAATTACAAATTATCATTCTGAAACGGGCCCACAACTCTGCTTGTCAAGCCCAAAAATGTAACATTACTGTTCGCGCACTATACTTATGTAACCAAAAAAAGGAAGTGGCGAGAGGTATTGTGCTGGCCACAACAGACTTTTTTGTTATGTATGCATAAATGTAAGGCCAATAAAAAAAAATTCAAATGATAAACGTTAAACTAACTGCGTTCCTGTATTGCCAAAATAAAAAATCTGTTGTGGCAAGCACAATACCTTCCGTCAATCCTGTATATTATGTATAAATTCCGTATATAAATTTTCTTGCAAAAGATTCTAAATTTCCAGTAAAATTATTTCATAAACAAACTTTTTTATTTTCTTCTTCCACTCATTTCTGTTTTACGTGTCGTTCTCATTCAGTTCCTTTTCTCTCAAGTCTTCCGCAATTCCGTCCTTCCATCTTATCATTGGTTTTCCTCTGTATCTTCAACCTTCTATTACTACGCTATTCGTTCTTCATCTAAATATTATTCATTGCTCCTCATGACATTTTCAAACCAATGTAATCATGTAGCTTGTATCTTTCTAGACACTTGAAACATTAGAGTTATTTCCGTACCTATCTTTCCGTGTCTTCCCCAACATCTACTTCAACATCCTCATCTCTGCCACATTAATTTACTTTTTATTTTTACTGACATCTGTCAATTTGAATTAGTAGTTTCCATGTTTAGCATAGCTAGCTGATTTATAAAATTTAATTTCTTTAAAATTCTTTAACTCTATTTCTATTGAATATGAAGTATAAAATGCAATCAAATCGTATAGAGAATAATATATTCTTTAAGTTATAATAACGTTAAATGTCAATAAATATTTGATTTATTATTATTATTTAACTGTTAATTCTTCAAATGAGGCTACTTCCGGTTCACCAACTATAACCAAAATCTAATCAGTTGTTCTTCTGGATGTAAACTTGAGGAATACGAAAAAAATATAATTTTTGGAGTTGTGGTATTGAAGTTATGCGATCCGAAACTTTTGTCACACACACACAGACATACAGGTACACACACAGACACACACACACACACACACACACACACACACACACTCATACAGACATTATCGTAAAAATGGTAAAATCGTATTATAGGGACCCTAAAACATGCTTATTCACTAAAAACTCATCATTGAATTTTTTGAGCAAAGGCAATACCTTCCTTACCTAAAGGTGACGGAACGTAAAAACGTTGACTCTTTAACCAAATCCTATTCGTAGATAAGTAGAACCTAAATGCGCAAGTGCAACAGAATAAAATTTAAGGTGAACCTTAATTTTAAGTAAAACTTAGCAAAGAAGAACTAAGATTACATCGGTGCAAACGGCCATGAGAGTAAATTCTTGAGTCTTGCCGGTCTTGAGCATCGATCTGGTGTATATTATAGATTCCTCCGTCCATTCCTTCAGCGCTGGATGCTGGAGTATAAAATCAAGTTACGCAACTAACAGTGCAGGATTGTGTTAGACGGAGTTCGTTCGGCCCATGTCGGATCTATTGTCTAAGCTGTCAGTTCGCGCTACCCCACGTCCACGGACATCATAATACGATGCTTCGCGGTGCGTACTACTCTAGCTGGACCGCGGTGACTGACAAGAAGACTATTGAAGCGAGATAGCAATGCGCAAGTTGCGAGTAGATAACTGTAAGGGGACAATAATGAAGAAGACATAAGAAGTATGTTGCTGTTGATATCGGTGTTCTTCCAAAATGAATACTGAACTAAGAAAATTATTATTAGAGTAATGACAGTAATGACTGATCAGAAGTTGACAGTATTGTCCAAAAAATATGGGTATACCTGAAATTTACGGGAATATCTATAAAACATCAACCAAATAATTATACATATAATGTAGAAATGACAATAGATCAATGCCATTAATTAACATGTTAACACTATCCTAAAGAAAGCAAATTTGCTGCCGAAACTTGTCTATATTTAAATAATAGTAATATTTATAATAAATAAAAATGAAACAGTACGTCTAGTTTCACTAGGATACAACTTCTGACAATGGCTTCAATAGAAGCTGACTCAGAAGTTCTATCCTAATGAAACTAGACGTACTGTTTCATTTTTATTCATTATTTTTATTTGTTTCACGGAGAAACTCGCAATTTGCTGTTTGCTTGCAGTTTGCACTTGTATCAATAGTAATATTGAGCTAGTTTACACCCAATCCTATTCATGCGACCTGGCTTATACCTTGTCCTATAATAGGTCTTCTACAAATCGTTTACACCATGGGGATTAATGATAAGTTTAGGTCTAATATAGGTGTAATATAGTCCTCGAATCAATGCCATCTGTTGAAATATAATCGCACTTAATTTTTTTAAACTGCAGTTTCATATGCCAGATTGATAAAAGTATTTTAGGTTATGTCAGCATCACCAAATATCATTCAATCTTTAATTTGTTTTTATTGGTGTGTTCACGCTGTCACTAGTGAAATATGTGCTCTTATTGACTTTTTTCGTTTGCATCATTGTGAACTTCACAAGGATCAGGAAATTCAGCTTCGGAACATGAGTTTTTTTCCGTAATAATTCAATTAATTTAACTTACACAACCTACAAAATATGATGTCAAGAAAATCACAATACGGATCAACCGCCACCTGCAGGGTTTTTATCAAACACTTTAGGTCACTAAGGCGTTTACACGCAGTTTAAAACGTGGCCTAAACTAGGTCAGGTCACATGAAAAAGAGACCTGACCTAAGCTAGGTAAGGTCGCTTACTAACTGTTTACAGCATGGCGTCCTATAAGGTATAGGTCGAATATAGGGTATAGGACGCGGCCTAAACGATGGGTGTAAACTAGCTCATTTATTTACTTGAGTTATACAAATAATATTACAAAAATTGTTAAATGTGTAATGTTGATACAATTCCCATAGTTTTTACCTCTCGTTAAGAGAGGTATTGGATTCATGCTAAAAATCGCATATCCAGATTTAGTGAACAAGCACGTTTTAAGGTCCCTAGAATCCGATTATAATTTTTTTAAGATGATGTTTGTGTGTGTGTTTTGTGTGTGTGTGTTAGGATGTTGTAGATACGATTTCTCAAATTTTATAAGACTTAATATCTGTATAACAACGGTTTCCTCAATCTAACAGTAATGAGGAGAGTTGAATAGGTTCTAGTAACAATTAGACAACCGAAAGTAGTAGTTTCTAAAAAAAAAATTCTAAAAATTATTTTTGAAAATTTGTTACTACAAGTAATAAAGATAATTAAATTCTCAATTTGATACATTTAATTTTTTTATTATATCTCCTATAGGTTTAGAAATATGGTATATAATAATACAGAGTAATCTGTAGTAATAAATCTCGTTGCCCAAAAAACAATTGAGATATTTAAATGTTTGTAATTAACAGATAAATGCATTATGTCAGTGTCAAAAATCAACAGTTTTACTAACATTACTGGAATTTTTTTCTGGGAGGTATGAGTACATTTAATATATCTTATTGTATTCTTAATTAAACATGTATTCAAAATTATATGTATATTAATATTACATATATCCTTAAGAAATACGGTCAATGAATTTGAAGAATTTTGAAAATTAGAAGAGTAAGACAAAATTCTTCATAGAACGAACAATTTCAATTACTTGTGTGCACAAGAAATATTAAATTCGGTACATATAGGGCGTGAGCAGTCATGTGACTTTGTTAGCCTTGGCAAGCAGATATCGGGATCCGTGTCAGAATGACGGCTACTAGTTATTTACATAGATGTCACAATTGTCATATGTCACAATTTTTCATTCAAAATTATAAAATATTCGGATGGATAGAAAATCATGATGTTTTGAATGAAAAATTATGATACTTGACACCTACGTACATTATTACTGACTGTTATTCTGACACAGGCCCTCATATCTGCTTGCCAAGGCCAACAAAGTCACATGACTGCTCGCGCTCTATGCAACATAGAATTATAATGGCGAGAGGTATTGTGCTCGCCACAACAGATTTTTTTTCTTAAAATTTTGTACAGTTTTGCAATTTTTTATTTCATCAGACAATTTGACAATTTATTAAATATATTTAATCCATTATGGAACAGTGAGTTATTTGTTGCATTTATTCTTTTAATCGATACAAAAAAATGTTCTCGTTGGCGTGTGTTATAATTGTATACATCTTTAGCTGCATAAAGATTACTCAACATATATTCCGGACAAGTTTTTTGTCATTTTATAAATTAATAACAAAGTATTAAACTCACATAATTACATACGTTCAATCAGTTCAGAGATTTTAACATTTTGTCTACATTAGTAAATCTATTACAGTGTAAGATTAATCTCATTGCTCTATTTTGCAGTTTTTGTAATTTATGGAGATCTTTCTTTATACAGGAACACAAAATTGTACTACAGTAAATAAAATGAGGGTGAATAATTGTTTTATAAACTAATGTTCTACTCCATAACGATAAAAAAAATACAATTTTGTTTATATTAATTAAAACTTAAGTATATCAAAATAATGAATTCTATAATATAAATTAATTGTTTTTGATAATTTTTAAATTACAATTATTAATGTGTGCATGATTTTAAAACGGTTTGTGATACACGCCCAGAATGACGTCACCATTTGACATTACTATGAAGAAATTCCGCTAGATGACATAGCAGTAGTACATGTATTTAGAGTAGTGTAATATCAAACAATATTTTGTCAAATAGTAGGTAATCATTTTAAAACTTTACAATTACAATTAAGGGTGTATTAACAAAAAATCTGCAACAATTTTATTATTTAACTTAGAAACGGCAACAAATTCAAACAACTATACCTTCATATAAACTACAGTTAAATAATATAATCTGCACAAAAATCCGCCGCTAATCTAATTTATTTTTTAAAGTCCAGTTAATATTGTCAAAACATTCTCCTTTTTGAAGTGGCGAAGTGTATTTTTAATTTTTCATACGAAATTTCGTATGTGGTTATATTTATATATCGGACCATGAATACTTTGTTTATAAAAGTAACTTTTATTTTCTGCACAATCACTATCATCTAACGTGAAATAAAATTCGGCATTGATAATTATAAATTTCTTATTCCGAGGCTTCAGATACAGTTCACGCAGGAAGTTTTTCTGATTTATTAACAATTGCATTTTCCTGTACTTTATTGGTACAGATTTTCTATTTCTTAATATTATATTTCTTTCTTATAATATGCATGTTTACGTACATATGTGAAATTTTGAATTCTACCTAATTTTCGTAAAGATTATTTATCTTTTCCAATAGATTCCGTCTGACACTTCTTTTTTTTGTTTTTATGCATTTTCCTACCTTTTCTATAACTACCTTTGGCTCTTTATAGTGATTATCTGGTGTCAACTCTTTTAATTATATCATATGTTGTCTGTCGTGGTATTCCTATTAGAATAAAATGCTTGACGGTGATTTTTCCTCTAATTTATGTTTTAAATAAAAATCGCCAATGACTCGTCTTCGATTATTGTGTTTCATGAGATTTATTTCAGTTTTTCTAAGCAACTCAAAGGATAATGATATTATTTTTGGTATTAGACTAATATAAACTTCAAAGCATATTACAGTTGCTCCACATATTATTACGTTTTAAAGAATATTAAAAATTTTTGTTATCACACTCTTATATTTTTATAATTTTCGAACACAAAAAACTAGATGTTAAGAAATACTAGCTTAACAAGTATAAGTTTTGTTTACTACTCGTTTGCCATCTAGTGATGTTACCAGTACTTATGCATATGCCTTTATTATTTTGATGAGCAAATTTATTGGTGAATTTAAATTTTTTCTATTTAAAAATACCTCCAATGGCTTTGAAACAAGCTTGACAAATTTTATGAATTCTTTGAAGTATTAATTTTTGTAAAAGTGGAAACTAATTTCTAAATGTTTTGCAAATTTTCCCTCAGTTTAATTTCTTGTTTCATCATTTCATCCCACATAAGTTTCACATGATTCAAAAGAAGCAGATATACAATCTAAAAAATAAAATATTTAGTAACTTTTATTAAGCATTATTTGAGGGAAACAATTTGAGTGTGTACCTATATAAAACTTATGGGGTCTTATACTATTTTTTTTTTCTGGAAGAATAAAATGAACTAACTATTTTAGTGTAAACGCAATTAAAAATTTGCGTTATAAGTGACTTATACATTTTTAAATTTCAAAATTTGTTACGTGACGTAGCAGGTCTTCACCAGTGGTTAACAAACTGTTAGTTGTGGAGAGTACAAACGTTTCTTGTAAAATAAATATTTTTATATATAAACTTATACAATCTGCTTTGTATTCAGATTGGTACACCCAGCAATAGGTAATATGCCGTGATGATAGGTATATTTTTTATATAAACATAAATACAATGCAATTAATTCCTAATAAATTATAGAACATTGATCAGTGTGACCATTGTTTGACAATATTGTGATAGAAACTATGACGATTTCACGGTAAGTTTGCGAGTCTCGTTTTTAAAATCAGGCAAGCAATTAAATTCCAAAGACCTGATACGTCATCCTAATTATTAATCACTTCAATCACTTGTAGTTTGCGAATATTTAAACAATTTTTTTTTTCACTAATACGCATTAATTAACGTATATTTTCGCATTCTTATCTAAAACAGTTTTACGATGGTATAGTACCCATTCCCAATTTTAAAATTTCAACATTTTTTTTAGGTCAAAACCTTTTGATTAGGTACCGCTGGAGTTACATACAATGAGACAAACGGCAACATTTTTTTTAAGAATTGATAGTTCATTAACTTCTTCAAATACACTATCCCCAATCCCCTACCGCATCCACTCTCCACTTGGCCATGTTAGTTGTATGCAGAATTTAATTACCCCACCCCTGCTCTGCTAGCAGGAAGTGCGAGTCAGCAGAGTGTGCGGCAGGAACCGTAGCACTAGCACGCACTCCCATGCGTACCGTCCTGCTCCTGAGAGCCAGCAGCGACATTCTCCTCAGACTGGCCGCGCTGGCCTAGAGATCAATACGCAGGACGGCAGGAGCAGCAGGCCACGGGACGGAGTCTCCTACGGTGCTGGACAGCAGGGTGTAGGGGACTGCTGCTTTACATTCCAGGGGGAGACTAAACAGGATTTGCACAACGAAGAAAATGAGAGTGATGAAGTTGCGTAATGTCAGATTTTGTATAATAACTTCTTATATAACACTTAAAATAAGAAACAGAACGGAGGAACTAGCAACGAAACCTGTACTAGGTTTTATTCAGGAAATACTGCTTAGTTGATGGGAACAACTTATACGGATGGATGACAGGGAACCTGTGAAAGAGGTTAGGACCGAGGAAAAGCGATAACGAAGAAGGTTAAGTGAGGATTGGAACGGGATCATGGAGAAAGCGAAGGAACTAAAACCGAGGATCATTTCATAAGTAATGCACAAGTTGGCAACACCGCGAATTAAATGATGCAACAACAGTGACATTTACGTCAGTTGTAGTAGAAGACTTGAGGATGGAGCGTGTATTTTGTTTTTAACTATAGCGTAATCTGTTTTTCACAAACGTCAGCTAGAAATAGAGCCTGCACGCTGCACGTGTCTTGAGTGTTGTGACTGTTGAAGATCAGAGGTCGTACATTAAGATTGATACTTTACGTGGCAGAAATAGTTGCTATTTATGAAACGTGGGTTAGAGATTTTGAGCCGGAGTTTAAATCACAGTCCAACGAGTGGAGAGGTCTAAATTTCCCACGGCCAAAAAAAAATTCGGAGAGCTTAATCAAAAGTAAAACAAACGATGATCTTTGCTTACGATTACAAAGGAATCATCATGACAGAGAGAGTTCCATGTGGAACAAAGTGTCACAGCAGTTTATTATCGGGCCTTCATGCAAAAACTGCGCAGAAAATTGCGCAAAACCCGATCTCAGTTTCTCAAGGCTGGGCCACTCATTCTCCATGACAATGCTCACCCCCACATCGGGAATGTTGTAATCGAAAAACTACGTGAATATAATCGGGAAGTATTACCTTATGCTGCCTACAGTCCGGACATGAGTCCACCAGACTTATCACCAAAGCTGAAACAGCCTAAGCGTGGACATCGTTTCCCATCTCTGGAAGAGCTGCATGCTGTCGTTACCCAAGCCATTCGACAGATGGACAGAGATGGTGTCTTGGATGGAATAGTAAAGCTTCCCAGACGTTGGGCCTTGGTCACTGAAAAGCAGGGAGACTATATTAAAGGATTATAAAGATATAGTGTAATAAAATAAACAAATGAATAAACTAACAATTGTGTGCAATATTTATGAAATGACCCTCGTACAAAAAAACGAAAATTTGTGCAAGAGAAAGGAAACAGCGGATAAAGTTTGTGCACCCAAAAACACTAGACTTTTCTGCGATACACAACAAATGGACGGGGGGTCAAATGAACGATGATTATTTGAGAAATCAATATTTTGGCGACAGAAATTTAAAATTTTTTGCACGCTTAGTAGGCATACAATTTTGATTTTTTTTTACAAGAAAAATAATTCAAAGTGACCCTCTGGTTTTTCTGAATATATACCGTACCTTACACATAATTTTATAATAGGCCCGTCTATGTTATTAAGATTTATTTTCTTGAAATTATGGTCAATAACGCCTAAAATGGTTATTAAAGTTCTGGCTCGAAATTTGTGACCTCAGTAACTCCGCCATAAGTAGAAAAATCGACATACGTTACCATTAATATGGTAATATAAATATAAGATAATAGGGTGGTTGCCAGATTTTTGTATTTACAAAATAACATTATATCCTCGTAACTTTGCTTATTTAAACATTTTTTATTGGAAAAAATGTAATAATTCCTATAAATAATGAAATATTAATTGTTCAAAAATGTGTATATTTTCAAACATACTACGTGTTTAAACAGAGTGTGATGTCAAAAGGCACTCACGGCAGCGCATCCATGGAGACTGCTTCAAATGTCAAACACAAAAGCACATGTGAAGTTTTGTTTACAAGCGACGGATATAGAGAGACACGCAATTGCACGCGATGAAAAAGAAAGAATACTTGTATTCAGGCAGCCATTAGGAATACGTACCTTCTTACGTTATAAGAGTGCGGGGGTAGTTTTTGTTTAGAGTTTTTAGCACGATTCTTTTTAATTCAATATTTTAAAAAAAATGAACAATTTTTTTTTTGTCAACTTATTTTGAATTAATTTGTGTAATCTTTCACATAAAATAATAAAAAAGTGCAACCACCCTATTATTGAAAGAATACATAAACAAAAATTAGATAAGTAAAATTTTTATTTTCTATTTCGGTGTTCTTATGTTTCTATAAACGCACTGTTTTGTACTGAAAACACGACGTTTAGAAGATCTATAAGCGTACTATTTTTGGCGCCTTTCATGTTCTAGAGTTGGTACTCATGCTTTCATAACTGACAGATGACAGGTAACCTCAAAATGGTAAGTTGTTGATAATATTTCAACATATTACTTTTAATTATGGATTTTTATACTTTCTTTAGGTGATAGGACTAGAAAGAAATATAATATTAATTTCACAACCAGAATCAGACCTTGAATCATAAATACAATACACCTTGCAATACACTAATTAATCAATAGTTGACAAAATATGAAATTTCTATTGTTAGCGAGAAGCGTTACCAACATAAACATAACTAATAAAAAAATACCTAGTCATAATTTGACGTCGCAATTTAAATAAATTTAATCGTAAAATTACCTCAATAGAAAAAATAGTATAAAAAACACGTATCATAAGGCCTGTTGACGCACTCGTCCTTTGTAAAACTCGCCTAGCGGCTCGTTTTCCAAACTTGGACTCGTACGTTAACAGATTGCCTTATGATACTTGTGTTTTAATGTACTATTTTTTGCTCGTTTTCATAATCAGATTAATTATTGGTTTAAATTACTGTAACTTTCTTGAATATAGTATTGAACGGCTGGGATCAAGGTAATTACATGACTGGGATGGATGGTGAAAGACAACGATATTCCTGGATATCAGTCATCTTTATTATGGGAAACGCATTGCAACAATTTAGCTAAAAAATTAGCATCGATGCTGACCTTAAATATCTACGAGATACCATTTCCGAAACTACAATTGTTTGAAAGCGTCATATCTTACGACATTATAATTTGGAGTCATTCATCTCATTCAATTTTTTTTTCAGTTTACAGAGAAATGTATAAGAATAATTTCATTTTCCTCTTTTCATTCAGATGCCGGACTTCTATTTGTAAAATTGGGTTTACTAATCTTTACTAGTATAAATAGTCTATATTATGCCAGAAATAATCTCAAAAACTCTTATTACCCTTATTTGTGTCTTAATAAACAATTCCTTGCCTAACTTTCTGCGTGATTTGAGTATTAACGAATTCAAAATTAAAATTAAAAATATACTTATGGAAAATGCATCATGTACATCAGAATTTACGGAAATACAATAGTACAATGAACCAAAAGTATCATAAGGCAATCTGTGATACATGTTTTTCTACTATTTTTTCTATTGAGGTAATTTTATAATTTTTTTTTTTTTAATTCGACGTCAAAAGTATGACTTGGTGTTTTTTTTGCCAGTATGTTTCTGTTGGTAGCGCTTTCCGCTAACAATTGAAATTTCATAGTCTGACAACTAGTGATTCGTGTATTTATCTGATTCAAGATCTGATTCTGATTGTGAAATTAACATATTTTATCAAGTTGTATAAATATGGAGGAGGAAAACCAATATATACAATGTATTCCACCAAAACTTAGGGAAGTAGCGGAGAGTGCCATAAACAAACTTGTGCCTACAAAGTCTATACAGACATTTGAAAATTTAATTTCTTTCTAGTCGTATTGCCTAGGGAAAGTATAAAAATCCATAATTAAAAGTAATATGTTGAAGTATTGCCAACAACTTACCATTTTAAGGTTACATGTGTTATTTAGGTCAGTTATGAAAGCATGACTACCAACTCTAGAACACGAAAGTAATAGTACGCTTATAGATCTTCTAAACGTCGTGTTTTCAATGATTAACAGTGCTTTTATAGACTTATAAGAACACCGAATTAGGAAAAATATATAATTTGTGAATTGCTTATCAATTTTTCTTTCAATGTATTGGGTTTCTCCATACTGACTTGTATTTGTACATTATCACTCAATAAATCTTATTATTAGTATTATTATTATTATGGTTTTTTGGACAGTTTACCATTAACACAAAATAGAAAATTCCATAGGAATAGAGTCCTCGTTTTGCAGTCCTAGTTACTGCTTGTCGAGGTATTAAATTTAGATTAGTGTCAATTTTTTGATCCAACATTTTTCGTTTTAATTAATATAAGAGAACTAGAGAACAATACAAGTAGCAAAATATATATTTAATAAAGCCAAATGAAGACAAGCATACAGAGACACAGGAATAATCCAAAAGAATAATAATAAGAAGAATAGATGTTGCTGTAATGCACACAGCCACGCGACATCACATCTGCATCAGTATTACCAATTACAAACTTTTTGATACACCTTTTCATTGAAAACCTTCATCTACCACCTCATAATCCCCAAGAAATTCCTGCCTATATCTATCCTGAATCCTGCCCTGCGCTCTACTTAATCTAGTCCGTGGATGTAGATGCGAGATGTCCACCCTCCGTAGCGTGGCACGTGTTCTACATGTTCCGGCTGATGCCGCGAGTCCGCCGCCCCTCACCATCCCCTTCTACTCTTCTTACCCCCACCCACACCCAGTACTCACCACTCCAGGACTTGCCACGTGTGGGTGAGTATGTATGGAGGAATGTGACCAAGTGTGAGCAAGCAGGAATGAGAAGAATAGAAGAGTATATTAACAAGAAGAGAAAACGCAGGAAGGATACTTTTGTTTTGTACCTATTTTTAGGTGGGGTAAAATACTAAATTCTGTTTTCCGCCATTATCTAGTAATCTATGAGAAATTTTGGCAAAACAAAAGCACATCTATGAAACTCGCCCCCTCGCCCCAAAGGCGCTCCACATGTCCTATTCAATTGAAGTCGTATATCTTACAGTTCCCGAGATCCCAATTATGGCCTTCGACATCCGGACACCTGTATATTTTCTCGCTGTAATAATTTTGTCTAAAATTTTTCTTAAATTTGTTTCCTTGTCAATTTTTTTCTTAGACGTCAAAAACTTTACGTCAAACAATGTAAAAATAGTTGCTAACTTGTTTTCATAAATCAGCTGACGCCATGATAAAAATATAAATCTTAAAAAAATCTGATGTGGCCAGCACATTACCTTCCATCAGTTCTATGTATTTTGTACAAATTCCATACAGAAAGTTTCTTGCAAAAGATTCTATATTTCCAGTAAAATTATAACACAAATGCACTATGTAAATTACACGTGACACTGACATCTGTCAATCAGAATTATCTTAATATAGTGGCTGTTTCCATGGTTATAGCATAGCTGGCTGATTTATGATATTTAATTTCTTTATAATTTTTACCTTCCGTCACCTTTAAGTAAGGAAGATATTATTTTTGATTAAAAATTTCAATGGTGAGTTTTTAATGAATAAGTGTGTGTGTGCTTACGTGCGTGCGCGTGTATGTATGTGACCACCGTTTCGGATCGCATAACTCCAATACCACAATTCCAAAAATTATATTTTTTTTTCGTATTTCTTGAGTTTACATCCAAACGAAGAGATGATTAGATTTCGGTTATAATTTGTCAACCGGAAGTACTCTCATTTGCAACTTTTATCAGTTTCCCTAGAAAAAAAGTAATTGAATATCATATTTTGACATTTTATGTTATTATAAATATTAAAGAATATTTTATTTTCTATACGATTTGATTTCATTTTATACTTTTTTTTCAAAAAAACTGTTACAGTCTTCAAATGAAGGTACTTTCGATTGACCAATTATAACCAAAATCTAATCACCTATTCTTTTGGATGTTAACTTAAGGAATACGAAAAAAAAATATGGAATTATAGTATTGGAGTTATGCGATCCGAAAGGATCGTCACACTCACATAAATATAACAAAATCGTATTCTATAAAGACGCTAATGTGTGCTTATTCATTAAAAACTCACCACCGATTTTTTTGACCAAAGACAATACCTTCCTTACCTATAGGTGACGCAAATGTAAAAAAAATTATCATTGCGGTTTATTATTCATTTCTTGGTGTGCCAATTGGCTTCTATTATGAGATATCGGTAATGCCAAAATATCTGTACCGTTGATGACGTGTATTAGTCGTCATCCCATGGTCTCTTAAGATGTGGAGCAGAGAAGACCACAAGAGTTATTTTCGTGTTTATTTGAAATTAACTATAGACATATTCTATTTTCTTTTCAATAGTAAAAGGAAAATAATATCGTAATTGAGTCAAAAGTGAAAGTTGATCCCTTTAATTCTGTTCAACTTTCAATTCAGCCACCCATTTACCATTGATCATACTAATATTCCTTTCACCCATTCGCATTGTCCTGCACAATGAAATTCAATCGTCAGCTGAAAAATTACCCATCCCATATCAACTTTAGGCTTTTTGAGAAACAGAATACTTTCCAACCCCTTCTGGAGGAGATAATACCCATACTCCAACATCCACGTCAAAGTACGGAAACTAATGAAGTGAAACTAACAGATCAAATTCGCAGGTCCTGCGGTGTTGTGTTACAGGGCCGCTGGCCAGGTAAGAGCCCAGGGCTGGATAAACTTTCCTTAGAATGTCGGTAATTATAACAAGGCATGTAAGATCAGCGCCAGCACCGCAAGACGAGGGCATCACAATACATCGTATCGAATATTGGCGGTCAAGTTAAACTCTATCACGATAATTATAAAACGATGTAGGGTATCCTTATTCATAGCAGAACTGAATATCGTGTTTAGCTTCAGAGCATCATATACCACGTACTTGTGTCTAATACAAATATGATACTAGAATGGATAGAGATTAGTCCATGGGTGCTGTTCTGGGTAAAATAAACGTTACTCGAAATTTCACTCAGTCACGCAGCATTCATTCTTCTAAACCGATGTTTCTGTATGCACTTATATGTGGATCACGTTTAAATTATTGAAAATAAGATACATTGTTCATATAATGTACAGTCCTGTGCGATAAAATAGGTGCAAAAGATTCTTAGTTCATATACAAAACGTATCTTCAACCGTATTACGCACATAGAAGTAATATTTTCAATTTTTACCTCTCGCTAAAAGAGGTATTGGATTCAGAATAAAAATCTCATATCCAGATTTTAGTGAATAAGCACATTTTAAGGTCCCTAGAATCCGATTTTAACATTTTTATAATGATGTCTTTGTTTGTGTGTGTGTGTGTGTGTGTGTGTGTGTGTGTGTGTGTGTGTGTGTGTCTGTGTGTGTGTGTGTGTGTGTGTGTGTGTGTATGTGTATGTGTATGTATTTTTTTGTGTGTAGATGTTGGAGGTACGATTGCTCAAATTATATAAGCCTGTATAACTACGGATTCCTCAATCTAACATTAATGGGAAGAGTTGAATAGATTTTGGTAACAATTGGATAACCGGAAGTAGTAGTATCTTAAAAAAAAATCTTCTAAATATTATTTTTTGAAAATTTATGTTTTACAAACATTAAGAAACATACAATTTTCTATGCGATACATTTAATTTTTACCTCTCGTTAAGAGAGGTATTGGAATCATGCTAAAAATCACATATCCAGATTTTATTGAATAAGCACGATTTAAGGTCCATAGAATCCGATTTTAACATTTTTACAATGATGTCTGTGTGTGTGTGTGTGTGTGTGTGTGTGTGTGTGTGTGTGTGTGTGTGTGTGTGTGTGTGTGTGGATGTGTGTGTGTGAGGTTGTTGGAGACACGATTTCTCAAATTCTATAAGACTAAAGACCTGTATAACTACGGATTCCTCAATCTAACAGTAATGGGAAGAGTTGAAATTGGACAACCGGAAGTGGTAGTTTCTAAAAAGAAAAATTCTAAATATTATTTTTTGAAAATTTCTTACTACAAATATATTAAAGATAATTAAATTCTCAATCTGACACATTTAATTTTTTTATTATATCTCGTATAGATTTGGAGATATAGTATATACTAGTATATAATAATCTCGTTGCCTGAAAAACAGTTGCGATATTCAAATTTTTGTAATTGAAAAATTAATGCAAAATGTCAGTGTCAGATTTTTCTGGGAGGTATGAGTACATTTAATATATATTATTGTATTATTAATTAAATATGTATATAAATTACAGGTATGTTAATATTACATATATCCTTAAGAAATATTGCTAATACCGTCAATGAATTTGAAGAATTTTGAACATATTAGAATAGTAGGATAAAATTTCTCATAGAACGGAAGAAGAGAAACAATTTCAATTATTTGTGTGTATACAAGAAATGTTAAATTCGTTACGTATAGGGCGCGAGCAGTCATGTGACTTTGTTAGCCTTAGCAAGCAGATATGAGGATCCGTGTCAGAATGACGGCTAGTAGTTATTTACATAGATGTCACAATTGTCATATGTCATAATTTTTCATTCAAAATTTCAAAATATTCTGATGTTTATTTGTCATCCATTGTCGAGGAAAAAATATCCACATGGATATGGAAAATCATAATGTTTCGGATGAAAACTTATGATACTGGACACCTATGTATATTACTAGCTCTCATTCTGATACGGGCCCCCATATCTGCTTGCCAAGGCCACCAAAGTTATATAACTGCTCGCGCCCTATGCAACATAAAATGAAAATGGCGAGAGGTATTGTGCTGGCCACAACAGATTTTTTTTTATTATATTGTAATATTTATTTATTTGGGTGGGTCAAATAAGTACCTAATCGTCGGGATTTTCACCAGAATTGATTAACGCTTGCCGCAGTCTTTCTTGAAGCACTGACTTCTTTCCTGTTGTTTCCAAATCCCGTTCTTCCAGTTCTTTCTTGAGATCACTTACTTTTATTTCACTTAATTTAAATATTTAGTCGCCATTTTATTTATTTTTATTTACACTTCACAGTTTATTAACTACCCCACACTTGACACCAATTGTAATGTTTATTTATGGGGTCTCGTGGCCGTGTGCCTGAGTGTCTAGTAGCAAATTTGGGGACCCGGGTTCGATCCCGACCGACGCCAAAAATTACTGCGAATTTTAATGGCACTAAATTGACCCCTGTGGTGCACTCTCCACACCAGCATTGAGTGCCCGTGATGTGAAGCGCCCGCATGGTACAAATATTTCATCATTACCGATGTTTGTGTACCAAGCAGATTGGCACACCCAGCAATGGGTAATATGCCGTGATGATATATTTATTTATTTATTTGGACGAAGTGTAAAAATCAGAGAAATACTGTTAATTAAAATAAAAGTTTATTAAACGATTTATATTTAAGATAAAGATAATAAAAAAAATAAGTAACACTATGATTAAACAATTATAAACACTAATGTAAGACTAAGATTATTATTAAATACACACTAAGATTATTAATTTAAACAATATTTATTTCATTATATTTATTTATATAACTATATTTATTTATGTTCACCACTCGTAGACTATTTATTTATATCACGAAATGTGTATTTCACGATGCCTATCTAATAACATCAATACAAAGAATCAGATGATCCTAAGCATTTAAACAGGCGGAGGCGTGTTTGATAATACGCGACAATGGTCGCGAAGATTGTGTCATCACCGTTCTAGATATAAATAAATAAATAAAAATATCACGGCATTTTACCCATTTCTGGGTGTGCCAATCTTCTGTGTACACCGGTATAGGTAATGATGAAATACTTGCACCGTGCGGGCGCTTACTAGGCGTCACCTCACGGGCGCCCAATGCTGGCGTGGACAGTGCACCGCAGGAATCAATTTAGTACCATTAAAATTCGAAGTAATTTTTGGCGTCGGTCGGGATCGAACCCGGGTCCCCAGATTCCCGACCTGACACTCAGGCACACGGCCACGAGACATTACTAAAATGTAAATCACAGATAAATTTAATTGTCAAAAATAAAAAGACATTACCGAAGGCTTTTTCTGGGAAGGACATTTAATATTTCTTATTGAATTAATTAAATACTTAAAATTATAGGTGTATTAAATATACCCTTCTGAAATACCGCCAATCCCATCATTGATTTCGGAAGACCTCGAACATTTAGAAAAGTTGGAGAAAATTTGCTTATAGAATGAATTTAAAATTATGAATCATATCTGAGTATTAAGAATATATAATTATTAATTTCTGAGTGTACAAGAAATGTTAAATACAATACTTATATAACTTACAATAGAGATGGCGAGAGGTATTGTGCTGACCACAACAGATTTTTATTTGTTGTTGACAACTTAATAAAATGGACTAGTAAGAACGAACTTTAATCATAATGAGTTAATTGAAAAATGCGCTGTGCAAAATAATAGGTGTGTTTAACGAATACAGATCATTTATTCAAATCATACATTTCAAATAATAAAAATCTGATGTGGCCAGCACATAACCTCTCGCCGTATATTTTACCTGGCTGTATGCATAAAGCAAAGAATATTTTTATAAATACAAATAATATATTCATATAAATCTATGACGTATAAACTTCTTTATTATTCAATAATAGCATGTCTCAACATGAAGATATTTTACCATAAATTATGTTACAATAAATTACAAAGTAGAGTTTACCATATATAAATATTAGGCTGGTAACTGCAATTTTCAATTCGAACAACGTTGTTTACTTTCTCTTCATATTCTTCTAGTAAAAACATTAATTTTGGGCGGTCTAAAATGTATATATGGATTGTGCATCTATTCTTACATATCTTCTTTTACATTTTATTTTTTCATACATGTTATATCTAAATAACACTAATTCCCTTTAATAAAGTGACGGATAGATTGCACTCCGATTATTCTTATATCGATGTGTAATTTTGTCAATATTTACAACTTACTTGAGAAGAATTTGATAGCTTTTTCGCAATTCAAAGTTACTCTAGTCTACAGTACTGGTGTACATTGTCCCATAATGTTTGAAACAAATTTAAGTCCTTCAACCTAGACTTGTCATCTCCATAATAGTCACAGATCAAGAACTAAGGGATTCTCCAAGTACATTTTTAATTCATTACTCATTATTTCTGACACTGACATTTATCTGTCAGTTACAAATAATTTAAATTATCAACTATTTTTCATGGCATTCTTTCGGCTGTCAAATTTATTACAACAGATTATTTTATATATTATACTTCTTTTATCTCTAAATCTATGGAATATATAATAAAATATTTAAATGTATCAGATAGAGAATTTAATTTTCTTTAATATTACCACGAAAAATTTTCAAAAAATAATATTTAGAAGATTTTTTTTCAAGAATCTTCTACTTCCGGTTGTCCAATTATTACCAAAACCTTTTCAGATCTTCCCATGAATGTCCGATTGGGAAATACGTTGTTAAACAAATTTTAAGTCTTATAGTTTTTGAGTAACCGTCCTTCCAACATCCCACACACACACACACACACACACACACACACACACACACACATCCACACACACACACACACACACACACACACACACACACACAGACATCATCGTAAAAATGTTAAAATCGGATTGTAGGGACCTTAAAACGTGCTTATTCAATAAAATCTGGATATGCGATTTTTAGCATGAATGCAATACCTCTCTTAGCGAGAGGTAAAAATTAATTATATTGTTACTAGCTAATACTATGTACTATAGCAATAATTATTTGTTGAAATTTCCATACTACCCAGATAAGTTTTTGACTAATACTCTTTATAGATTTTTTTACACCCCTCAAAAGCCAGAAAACTGAGCAGGTTATTGCAAAACTATAATTTTATTTCTCATGGGGTCTCGTGGCCGTGTGCCTGATTCGCGAATCTGGGAACCCGGGTTCGATTCCGACCGACGCCCAAAATTACTTCGAATTTTAATGGCACTAAATTGACCTCTGTGGTGCACTCTTCACGCCAGCATTCGGTGCCCGTGGGGTGACGCCTGGTAAGCGCCCGTACGATACAAATATCTGTGTAGAAAGCAGATTGGCACACCTACCAATGGGTAATATGCAGTGATGATATATTTATTTATTTATTTAGTTATTTTATACTCAAATGAAAAGGTTTGAAAGATTTTCTTTGTAAAAATTTAACTCTGTGGTATATTTTCTATATTAAATTGAAACGTATAAATTGCTAAAAATTATGATGTGCTGCTTTTAATACATAACTGTGCTTCAACGGAGAACACCTATTAATTAGAAACAAAAACTCTCAAATTGGAAAAGTGTTGTCTGTGTGTTGCATGGTTTTAATTGTGCATACTGACGAATATTCTGAATTATCTGAAGTTTTGCAGACTATTTAGTTTAGAATATGTATACAGAGAGACAATATTCACATTGAGAATAAATACTCTCCATTGGAACACAACTGTATTAATAGATTGTACTCCTCTAATATGTTCAAAATTCTTCAAATTCATACGGTATTCGTATTGGCAGTATTTCTTAAAGATATATGTAATATTAATATACCTATAGGGCGCGAGCAGCCATGAGCTTTGTCAAGTGTCATAATTTTGCATTCAAAACGTCATAATTTTCCAAATCCATGTGGATTATTTTTCCAAACACTGATGACAAATGAACAACATGGAATAAGAATATTTTGAAATTTTGAATGCAAAATTATGACATAACAATTGTGACATCTATGTACATAACTACTAACTGTCATTCTGACATGGGCCCCCATATCTGCTTGCCAAAGTCAACAACGTTACATGACTGCTCCAGCCTTATTATTTTAAATATTTAATTAATAATGCAATAAGAAATATTAAATGTACCTATTTCCCAGAAAAATCTTTCAATAATCTCAGTAAAACTTTTGACACTGACATTTGGCATAATATCTGTGAATTACAAACATTTAAATATCTCAATGGTTTCCATGGAGTTGTTTAGGCAGTGAGATTTATTACAATAGATTATTGTATATTGTTGTATATTATTATACATTATATCTTTGAGGGTGGTTTTCATACGACAGTTAAACAATTTATTCTCTTGTTAAATTTAACAAACTGCTAAACTGCGTTATTTCATTTCCACCGACTACAGTTAAGTTTATCAACCCAGTAAATCATTTGTTAAAGTAACCGACGAAATATTTGGGGTTAAATATTTATCAGGTCCTTATCTTAATTGTTTCCCCGGTTACAGTGACAAACGTAGAAAAAAAAATAATAATTTAGTTCTGACGTTTTATTTGTCGCATCCGAGATTAAAACAAGTGTAATAAAATGACTTCATCGTGATCTTCATCAAATCCGTCGTTATCTTTGAATGTGTACTTAACTTCTTGTAATTCTATTTTTGATTCTGATGAAGAAATTGTTCCTAAACATCCACGATGTTGAGAATTGGAGAAATAATCTTTTATTAATTTATGACCATATTGAGTTTCGAATGCGCATGATATTGACAATGCGACAAAATAATGATCATGTGCCAAATATTAAAATATAAATGGAAAATATAGAAGTTCCGCAAATTAATAGAAATGTAGCTGAAAATACAGCTGTAAGAAATGCTGTTATTTTAACAATGTGTTTTATATTTAAATTAAATGATCATATTTAAAAAAAAAAAATATTTTGTATAATAATATACTCGTATATGAGAGTCTGATCGCGATTCTGGGGAACCGGGTTCGATCCCGACCGACGCCAAATATTTCAAATTTTAAATGGCACAAAATTGATCCCTGTGGTGCACTCTCCACGTAATTAATGAGTGCCCATGAGGTGACGCCTGGTAAACGCCCGCACGGTACAAATATGTCTCATTTACCGAAATCTGTACACAAAGCAGATTGGAACACCCAGCAATGGGTAATATGCCGTGATGATTTTTTTTTATTAATATTTAAAAAAATATTTGTTTAGTTCTTATATCTTTCCGTCTTTTTGCTGTTATCCTTCTTGCTTATTTTAATATTTTGTTAGAATGAATTGACTGAGAATGTCAATGACAGATGCAATATTTATCAAGAATAATTAAAACAATAATATATTTTCAAAATTTATGGTAAATCAAAGATAAAATACAAAAATGACCAGTAGCGTGTTCTTTACGATAACTTCAATGTCCGGAGGTCAGTAACACTGAACATCAGTTCGTTTGTTTGACTGACAGGAATTGACACATTTGTCAATATAACCTATAAATATTTCTTTCATTTTCTTAAAATTTCGATTTCAAATAAAATTGAATATGCACCTCGGCACTTAAGTTCCTTTTTATCACTCATATGGTTTATTTTCCTCGGCCTTACGGCCTCGGTAACTAAATTCCACATTCGTGATAAAAAATCAGTGCCTTGATACATAAATAACTATTAAATTGATTTAGGTTTCTTTGTTCACAGTCTACTCCGAGTTAGGATTTTTTTTAACACACACTGTACTTCTATATGCATAATACGTTTGAAGATATGTTTTGTAAATGAACTAAGAATCTCTTGCACCTATTTTACTGCACAGGACTGTATGTCCCATAAGTTTTGGCACAAATTTCGACAAATATTTTTTGTAATAAAAAATGCATTTAATTAAAATTTTGTAATAATAAACTGTTTCATGAGCAACAAAATTATATACTTAAATTTAAAAACGGCGCAAGTTTTTACAGACACCTAGCATTGCTTTTTGGACGACATTTACATCGATTTCTCGGGTTTCACACTGAGCAACTCCGAATTTAAGGAAAATGATGGTTTTTATACTGAAAATATTGCACAGGTTCCTAATAATATCAGATAATAAAAAAATCTGTAGTGGCCAGTACAATACCTTCCGTCAATCTTGTGTATTATGTATAAATTCCATACATAAATTTTCTTGCAAAAGATTCTAAATTTCCAGTAAAATTATTTCATAAACTATGCAATTTGCACTTGACACTGACATCTTCTTCTTCTTCTTTAGCTTTTCCCATTCGTTAGGGGTCACTATTTTTTTATTTTCTTCTTCCACTCATGTTTTACGTGTCGTTCTCATTCAGTTCCTTTTCTCTCAAGTCTTCCGCAATACAGTCCTTCCATCTTATCTTTGGTCTTCCTCTCTTTCTTCAACCTTCTATTACTATACATTCATCCAATATATTCTTTATTTCTCCTCATGACATTTTCAAACCAATGTAATCATCTCGCTTGTATCTTTATAGAAACTTGTAACACTAGAGTTATTTCCTTACCTATCTTCCCCAACATCTACTTTAACATCCTCATCTTTGTCACATTAATTTACCTTTTATTTATACTGACATCTGTCAATTTGAATTATATGAATAAATTAGTAGTTTCCATGTTTAGCATAGCTGGCTGATTTATAAAATTTAATTTCTTTAAAATTCTTTAATTTTATATCTATTGAATATGAAGTATAAAATGCAATCAAATCGTATAGAGAATAATATATTCTTTAAGTTATAATGACGTTAAATGTCAATAAATCAAATTTAACTGTTAAATCTTCAAATGAGGCTACTTCCAGTTCACCAATTATAACCAAAATCTAATCAATTGTTCTTCTGGATGTAAACTTGAGGAATACGAAAAAAAAATAATTTTTTGGAATCGTGGTATTGAAGTTATGCGATCCAAAACTTTTTTCACACACACATACACATACAGACATCATCATAAAAATGGTAAAATATTATTATAGGGACCCTAAAACATGCTTATTCACTAAAAACTCATCATTGAATTTTTTGACCAAAGACAATATCTTCCTTACCTAAAGGTGACGGCAGGTAAAAAAGCTTAATTCGCGTATAAGGTGTTGGTATGGTGCGTTATTTCTGCAAGGAGTGAATCCAGCCAACTGATTAAAATAATAATGCAAATTTTGTTATCCACGGCGTAAATGATTTGTGTTACTCTCAATAATTCTAGCGTAAACCTCGTACTTTCATTATGGCCTATAAGCATTCAAAAACAAATGAATACCCAACCAAAAATGGCTACTCTCAAGAATTAATCCTGAAGAAAGTAAAAGTAAAAGTTTGGTTTACTTATACAACCCTTGCAAAACATACGTTGTAAATGGCTTCATTACCATGCTACGAGAGTGTTGTAAAATGTAAAGCGTCCTCCCATTGATATTAATATCTGCAGATGGGTGACAAAGTACGAAGTGAGTGCGTGGTGTATGTACAAACAATTTAAATCAGGGCTGGAGATAAAGGCATGGTACAGCGATCTCCAGCATTAACGACTTACGAGACTCATCAGCTCATCATTGCAAACGCGAAATCTGCTCTATCACATTGGTTCCATCTATAACGGCCAGTCGGATACAGGGTCGGAATGAACCCTTTGTTAGGGGAAAACATCAGAAAATTAATTTATTCGCATTTTGAAACAAAATTTCAGGTTCTTTAAATAATTATTTCATTCATATTTGTTTCTACATAAAGATATTTTTATGGGACTTAAAGAAAAATCTTTCAACATAAGAATTTCTTTTAAAATTAGACACTTTTCTAGAATAGTTATTTGCATATCAAGGCTGTAAAAGTGGCGAAAGCCTAGGCCCATAAATCAGATGAGGCTAAAGATATTTAATACAGGGTGAAAAATTAATCGGAATTGCAGTCAAATACCATTTATTTGAATCAAACCGAAGTTTCGGTCATACTATGACCATCCTCAGGGCTCTATAATTTTGTTAACATGTATAATCTTTTTTACAATTACTTACATCCAAAATCAGCAAATAGTTATACTATTACAAAAACACAACATAAAAGAATAAATATATAAATAAGATAAAACAACAATAAACGGATACAAAATTTAAAAAAATTAAAATGGACAAGAATAGAACAACGATGAACAAACTTTACAACACTAACTGATAAATACTGAAAAAAACTGAAAAAATTTTACTTCCCGTCACCTATAGGTAAGGAAGGTATTGTCTTTGGTCAAAAAATTTAATGATGAGTTTTTATTGAATAAGCATGTTTTAGGGTCCCTATAATACAATTTTACCATTTTTACGATGATGTTTGTTTGTATGTATGTATGTATGTGTGTCTGTGTGTCTGTGTGTCTCTGTGTGTGTGTGTGTGTGTGTGTGTGTGTGTGTGTGTGTGTGTGTGTGTGTGTGTGTATGTGTGTGTGTGTATGTATGTGTTTGTGTGTGTGTGTGTGTGTGACAAAAGTTCGGATCGCATAACTTCAATACCACGATTCCAAAAATTATAATCTTTTCGTATTCCTCCGGTTTACATCCAGAAGTAGCCTCATTTGAAGATTTAACAGTTAAATTTGATTTATTGACATTTAACGTTATTATAACTTAAAGAATATATTATTCTCTATACGATT
Source organism: Harpalus rufipes (assembly GCA_951394225.1). Lineage (NCBI taxonomy): Eukaryota > Metazoa > Arthropoda > Insecta > Coleoptera > Carabidae > Harpalus > Harpalus rufipes. The sequence goes on from OX596286.1 coordinate 15,183,216, forward strand.
TGATTACATTTTATACTTCATATTCAATAGATATAGAGTAAAAGAATTTTAAAGAAATTAAATTTTATAAATCAGCCAGCTATGCTAAACATGGAAACTACTAATATATTCATACGAGTATAATTCAAATTGACAGATGTCAGTATAAATAAAAAGTAAATTAATGTGGCAGAGAAGAGGATGTTGAAGTAGATGCTGGGGAAGACACGGAAAGATAGATAAGGAAATAACTCTAGTGTTACAAGTTTCTAGAAAGATACAAGCGAGATGATTAAATTGGTTTGAAAATGTCATGAGGAGAAATAACTATATTGGATGAAGAATGAATAGCTTAGTAATAGAGGGTTGAAGAAAGAGAGGAAGACCAAAGATAAGATGGAAGGACTGTATAGCGGAAGACTTGAGAGAAAAGGAACTGAATGAGAACGACACGTAAAACATGAGTGGAAGAAGAAAATAAAAAATAGCGACCCCTAACGCATGGGAAAAGCTAAAGAAGATGATGTTAGTGTCAAGTGCAATGTGCATAGTTTATTTATGAAATAATTTTACTGGAAATTTATAATCTTTTGCAAGAAAATTTATGTATGGAATTTATACATAATACACAGGGGAAGGTATTATACTGACCACAACAGATTTTTTATTTATTTAACTGTTTATTGTGTGATTTTTACCTCTCGCTAAAAGAGGTATTGGATTCATGCTAAAAGTCACTTCCAAATTTTAATGATTAAGCACGTTTTAAGGTCGCTACAATCCGATTTTAATATGTTTACGATGATGTCTGTTTGTGGATGTATGAATGTGTGTGTGTGTGTGTGTGTGTGTGTGTGTGTGTATGTGTGTGGAGAGGTTGGAAGGACAATTTCTCAAAAACTGTAATACTTAATATCTGTTTAACTACGTATTTCTCAATCGGATATTATTGGGAAGAGCTGAAAAGATTTTAGTAATAATTGGACAACCGGAAGTAGCAGATTCTTAAAACATTTTTTTAAATTTTTGTTCTTGCTTATTAAAGAAGAGTATATTCTCTAATATATATCTTTTACAGATTTAGAGATAAAGAAATATAAGGTATATAATAATCTGTTGTAATAAATCTCACAGCCCAAACAATGTCATGGAAACCATTTTTTTCTGAAAAGTACATACATTATATTATTTCTTATTGTATTGATAGTTAAATATTTAAAATTATAGGTATATTACATATATCCTTCAAAAATACTGTCAATCCCGACAATGAATTGGAAACATTACAAAGTGTAGGACAAAACATCTTCATAGAATGAATTTAAAATTTAAAAATCTAAATATAAAGAATAGATGTAAGTAGAATTTTTGGTATCGACTGTAGGTATACAAATAATATTAAATAAAATAGGGACCTTTTTTGGCCTTGACAAGCAGATATGGGGGCCCGTGTTAGAGTTATACCTAGTAATTATGTACATAGATGTCAAATATCATAATTTTTCATTTTAGATTTACCGATTTTCCAATTCCATGTGGTTTATTTTCCTCTACAAGTAAATTCCACATTCCTGGAGACAAATTAACTACGTGATTTTTTTGTTTAGGGCCTTTTTGGAGGCTCATATTTTTACCGTGGTGTTGTTAAAAAAAACTATGAAAGGTTGATTCATTTCCGGGTTTCTGGGCCGTAGTCTGTTAGATTAGGTTAGGTTAGGAACCTCTGAAGATGCCCATGGGCGAAACGTTAGGTTATAATTCTCCTAATAAACAATAGTCTAAAAACCCAGAAAAGTACCAACCTTTCATAGACGACGACCGCGAAAGTAAATATACAAAAAAAAAAACTGTTGAAAACTGGTGCTTTGCAACAATAGACCATAGTGCACATGACACGAGGGTCATTTCATAAATAATGCACAAGTGGTAACACCGAATTGTATGATGCAACAACAGTGACATTTACGTCAGTTGTAGTAGACGGCTTGGGGTAGGAGCGTGTGTTTTGTTTTCAACTATAGCATAATTTGGTTTTCACAAACGTCAGTTAGAAATGGAGCCTGTACGTGTCTTGAGTATTGTGACTGTTGAAAATCAGAGGTCGTACATTAAGATCGAAATTTTACGTGACAGAAACACAACAGAAATCCATAGTACTTACGTGCGGTGACTTAACAGTGGACCGTAGTACAGGGTCTCGTTGAGTTAATCGTTGAAATCACAGTCCAATGAGTGGAGAGGTCCAAATTCCCCACGGCAAAAAAAATAATCGGAGAGCTCAATCAATAGTCAAACAAATGTTAATCTTTGTTTATGATTACAAAAGAATCATCATAACAGACAGAGTTCCATGTGGAACAAATGTCACTCATTCTCCATGACAATGTTCATCCCTACATCGGGAATGTCGTAACCGAAAAACTGCATGAATACGGTTGGGAAACGTTGCCTCATGCTCCCTACATTCAGGACATGAGTCCACCAGACTTCAACCTATTCCTAAAGCTGAAACAGCCTGTGCGTGGACATCGTTTTCAGTCCCTGGAAGAGCTTCATGCTGCCGTTACCCAAACTATTCGACCGATGAACAGAGATGGTGTTTTGGATGGAATAGTAAAGCTTCCCAATTGTTGCGCCTTGGTAATTGAGAAGCAGGGAGACTATATTGAAGGAATGTAAAGAGATAGTGAAATAAAAATAAACAAATGAATAAACTAACAATTGTGTGCAATATATATGAAATGATCCTCGTACATACAGTGATCGTAAACCTGTATTGTTGGAAAGAGATCTCCCACCTCCCGAAAATCATATCTCTTTACATTGTCTGCTGTCACTTCCGCGCTTTAATTTAGCATCAATCCCTTTCAGCGAGTAAATGAAAGGGGTTTTGTAAGATTAGACCATCCTGTGTCCTACGTCCGTTCCTGCACATAAGTAGTAAACTGGAAATCGGTGGTAGTTGGTAGTATATCACGTGATCACATCCCATCCCCAAACCCTTGCTCCTCGTTGGAGCCGAAATCAGTCGCGTTGTCGCGCACGCCCCCTTTAGTTCCAGCAAATGAAGACCAGTGGCCGCTCCGCGACACCGCCGCCAAGAAGAATGGTGAATAAGGAAATTTGCATTGCACACAACCGCGCTCTCGCCTCGCCTCGTGCCAGATAACGCTCTCCCAGAACAGAAGGGAGACAGGGAGAGTTAGAGTTGATGAGATGACCGCTACGCATTGTTTTGCGCCCACAAGATTCGGACACTGAAAACCAAACGCGTTGAGGCTATTTACTTTGTTTTAGAATCACTCAAGGACAAAAAGATTGTAATATATGAGATTCAATATTAATTGTATTAATACACTCAACGACTATAAATTTGAGGATGTTTAATTTCAACTTTGAGTACAGGTGTTTTTCAACTTCGAGTAAAAACTTTAAGTATATATATATAGTGCGGACCAAAATGAGTAAAAAAGCTGAATCAACATGGGTCCGATCTTCAATAGTTTATAACACAAACTTAGGTTTTTTTAAATGGGTTAAAAGTGCTCGTCTGGCATCACAAGGTTTGTCGAGTGGGACAGTGTCAGTTTTTAATAAAACAAAATCGACATATTCGATGAGTCCGAGTGGCAGCAGAGGTCATTATAAGCTACTCTGCATGTAACGAGGGTACCAACAGAGGGCACTAAAAATGTCTCTGTATAATAATTGTATATGTAAACTGTAAATTGTATATATAAATTGTTATAATTTTTTTCATAAATTGCATTTTATACTTCATATTTAATAGATATAGAGCTAAAGAATTATAAAGATATTAAATTTCATACTTCAACCAGCTATGCTAACCATGGAAACAGCTAATATATTCAGATAATTCAAAATTATTTCATAAACAAACTATGCAAATTGCATTTGACACTGACATCTTCTTCTCCTTCTTTAGCTTTTCCCATTCGTTTGGGGTCGCTATTTTTTATTTTCTTCCACTCATTTCTGTTTTGCATGTCTTCCTCATTCAGTTCCTTCCACCTTCTGTTACTAAGCTATTCATTCTTTTTCCAATATACTCGTATTCTTCATTTCTCCTCATGACATGTTCAAACCATTGTAATCGTCTCTCTTGTATCTGTCTAGAAACTTGTAACACACGAGTTATTTCCCTTATTCTTTCATTCCTTACCGTATCTTTCCGTGTCTTCCCCAACATCTATCTCAACATTCTCATCTCTACCACATAATTTACTTTTCATTGATATTGACAACTGGAAATTTAGAATCTTTTACAAGAAAATTTATTTATGGAATTTGTACATAATACACACATCAGATTTTTTTAAATAGAACCCATATTTGATTTTGATAGTTTCCGAGGCAGTGAAAAATGAGTTTTTACGCACGGGGATTACATCTATTATTTCGGAAATTATAAGAGTTAAGAATTCAATTAAATGAGACTTTTAGTTTATCTTTGAGGGGTCAGTACAAAATGGCCTATTTCTCGGAAACAAATGAAGATCAGACATACATATACCGGCAAAATTAGGGAAAACACCAAAAAAAAAAACTATGTATTTAAAAAAAAGTATGACCTAAATATAGTCACCTCCTAAAGATTAATTATCATATATCGAGCTGTTAAATATTGTTCGGTCTTTAATTTTATTAAATATGGATGTTTACGTTTAATAAATAATCTATCACTCTTAAATCATGAAAGCAAATACAAAAATCTATTGCTTCTAGAACAGTTTGATGTTCTTTCACACAAAATTAATAACAATAACCTTTTAATAATAACATTCAATAACAATCCATTTTTCACAAGTCTATCACCCTTTTCTCAACAACGTAATTTAAACTAAATTATTATCAAAAAAAACACATTAAAAAGACAGCGACCGCCATTTTCTTCAGTATATCAATCTCCTTTGACTCAAGAACATCACTAATAAAATTGGACTAATATCCGTATTTATCCAAAATATCCAGAGTTTAAATCATGGTAAATTTAAAGTTTTTAACTGCTTAGCACTTTGACGGTAAGTTTATTCGAATATTTATAAGATTTTTATAAGACTTTTTATCGTCAGTTCTATAACCTCAATGCAATAAAACACATGTAACATTTTTAGGTATAATTTTCAAATAATTTTAAAAAAAATTCGATATTTTGTGATGTTTTTCAATCGCATATATGTCTCTATAAGTTCTGGCCTCGTCCAACAGCAGCTTACTTGATTGTCATATTTTCCAAAAATTAACCTGTTATTCTGAAAAAAAAAATATATTAAAACTTTATTCATTTTTATTTTTCTTTTAAATAATTAAAATTCATTACTATTGTAAAATGTTTTTTCAGGTGGTTAGCCTGATGATGGGATGATCCCGAAATCGATTGCTGCCTTTGATATCGAATAAATTATTTTTTTAATATTAGTATACTTAACTTATTATAATGCCTTACCTTTATGGATGTTTAACTCGTGTTCACTGTAACCACCACTAAGACAAGTTATTGTAAACTAATTCAACCAATTTGTAACTCGCCTTAAGAGTATTTAGAGTAGATTTATTTTTAATTAATAATTAATAAATTAAACATAACGGTATATTTATATTTTTAATTAATATAAATTTCCCACTATTTATAAATTATTAATTAATGCACCAATGCGCTATAACGGTATTCCTGATTCATTAAAATCTCTGTCTCTTTATACCTTTCGTAGACATATAAAAAACATGTTTATCACTTAACATTGTTCATTTTTGTTGTAATAATCTTATATTTATTATTTGTAAAACCTAATTTACATATTAATCTTTGTAAAAAAAATCATCCTGGTAATTTAATTTTTGTATTTATTTGTATGGTTGTGTGGAAGAACAGCCTTTGGCTGAACCTCGCCTTTAACTTATGGTCAATAAAGATTATTATTATTATCATGTAATTATTACTAAAAATAAAAAAAATCCATTTTAAAAAAAAATATATTTTTCTGCTTCAAATACTTGGAATTCATACGACAAAAAAAGCAGAAATGTGTGTTGATCTACAGTGAAATGAATTAAAGATCCATATTTAATAAAACTAAAGACCAAGAAATATCTAACACCTCAATAATCATCTTTAGTAGGTGGCTATATTTATATTTAGGTGTTATATCGTCATTTGTTATTTGTTGTAGATGTAGAATTACCAACACAAATATGAATTTCTTGGGTATTTCTTGACTGTTATGATGTAAAAGGTTACTGGTAAATAAATGGATTTGCAGTCTGGTGATAAATGTTTATTAGGATTTAATTTAACATTTCCTACGTTTCGGTTCCAAATGAACCATCCTCAGGGATAGTTAATGTGTAATTGGGATACAATTCATTACAAACGAAAATTTAAGTAAAAAATCTGTTGTGGCCAGCACAATACCTTCCGTAATTCTCGTGTATAATGTATAAATTCCATAATTTTTCTTACAAAAGATTCTAAATTTCCAGTACAACAACAAACTATTCAAATTGCACTTCACACTGGCATCTTCTTCTTCTTTAGCTTTTCCCATTCTTTAGGGGTCGTTATTTTTCCATGTCGTTCTCATTCAGTTCCTTTTCTCTCAAATCTTCCGCAATACAGTTCTTCCATCTTATCTTTGGTCTTCCTCTGTTTCTTTAACGTCCTATTACAAAACTATTCATTCTTGTTCCAATATAATTCTTCAATTCTCCTCATGACATGTTCAAACCAATGTAATCGTTTTTCTTGTATCTTTCTAAAAACTTGTAACACTAGAGTTATTTTCTTACCGTATCTTTCCGTGTATTCCCCAATATCTACTTCAACATCCTCATATCTGCCACATTAATTTACTTTTTATTGATACTGACATCAGTCAATTTGAATTATATGAATATATTACTAATTCCCAAGTTTGGCATAGCTGGCTGAATTATAAAATTTAATTTCTTTAAAATTCTTTAACTCTGTATCTATTGAATGTGAAGTATAAATTGTAATCAAATCGTATAGAGAATAATATATTCTTTACGTTATAATATCGTTAAATGTCAATAAATCAAATTTAACTGTTAAATCTTCAAATGAGACTACTTCCGGTTGACCAATTATAACCAAAATCTAATCAGTTGTTCTTCTGGATGTAAACTTGAAGAATACGAAAAAATTATAATTTTTGGAATCGTGGTAATTGAAGTTATGGAATCCGGATTTTTGTCACACACACACACACACAGACACACGGACACACAGACACACAGATACACATACATACAGACATCATCGTAAAAATGGTAAAATCGTATTATATGGACCCTAAAACGTGCTTAATCAGTAAAAACTCATCAATGAATTTTTTGACCAAAGACAATACCTTCCTTACCTAAAGGTGACGGAAGGTAAAAAGGATAAAAATGTCGTCAAAAGTATCAAGGTAATAAAAGCGTGTATACATCAGGAACAATTAGTTTTACTGAATTGCAGTTGCAGTAACATCTATCTTGTTGAAATTTAGCACTGTACTACATGTTAATAATTTATGAATTTTACAAGTTGCACAGTTAAAATTAAACACTTTAAAAAATATTTTTAAAATATTTCCACAAATTTTTGTTCTAAATTGGCAAATGTTGGAACCATCTCGGTATGAATTCGCAGTGTTTAACTCCCTGTTTCTGCGGCCAGCACTGCGAGTCTGAAATATAGTCGTCCCTTATCTGCAGTGTCCACCCTCGAGTCCAGTGTAGCAAGTGCTAAAGTTTAATTTATGGCCGCAGGCACGGCATTGTCACGTCTTACAGATGAGCGCGGCCGCTGTGCCTATGCCTATGCCTACCCCGCTTCATGTGCGTGAGCGTGCGTGGAGAATTAAGGCTATGCGTCCAGCGGACCTGCTCACCCTGGAATTGCTTTTTAAGAGAGGAACACCACCAAGATTTGTGGCAGCGAAGAGATGCATAGTAAGTAGGTGATATGTAGGGATGATGTTTGATGTTTTTGATTGTAGATTGCAAAGGGAGGTGTGTGATTATGGCCTAACGAAATAGAAAAGGGGAGGACCGCTATCTGGCAAGGATATGAAGTGAATTATACTGGTAAGAATATTTCTAATGGAAGAGGGGATGGCCAAAAGATAAATATGAGACGAGATACATAGTTTATAGGTAGAAGCTTTATTTTTATTCGTTTATTAACGTTCTCAGTCAGTAGACAGTAGAATTTTGGTACAGTACTACTACCAAGTTAGACAAAGATAATTTTAGCTTCTAGAAGGAAGGTTCAGGTCTTCACTACTATGGTGATCCAATTCGGCTTGGAATCGGTGATAGATAAAGATAGGAGAGTTTTTCTTATAAATGTTTTATTTCGAGATTCAAATTCGCAACCTTCAGTAGACAAAATGGCAACAAATATATGTATACAGTGGTATATTAAAAAAAATTGATGTGGCCATTACCTTCCGTCAATCCTGTGTTCAAATTCCATAGGGCGCGAGCAGTCACGTGACTTTGCTGACCTTGGCAATCAGATATGGGGCCCGTATCAGAATGACAACTGTTAATTATGTCCATAACTGATAAATGTCATAATTTTTCATTCATTTTGTTATTTTATGATTCCTTTTCTCGGCAACTGAATTCCACACGCCCGATAACAAATAAATCACATGAAATAAGAAATCAAGAAATTATGAATGAAAAATTATGACATTTGTCAATTATGGACGTAATTAATAGCTGTCATTTTGACACGGGCTCCCAAAGTCAACAAAGTCACGTCACTGCACGCGCCCTACACATAAATTTTGTTTGAAAAGATCCTATATTTCCAGTAAATTTATTTCATAAACAAACTATACAAATTGAACCTGACACTGACATCTTCTTCTTTAGTTTTTCCCATTCGATAGGGGTCGCTGTTTTTATTTTCTTCTTCCACTTATTTTTTTTGCATGTCGTCCTCATTCAGTCCCTTTTCTCTCAAGTCTTCCGCAATACAGTCCTTCCATCTTATCTTTGGTCTTCCTCTGTTTCTTTAACCTTTTATTACTAAGCTATTCATTCTTCTTCCAATATATTCTTCATCTCTCCTCATGACATGTTCAAACCAATATAATCGTCTCTCTTGTCTCTTTCTAGAAACTTCTAACACTAGAGTTATTTTCCTTATTCTTTCATTCCTTACTTTATCTTTCCGTAGTTTCCTCATTTCTCTGCCACATTCATTTACTTTTCATTAAAACTGACATCTGTCATTATGAATTATCTGAATATATTAGCAGTCTTCATGGTTAGCATAGCTGGCTGATTTATGAAATTTAATATCTTTATAATTCTTTAACTCTATATTTGTTGAATATCAAGTACAAAATGCAATCGAATCCTATAAAGAATAATATATTCTTTGTTAAAGTCTTCAAATGAGGGTACTTCCGGTTGACCAATTATAACCAAAATCTAATCACCTCATCTTTTGGATGTAAACTTGAGGAATACGAAAAAAATATAATTTTCGGAATCGTGGTATTGAAGTTATGCGAGCCGAAACTTTCGTCACACACACACACACACACACACACACACACACACACACACACACACACACACACACACACACACACACACACACACACACACACACACACACATACGTACAGACATCATTGTATTATATGGATCATAAAACATGCTTATTCACTAAAAACTCATAATTGAATTTTTTGACCAAAGACAATACCTTCCGTACCTAAAGGTGACCGAAGGTAAAAAGCGAACTCAACAGGTTTTTTTTTAATAAGAATAGATGTGTTTTTGTCACATTTTTAAAGATTTACGGCTTTGTAAGACTTACAGATGTGAAACAGAATCGACCCATTAATTAAATATTGTTAATTTTATTTGATTTATTTTCATTTTTCAGTTTACAATTTTTCGTTTATTATGTTTTATAAGTTATACCTAAGTACCATATAATATCAATATGAAATGTTAAAAGATTTAAACACATACACACACATACAGCTATCATTGTAAAAAAAGTAACTTAAAACTCACTATCGAATATCGAATACCTTCCCTAGGTGACGGAAGGTAAAAACAAATATATTTGGAAACTCTGGGAAAATGACTCGAAATAGCAAAAAATTCTAAGGGCCATTTCGCACCAAACCAGTTCAATCCAATCGAGTTTTTGGTCATTTTAGATAATTTTTAATTAAAAATGTATCCGTGAGAACATTTTCATGAAAATTGTTATACGTAGGATTTTTCGTTTGTCGTTAACGCCGTATCTTACAACAATTTTTGGGTATAAAAGGTGGCCGGATTTGGAGGATTTATATATATGGAAACGGATAGTGGGTTTGACAGTCAGAATTTGTCAAGCTTTCGGTTATATTTTTACCATCTTCAGGACAATTAGTTGAGATTTTTTAAAATATTCACATTTACAAAAAATATTGAAACGTGACATAAGCACATGGTTATCAAGCTGACATTACGGAATAATTTAATTACACATTAATTTTTTTGGCCAAAATGGTTATCACAGTTATGTTATAATAGGTAAAAACAATGAATAGATTATCGCTACGTGGATTCCAAATATTCAAATCATAGGTCGATATTATTTTCGTTATTAAGATATCTGCATTCCAGTTTAGGAACATGAACCTCTTAAATTTTTGATTGGGGCCCACCTTTAATTGTAGCGTTTTTTGAATTCAAAATTAATATTCACAGTTCACCATACATAACTTAATAATGCTCACAAATACGATTTATATATCTGATACAAAGAAAAAAATGTACAAGTAATGTGAATATAAATAACAAATGTAATAATTTTACTGCATATTTTCCAATATACAGTTAATAATTTTACTGTATATTGTACAATTATCTAATTATCAAGTGGAATAAAGAAATAAATAATATAATATAGGATGTCAACACTTAATTGAAAGGTGTCGCCGTTTTTTATTTTTGAGCATCATCTGTCGTTCAAGCGTAAAGCGTGTAACAGAGTAGTGAAATTTATCATGAATAACTGCACACCACAAGAACTTGCGAAAATTGTAATTATTTTTCCTTAATATCTTAGTGAAAAATCATAATTAGCAAAATAACCAATATTGGGGACCTGAAAATCCAAAATTTAATCATTGGGGGCCTTTACATTCCACCAGTCATTGTATATTGTGGCATATACTACGAAAATGTAATTGGCCCGTATTTTCTTTTTTTTTTTGAAAATGAAAACGGTGGCACAGACTATAGTAACTATAATTCGTGAAAGTTACAGAGAATTGATTCAGGCATTTTTGGTATCCCAAATGGGACAAAATATGATATCAGCAAGATGGATCAGGATCATACACAGTCGGGCAAATAATAGCAATTTTGCGAAAATTATCTCGCGTTTTGGCCACCAGGTCCCCTGATTTGATAGCCCCAGACTTTTTATGGGGTTATTTTAAAGGGAAAATATGTGTCAACAAACCACGAACTCTGGATTAGTTCAAGGAAAATATTCGCCAAGAAATAGAAATTCCACCTGCCGTTGAGGACAGTAATGGAAAATAAAACAGCTCGACTTTCCATAGCGGGTAGAAGGAGGCCCCTTCGCCAATATTATTTTTGGGTAAAATGGCATTTAAAAACATTAAGGACTAAAGAAATTGTTTTAGAGTTCTATTCAAAATCATAGGTATACTAAACATATGTGTCACACAGTATTAATATAATTATAACACATTTAAATTGGGGCCCCTCTGAAGATCGGGGTCCGCCCGCAATGCGGACCCTGCGGGCTCGTTAGTTACACCACTGGATGTAGTTTAATATTACTAAAAGTGCACTCCAATTTGAAAATTGGAAATAATTATCAAATTTGACGCCAATCGGACTCGAACCGGGCCCATCCGAGAAAATCTCTGTCTTAAATATGACGTTGATTGTTGTTGTTGAATGAAATACATAAACCAGTTTATCGATTTTTCTTCTGGAAAAAACATCTAAATCTTCCCAAATCTCCAATTAAAAAGTGTATCTCTTCATCCTTGGTAGATCCAGTGTTCATCGTTTAACAATCCAACAAGATAAACACTCTCTCCAATAAACCATAAATAATACAGCAACTCGTCACGCAGGCGCTGAAACAGGCCTCTCTTCCTTCTCGAGCGCCGTCGCAACACAGCTCGGACACACACCTAATTAAATAGATATTTGCACAGTGTAGCCAGCACGGCGGCAGGGCTGCTACGCTCTCCCAAACACACAAGTAGATATATTAATAATTTGCGGTCTGTGTAATCTAAATGTTTATTGATGCGCAATAATCATACACTGACGTGATAAGCTGATATCAAAGATAACTCTCAGAGGACAAGGAGCAGTTAGGGCTTTCCCGAATCAAACTATGAGGAGCGCTGTTAAGAATGAGGAAAAACTTTGATTTGAATTGCAGTCTTGGCGATGGTCAACTGGGCGATATCCAGACATCTGGGCTTTAACATAATAGATTGTTATGTTAAGGAAAAATTAGAGTCCCACTTTTTAACTATTTTTCCTATTGCCCAAGTGATGGTATGATCAATCCTTCGAAAGTAAGTTTTCAAACGATCTATTTTTGTTTCTGTGAGCACATGATCATGTGTTTACCCCAGATGAAAGAGAAATTAGACTGTATTATGGATGGCCTTATAACAAAGTACTTGGCGATGAGAGGATAGTAGTTCCTTGCATATTTCTTCACAAAAATGACGAAGACTTAACATAGAAGGCAATGCAAAAAATCTGTTGCGGTCATCACAATACCTCTCGCCTTTTCCATTGTGGTATTGTATTTAACATTTCTTGTACGCAAAAAAAAAACTATTTACACCTAATCTTTATATTGACGTATTTTCTATAATTTTAAATTCATTCTATGAGCAAGTTTTCTCCACTTCTTCTAAATGTTCGAGGTTTTTCCAATTCATTAACGGGATTGGCGGTATTTCTGAAGGGTTCATGTAATATACCTATAATTTTAAATATATAAATAATAATACAATAAGAAATAATAAATATCGTTCGCAAGAAAAGCCTTCAGTACTATCTCCATTACAGACATTTTTATTTCTCAAGTAGTTACCATGGAGATGTTTGGGCTGTGAGCAGGCTGTGAGATTTACTATAACAGATTATTTTATAGATTATATATCTATATCTTTAAATCTATAGAAGGTATAACAATTTTTTTAAATGTGTCGGATAGAGATTTTTGTTTTTATTCCCGCTACCCTTGGTAAGGGAGGTATAGGGATCGTGCTAAAAATCGCATATCGAGATTTTGGTAAACTACCACGTTTTAAGGTCCCTAGAATCCATTTTTAACATTTTCACGATGATGTCTGTGTGTATGTATGTATGTATGTATGTGTGTGTGTGTGTGTGTGTGTGTGTGTGTGTGTGTGTGTGTGTGTGTGTGTGTGTGTATGTGGATCCTCTTTACGCTCTAACTCAAATACTATCATTCAGAAAGTTTTGAAACCATGTATTTCTACCTTATTCTAATATGGAAAGAACTGATTAGATTTTGGTGGCAATCGGATAACCGGAAATGGCTGTTTACTTGAAGCTCTAGATAGTTTTTCTTCAAAAAATATACCTTTAAATGTAATTTTTTCTCAATTTGTTATTATAAAAATTAAAGATTATTTCATTTTCTATAAGTTTGCTTTAATACTTTTTCTATATATTGTATGGATAAATTTATAAAGTAATATAAAAATTATATACATAGGTAATTGGCGGGAGGTACTGTGTTGGTCACATCAGATTTTTTTAATATTTGTAATAACATAAATTTTCAAAAAATAATATTTAGAAGATTTTTGTTAAAATACTACTACTTCCATCATCGTAAAAACGTTATTATCGGATTCTAGGGATCTTAAAACATGCTTATTCTCTACAATCTGGATATGCGACTTTTAGCATGATTCCAAGAGGTAAAAAAATATAATGATAAATTTAAACACCAAACTGAAAAATTTAAAACTGACATGAAACATAATTTTTGTTCCCATATTATTTGAATTTTTATTTGTTTAAAACATACAAAGAACTCGTGTGAACATTAATTACTTTTATACGATAATATTATCCAAGTAAGAAACAAGTTTCAATAGCGGAATTGAACAAAAAATAAGAACCATGTGTCTTAGTTTCTAATTATAGCGTGAACCTGATAAATTCTTTCAGGAAGGAGTCTTCCTAGTTGAACTGAAATGAGAAGGGCAGTATTGGACCAGTCGCGAGGTAAGCGCCTTCAAGGGCCGAATTGTTCTCCGAGCCTCATAATGACTGCTATTTGTTTTAAATGGCTGAGTAAGGTAAACGTGCGTATGAGAACGCGAACGCGAAGCAAGTCCGAGGTGTTTGTTTTTGGGCTCCTGCGTCTGCTACGCGTGCTCCTGCGTGAGTGCTAGATGTTTTGCGTTTTTAGCGCTTTTTACGCCTCTCTCTTACGATCTCTCTGCGCCAAGTATGCGAATTTCTCACAAAGAGGAACTCATAAAATGTGCCTGTACATATTACAAGGCACAAACATAACAAAAGATTGACTAGCACCATCCAATTCTATTTTATTCTACAATTTCACGAATTTCCTTAAAAAATAAAAAAAGATTATAACTAACAAAATTTGTATTTATATTGCTAATTATTTATTTTAAAAAGCCAAATATAAAGAAATAAATTAGATGTAATTTTTCAATTGTTATTGTAGATTGTCACCTTCACAAAATAGCTATTTGTGTCTCGAAATCGACAATGTCCATTTGCGCCCGAAACACACACTAGATTTTTTCTACAGTCGTGGCGACTGTGGCAGTGGAGCCCTGCATCATAATAAAAAATAATAAAATGTACACTTTGTACTTACAATAACTCAATTATTTTTTTTAACTTAATTTTAATTTATCGTTATTACCCATTCTTCTTGACCTATTGCTTCAATCTAATCTAAACATCTTATACTTTCGTTTTTGTAAATGAATGCCCTATTTTATTATCACAATAGTGCAGCATTTTTTTTTTTTTTGGTTATGTAACATACCGACAGAGCAGTTATATATCAGATTGATTTGTAAAGGTGGTAAATGTGACACTACAGTGCCATTAGTTCCTGACTAAACGTTTCCATTAAGAAGTGACATTTCTCAACATTGTATAGTTAGAAATTTGGACAGCGAGCGTTTTTTCTACTTTGTCGCGATAGAGCGGCAAAGTGACATTTTGCGTTGACAAAAGAGAGCGCAAATGGCTACATTTTAGGTAGCCTGTAGAAAAACAATATTTTGACTTTGCTGATTTCAAGCCCTCAAAGTTGCTCGAATCACGTGTCTGCTCGCGACCTGTAGGAATAGCCATAGCCAATGGTATTTGTTTTTTTTTTTTTTGGTTTGCATAAATTATTTATAAATGTCAATCTTAATTAATCTTTATAATAACAACTACTTACTCATTACGTTTTACATGAAAAAAAAAATCTGTTGTGGCCAGCACAAAACCTCTCGCCACTTTAATTTTTGGTTACATAAGTATTGTATTTAAGATTTCTTGTACCTATATCTACGCTACTCTACACCAAAAATTGTACTTATACCTAATCTTTATATTTAGATTTTTAAATTTTAAATTCATTCTTTGAAGAAATTTTGTCGTACTCTTCTAATTTTTCGAGATGTTTCCAATTTATTTTCGGGATTGACACTATTTCTGTAGTATAATAAAAAAATAAATATAATGTTAAATATCTAACTATTAATACAATAAGAAATAATATAATGTATGTGCTTCCCAGAAAAAGTCTTCAGTAATGCCTCTGGATTTTTGACAATGACATTTATCTGTTAGTTACAAACATTTTATTTTTTCAATTGGTTTCCATGATATTATTTGGATTGTGATTTTCATTATTTTATATATTATATTTCTTCATTTCTAAATCTATAAAAGATATAATAAAATTGTGGGTTATTTCTTGACTGCGATGTGGATAAGGTATTAACAATTACTCGAAAGTTCAGTCAAATAGCATTTATTCTTACTCTACCAACGTTTCGGTGCACCTTGCACCTTCTTCAGGGTACAAAACGTTCAGTTATTATATTAAAACATCGTACAAAAATAATCATTATTCGGTTGTAGTTTTTTACAGTAAATGGATGTGTGTATGCTTTTTCAATATTTTGTACGATTTTTTAATAAAATAACTGAACGTTTTGTACGAATGTATTTTGTGTACATGAAGTGTAACAATCTGTAAGATCTTACTACCTTGAAGAAGGTCCAAGGGTGCACTGAAACGTTGGTAGAATAAGAATAAATCCTGTTTGACTGAACTTTCGAGTAATTGTTAACACGATATAATAAAATATTTTTTCTACTCCCATGCGCGAAGTGAGTACTTCACGTATCAATATTTATGTGTGAAGCTTGATTTTTTGTACACTGTGCGTGAAGTAAATAGTTCAGATAAAGATATCCATTGTATGTGTACAAAGGATATCTTTATATAAATCATGTGTTGGTAAATGGTCCGTAGAAATAACAACTTCATAAGAAATGTATTAATTTATAAATATATATATATATATATATATATATATATATATATATATATATATATATATATATATATTGCAAGGTCGTAGAAAAAGTATAGTATGTAACACGTATGTGAAGCCTATTTTACATTCGGGGTGGTTTGCAACACTCACTTGCCACATAATATACTATTTTCTACTCCCATGCGTGAAGTGAGTACTTCACGTATCAATTTTTATGTGTGAAGCATGATTTTACATTCGGGGTGGTTTGCAACACTCACTTGCCACATAATATACTATTTTCTACTCCCATGCGTGAAGTAAATATACACTGTGCGTGAAGTAAATAGTTCAGTTTTAACACATACAATGAATATCTTTATATACACGTAAATCTTGTGTTGGTAAATAGTCCGTAGAAATAACAACTTCATGAGAAATGTGTTTATTATTTATAATTTATTTATAAAAAAATATATTTTATTGCAAGGTCGTAGAAAAAGTATAGTATGTAACAATGTAACACGTGTGTGAAGCCTATTTTACATTCGGGTGGTTTGCAACACTCGCCTTCCAACATCCACCACGTGCACACACACCCAACCACACACACAGACATCATCGTAAAAATGTTAAAATCGGATTGTAGGTACCTTAAAACGTGCTTATTCATTAAAATCTGGATATGCGTTTTTTAGTATGAATCCAATACCTCTCTTAGCGACAGGTAAAAATCAACAATATAAAATAAATATAATAATATGCGAATGAGTAAAATAAAATTGTTTAAACATTTAATCCATAATGTCATAAGTCATGGTTATTACTATTTCCGGTAATGACGATATATCTGTCCCATTGGGCACTTAAGATTTTGGGATTATTTGGAAAACAAAAAAGGTTTCAAGGACGACATCGGTAGCATTCGAACTCAGACCGTCAGAATCACAACCTAAGGCTCATAGCCATTATATTAATATATAAACAAAATAGAAAATTCTGTTAAGTTAGTATGGGTTTGTTTAATTAAAGTAAGCAGTTGTAGGTGGGTTGTCCTGTTAGAAGTCAATGAGGTAGAGTCTAACATCGGGCAGTATTACTTTCGTTTAATTTTGCCCTCGTTACGGATGTCGTGGTCGTGGTTGCCGTTCCGATAGAGAATTATTCATTAGTCCTAGGTGTAGTTAGATAGTGTATTGTACTACGTGCAATGTATATCCGTGTAGTGGAGAGTGGACGCTGTGCTGTGATACCGCTACACTCAAGTCGGAGTTCAGTATCTTCATTTGCATGCCTTCAGCATTGTAACCAGCGGACTGTAATATTGGATAAGTTAATGTTTGGTTCTAGTTAGGATACGCCACTCAAAAAACTACCTATACACCACTTACTGAGCACCAACATTACATATTAAGTTATTGATACATACAGATACAAGTATGTTTACTATGTAAATTCAGATGTTTATTATAATCATTTTAAAATAAAACTTTTCACTACTTCTACGAGTATATTTCTTCAAAAACATTGTTTTTTCTTCTCCTACAAAATTTTATAAACTACACACACCGGCTAAATTAGTGGAACGCCAAAAAAGCTATATATTTCAAAAAGTATGAACCCTCTGTCCGTCATATTTGTGTTGGAAATTCTACATCTGCAACAAATAACAAATGACGATGTAACACCTAAATATACCCACCTACTAAGGCTTGATTATCATTTGTCGAGGTCTTAAATATTGCTGGGTCTTTAGTTTTATTAAATATGGGTGTTTAATTAGTGATCATTATAGACCAAGGGTTAATTATCATTTCTCCGTCGTCATTTCAATTCTATGTATTTAGAGTAGAAAAATAATTTTAAAAAATATGTTGTGGCCAGCACAATACCTCTCGCCATTTTCATTTTATGTTGCATAGGGCGCGAGCAGTCCTGTGACTTTGTTGGTTGGCATTGGCAAGCAGATATGGGGGCCAGTATCAGAATGACAGCTAGTAATAATGTACATAGAAATCCATGTGGATTATTTTCCTCGGCAAGTATATTCCATACTATTGATGACAAATAAACAGAATATTTTGAAATTTTGAATGAAAAATTATGACATATGACAATTATGACATCTATGTAAATAATTACTAGCCGTTATTCTGACATGGATCCTTAATTCTGCTTACCAAGGCCAACATGACTGCTCGCGCCCTATAAGTAACGAATTTAACATTTCTTGTACACACAAATAATTGAAATTGTATCTCTTCTATCGTTCCATAAGGAGTTTTGTCAATTTCAACAACATTAATTAATAATACAATAATATATATATATATATATATATATATATATATATATATATATATATATATATATATATATTTAATATACTTGTACCTCCCAGAAAAATCCTCCAGTAATGCTGACTTTTGACACTGACATTTTGAATTTATCTGTCAATTACAAACATTTAAATATGTCAACTGGTTTCCATGGACTTTTTTGGGCAACGGGATTTATTACAACAGATTATTCTATATTATTATATACTATATCTCTAAACCTATAGGGGATATAATACAATTTTATAATGTATCGAATAGAGAATTTTACGTTCTTTAATACTAATAATAAAAAAAATTCAAAAAATAATATTTAGATTTTTTTTAAGATACTACTACTGCCTGTTTTCCAATTGGTACCAAACCTATTCAATACTCCCAATTAATGTTACATTGAAGAATCCGTAGTCAAACAGGACTTTAGTCTTATAGAATTTGAGAAATCGTACCTCCAACAACCTCACACTTACACGTACACACATCCACACGCACACAGACACACACAAAGAGACATCATTGTAAAAATGTTAAAATCGGATTCAATGGACCTTAAATCGCGCTTATTCAATAAAATCTGGGTATGCGCTTTTTAGCATTAATCCAATCCCTCTCTTAGCGGGACGTAAAAATGGAAAATTATTTTTACGTATTTTAAGTAATTTATAAATAGTGGAAAATTTAGATTAATTAAAAAACGAAATTTTCCACTGTTTATAAATTATTAATTAACATGAATTATTACTTAAAAATAATATTTTTCCATTTTTTAAAAAAATATTTTGTTACTCTAAATACTTAGAATTGAAACGACAACAAAAGCAGAAATGGTTAACCC
The DNA here is from genome assembly GCA_951394225.1 of Harpalus rufipes. NCBI lineage: Eukaryota > Metazoa > Arthropoda > Insecta > Coleoptera > Carabidae > Harpalus > Harpalus rufipes. The sequence goes on from OX596286.1 coordinate 15,202,985, forward strand.
TTGATCTATAGTGTACACGAATTAAACACCTATACATATAAAATAAAATTGAAGACCAAGCAATATTATCACCTCAATAAATGATAATCAATAGGAGGCCACATTTAGGTGTTATATCATCATTTATTATTTGTTGTAGATGTAGAATTACCAACACAAATATGAAAGAAAGAGGGTTCATTATTTTTGAAATACATAGGTTTTTTGGCGTTTCTCTAATTTTGCCGATGTGCGTAGAACATAGAGGACCTTCGAGATTAAAAATAATAGAAATAACATGTAATTAATGAAACTGGAAATACCAAAAATATTGTAAACAAAATAAAAATTGTGCAATTTCATTAGAAATTTTGCAATAATTTTTTATATGAATATTTGTTTACAAACTTTCTTTTAAAAATAGATTACCTATTAATATATACTTAGAAATCTACAAGACAATAATACGCGCGATTTAGAGTACCTGGAATAATATTTTACTATTTTTAATAGGATGATTATTTCAATAAATATGTGAGTGATTAATAATACAGATTTATAACTGCAGACTCCAATAATTTTTGGCAACATAAATTAGCATCATTAATTTTTTTTAATAAACAGATTAACAAAATTACCTTTAAACAAAAAACAATTCAAAATTGAACTAAACTATATTAAAGAAATAGCTAAGTATAACGGTTTCCCGGTTAAAACCGGTATTTTTCTTAATTCTTGTAGATAGAGACAATATGATAGACAGAGGGAACACACGTATCGTCCTAGTGTTTATACATCGTCCCGTTCATTTCTTGTTTCGTTCAGTTTCCTAACGTTCAAATCTTGACCATGAAGTAGGCGCAGATGAACTTCACGCGCTCACAATTAAAAAGTACATTCCGGAGTACAAAATGTACGTGAAAATTATTTATTGAATCGAAATAGGTAGATTGTTAGGTTTTTTTTTAACTTAAAATGTGTACTTGCCGAGTGTACTTTTTAAATTGTGAGCGCACGAAGTTTATTTGTGCTAACTTCATAGTCAAGATTTGAACGTTAGGAAACTGAACGAAACAAGAAATTAACAGGGTGATGTACAAACATTATGACGCTGCATACCTAACCCGATAGACACATAAAAATCCGTACCCAAGCAGGATTCGAATCCAAGATCTTTGAACTTCAGTCGGTACGACGAATTTTTTTCGGAACATTTTCCATATATTGTGATAGTTGCTAGCTTATACTCGCTAAAGACCAGTGCACACCGGAGCCGTAGAGCGGTAACCCATCCAAATACTCACGGCTTTCTGCATTGCTTAACAACGTACCGTACTGACTGACTGGGTAAGGGTATAAATCATTTAATTCCGTTTCCGTGTCAACTTCTGACACAGAATTGAGGCTGGAGTTTTGTTTATCTAGTAGTAGTCTTCCTGCATTATTTTTTCATTTTGTCAACATTCATGATTTGTATATTGAATTGTGTCGGTAGGCATATGAGGCTTCGGCTTGGGGTTTGCGCGTCGTGCGAGCCTAGCTGTTTATCTATGTAAATTCAGCCGCTGTCCGCGGTGTCCGGGCAGGGAGTCGCAGCAGGGACACAGCACAGCACAGCACAGCAAGGACCAAGGACGCAAGGACGCAAGCACACGACTTGGCCTCATGCTATTGATTAAAGACGGGCAGTTGGTCCACCGGGTAATTACATCCCCTATCTCGGTCTCGCGCGCTGCCACCCCCACGCCTCTTTGACGCACTGCCTACTGCAGGGGTTCAAAACCTTTATAAGGAGGAAACTACACTACTCTCCAAAACACAATCACAGATGAACGTATAACTAACATATACGAAGATATAAACTTTCATTCATTCTCAGGCGTACAGTTTTTTCTAAATTATTAAAAAAATATTTCGGAACTCATAATACAATTATGTTCCGTACTTTTATTGCGTCTTTCTGGAAAAAAAAACACATAAAATAAATAATAACAAAAACAATAGCAACAAGTAACCATATAGGAAGAACATGAAGATTTCTTTTTCTCCATATGTTAAACTTTCACATACGTTGAGACAAGTAAAAGACGTCATTCCTCTTCAGTCATCAGGGATTTACCAGATTCCATGTGTCTGTGGGAAAGTTTACATTAGCCAGGCTGGTAGAACTATTTCAACAAGATTGAATGAACACCAGCGATCGATCAGATTGAACCAGCCTGGAAAATCTTCAGTTTGCAGAGTATGCCCTGAAAGAATTCCATCGAATTAAATTCGAAAAACAGAGACCTACATACTTCATCAACAGGTTAATTAAAGAAGCCTTTGAGATTTTCAAAATCAAGAATAATAATCTCAATTTCGCAATAATTGTGATGGTTTAGAACTTAGTCGAACATGTCTTCCTATACTAAATATGTTGTAATATGTAACCTTGATTACTTGTTGCTATTGTTTTTGATATTATTTATTTATGTATTTTCCCTGAAGAATATACCAGTCTATGTTTTTTTTTTTTTGTTATAATATACTACTTCTTGTTAGCCAGTGCGGAAGGATGGGCAGACAAATGTTTAAGTGATCACGTTGTTAAACAACAGAAAAAGTGGTAGGATGTGTTATTTTTTACGGCTCAGTGTGCGCTAGCCTTTCATGACAATCTGTAACACAAATGTGGAAGTTATATATGTAAAATTCCGGTCTCCCTTGGCAGGTGGATTCATGAAGACATTGGAAAATGCTCTAATACCGGAAATAGTCAGTAGTATGCTTCTTCTTGAATAAGAGTGTGTCAGATTACTTCTTGGTTCGATGTAAATGTGTCTTCGTGTCAACTTTATAAGTCACTGTAGTCACATAAGAAAATAGCGTTAGTTTAGATACGGATATGAATTCTGCCCTTTGATTGGTCAGAACATAAACCTAGTTTACAAGAACGAAAAAAATATCACCTGTCAGTCACCAAATAAAATCTACAGTTTGATTTCATGAATTGAAATTATTTTATTTAATGTGTGTAAAAACGGTCGGCTCTCTAGTGTCATATAATATTTTCTTACGTGAAACGACGTATAAACCGTATTCCAGTTAAAAACTCACACAAATAAGTATTTCTTCGTACACAAAGAAGATGGCGAACAACAGTTTGACGCCAATCCACATACTTAGTTGTCATATCCACCCAAGCGTCTATAAAGATATTCACATGTTGTTATTATAAGTATTCGCTTATGTTACTATATCTCTTTAAATTGGTTGGTATTTTATTAAAATATACCCGATATCTAGTACAGCGAAGTATAGTAGTGAATATTCAGCCGTTTCACCCAGCAGTTCGAGGCATTGGCCTGGCACGGGGGGGGGAAAGTACCATTATCCATATTTCGCCTACTTCCACAGTGATCCAATCAGGCCTGAAAACAGTGATAGATATGGATGAAATAGCATTTGCTTGAAACAGTTGTATTTCTTAATATTTGTTGATATAAATGAGAACATACCGAAACGGGATTCGAACACGGAACCCATGGTGTACAAAATGGCGGTACCTTGTATTGTATATGCCGTACTGCAATCTTAAGTTTGAAACGGGCACTCTTCACTTCTAGGGGGAAGGTTCACGTCTACACTTTCAAGGTCATCAAATATGGCTTGGAATCAATGTTATGTCATTTCGTAAATATTGCACATAATTGTTAGTTTATTAATTTTTTATTTTTATTACACTATTTCTTTACAATCCGTCAACATAGTCTACCTGCTTCTCTGAGTCCCAACGTCTGGAAAGCTTTACTATTCTATCCCAGATACCTTCTCTGATCATCTGTCGACTAGCTTGGGTTACGAGAGCATGCAGCTCTTCCAGACACGGAAAATGATGTCCACGCGTAGGCTGTTTCAGATGTGGGGGCGAGCATTGTCATGGAAATGAGTAATCCAACCTCGAGCAACTTAGGTCTGATTTTGTGCAATTTTCTGTGCAGATTTTGCATGAAGGCCCGATAATAAACTACATTGACATTTATTCCACGTGGAACTCTGTCTGTTATGATGATTCCTTTGTATCCATAAGCAATGATATCATGTGTTTGACTTTTGATTGAGCTCGCCGAATTTTTTTGGCCGTAGGGAATTTGGATCGCTCCACTCGTTGGACTGTGATTTCAACTCCGGTTCAAAATCTCTAACCCATGTTTCATGAATAGCGACTATTTGATACAAGAATGCTTGATCTTCAACGTCGGATCTTTCTTTCAGTAAGCTTGCAATGTCCAAGCGTTTCTGCTACTGTTCAGCAGTAAAACAGTGAGGGTCCCATCGTGCAGAAAATTTTCTCTTGTTTAAATCATTTGTCAGAATTCGGAAAACTGACATTGGTGGAATCCCTATAGTTTCAGAAAGTTCCTGACATATCACACGATGATCTTCAAGAGTATCTGTCACAAATTTCACACTTCGTTCATCTGTTGATTGTTTTCTGCCTTCCTCGTCTTGGATCATCGTTTATGCTCACACGACCACCACGAAAACGATTAGCCCAACGAGACACTGTACTACGATCCACTATTAAGTCATCATATTACAGCACTGTGGATTTCTGTTGGGTTTTTGCCACGTAAAGTTTCAATCTCTGATCTTCAACAGTCACAATACGCAAGACACGTGCAGGCTCCATTTCTAGCTGACGTTTGTGAAAAACATTACGCTTCTTCCCGAAGTCTTTTACTACAACTGACGCAAATGTCACTGTTGTTGCATTATCCAATTCGCAGTGTTGCCAACCTATACATTATGAAATGACCCTCATATAAATGAGACTGTATTTCTTATAATCGATATCTCCTTAATATTTGTTGATCAAAAAGACAAACTAAAAATCAGAATGTAACAAAATTAATGAAAAGTCTGTTGATGATTTCTGTATGTGAAATGTTTAGTTTAAAACAACCCGGAATCTCCTTCCGTGTTCTTATTTATATCCCCAAAGGACTGGTCTTCCTTGTTGTTGGTTAGGAACCCCTGGCCTAGTGCCTAGTGCCTGCTCGGCCTGTCATTTAGCGACAACGTCGCTAACTTGCTTTAATATGCCGCTACCGCTGCGACTGATGGCACTGGTACGGTGACTCCAGCTCACGCACTCTCCTCTCTCATTAACTCTCTCTACACAACCCTACATTACAAGCCCTACACAACTAATAATACCACCCAACACACACACATTACATCAAACTAACAGAATGGGGACTTCTTTGATTCCGGTCATTGATTCGCATGTTGAAACATGTACTTCAAATAAGGAAGAAAATGGATCGAGTATTTGGTTGTAAGATAATTCAGGTTTAACTTTTATTTTTAATTAATTACCTTAATATAGTCAGGTGGCATATTTATCAAGTCTCATTTAACAATACTTTTGATTCCTTTGCGGTACTGCTCATCACGAAGAAAATTCATCGTCGGTATATTAATCGGCGGGAGAATTGATCACCGGAATATTTATCCCCGGAAAATTGATCGCCGGAACATTGATCGTCGATAAATTGATCTCGTGGTAAATTAATCGCAAGGAAAATTGATCGCCGGCAAATATATCGTAGAGAAAATTTAGCGTCAGGAAAATTTATTGCCAAAATAATATCGCAAAAGTTTAACGCCAAGAAAATTAATAATAACATTTACAACTGCTCCACTGTAATGAATAAATTTTAGACTGTGCCTAGTGTCCCGATAAAGGGATGGGTGAATGTTTAAAGCTCGACGCTTAACGAAGAGCTTTTAATTTCCCAAGTGCTATAATCTTGATTTTGCTCGTGGTTCATACAACGTTTTATTTTATTTTGGTTCCCAAAATACAAAGATTCACTAGATACCTATAGGTATAAAATTATATGTTATTATATTTAAACATTCGACGAGTTATTTGTATTTATACTAGTTAAATATAAATATAGTATGCATATTATTGTTATGAGAATGGTTATCAGATACCACCTCATAGGCATTCACAGCGATATTGGAGAAAGCACCACAATAATTATTTTAAAAACATATAAAACACCATTTGTATGTTATTATATTTAAACATTCTATGAGCCTAGAAGTATAAATTTTTGTTGCTTGGTGGCAGCAACAACGTGTTAAAATTCTTTATTTTTATAAATTCAATAAAATAAAATATTAATAAAATCGTGAATTTATGCTTCTCAGCGCGCGTGAACATTAGGGTATAGTAGATTTGCATAAACCAAAGTTCTGTTTTTAGATTGTTACTTGTAAACTTATGTTTGAAATTGAAGTATATAGAACTACTTTTTATAGCTAAGGAAATATATTTAATTAACATGTACAAATTTATTAAGCGAAGCAGCGAGATTTTGCACTATTTTCTATCAATTTTTATGAACGTCATATATATAAATTAATTCAGAAATGAACACAAGATGGTACTACAAGTTTTGATTTAAATTTACAGAGAAATTACTTAAATTATTAATTGAAAAATTACGAATTGGGAACATTGGTTGTTTTTACATTAAACCACATTACTTTAAAATTATTTTGTAACAATAATACATAGGTACGAGAAAGAATACGATAAGTTTTTCGAGTAACGGTGTTCAAAAAATGAATATATTATGTTGTCTGACATTTAACCATAAACCATAATTTTGATTTGTTTCTTTGCAACTTTATAAGCCGTCGGGCGATAAAAGCCATATTACGCCAACTTTTGAATGCAAATAAACAACTTTATGATTCCAAAATAAAATAAAGTAATGAACCGACAATAGTTATTGACATACCAAGTGGGGAACGCTTGGTTCCCGCCAAGCAGAAATTGTTCCCAACATTGTGAACCAAATGCACTAAATTCATTATTTTAAAATTAATTTTCATTCAATATATCACCATTTTCTCCTATTATTACTAATAATAATAATATTATTATTATTATTATTAAGCGAAAGAGTGTTTGAGAAACTATACTTTTTTTATTATAAATATATTTTTTAAGAAATGCTTTAGAAATAAGGAGAGTGTTTCTTCAAAAATTTCCCGGTCACTTATCTGGTGGGAACCTGGGAAATTGACATTTCGTACGTTGCTTAGGCGATGCGAACAATACATTTCAATGCATGTGTACAAAAATTATATTGTGCTTTAATAGACTCTGCTGTTGATTCACAATTCCAAATGAAAACATTAACTCTTTGATAATCAACTGATTCAAGATTGAAAGGTTTGAAAATAATCAGACTAGCAGTCATGTTTTAGTGGTTCAACTATTACAATAGTCTTTATCAGGGCTAGGAATTGGTCGGTGAAAAATCGAAATTAATTAGAAATACGACTGCTACTCTGATTATTTTCAAATCCTCTAAAAACATTATAGACTGGGGACTAGTGCTACGTGAATAATGTATCATGGTCTTTCAAATACTGACCCTTCGTGCTCACTTTAAAAACAGTAGAGAGAGATTTGCTGTCTTCCTGACCCAAAACTGTTTAAAAAAAATCTGATGTAGCCAGTACATTACTTTCCGTCAATCCTGTGTATTATGCACAAATTCCATATATAAATTTTCTTGCAAAAGATTCTATATTTCCAGTAAAATTATTTCATAAAGAAACTATGCAAATGGCACTTGACAGTGACATCTTTTTATTCTTTAACTTTTCCCATTCGTTAGGGGTCGCTATTTTTTATTTTCTTCTTCCACTCATTTCTGTTTTGCGTGTCGTCCTCATTCAGTTCCTTTTCTGTCAGGTCTTCCGCAATACAGTCCTTCCATCTTATCTTTGGTCTTCCTCTGTTTCTTCTACTTTCTACTACGAATAAGCTATTCATTCTTCTTCAAATATATTTTTCATCTCTTCTCATGCCATGTTCAAACCAATATAATCGTCTCTCTTGAATCTATCTATCACTCGAGCCATTTTCCTTATCCTTTAATTATCTTATGTTTCCGTGTTTTCCCCAATATCTATCACAACATCTTCATCTCTGCCACATTCATTTTCTTTTCACTGATACTGACATTAGAATTATCTGAATATATTAGCAGTTTCCATGGTTAGTATAGCTGGCTAATTTATGAAAATTAAAATCTTTATAATTCTTTAACTCTATATCTATTGAATACGAAGTATAAAATGCATTAAAATATAATTACATTAAATGTCAATAAATTATATTTAACTGCTTCTTTTCAAGAAAAATTGTTAAAGTTGTAAATGAGGGTACTTCCGGTGGACCACTTATAACCAAAATCTAATCATGTCTACATATGGATCTAAACACGAGGAATACGAAAAAAATATAATTTTTGGAATCGTGGTATTGGAGTTATGCGATCCGAAACGATCGTCACATACACACACAGACACACAGATGCACACACACACACACACTCACACGCACACACACATACATACACACGCACGCACACACACATACAGACGTCATCGAAAAAATAGTAAATTCATGTTCTAAGGACCCCAAAACGTGCTTATTCATTAGAAACTCACTATCGAAATTTTTGACCAGACAATACCTTCCTTACCTAAAGGTGACGAAAGGTAAAAATAATATTTTAGAATCTAAGTTTTCTGTACGGGACCTACATAAAATGACCTTGTCTTTCATTTAAAAAATCGATAGTGATTATTTAGTGAATACGCACGTTTTAGGATCCGAGGACTACTATTTTACTATTTTTACGTTAATGTCTGTATGTATGCATGTGTGTGTGTGTGTGTGTGTGTGTGTGAGAGAGAGTGTGTGAGTGTGTGTGTGTGTGTGTGTACTTCATATTCAATAGATGTAGAGTTAAAAAATGATAAAAAAATTAAATTTCATAACCAGCCAGCTATCCAGGATATTTAAAGTGAGCACCAAGGGTCAGTATTTGGAATACCATATGATACATTTTTCACGTAGCACTAGTCTCCGGTCTATTAACACTGGCACAGATCTGAGTAACAATTGTTCCTTTTTGTCTCATTTTTTTATTTTTTACCTCTCGCTAAGAGAGGTATTGCATTCATGCTAAAAATCGCATATCCAGATTTTATTGAATAAGCACGTTTTAAGGTCCCTACAATCCGATTTTATCATTTTTACGATGATGTCTGTGTGTGTGTGTGTGTGTGTGTGTGTGTGGATGTGTGTGTGTATGTGTGTGTGTGTGGGATGTTGGAAGGACGGTTACTCAAAAACTATAAGACTTTAAATTTTTTTAACTACGTATTTCCCAATCGGACATTCATGGGAAGATCTGAAAAGGTTTTGGTAACAATTGGACAACCGGAAGTAGAAGATTCTTGAAAAAAAATCTTTTAAATAATATTTTTTGAATTTTTTTCTTGATAATATTAAAGAAAAATTCTCTTTCTGATACATTTAAATATTTTACAATATATTCTATAGATTTAGAGATAGAAGAAATATAGTATGTAAAATAATCTGTTATAATAAATTTTACAGCCGAAAGAATGGCCATGGAAAATAGTTGAAAATTTAATTTGTTTGTAACTGACAGATAATGTGAGTGTCAGAAATCCGAAGACATTACTGAAGACTTTTTCTGGGAAGTACATACATTATATTATTTCTTAATGTATTAATAGAATTGGAAACATTTCGAAAAATTAGAAGAGGACAAAATTTCTTCATCAAAAATGAATTTAAAATTAAACAATCTAAATATATATGGAATAGATATATGCGTAAGTAGAATTTTTGGTGTAGAGTGTAGGTATACAAGAAATGTTAAATACAATAGGGAGCGAGCAGTCATATGATTTTGTTGGCCTTGACAAGCAGATATGGGGGCCCATGTCAGAATGATAGCTAGTAATTATGTATATAGATGTCAAATATCATAATTTCTCATTCTAAACTTAGTGATTTTCCAATTCCATGTGGAGCAGAATTAAATGTTAAATATCTAAGGCATACAAGTAAACTTTAAACTCCTGGTGATAAATTAACTACGTAAATTTAGAAAATCTTGAAATTTTTAATGAAAAATTCTAACATTTGACATCTATGTACATAATTACTAATTATCATTCTGAAACGGGCCCACACATTTGCTTGTCAAGCCCAAAAATGTAATATTACCGTTCGCGCCCTATACTTATGTAACCAAAAAAAGGAAGTGGCGAGAGGTATTGTGCTGGCCACAACAGATTTTTTTATTTATTGATTTATTATTCTACAGGATGAATCCCAATAACAGAATAATTTTACATAAAATATAACAAAGAGAGGTACAGGTAGCAAATATATACCAGTATGTTATAAATATTATTGTACCTAGATAAACAACGTACATACATAATACTTAATATTAGACAAAGAGAAATAATTATACAGTAAAAACAGACAACAAAATCTGAAATAAGCCATTATAATATTACAAATTATTTATAAATGAATAAAGTTTGTTTTTAAATGTATACAGAGTGTCCGAAAAATCTAATTCAGCGCTTGCAAAGTTAAATGCACGACACATTGAATTAAGAGGTGAATTATAACTTGAAGCAGTTCTAGCAAACTTACATAAGAATGTTGATGTATTTCGAACATTACATGGATTTAAAGAGAAATTTAAGCTTGCTAAGAGAGTGGTGTCATCAACTAGGTTGTTTATAATTTTGTACAAAAACATAATTTGATGACAAGTGCGACGAGTTTGTAACGATTCTAAATTAAAAGCAGTTAATAACTCTTTATAATTCAAATTTGGCCATACATGATTTATTTTGTAGTAAGATATTTTGGCAAATCTTTTTTGAACATTCTCAATTAATTGTATTTGATACACATGGTATGGATTCCAAATTATGCAACCATATTCGAGTTTACTGCGCACAATTGCGGAAAACAGAGATTTTAAAGTATTCTTATTACGAAAATTATATGTGATACGCAGTATAAAACCCATACTTTTGGAGGCCTCAGATACCATCTTTTCAATATGTAAATTAAATATGAAATTGTTTTGAAACAATATCCCCAAATCTTTTACTGAGGTTACTCGATGCAGAGATACATCGTTAATATTGTAGTTAAAATTCAACTGACTCTTTTTACGAGTAATACTCATAACTTGGCATTTATTTTCATTAAAATACAATTTATTTTTAAAAGACCATTGAAGAACGTTATTAATGTCCGACTGCAATTTGATACAATCAGCAGTAGACGATATACAGTGGAACACTTTGAAATCGTCAGCAAAAAGTAGACATTTCGAATATTTTACGGACAAAGTTATATCGTTGATAAAAAGTATGAATAGCAAAGGCCCTAAGACCGAGCCTTGAGGAACTCCCGAAGATGCTATATAGGAACTTGAACAGAATCCATTGACTTTAACGTATTGTGTTCGGTTATGTAACTGGAGCAGAGTATATCTTGAATGGTTATTGGATAAAATAAGCACACACAACGACTTAATCGCATCGGTATCTAGTGCTCTACTATCCAGCGTGAGATCAGGCAAATCAGAAGTGCACACATCGCAGCAAGAATAACAAGATAGCATCACTTCATCCTGTGTAGTCCGTCGAGCGCCGAGCCGAGCTCGTGTGTTCATGCCAACTTAACCTGGTGCGCCGTAGCCGCAACAGCTAAGTGTAATTTAGTTACAGGCGCAGTTCTGCAGTTCTCGTTAGATTTATGCAAGCAAGTGCATCGCAGTACAACTGTCAATTTAGCCTGAGAGCAGCGCTGCATACGGATCCGCCAAGAGCTGGTTAAATTAAACCCGCTACCGTGCCGGAATTACGGGACTACGGGACCTGGAATCACGGTGTTTACCGAGATTTTGTCACCGACAAGTTTTTTTGCAAGAAGGAAATAAATATAGGTTTAGCACGAGTAGTTACCAATTATCTTGAAAGTTATTTGTTTCTAGTAAAACTGAATTTGTGCATAGGTATTTTTATGAAAATTATTTACAAAATAAAAAATCGGATGTGGCCAGAACAATACCTTCCGTCAAATCTGTGTATTTTGTACACATTCCATACCTAAATTTTCTTGAAAAAGATTCTAAATTTCCAGTAAAATTATTTCAGGAACAAACTATGTAAATTGCACTTGCCACTGACATCTGTCAATTAGAATTATCTGAATATATTATTAGTTTCCATGGTTATGAAATTTAATTTCTTTATAATTTTCTAACTTTATATGCATTGAACATGAAGGAAAATATTCAATCAAACCGTATACAAAATAAAATATTCTTAAATATTTATAGTAATGTAAGTTGTCAAAATATGATATTTAACTACGTTTTTTCAAAGAAAAAAATGTTAAAAACTTCAATTAAGAGTACTTCCGGTTGACAATTATAACCAAAATCTAATCAACCCTCCATATGGACGTGCAGAAGAGAAATATGAAAACAATATAATTTTTGGAATTGTACACCCACATACAGACATCATCGTAAAAACAGTAAATTCGTGTACTAGGGACCTTAAAATGTGCTTATTTATTAAAAACTCACCATCGATTTTTTGACCAAAGATTATACCTTCCTTACCTATAGGTGACGGAAGGTAAAAATAATAATTAATACCCATGTTCTAAATAATTTTGAAAATTTATGAGACATGTTGCAGGGGTTTTGATTGGAATCTGTTTGTTTAATATTTAATTTAGAAGTTGGTTATCACTTTAAACTAAATGCCAGTGTACCTACTTTAACGTTTATACAGTTAAAAGTTACACTCCAGTGGATATTTGTCTAACAATGACAACTGTCAAAAAAAACCACATGCGTATTATGATTAACAGAAATGAAATCCATGGTTCATGGCTTAGATCAAAAATTCTCAAACTTAGGGTCGCGAAAGATTTTTTGGGTCGCCATTCATTCTTAAATTACAACTTTTTCGAAATATATGTAATTCATAGAAAAATGTTGTCCATATTATTTTCTTCCAATGTTTAATATTTCCAGATTTAGTATATTGTAGGAAATAATAACATTATCTAATTTTTACCTTCACCGTCACCTTATAATGAGTTTTTAGTGAATAAGCTCGTTTTAGGGTCCCTATAATAGAATTTTATCATTTATACGATGATGTCTGTATGTATGTATGTATGTATGTATGTATGTATGTATGCGTGTGTGTGTGTGTGTGTGTGTGTATGTGTGTGTGTATGTGTGTGTATGTGTGTGTATGTGTGTGTATGTGTGGTGCTGTCTGTGTGTGTGACGAATGTTTTGGATCGCATAACTTCAATACCACGATTCCAAAAATTATAATTTTTTTCGTATTCCTCAAGTTTACATCTAAGGTGATTAGATTTTGGTTATAATAATTATAACAATTATTGTTCAACTGGAAGTACCCTCATTTTAACAGTTTTTCTTGAAAAACGCCATTAAATCATTTTTTGACACTTAATGTTACCATAAATATTAAAGATTATACTATTATCTAGACAATTTAAATGCATACACAACTTCATATTCAATGGATATAGAGTTAAAGAAATATAAAGATATTAAATTTCATAAATCAGCCAGCTGTGCTATAACCATAGAAACAGCTACTATATTAAGAAAATTCTAATTGACAGATGTCAATGTTGGGGAAGACACGGAAAAATAAGATACGGAATGAGAGGAGAAGGGAAATGGCTTGAGTGATAGAAATTTCTATAAAGATACAAGAGAGACGATTATATTGGTTTGAACATGTCAGGAAGAGAGATGAAGAATATATTGGAAGAAGAATGAACAGCTTGTAGAAGGTAAAAGAAACAGAGGATGACCAAAGATAAGATGGAAATGCTGTATTATTGCAAAGGACTTAAGATAAAAGGAACTGAATGAGGACAACTAGTAAAATAGAAATGAGTGGATAAAGAAATTTAAGAATAGCGACCACTTAACCAGTGGGACAAGCTAAAGAAGAAGGTGTTAGTGTCAAGTGCAATTTATATAGTTTGTTTATGAAATAATTTTACTGGAAATATATCTCTTGCAAGAAAATTCATACGAGGGTGGATTGGAAAGTTTCCGGAATGACATGAGAATATATATATATATATATATATATATATATATATATATATATATATATATATATATATATATATATATATATATATATATATATTTAACACGGACTACATACAACGTTTTTCTAACTTTGACTTCCCACCGTCCATACAATCTATTATATTACTATAATGCTAAGTCAACAAACAATTATGACACAATATCATTACTATTGCTTATTCTGCAATATTAGTGATTACTACTACTGACTTACGATGGCATCAATTGTGTGGTGACCTAGTCTTACATTGTTATCACATTATCACTGTAACCAGAGATAGTAAGAATGGGCCAAAATAATAATAATAATAATAATAATAATAATAATAATAATAATAATAATAATAATAATAATAATAATAATAATAATAATAATAATAATAATAATAATGATAATAATAATAATAACAATAATAATAATAATAATAATAATAATAATAATAATAATAATAATAATAATAATAAAACATGTAAAAATTAAAGAAGTTATAACTAGTAAGATGCTTGCACGTGTAAAGAAAATTCTAAACACTAAATTGTCTGGAAAGAATAAAATAAATGCAGTCAACACCTATGCTATACCAGTGGTAGTATTCAGCTATGGAATTGTGAAATGGAATCATACCGAGCTTGAGAATTTAAACAGACAAATTAGAGTGCTTTTTACAAAATATAGAGATCATCACCCAAAAAGTTGTATTGAAAAGATTTCATCTTCCTAGAGATTTAGGTGGCAGAGGAGTCACAGATCTTATTAATTCCCATTATCAACAGGTCCAAAATCTTCGAGAATACTTTACACAGAAAAGTGCTAATAATGTCATGTACCACAATTTAGCTCAAACTGATAAAGACTATACATCACTTAATCTTGCCGAACACAACTTCCATCCACAGGACAAAATTATAACAAACATCCAACACACTACCTACAGCTGAATGCAGAATGTGTTACAGTACGGAGGAGACGATAGAACATATAATAAGTGGTAGTGGTAGTAAAACATTAACATCAGAAGAATATACGACTCGGCACAACAATGTAGCGAAAGTTATCCACCAACACCTAGCTATTGTACTGGAGCCTTCAAGAGTACCAGTCCCTTATTATAGATATCAGTCGGAAAACGTTATAGTTACAAATGAAGATAAGCTTTACTGGAATAGAATAGTAATAACAGATAGATATACAAACCATAACAGACCAGATCTTGTATATGAAAATACACTAGAAAGTAACGTGTACCTCATTAATATCGCAGTTCCATACGTAACAAATATAGAAACCACTAAAAATAGAAAAATAACGAAATATCAAGATCTAGCACGAGAAATTAAAAACATGTGGCATATAAACTACGTAGAAATAATTCCAGTATTCATCGGATCCACAGGTGAAATCTTCATGAAGCATTATTAAAGTTAAAACTACCACCTAATATTCTACAGAAGATTGCAATAATTGAAACATGCGGAATAGTAAGAAGTGTACTTAATTACGATTAACAATTCAAATACAAAGTGATAATACGATCAACAAAATTACGCTGGGATATTTCAACTTCCAGGAAGACCAGTACTATTTTTACCTCTCGCTAAGAGAGGTATTGATTCATGCTAAAAATCGCATATCCAGATTTTATTGAATAAGCACGATTTAAGGTCCATAGAATCCGATTTTAACATTTTTACAATGATGTCTGTGTGTGTGTGTGTGTGTGTGTGTGTGTGTGTGTGTGTGTGTGTGTGTGTGTGTGTGTGTGTGTGTGGATGTGTGTGTGTGGGGTTGTTGGAGACACGATTTCTCAAATTCTATAAGACTAAAGACCTGTTTGACTACGGATTCCTTAATCTAACAGTAATGGGAAGAGTTGAATAGGTTCTGGTAACAATTGGACAACCGGAAGTGGTAGTTTCTAAAAGAAAAATTTCTAAATATTATTTTTTGAAAATTTGTTACTACAAATATTAAAGATAATTAAATTCTCAAAATGACACACTTAATTTTTTTATTATATCTCGTATAGGTTTGGAGATATAGTATATAATAATATAGAATAATCTGTTGTAATAAATCTCGTTGCCCGAAAAACAGTTGCGATATTTAAATTTTTGTAATTGACATGTAAATTCAAAATGTCATTGTCAGATTTGTCTAGGAGGTAAGAGTACATTTAATATATATTATTGTATTATTAATTTATTATATATTTAAATTACAGATGTTAATATTACATATATCCTTAAGAAATACCGCTAATACCGTCAATGAATTTGAAGAATTTTGAACATAATAGAATAGTAGGATAAAATTTCTCATAGAACGAAAGAAGAGAAACAATTTCAATTATTTGTGTGTACTTATAGGGCGCGAGCAGACATGTGACTTTGTTGGCCTTGGCAATCAGATGAGGATCCGTGTCAGAATGACGGCTAGTAGTTTTTACATAGATGTCACAATTGTCATATGTCATAATTTTTCATTCAAAATTTCAAAATGTTCTGATGTTTATTTGTCATCTATTAGTATGGAATATACTTGTCGAGGAAAATAATCCACATGGATTTGGTAAATCATAATGTTTCGAATGAAAACTTATGATACTTGACACCTATGTATATTACTAGCTCTCATTCTGACACGGTCCCCCACATCTGCTTGCCAAGATCAACAAAGTCACATAACTGCTCGCGCCCTATGCTACATAAAATGAAAATGGCGAGAGGTATTGTGCTGGCCACAACAGATTTTTTTATATATATTATTATTATATTATTACTATGTATTTAAAAATCATAATCATATTTTGTATATACTTACCTCTTGACAGGTCGTTGTGCAAAACTTTTGTAACTTTTAAGCATGAATAAAGGATAATAATGATAATAAATTAACTTTATTGACATAAATCAACGGCGTGGTTCAGCCTGAGGCTTCTCTTCCACTTAACCAAACAAATACAAATAATACAAAAATGTATATAAAGCCAATAGGCACGTTACAAACTACAAACAGTAGACAAGTACAGATTATGAAACATAATAAAAATACATTAGTGACAAATAATATAGCAGTAAATACTTAACAATGAAATAAAAAGGAACAGAATTAAGTATATTAGAATATATTTATCAAAAAAAAATCTGTTGTGGCCAGCACAATACCTTCCGTCAATCCTGTGTATTATGTACAAATTCCATACATAAATTTTCTTCTAAAAGATTCTAATTTTTTGGTATTTTATGATTCCCTTTCTCGGCAACTGAATTCCATTCTCCTGATAACAAACAAACCACATGAAATAAGAAAATCATGAAATTTTGAATGAAAAATTATGACACTTGTCAGTTATGGACATAATTAATTGCTGTCATTTTGATACGGGTTCCCATATCTGCTTGCCAAAGGCACGCGCCCTATACATATTTTTTTTTGCAAAAGATGCTATATTTCTAGTAAAGTTATTTCATAAACAAACTATGCAAATTGCACTTGACACTGACATCTACTTCTTCTTCTTTAGTTTTTCCCATTCGTTAGGGGGTCGCTATTTTTTATTTTCTTCTTCCACTCATTTTTGTTTTGTGTGTCTTCCTCATTCAGTTCCTTTTCTCTCAAGTTTTCTGCAATACAATCTTTTCATCTTATATTTGGTCTTCCTATGTTTCTTCCACCTTCTATTAATATATTCATCGCTTCTCATGACATGTTCAAACCAATGTAATCGTCTTTCTTATATCCAGAAACTTCTAACACTAGAGTTACTTCCCTTATTCTGTCATTGATTTACATTTTATTGATACTGACATCTGTCAATTTGAATTACCTGAATATATTAGCAGTTTCCATGGTTAAGTTAGCATAGCTGGCTGAATTATGAAATTTATATGATTTTTTGTATCTTTATTATTCTTTAAT